>CM047393.1:578450-1315155 GCA_026123125.1 Chironomus striatipennis | reverse complement strand
TAAAAATAATATACAAATACTGAATATACAAAAATATGATTAAAAAATTTGTTTAATTTGGTAAATTGCGCTTTAAGAACTAACGGTTATTTGAAATTCAAACAAGTAAACAAAAAAATTTAGACGAAATTTTTAGACGATATAAATTCAAATTTCAAACGACCGTTGATATTTTAAATTTTAGAAATGACAGCTTTTAATCAGGTATAATATTTCAACTTTTATTGAAAGTATATCTGATACTTATATACAATTATGAACTTTTTTAACTAACGGTCGTTTGAAATTCAAACAAGTAAACAAAAATTTAGACGAAATAAATTCAAATTTTAAACGACCGTTAAAATATTAAATTTCAAAAAACCGTTAATTCATATACGATTATAATGATTCTCAAAAATGTCTTCCTTGATTCTTATTAAATTAATAACATTCTTATTTACATATAAAACCATTAGCAAATCTCAAAAATTAACTTTTCAGGTAAAAACTAACTCAATCAATTTAAAAATATACATTTTTATCACTTTCAAGGTCTTTATTAAAATTATGTAATCATAATTTTGAATTTTAATAAAAAAAATATACAAATACTGAATATACAAAAATATGATTAAAAAATTTGTTTAATTTGGTAAATTGCGCTTTAAGAACTAACGGTTATTTGAAATTCAAACAAGTAAACAAAAAAATTTAGACGAAATTTTTAGACGATATAAATTCAAATTTCAAACGACCGTTGATATTTTAAATTTTAGAAATGACAGCTTTTAATCAGGTATAATATTTCAACTTTTATTGAAAGTATATCTGATACTTATATACAATTATGAACTTTTTTAACTAACGGTCGTTTGAAATTCAAACAAGTAAACAAAAATTTAGACGAAATAAATTCAAATTTTAAACGACCGTTAAAATATTAAATTTCAAAAAACCGTTAATTCATATACGATTATAATGATTCTCAAAAATGTCTTCCTTGATTCTTATTAAATTAATAACATTCTTATTTACATATAAAACCCAAGATATACAGATGTGTTCATTCAAAAATGTTACCGTTTTTAACGGATAAAAATTTAAAATTCTCAAATTTTTTGTAAACACTAACACAACGAAAGAAATTTGTAAAATTTTGTTCCTCAAATTTTTGGACTTTTAATTTTGTTTTCATGGTCAAAAAGCATTAGAAATGATAATTTACAATATAATGTTGCTATTGTAAACACAAAAATAAGATCCAGTGAACAAATTTAAGTCAAAAATCGAAATTTAATTTAAAAACTTTTTTCATAAAATTTTTTCATTTGTTTGTTTACAAACAGAAAAAAAGCGTATGGTCAAGTATGGTCGAGTATACTTTGTATGAACACATCTATATATCTTGATAAAACCATTAGCAAATCTCAAAAATTAACTTTTCAGGTAAAAACTAACTCAATCAATTTAAAAATATACATTTTTATCACTTTCAAGGTCTTTATTAAAATTATGTAATCATAATTTTGAATTTTAATAAAAAAAATATACAAATACTGAATATACAAAAATATGATTAAAAAATTTGTTTAATTTGGTAAATTGCGCTTTAAGAACTAACGGTTA
This sequence comes from Chironomus striatipennis, assembly GCA_026123125.1. Classification (NCBI taxonomy): domain Eukaryota; kingdom Metazoa; phylum Arthropoda; class Insecta; order Diptera; family Chironomidae; genus Chironomus; species Chironomus striatipennis. The sequence goes on along the minus strand of CM047393.1, from coordinate 1,313,547 downwards.
TTTGAAATTCAAACAAGTAAACAAAAAAATTTAGACGAAATTTTTAGACGATATAAATTCAAATTTCAAACGACCGTTGATATTTTAAATTTTAGAAATGACAGCTTTTAATCAGGTATAATATTTCAACTTTTATTGAAAGTATATCTGATACTTATATACAATTATGAACTTTTTTAACTAACGGTCGTTTGAAATTCAAACAAGTAAACAAAAATTTAGACGAAATAAATTCAAATTTTAAACGACCGTTAAAATATTAAATTTCAAAAAACCGTTAATTCATATACGATTATAATGATTCTCAAAAATGTCTTCCTTGATTCTTATTAAATTAATAACATTCTTATTTACATATAAAACCATTAGCAAATCTCAAAAATTAACTTTTCAGGTAAAAACTAACTCAATCAATTTAAAAATATACATTTTTATCACTTTCAAGGTCTTTATTAAAATTATGTAATCATAATTTTGAATTTTAATAAAAAAAATATACAAATACTGAATATACAAAAATATGATTAAAAAATTTGTTTAATTTGGTAAATTGCGCTTTAAGAACTAACGGTTATTTGAAATTCAAACAAGTAAACAAAAAAATTTAGACGAAATTTTTAGACGATATAAATTCAAATTTCAAACGACCGTTGATATTTTAAATTTTAGAAATGACAGCTTTTAATCAGGTATAATATTTCAACTTTTATTGAAAGTATATCTGATACTTATATACAATTATGAACTTTTTTAACTAACGGTCGTTTGAAATTCAAACAAGTAAACAAAAATTTAGACGAAATAAATTCAAATTTTAAACGACCGTTAAAATATTAAATTTCAAAAAACCGTTAATTCATATACGATTATAATGATTCTCAAAAATGTCTTCCTTGATTCTTATTAAATTAATAACATTCTTATTTACATATAAAACCATTAGCAAATCTCAAAAATTAACTTTTCAGGTAAAAACTAACTCAATCAATTTAAAAATATACATTTTTATCACTTTCAAGGTCTTTATTAAAATTATGTAATCATAATTTTGAATTTTAATAAAAAAAATATACAAATACTGAATATACAAAAATATGATTAAAAAATTTGTTTAATTTGGTAAATTGCGCTTTAAGAACTAACGGTTATTTGAAATTCAAACAAGTAAACAAAAAAATTTAGACGAAATTTTTAGACGATATAAATTCAAATTTCAAACGACCGTTGATATTTTAAATTTTAGAAATGACAGCTTTTAATCAGGTATAATATTTCAACTTTTATTGAAAGTATATCTGATACTTATATACAATTATGAACTTTTTTAACTAACGGTCGTTTGAAATTCAAACAAGTAAACAAAAATTTAGACGAAATAAATTCAAATTTTAAACGACCGTTAAAATATTAAATTTCAAAAAACCGTTAATTCATATACGATTATAATGATTCTCAAAAATGTCTTCCTTGATTCTTATTAAATTAATAACATTCTTATTTACATATAAAACCATTAGCAAATCTCAAAAATTAACTTTTCAGGTAAAAACTAACTCAATCAATTTAAAAATATACATTTTTATCACTTTCAAGGTCTTTATTAAAATTATGTAATCATAATTTTGAATTTTAATAAAAAAAATATACAAATACTGAATATACAAAAATATGATTAAAAAAATTTGTTTAATTTGGTAAATTGCGCTTTAAGAACTAACGGTTATTTGAAATTCAAACAAGTAAACAAAAAAATTTAGACGAAATTTTTAGACGATATAAATTCAAATTTCAAACGACCGTTGATATTTTAAATTTTAGAAATGACAGCTTTTAATCAGGTATAATATTTCAACTTTTTATTGAAAGTATATCTGATACTTATATACAATTATGAACTTTTTTAACTAACGGTCGTTTGAAATTCAAACAAGTAAACAAAAATTTAGACGAAATAAATTCAAATTTTAAACGACCGTTAAAATATTAAATTTCAAAAAACCGTTAATTCATATACGATTATAATGATTCTCAAAAATGTCTTCCTTGATTCTTATTAAATTAATAACATTCTTATTTACATATAAAACCATTAGCAAATCTCAAAAATTAACTTTTCAGGTAAAAACTAACTCAATCAATTTAAAAATATACATTTTTATCACTTTCAAGGTCTTTATTAAAATTATGTAATCATAATTTTGAATTTTAATAAAAAAAATATACAAATACTGAATATACAAAAATATGATTAAAAAATTTGTTTAATTTGGTAAATTGCGCTTTAAGAACTAACGGTTATTTGAAATTCAAACAAGTAAACAAAAAAATTTAGACGAAATTTTTAGACGATATAAATTCAAATTTCAAACGACCGTTGATATTTTAAATTTTAGAAATGACAGCTTTTAATCAGGTATAATATTTCAACTTTTATTGAAAGTATATCTGATACTTATATACAATTATGAACTTTTTTAACTAACGGTCGTTTGAAATTCAAACAAGTAAACAAAAATTTAGACGAAATAAATTCAAATTTTAAACGACCGTTAAAATATTAAATTTCAAAAAACCGTTAATTCATATACGATTATAATGATTCTCAAAAATGTCTTCCTTGATTCTTATTAAATTAATAACATTCTTATTTACATATAAAACCATTAGCAAATCTCAAAAATTAACTTTTCAGGTAAAAACTAACTCAATCAATTTAAAAATATACATTTTTATCACTTTCAAGGTCTTTATTAAAATTATGTAATCATAATTTTGAATTTTAATAAAAAAAATATACAAATACTGAATATACAAAAATATGATTAAAAAATTTGTTTAATTTGGTAAATTGCGCTTTAAGAACTAACGGTTATTTGAAATTCAAACAAGTAAACAAAAAATTTAGACGAAATTTTTAGACGATATAAATTCAAATTTCAAACGACCGTTGATATTTTAAATTTTAGAAATGACAGCTTTTAATCAGGTATAATATTTCAACTTTTATTGAAAGTATATCTGATACTTATATACAATTATGAACTTTTTTAACTAACGGTCGTTTGAAATTCAAACAAGTAAACAAAAATTTAGACGAAATAAATTCAAATTTTAAACGACCGTTAAAATATTAAATTTCAAAAAACCGTTAATTCATATACGATTATAATGATTCTCAAAAATGTCTTCCTTGATTCTTATTAAATTAATAACATTCTTATTTACATATAAAACCATTAGCAAATCTCAAAAATTAACTTTTCAGGTAAAAACTAACTCAATCAATTTAAAAATATACATTTTTATCACTTTCAAGGTCTTTATTAAAATTATGTAATCATAATTTTGAATTTTAATAAAAAATATACAAATACTGAATATACAAAAATATGATTAAAAAATTTGTTTAATTTGGTAAATTGCGCTTTAAGAACTAACGGTTATTTGAAATTCAAACAAGTAAACAAAAAAATTTAGACGAAATTTTTAGACGATATAAATTCAAATTTCAAACGACCGTTGATATTTTAAATTTTAGAAATGACAGCTTTTAATCAGGTATAATATTTCAACTTTTATTGAAAGTATATCTGATACTTATATACAATTATGAACTTTTTTAACTAACGGTCGTTTGAAATTCAAACAAGTAAACAAAAATTTAGACGAAATAAATTCAAATTTTAAACGACCGTTAAAATATTAAATTTCAAAAAACCGTTAATTCATATACGATTATAATGATTCTCAAAAATGTCTTCCTTGATTCTTATTAAATTAATAACATTCTTATTTACATATAAAACCATTAGCAAATCTCAAAAATTAACTTTTCAGGTAAAAACTAACTCAATCAATTTAAAAATATACATTTTTATCACTTTCAAGGTCTTTATTAAAATTATGTAATCATAATTTTGAATTTTAATAAAAAAATATACAAATACTGAATATACAAAAATATGATTAAAAAATTTGTTTAATTTGGTAAATTGCGCTTTAAGAACTAACGGTTATTTGAAATTCAAACAAGTAAACAAAAAAATTTAGACGAAATTTTTAGACGATATAAATTCAAATTTCAAACGACCGTTGATATTTTAAATTTTAGAAATGACAGCTTTTAATCAGGTATAATATTTCAACTTTTATTGAAAGTATATCTGATACTTATATACAATTATGAACTTTTTAACTAACGGTCGTTTGAAATTCAAACAAGTAAACAAAAATTTAGACGAAATAAATTCAAATTTTAAACGACCGTTAAAATATTAAATTTCAAAAAACCGTTAATTCATATACGATTATAATGATTCTCAAAAATGTCTTCCTTGATTCTTATTAAATTAATAACATTCTTATTTACATATAAAACCATTAGCAAATCTCAAAAATTAACTTTTCAGGTAAAAACTAACTCAATCAATTTAAAAATATACATTTTTATCACTTTCAAGGTCTTTATTAAAATTATGTAATCATAATTTTGAATTTTAATAAAAAAATATACAAATACTGAATATACAAAAATATGATTAAAAAATTTGTTTAATTTGGTAAATTGCGCTTTAAGAACTAACGGTTATTTGAAATTCAAACAAGTAAACAAAAAAATTTAGACGAAATTTTTAGACGATATAAATTCAAATTTCAAACGACCGTTGATATTTTAAATTTTAGAAATGACAGCTTTTAATCAGGTATAATATTTCAACTTTTATTGAAAGTATATCTGATACTTATATACAATTATGAACTTTTTAACAAACGGTCGTTTGAAATTCAAACAAGCAAACAAAAATTTAGACGAAATAAATTCAAATTTTAAACGACCGTTAAAATATTAAATTTCAAAAAACCGTTAATTCATATACGATTATAATGATTCTCAAAAAATGTCTTCCTTGATTCTTATTAAATTAATAACATTCTTATTTACATATAAAACCATTAGCAAATCTCAAAAATTAACTTTTCAGGTAAAAACTAACTCAATCAATTTAAAAATATACATTTTTATCACTTTCAAGGTCTTTATTAAAATTATGTAATCATAATTTTGAATTTTAATAAAAAAATATACAAATACTGAATATACAAAAATATGATTAAAAAATTTGTTTAATTTGGTAAATTGCGCTTTAAGAACTAACGGTTATTTGAAATTCAAACAAGTAAACAAAAAAATTTAGACGAAATTTTTAGACGATATAAATTCAAATTTCAAACGACCGTTGATATTTTAAATTTTAGAAATGACAGCTTTTAATCAGGTATAATATTTCAACTTTTATTGAAAGTATATCTGATACTTATATACAATTATGAACTTTTTTAACTAACGGTCGTTTGAAATTCAAACAAGTAAACAAAAATTTAGACGAAATAAATTCAAATTTTAAACGACCGTTAAAATATTAAATTTCAAAAAACCGTTAATTCATATACGATTATAATGATTCTCAAAAATGTCTTCCTTGATTCTTATTAAATTAATAACATTCTTATTTACATATAAAACCATTAGCAAATCTCAAAAATTAACTTTTCAGGTAAAAACTAACTCAATCAATTTAAAAATATACATTTTTATCACTTTCAAGGTCTTTATTAAAATTATGTAATCATAATTTTGAATTTTAATAAAAAAAATATACAAATACTGAATATACAAAAATATGATTAAAAAATTTGTTTAATTTGGTAAATTGCGCTTTAAGAACTAACGGTTATTTGAAATTCAAACAAGTAAACAAAAAAATTTAGACGAAATTTTTAGACGATATAAATTCAAATTTCAAACGACCGTTGATATTTTAAATTTTAGAAATGACAGCTTTTAATCAGGTATAATATTTCAACTTTTATTGAAAGTATATCTGATACTTATATACAATTATGAACTTTTTTAACTAACGGTCGTTTGAAATTCAAACAAGTAAACAAAAATTTAGACGAAATAAATTCAAATTTTAAACGACCGTTAAAATATTAAATTTCAAAAAACCGTTAATTCATATACGATTATAATGATTCTCAAAAATGTCTTCCTTGATTCTTATTAAATTAATAACATTCTTATTTACATATAAAACCATTAGCAAATCTCAAAAATTAACTTTTCAGGTAAAAACTAACTCAATCAATTTAAAAATATACATTTTTATCACTTTCAAGGTCTTTATTAAAATTATGTAATCATAATTTTGAATTTTAATAAAAAAAATATACAAATACTGAATATACAAAAATATGATTAAAAAATTTGTTTAATTTGGTAAATTGCGCTTTAAGAACTAACGGTTATTTGAAATTCAAACAAGTAAACAAAAAAATTTAGACGAAATTTTTAGACGATATAAATTCAAATTTCAAACGACCGTTGATATTTTAAATTTTAGAAATGACAGCTTTTAATCAGGTATAATATTTCAACTTTTATTGAAAGTATATCTGATACTTATATACAATTATGAACTTTTTTAACTAACGGTCGTTTGAAATTCAAACAAGTAAACAAAAATTTAGACGAAATAAATTCAAATTTTAAACGACCGTTAAAATATTAAATTTCAAAAAACCGTTAATTCATATACGATTATAATGATTCTCAAAAATGTCTTCCTTGATTCTTATTAAATTAATAACATTCTTATTTACATATAAAACCATTAGCAAATCTCAAAAATTAACTTTTCAGGTAAAAACTAACTCAATCAATTTAAAAATATACATTTTTATCACTTTCAAGGTCTTTATTAAAATTATGTAATCATAATTTTGAATTTTAATAAAAAAATATACAAATACTGAATATACAAAAATATGATTAAAAAATTTGTTTAATTTGGTAAATTGCGCTTTAAGAACTAACGGTTATTTGAAATTCAAACAAGTAAACAAAAAAATTTAGACGAAATTTTTAGACGATATAAATTCAAATTTCAAACGACCGTTGATATTTTAAATTTTAGAAATGACAGCTTTTAATCAGGTATAATATTTCAACTTTTATTGAAAGTATATCTGATACTTATATACAATTATGAACTTTTTAACTAACGGTCGTTTGAAATTCAAACAAGTAAACAAAAATTTAGACGAAATAAATTCAAATTTTAAACGACCGTTAAAATATTAAATTTCAAAAAACCGTTAATTCATATACGATTATAATGATTCTCAAAAATGTCTTCCTTGATTCTTATTAAATTAATAACATTCTTATTTACATATAAAACCATTAGCAAATCTCAAAAATTAACTTTTCAGGTAAAAACTAACTCAATCAATTTAAAAATATACATTTTTATCACTTTCAAGGTCTTTATTAAAATTATGTAATCATAATTTTGAATTTTAATAAAAAAAATATACAAATACTGAATATACAAAAATATGATTAAAAAATTTGTTTAATTTGGTAAATTGCGCTTTAAGAACTAACGGTTATTTGAAATTCAAACAAGTAAACAAAAAATTTAGACGAAATTTTTAGACGATATAAATTCAAATTTCAAACGACCGTTGATATTTTAAATTTTAGAAATGACAGCTTTTAATCAGGTATAATATTTCAACTTTTATTGAAAGTATATCTGATACTTATATACAATTATGAACTTTTTAACTAACGGTCGTTTGAAATTCAAACAAGTAAACAAAAATTTAGACGAAATAAATTCAAATTTTAAACGACCGTTAAAATATTAAATTTCAAAAAACCGTTAATTCATATACGATTATAATGATTCTCAAAAATGTCTTCCTTGATTCTTATTAAATTAATAACATTCTTATTTACATATAAAACCATTAGCAAATCTCAAAAATTAACTTTTCAGGTAAAAACTAACTCAATCAATTTAAAAATATACATTTTTATCACTTTCAAGGTCTTTATTAAAATTATGTAATCATAATTTTGAATTTTAATAAAAAAATATACAAATACTGAATATACAAAAAATATGATTAAAAAATTTGTTTAATTTGGTAAATTGCGCTTTAAGAACTAACGGTTATTTGAAATTCAAACAAGTAAACAAAAAAATTTAGACGAAATTTTTAGACGATATAAATTCAAATTTCAAACGACCGTTGATATTTTAAATTTTAGAAATGACAGCTTTTAATCAGGTATAATATTTCAACTTTTATTGAAAGTATATCTGATACTTATATACAATTATGAACTTTTTTAACTAACGGTCGTTTGAAATTCAAACAAGTAAACAAAAATTTAGACGAAATAAATTCAAATTTTAAACGACCGTTAAAATATTAAATTTCAAAAAACCGTTAATTCATATACGATTATAATGATTCTCAAAAATGTCTTCCTTGATTCTTATTAAATTAATAACATTCTTATTTACATATAAAACCATTAGCAAATCTCAAAAATTAACTTTTCAGGTAAAAACTAACTCAATCAATTTAAAAATATACATTTTTATCACTTTCAAGGTCTTTATTAAAATTATGTAATCATAATTTTGAATTTTAATAAAAAAAATATACAAATACTGAATATACAAAAATATGATTAAAAAATTTGTTTAATTTGGTAAATTGCGCTTTAAGAACTAACGGTTATTTGAAATTCAAACAAGTAAACAAAAAAATTTAGACGAAATTTTTAGACGATATAAATTCAAATTTCAAACGACCGTTGATATTTTAAATTTTAGAAATGACAGCTTTTAATCAGGTATAATATTTCAACTTTTATTGAAAGTATATCTGATACTTATATACAATTATGAACTTTTTTAACTAACGGTCGTTTGAAATTCAAACAAGTAAACAAAAATTTAGACGAAATAAATTCAAATTTTAAACGACCGTTAAAATATTAAATTTCAAAAACCGTTAATTCATATACGATTATAATGATTCTCAAAAATGTCTTCCTTGATTCTTATTAAATTAATAACATTCTTATTTACATATAAAACCATTAGCAAATCTCAAAAATTAACTTTTCAGGTAAAAACTAACTCAATCAATTTAAAAATATACATTTTTATCACTTTCAAGGTCTTTATTAAAATTATGTAATCATAATTTTGAATTTTAATAAAAAAATATACAAATACTGAATATACAAAAATATGATTAAAAAATTTGTTTAATTTGGTAAATTGCGCTTTAAGAACTAACGGTTATTTGAAATTCAAACAAGTAAACAAAAAAATTTAGACGAAATTTTTAGACGATATAAATTCAAATTTCAAACGACCGTTGATATTTTAAATTTTAGAAATGACAGCTTTTAATCAGGTATAATATTTCAACTTTTATTGAAAGTATATCTGATACTTATATACAATTATGAACTTTTTAACTAACGGTCGTTTGAAATTCAAACAAGTAAACAAAAATTTAGACGAAATAAATTCAAATTTTAAACGACCGTTAAAATATTAAATTTCAAAAAACCGTTAATTCATATACGATTATAATGATTCTCAAAAATGTCTTCCTTGATTCTTATTAAATTAATAACATTCTTATTTACATATAAAACCATTAGCAAATCTCAAAAATTAACTTTTCAGGTAAAAACTAACTCAATCAATTTAAAAATATACATTTTTATCACTTTCAAGGTCTTTATTAAAATTATGTAATCATAATTTTGAATTTTAATAAAAAAATATACAAATACTGAATATACAAAAATATGATTAAAAAATTTGTTTAATTTGGTAAATTGCGCTTTAAGAACTAACGGTTATTTGAAATTCAAACAAGTAAACAAAAAAATTTAGACGAAATTTTTAGACGATATAAATTCAAATTTCAAACGACCGTTGATATTTTAAATTTTAGAAATGACAGCTTTTAATCAGGTATAATATTTCAACTTTTATTGAAAGTATATCTGATACTTATATACAATTATGAACTTTTTAACTAACGGTCGTTTGAAATTCAAACAAGTAAACAAAAATTTAGACGAAATAAATTCAAATTTTAAACGACCGTTAAAATATTAAATTTCAAAAAACCGTTAATTCATATACGATTATAATGATTCTCAAAAATGTCTTCCTTGATTCTTATTAAATTAATAACATTCTTATTTACATATAAAACCATTAGCAAATCTCAAAAATTAACTTTTCAGGTAAAAACTAACTCAATCAATTTAAAAATATACATTTTTATCACTTTCAAGGTCTTTATTAAAATTATGTAATCATAATTTTGAATTTTAATAAAAAAAATATACAAATACTGAATATACAAAAATATGATTAAAAAATTTGTTTAATTTGGTAAATTGCGCTTTAAGAACTAACGGTTATTTTAAATAAAAACAATTAAACAAAAAAATTTAGACTAATTTTTTAGACTATATAAATTAAATTTTCAAACGACCGTTGATATTTTAAATTTTAGAAATGACAGCTTTTAATCAGGTATAATATTTCAACTTTTATTGAAAGTATATCTGATACTTATATACAATTATGAACTTTTTTAACTAACGGTCGTTTGAAATTCAAAAAAGTAAAAAAAAATTTATACGAAATAAATTAAATTTTTAAACGACCGTTAAAATATTAAATTTCAAAAAACCGTTAATTCATATACGATTATAATGATTCTCAAAAATGTCTTCCTTGATTCTTATTAAATTAATAACATTCTTATTTACATATAAAACCATTAGCAAATCTCAAAAATTAACTTTTCAGGTAAAAACTAACTCAATCAATTTAAAAATATACATTTTTATCACTTTCAAGGTCTTTATTAAAATTATGTAATCATAATTTTGAATTTTAATAAAAAAAATATACAAATACTGAATATACAAAAATATGATTAAAAAATTTGTTTAATTTGGTAAATTGCGCTTTAAGAACTAACGGTTATTTGAAATTCAAACAAGTAAACAAAAAAATTTAGACGAAATTTTTAGACGATATAAATTCAAATTTCAAACGACCGTTGATATTTTAAATTTTAGAAATGACAGCTTTTAATCAGGTATAATATTTCAACTTTTATTGAAAGTATATCTGATACTTATATACAATTATGAACTTTTTTAACTAACGGTCGTTTGAAATTCAAACAAGTAAACAAAAATTTAGACGAAATAAATTCAAATTTTAAACGACCGTTAAAATATTAAATTTCAAAAAACCGTTAATTCATATACGATTATAATGATTCTCAAAAATGTCTTCCTTGATTCTTATTAAATTAATAACATTCTTATTTACATATAAAACCATTAGCAAATCTCAAAAATTAACTTTTCAGGTAAAAACTAACTCAATCAATTTAAAAATATACATTTTTATCACTTTCAAGGTCTTTATTAAAATTATGTAATCATAATTTTTGAATTTTAATAAAAAAAAATATACAAATACTGAATATACAAAAATATGATTAAAAAATTTGTTTAATTTGGTAAATTGCGCTTTAAGAACTAACGGTTATTTGAAATTCAAACAAGTAAACAAAAAAATTTAGACGAAATTTTTAGACGATATAAATTCAAATTTCAAACGACCGTTGATATTTTAAATTTTAGAAATGACAGCTTTTAATCAGGTATAATATTTCAACTTTTATTGAAAGTATATCTGATACTTATATACAATTATGAACTTTTTTAACTAACGGTCGTTTGAAATTCAAACAAGTAAACAAAAATTTAGACGAAATAAATTCAAATTTTAAACGACCGTTAAAATATTAAATTTCAAAAAACCGTTAATTCATATACGATTATAATGATTCTCAAAAATGTCTTCCTTGATTCTTATTAAATTAATAACATTCTTATTTACATATAAAACCATTAGCAAATCTCAAAAATTAACTTTTCAGGTAAAAACTAACTCAATCAATTTAAAAATATACATTTTTATCACTTTCAAGGTCTTTATTAAAATTATGTAATCATAATTTTGAATTTTAATAAAAAAAATATACAAATACTGAATATACAAAAATATGATTAAAAAATTTGTTTAATTTGGTAAATTGCGCTTTAAGAACTAACGGTTATTTGAAATTCAAACAAGTAAACAAAAAAATTTAGACGAAATTTTTAGACGATATAAATTCAAATTTCAAACGACCGTTGATATTTTAAATTTTAGAAATGACAGCTTTTAATCAGGTATAATATTTCAACTTTTATTGAAAGTATATCTGATACTTATATACAATTATGAACTTTTTTAACTAACGGTCGTTTGAAATTCAAACAAGTAAACAAAAATTTAGACGAAATAAATTCAAATTTTAAACGACCGTTAAAATATTAAATTTCAAAAAACCGTTAATTCATATACGATTATAATGATTCTCAAAAATGTCTTCCTTGATTCTTATTAAATTAATAACATTCTTATTTACATATAAAACCATTAGCAAATCTCAAAAATTAACTTTTCAGGTAAAAACTAACTCAATCAATTTAAAAATATACATTTTTATCACTTTCAAGGTCTTTATTAAAATTATGTAATCATAATTTTGAATTTTAATAAAAAAATATACAAATACTGAATATACAAAAATATGATTAAAAAATTTGTTTAATTTGGTAAATTGCGCTTTAAGAACTAACGGTTATTTGAAATTCAAACAAGTAAACAAAAAAATTTAGACGAAATTTTTAGACGATATAAATTCAAATTTCAAACGACCGTTGATATTTTAAATTTTAGAAATGACAGCTTTTAATCAGGTATAATATTTCAACTTTTATTGAAAGTATATCTGATACTTATATACAATTATGAACTTTTTAGCGCATTTTTGCAAAAAATGACGCTTATAGTTTCACTTTGTTCGGCTGGCTGGCTGGCTGGGTGGTTCAAGGCTGGATGAGCTCTGAGATCTCAGAAACCAGACATAGTTAAGAGTTCTGTTATGATGAATTATCTTTCTACTATCGAGTTATTCCGGCATCGCTTATTAAAAAATCGTTAAACGATCTACAATTCCTGTAATCAACGATTTAACATTATATAAGGAAAAAAATTGTTGAAAACTCCTCGATAAAAATTTGAATTTTTATCACTTTCAAGGTCTTTATTAAAATTATGTAATCATAATTTTGAATTTTAATAAAAAAAATATACAAATACTGAATATACAAAAATATGATTAAAAATTTTTTTAATTTGTTAAATTGCGCTTTAAGAACTAACGTTTATTTTAAATAAAAACAATTAAAAAAAAAAATTTAGACGAAATTTTTAGACTATATAAATAAAAATTTCAAACGACCGTTGATATTTTAAATTTTAGAAATGACAGCTTTTAATCAGGTATAATATTTCAACTTTTATTGAAAGTATATCTGATACTTATATACACGAGGACTTTGAACATTTTTTAACTAACGGTCGTTTGAAATTCAAACAAGTAAACAAAAATTTAGACGAAATAAATTCAAATTTTAAACGACCGTTAAAATATTAAATTTCAAAAAACCGTTAATTCATATACGATTATAATGATTCTCAAAAATGTCTTCCTTGATTCTTATTAAATTAATAACATTCTTATTTACATATAAAACCATTAGCAAATCTCAAAAATTAACTTTTCAGGTAAAAACTAACTCAATCAATTTAAAAATATACATTTTTATCACTTTCAAGGTCTTTATTAAAATTATGTAATCATAATTTTGAATTTTAATAAAAAAAATATACAAATACTGAATATACAAAAATATGATTAAAAAATTTGTTTAATTTGGTAAATTGCGCTTTAAGAACTAACGGTTATTTGAAATTCAAACAAGTAAACAAAAAAATTTAGACGAAATTTTTAGACGATATAAATTAAAATTTCAAACGACCGTTGATATTTTAAATTTTAGAAATGACAGCTTTTAATCAGGTATAATATTTCAACTTTTATTGAAAGTATATCTGATACTTATATACAATTATGAACTTTTTTAACTAACGGTCGTTTGAAATTCAAACAAGTAAACAAAAATTTAGACGAAATAAATTCAAATTTTAAACGACCGTTAATTCTCATGAATTTTAGAAACCTCTTTTTTTTGTTATGATTAATAATATCAACTTCTGATGTCTTTAAACTTTTATTTTATGCTTAAAAATCAGAATATAAAGAAAACCTTGACAAAAATTTTGTTTAATTGTAAATATTAAAATTTTAAAATTAACGGTCGTTTGAAATTCAAAAACGTAAACAGAAAATTTAGACGAAATTTTTAGACGACATAAATTCAAATTTCAAACGACCGTTAATTCTCATTAATTTTAGAAAACTCAATATTTTTGATATGATTAATAATACCGACTTATAATGCCTTTAATCTTTTATTTTAAGATTAAAAATGTGAAAATAAAGACAACCACGATCAAACATTTTGTTTAATTTAATAAATTGCGTTTTGAGAATTAACAGTCGTTTGAAATTCAAAAAAATGTATACGAAAGTTTTAGACGATATCAATTCAAATCTCAAACAATCGTTAAATTCCCATTAATTAAAAAAAAAACTCATTAGTTTTAGTATTTTTAATAAGAGCAACTTCTGATTCTTATTGTGCTTTTAAAATTAACGGTCGTTTGAATTTCAAATATATAAACAAACAAAACTTTTAAACGAACTTTTATATTTTTTTAGATTTAAAAATACCGTTAATTTATATATACGATTTTAATAATTCTCAAAAATATCTTCGTCATAATACTCATTAATATTCTTATTTACATATCGAACCTTTAGCAAATCTCAAAAATTAACTTTTCAGGTAAAAATTAAATTGGTTTAAAAGTTAAAGTTAAGCAAATTTATGAGTTTATTATTTTTTGTAACTTTTTTTACTATGGATTGATTCAAGCAATTTAATGAAAAAAAGGTACTTTTCGAAAGTTCGAATCAACGATATTTAAAAAAGTTAAACCAATATATATATATATATATATGTGTTCATATAGAAAAGTGACCGTTATTTTTTTCAAATTTTTGAAAAAATTCACTAACACTATCAAATTTTCAATACAAAAAACTGAGCAACTCAACTGAGCTATGGTTTAGTAAGGTATTCATACAAATCCTATATGTCAACAATTTAAAATTATCAAGCATTCAAGAAATATATGAATTAAAGCAAAATCCAACCTCATGTAATGTGAAACAACAAAAATCATGTCAATAAAAATTTACTTGTTCAGTTCATTAAAAAACTTGTTAAAATTAACGGTCGTTTTAAAAATTCAAATTCGTTCAAAATTATATTGACATTTGTAATTCAATATATTTCATTTTAGAGAGCTATTTGGTAATATGTAGTAGATTAAAATTAATTTTGGAGCGAAATAATTAATTTTTCATTACTAATATGTCATTAAATTATTTTACTTTACGAGAAACTCATCAATGTTTACAATGCTTATTTTCGTCAACATCAATTCAAATCTCAAACGACCGTTAATTCTCATGAATTTTAGAAAACTCTTTTTTGTTATGATTAATAATATCAACTTCTGATGTCTTTAAACTTTTATTTTATGCTTAAAAATCAGAATATAAAGGAAATCATGATCAAAAATTTTGTTTAATTGTAAATATTAAAATTTTAAAATTAACGGTC
This sequence comes from Chironomus striatipennis, assembly GCA_026123125.1. Lineage (NCBI taxonomy): Eukaryota > Metazoa > Arthropoda > Insecta > Diptera > Chironomidae > Chironomus > Chironomus striatipennis. The sequence goes on along the minus strand of CM047393.1, from coordinate 1,297,919 downwards.
GTTTGAAATTCAAAAACGTAAACAGAAAATTTAGACGAAATTTTTAGACGACATAAATTCAAATTTCAAACGACCGTTAATTCTCATTAATTTTAGAAAACTCAATATTTTTGATATGATTAATAATACCAACGCATTTAATCTTTTATTTTAAGATTAAAAATGTGAAAATAAAGACAACCACGATCAAACATTTTGTTTAATTTAATAAATTGTGTTTTGAGAATTAAAAGTCGTTTGAAATTCAAAAAAATGTATACGAAAGTTTTAGACGATATCAATTCAAATCTCAAACAATCGTTAACTCCCATTAATTAAAAAAAAACTCATTAGTTTTAGTATTGTTAATAAGAGCAACTTCTGATTCTTATTGTGCTTTTAAAATTAACGGTCGTTTGAATTTCAAATATATAAACAAACAAAACTTTTAAACGAACTTTTATATTTTTTTAGATTTAAAAATACCGTTAATTTATATATACGATTTTAATAATTCTCAAAAATATCTTCGTCATAATACTTATTAATATTCTTATTTACATATCGAACCTTTAGCAAATCTCAAAAATTAACTTTTCAGGTAAAAATTAAATTGGTTTAAAAGTTAAAGTTAAGCAAATTTATGAGTTTATTATTTTTTGTAACTTTTTTTTACTATGGATTGATTTTTTTTTATTTAATGAATGAATTTTCAATTTAATGAAAAAAGGTACTTTTCGAAAGTTTGAATCAACGATATTTAAAAAAGTTAAACAAATAGAAAACTTTGGTTTAGTAAGGTATTCATACAAATCCTATATGTCAACAATTTAAAATTATCAAACATTCAAGAAATATATGAATTAAAGCAAAATCCAACCTCATGTAATGTGAAACAACAAAAATCATGTCAATAAAAATTTACTTGTTCAGTTCATTAAAAAACTTGTTAAAATTAACGGTCGTTTTAAAAATTCAAATTCGTTCAAAATTATATTGACATTTGTAATTCAATATATTTCATTTTAGAGAGCTATTTGGTAATATGTAGTAGATTAAAATTAATTTTGGAGCGAAATAATTAATTTTTCATTACTAATATGTCATTAAATTATTTTACTTTACGAGAAACTCATCAATGTTTACAATGCTTATTTTCGTACAGTTTTAACACCAATACAATCACAAATTTGCAAAATCATTAGTTTAAAAACAGTACAAAAAACATTTTTTTTTTAAATTAAACTTTATTTATTAAATTTAGAATTTAGTTATGTAAAAAGTTAAGAAACATGTTTGAAATTTGAATGAATTTTTCTTATTCTCGATATTCAAGAAAATCGTTATTGATGAGGACAGACCATCAGAGTTACTTCCACAGGGATGGAATCAAAATCAAACGCCCTACACATTAAATAAAAATAAATTTAAAAAAATATTCTATATGGAATTGACTCTGATGATACTTTAATAATTAATTTATTGAATCCAAAGACACTAAAGGCTGTTGGAATAGATTTTAAGTCGAAGGAAGTCACGAAATCGAAAGTTGGAATGATACTTGATGATTATGTCAAGGATAATCAAGTTGTAATTAATAAGATGGATGAAGAGATTGTCAAATCTATTTTAGACAAGAATACAGAAAGTCGATCAAGAACTCCATCTAGTACACCCAGAAAAGATGATCCATTGTTTTTTAGACCTGTCGTTCCTCCAATGTATCAGGATCAAAGAATTGATTCTTTTAGAGATATTGGACGTGGTAATGGAGATCTATTTGGTAAAGGTGGTGGAAGTATTTTTCAGTCAGAATTTAGATCTGGTTTTGGTCCTTTGGTTTTTTGGTGGAGACACACGATCCACCAAATTCTTTTAAAAACCAGATAGGGGCCGTTCACAAAGTACGTTACGCAAAAAAATGACTTTTTAGACCCCCCCCTCCCCCCTTGTTACGCATGGTTACAAATTGTCAACCCCCCCCCCCCTTGAACGTTCAAATTTTTTTTTCATTTTATAAATTTAATGTAATTTTTTTTAACCAATTTTTTTAAATCCAAAATAAACTTTATAAGAAGATATCTATTAAAAAAAAATACTAACTAACTTTCTTTAACGTATGTATGAAAACTAAATTCACATGATCAAAATATTTCAAAACCTAAATTTTACATTAAATTTTTTATTTGAATACTATAAAATTATTATTGCTGATAGAACGTTACATTTTCAAATACCCCCCCCCCCCCCTGTTACAAATGGTTACACTTTTTCGAACCCCCCCTCCCCCCTAAAATGCGAACGTACTTTGTGAACGGCCCCATACAGATAATGATCATTCAAGACCTGGCTACGACGACTTGTAAACTTTATGTCTGCGGTTGTTGAAATGCATTTCGAAGTTAATAAAAAATTCTTTTTTGTACTAAATAACTTAGATTTTTTCATTACTTAATAATTTGTTTAAAGTGCGATTTATTTCATCAAAACAGAAATCACATCGCTTCCCCCTTCTTGAATTCATTTAAGCCTAACGCGATTTATTTTTTTTTTTTATTTTATGGTATAATTTTTATTTTAGTGAATATCTGAACACGAAGAAGTAAGAATCGAAATATTATATCCAAATAAAATTATGTATTTTAATTAAATTTAATTTATAATATTAATTGTGATAAAAAAATAAATCTTTAATACTTAATAAAATAAAAAGAAATAAATAAATAAATAAAGTAATAATGGTGATGTCATTGTACAGAACATTAAAGACTGGCACTATAAAGAAACGCCGGGAATCAAGGTCAGTAGTTGATGTGAATTTTAAAGATATCAACCTTTGCAAAAGAACAAGAATTTTTATACATCAATTAGTGCAAAAATATATGCATAAACGACTGAAGTTTTTGAAGAAAGTTGTAGGTTTATAGGCATTCGATTTCTGATTTTCTATTTTTTTGTTATGCTGAGTTGGAATGCATTTTGCTGTTTGGAAAGAAAAACATGCATTTTTACGGACTATTGACTAATTATGATGTAGCGCACTAGCTTCTTCTGCTAGTTTGTTAATTAAAGATTGCCTGGTTATTGACTTCATGGTACTGTTTCAGACTTGTGTTATTTTGAGATATTTATTGAAAAAGAAAATGTGAAATAAAACGGTTAAAAATTTTATGATATTTAAAATTTATCATTTTTGCAAATTCTTACTGACATTAAGAAACATATCTTTGTAGATAATACATCTTAAAGTTTTAGACAATCCATTCAGCACAATAGCTATCCCATTAAATCTAAAAGTAGTAAAGACCATCAAAAATGCAACAGTTATGAAATTTAAAAAGCCCAAAAATTAATACTTGAGTAATTTTTCATTCAATACCTTCTCTTGCCTTTCAAAACTCACTGACTGCTTTATTGTAAAATGCGATCAATGGTTGCCTAAACTAATAATTTTTATTTTAAGGTTTTGCAATCAATTAAATATAAAAAAAAAATAAAATGCTGTTGAAAAAGCTGTAATCGACAACAAATTGATGACATTAGTTCCATTGTTGATTCGCCTGATCAGAAAGAATATTGTAAAGCTTTGCTTAGGTGTGCGACACAGTACACAAAATTCGATTTGAGATGTGTGAAATGTGGAAGATCTTTATTGTTTTATGTCCATGAGTTTTAACCATGACTCCTACACGATATGACATCTTAATTCATAAAGTACTGGGAAGAGCATAATAAATTAAATTATCATCTACTCTATATAACAAACAAATAAATTAAATTTCATGAATTTTTAATGAAAAGAATTCCAAATTGAGCAAAAGAAGCATAAGCACGATGAAATTTTTGGGGTCCACCAAATGTCACCGTAAATTAGAATTTTTATGCATGTTATGACTGTTGTGACCACTTGTAGAGATTTTCTTAAATTATGATCATTGCTTCTGAAATAAATTCTTTTGATTCATAAAACAGATTAAAGGAATTTTGATATTCAAAACTGGTGCAGAAAAGAATTTTTAGTGCCTCATAACTTTTACCATAATTTTTCAAGGATTTTGTTAATTAAGAATGTTCATTTTGTTGATAATGATGCTATTTTTGTATTTTCAATATTAAAGACTGCCTAATTAGGGTAAAGAATTTCGCTAAAAATTGTTAAACTGAACTTTTTACAGAATTTTCAACGATTTTTCAAAATTCAAAAATTGAACTCAATATTTTTGATTTTAAAGTGAACGCTAGATTGTAAATCCTTTAAATTAATTCAATTAATTTCTCAAAAATTATTAGAATTAATCATAAGCTAATATCGCAAACACACACACTCTATTATCTCACATTAATATTGATTTTCGCTCAATTCTATTCAGTAACTAAATGTAATGTTAATTAAGAAGGATAAAAATCTTCCATATTAGCTTCGAAGCAGCAATTTAATGCGCCTTAAAACTTTGATTAAATCCTAATTCTTTGCATGCTCCTCATAATACTATCAAATTTCAAATAATTCTGCGACACTGTTAGAATCCGTCTATACATGAATATTTTTAACTTTAATGATGTAATCGAAGACTATGACGATGCCAAAAAGTCAACATCATCATCACAAACTATGATGAAATCTCTCCGTAAACGATCAATATTTAACATTTACACTGCCAATTGTATGTTTGCTATTTCCGATTCTTTTAAGTTCTTAAACGTCCAAATTAAGAAGTCACAAAAAACCCCCAAAATACACATTTTGTTTAATGACATCATATACCGGCTTTCAAATATGTATGAATCAGCAATCATTTTGCCTGATCCTGACACATTTGACATTATCTTACATTAAATTAACATTTCAGGTCAAAGTGACTTTTAATTGAAGATTATTTCTCAAGTCAAGCTGAAGCCTTGTTAGTTCTTTTGATTTATCGTGGTGCAGGTTGAATTTTAGATCCTATTAAATTTTTTCTAGTCATAAATACTTATAAATCTCATTAAAGAACTAGAAATCTGAGGTTATTTATTATTGGAACTTTGTGTTGGTTGATGATGATTTTGTTCTTATGCAGAAGGAGATTTGACTGATGATTTGATGATTTTCTTTTTGATGACAATTCTTAGAAATTTAAAAATTTTAGCAAAATTAAATTTTAAGGTTATTCATGAACTATTAAAAAACAATTAACTAACTAATGGAAGCTTTTCAAGTGATTATTATGATCAAGAGGATATAATTCTATATAATTTGGTCAAATAGTAAAATTTCAAGAAGCTTTTTAAGGCCATAGAGTCCAATGACTTTATATGAATATTTTTTTGTTAACCTTAATCAATTTCAAACTAGCGTCCATCATGAGATTATGATGAACAGATATATAGATACCTTCACTTTTAGAAGCAGGAGCGTAGCCTGATTTTTTTTCTAGAGGTGGGAGTCCAATTTTTTTTTTTGTATGGAAAAAGGAGGTAGGGGTCCCCTGGCTACGTCCCTGCTTAGAAGATTAGCTATGAATTTAAAATCATCGAATCTAAAAAAATCTAAATTTCAAGTCAATTTCAAAATTTAATACACATTAAATAATTCAATTCAGTAGCAGCAAGTCATTGACACTTTAGTGCTTTGTAAAATTCTACATTTTTTCCAATCTCTATTTCTATTCATTTGTATTCGTAACAAAAAAAGTAAATCTTACGATAATGCTGCATTAGTGTCAAAAAATAAATTATCCATAAGCGAAGAAATTTTTCTCACCTAATTTTCAACCATAAATTTGTGGTAAATAACAATATTAGACTGCTTTATTTTGACATAATTTATTTCTTTTGAATTCACACTTTGACTGTGGAATTAATAATTTGGTGGCATGTAATGTGAAATAAAAGAGACCTGACATAATATGCCTTATATCACTTGAGGTCATTTCACACATCATCGGAATATCTAATCAATGTCTCTGTACAAACATGAATTTAATGCAATACATGCAAGAAAAAATTATTTCATAATTAACAGCAATTAAAATAAAATTTGTATTCAGATAATAGGAGGAAAATGTGAGATTTTTGAAAAATTTATGAGCTTTTGACAAAAATTTTAGCTTTTTAATCGAATCTGAAATTTTTGATTATTTTTTTTTTTTTTTTAAAAAAAAAAACTTAAACTAAGCTCTTTACTACTTTCTGACCTAATTTGAGCTTTTTGACACTTTTTGACTTTAATTTTATTAACGAAAATATATATAAAATTGAACTTTTTGATAAAAATTAAAACTTTTGTAATTTTTTGAAAACTTTTAACAAACATTTGAGAATTATAACAATTTAATTTGAGCTTTTTAAAACTAATTTCTTCACGGAATGTAAAATTGAGCCTTTTTTAGATTTCATATGCTTTTAGACTTTAAATACAATTTTAAATTTTTTTCACACATCCAACCCTGCCTTCAAATACGAAAAATGCACGAAATATGAAAAATACTTGAGGAAAAGTATCAATTGAAATAAGTAAAGAAAAATGATGTGTATTGGAGCAGTGAAGTAAGTGTAACTCGAACATATCCAAAGCACAAAATTGCACTAATACAGTTACAAAAACAAAAACCATTAGTAAAAAGAAAGGCAGCAAAAAATGAAGAAAGAAAAAGAGTTGGACTGTAGATGTGAGAATATACAAACAGTTCAATTTTTTCTTTCAGTTCACTCGCGGTTTCTGTCGCGTAAAGACATAATAAAAAAAATATTTTATTCAATTGCTTATACATTTAAGCTAGTGGATTAGAATTTGTGATGCGTGATAAAGATTCAACCGGAGTGTGCATTAATTTTTGACAAAAAAAAATAATAATTCATGAAAAAGTATAGTGATAAGAAGCTATATCCAATAAATATTAGCGAAAAGGCAAAAAGAAAGTCAGATTAGAAAGAAAAAGTGGTTAGTGGAGAAAAAGAAGTGCAATGAAATGATAGAAAAGTATAAAAAATTAAAATCCACTTTCTCAATAAGTTTGCAATAATAAAAGTGAAACAAAACAAAAAAAAGCCTGTTAAAGTCCAGTATTGGATGTATCATGATAATTGAAATAAACGAGTATTATTATAAAATGCAATACACAGAAGACGAGGCGATAAAGTTTTAGTGATTAAACAATTTTTTATTAAAAAAAAAAAAATTAATTCAAATTTAAGAGACAAACATGTACGTTCTTCTTGACTTCCTTAATATTTAATCCATTTTACAATCTCTACAGTTATTATTTAATTCTGCATGTCAAACTCATAATAAGCCTTATAAGGAACTGTGTGATTTGATAATTTTTTAAAAATGATTTTTAATGCCGCCTACATCTCGAGATGCTTTCAAGAGTGCTCTTGCATCAAGTCTTAATTAAAAAATACCATTATTATTACTGTAATTGTAATTTAGTCTCTCTTTTAGTTCCTCTATTACGTAAAATTGTATAAAGTTCCCATTCATTCATAACAGCTATCAAGTTCATTTATTGCAAATTCGTTTCAAAGCCAATGCTGGTATTTTACTAATGCGTATGACTAAAACGCTGTTTTTTGATTAATTCAGGACTTTTTACTTACTTGACATTTTGCTGTTTAATTATTACAAGAGTGTGGCAAGCTGGAAATCAACACTTGTGAATCACGAAACAAAATTAAAATGTATGATTGTGTATCTTTAAATCAGGTAGACTGTCAGGCATTGAGTTGGAATTTTTCCTGTTTAAGTCAAGGGTCGTTCAATTACTTCTGATGTTTAACTCTTAAGGGAAGCTATTCTTCATTTTAGTTCCGACTAGATTCAGTCATGTGTACATAACAATCTGCATACCTATCAATAACATCTCAGGAAACAAGATCGTAAATTCTACAAGAATTTAAAATGGAATTAACAAGTTCAAGATTATCTTCTGAGAATTGTCGGTAAAATTAAGCTCTGCACTTAAAAATGACTTGTTAGTCACAACTGTTGATTCTATTTTTAAATATTTTCCAAGTGTAATAACTCAGTCACATACTCACACACCGTTAGTTGCTAATTTGTGGCAGTTATTTAATTTCTATCCTACACTTTAATTATTCTAATGGATGTGGCTACTCTAGCTACATTATTGTACTTACTATGCAGTTTTTTAGAAATTAACTTTTTAAAGCTAAGTTGAGAGTTATTGGGCTTTTCATGAGAAAAAATTTGATTCGGAAATGTCTTTGTAACTGAGTAGCATTAGATTTATTCAATTTTTGCAAGGCATTTAGTGCATTTTATTAGACAATTACTTTGGATTTGATAATTAAAATATCTATTAATAAGTTTAATAAAAGATTCCATATGGATTTTATTTAATAACAATGATGTTTTTGCTTCAAAGATCAGAAAGAAGCTGAAAGCAGATTAAAATTTTTTGATAAAGGTGGCTATTAATTTTACAAGGCCTTGATACGGGAAAACTAATATTGAACTTACTTATATAATTCAAATATTGAATAGTCATTAGAGTATTCATATCAATCCTCTTTCTGATTAAAGCGCAAATTGATAGATTAACCCTTAAAAAACAGTTTAAAATTTATTGTACCTTCTGTTAATCAACCAATCATCATTTCTCCTGTACATATCACTTCCTCAATTAAAACAAGCTTTTCAAAATCGATCGCATTTAATTGCCTTTATTTTAATTGATCCATTGAAGCTTCATTAAATACTTTGATAAATTAATTAACTCCAATGAGTGGAATGAAAAGCTCAGGTACATGAAGAGTTCGGTGGTTGAAAATGCCGACAGGTTAAAAGTCAGTCAGTCAAAATTGTCTTTAAAAAATATCAGAGATCGAAGCCGACATTTTCGGCTTATTTCATTTTTTACACTTTTTGATAAAATTAAGCTATCTACAAAGTATTTTAGATATTCTAACTATTCTTTGGGTCATTTTCTATGATTCTGAGTCATATTTGATAAGATTAGAAGTGTATTAAGCTCAAAATTTAACTTTTAATTTTGCTAAGCCGAGAAATAAGCCGCGGCTTATTTCTCGGCTTAACAAATTTAAAAGTTAAATTTTGAGCTTAATACACTTCTAATCTTTATAAATATGACTCAGAATCATAGAAAATTACCCAAAGAATAGTTAGAATATCTAAAATACTTTGTAGATAGCTTAATTTTATCAAAAAGTGTAAAAAATGAAATAAGCCGAAAATGTCGGCTTCGATCTCTGAAAAATATTGATGAGCTCACGATTCCCGCATACCGTGAACATTTCAAATTAGGTAACTAAAAAATGCCTCTTAGCTTGACTTGTGCCGAAACTTTTACTTAATTCTAATTCTCTATGCATAATGTCAAGGTCTGTAAATGTGCATCAAGGTAGAATTCATGATGTAATACAATCATCAGCATCGACTGTTATAGAGATTGAAAAAAAACAGCCATCACGCTTGAATCAAATTCATTTACGATCTAATTTTTGTTCTACTAGAAATCAAAGAGACTTATTGTATATTTAATTTCTTTCTTATAGTCTCGGTCCGTCAGATACGAAATTAAAAGATTTGAGTCTGCAAGTTGATAATAACACAATCAGCAGTAGCACAGCAATAAATAATAATAACAGTAGCAGTAATAATAGCAACGACATGGTGTCAAGAAGGAAAATATTGTCTCGTTCGCGAGATGATCTAAATATGGATGCAACATTTGTGCAAGAGGAAGAAGACGTTTGGTATCAAAAGGAAAAATTATTCAGGGTGAGTTAAAAAATTCCATTTTTAAACACTATTATAATCATGTGATAAAATGTAGGAAATAAATCTCAAAAGAGAGTTCAATGGACGTTTGAAAATTTTTGAATTGAATTGAATGTTTTTTTCCATCATAAAGAGGAAACAACACAAAAAACAGCATAGTTTAAGATATAAGATTATAATATAATAATAAGAGCAAAACGCAGTAAAGAGCAAGAGAAAGAAAAATAGCAAAATTGTTATGGGGTCTTCCATTAATAATGTCTCAAATTAAATATCTCTGAAAATTTGAGAATTTTCGAAATTTCATTCAAACATTTTCTGATATCAAAATTAAAAACAGCAAAAACATGTATTCAAAAAGAGACGTAATCTATAAATGACTCCCCACTAATTTATTAGTATCGCACTGATACATATGAGTTGGATGAGAAAGTTTTCATTTTCTTTTATTTACAATCGCAAATACATAAAAATAGGAAGATAAAAACATGAATCAAGCGATTTAATTGAAGTAATTTCTCACATCTTACATGACAAACTCCACATTTGATAATATCTGTAAATATTTTTGTTGGTGCCGTTCATACAAATATGCAAACTATTATGTTTTTCAAAAAGAAAAAAAATATTTCTATCACAAAACTAATCTTTTTTCCATCCAAGCCATCTAATGAAAGTTATTGATGATGATGACTACATATCCGCAATTTTTATAAATTATATTTAAGCATAGTTCTCATATCACATGAATATGTCATTATTAATTTAAAAATTTTCACGTAGATAAAATTATGGCACTTTGGAGATGGCGATGCTGATGATGATTATTGAAGTGATACTTTAGCAGCGTGAGCTGTTAAAAATTGGGATTGTAATTTTGGTATCCGGAGAGAAATAGAAAGGAAAGTGAAAGATTTAATTTTTGAGGGTTAGTTAGTTGGTCGAATGCAGTTTCTGAGGTTACGAAAAACTTAAATTTTATTTTATTTATTAATTTATGAGATAAAAGTAAAATTATGCACTGATATGTTTCTAACAACTCGATAATCCGTTTCATTTTAAATCGATTCCACTGAAATTTACAAAGATTTTGAAACTCCTCTAAGCGCAGTTTACTTTTCATGCAATTGTTAAATTTCATTTTTTTCGGTAATTTACTTAATTGATCTTTATTAAAAGTGAAAACTCCATTTAACGAAGTTGCTTTGTATTCAATAAACTTGAAATACCGTTTATTTATTAAATAATCACTGCATTCTTCTACAATTGGATTGAAAAAAGGATTGCTAAACCTTCGATCGAGTAAATTAACCTGGAATAGTGTTTTAAATAAACAAATTTTTAAGTTAAAGTTGATTTAAAATTTGTTGGTCCTATAAAATTTCTTCTGTATTATGTTAAATTAGCTAAAAATTGAAATAGTCATAATTTTTTAAAAGTTTTTGATTTTTAATTTGATACTTGAATGCGAATTCTCGAATTGATGAAAAATTTGACATGAATTTGAGGAAATGGAAGTTATTTGATTATTGCCTGTTTTATGTTTTATTTAAGATACAAAAATGTTTGTTTATATTGGCTTTTATGGGAAGGAAGTTGATTGAATGTTTTTATTTTCTTTTTTAAGGTGACAAATTGCGCTTCTGAAATAAATTACATGATGTTGCATTTTTGAAATTTCTGGTATTAAATATTTATTGATACTTATGTGAATGCGGTAGAAAATAGTCGGATACATGAGATTGATTTTAAAAAAAAAATCTTTCTTGAAAAAAATAAAACAAAATAGTTCTTCGTGAAATTAAATCCATATTCAAATATTTATTCAAACCCAAACTTTTTCATTAACAAAACCTCATTATCATAAAAAAACCAATTTCCTACATCAAAAACAAGCTAATTTTTGCATAATTTCTCTCTTGTCTAATACAGCCACAATAGTATTAATGCGAGAAAAAAAAACATGAAATTGCTGCAAATTTCCGGTAGATAAAAAGGCTGATTAAGCGATTTTTGATTTCATCTTCACATCTATTTTTATTCCTTCACAATTCATTGTGCAATTTGTTTTATTGCATCATGTATTTATGACACTTGATTCCAATGAATGGGAAGAAAGAGATTTCTTTATGAATAATGTGAGCTTTGTTACAGTGAAGTGCAATAAAATAAAGTAAAAAGCATTACAAGATTCGGAACATAATGATGATGATGCTGATTACCATGCAATTGAAAATGTCTCTATTCAAAACAAAAACAGAAAAAAATGTCCAGCTGACATAAACTAGAAATTCCATTTTTAAACGATAGTAAAAGTGGTTGAGCCAGCATGATAGCTTTTGATTAAAATCTGAACGCCGTAATGTAGATCCATTAAAATGAAAATTGCGGACATTCGCATAAAAGAAATATCCGCACGTCTGCGACTTTGCACATTCATGATGCTAAAAAATTTGCGGTAGGCAATATACCAGTAAATGTATCTTGTAGTGACTATCTCTTACCGTAGATAAAATGTATGGAAGGTAATTTTTCATGATCATTAAATGCTTCGTTTGAAGATGTTATGACTCTATTTGTGAATAGGAAATTTGATGAGTTTAAAAAGAGCATCCAAAGAAAGGAGAAACAAATCAAAATTGCCAACTAATTCAGTTTTTAAGAGAAACATCGTTTACTTATATTGCAAATTATGATTGATGTATGTGAAATAAATAATAAAAAAAAATATATGCAGTATGGAAATACAACAATCCATCATCATCTTTCATATTCACGTTTGAAAAACGTTTTTGATCCTCAAAGACCTTTTTAGAATTGTTGGAATGTCGGCCTGTCTAACTGTTCACAAGCTCTATCTGATAGATTTTTAGTTTCACTAACCAGTATCTATCACAAAAAATCATTAATAATTGACATTAGAGTATTTATGTCAATTTTGAAATTATTTTTGTAGACATAGACTTTGAAGTTATGTAGATACATCAATATTGTTTTATGAAATATATATGAAATTAGAGCAATTGCTGTGTGCTTCAAAAAGAAATACAGACATACCAAATAATTCGATACAAATTTGAATTGATTTAGATATGAATTTATGTATTTAGTAATGGACTAGATTTGACTAGATGTGATTGATTTGAGTTGTTGGTATGGATTTTTAAAAGAATTTGAGTTGAATTGGAAATGAATTTTAAATTTAAGATTTTAATTAAAACTCATAATATTAAATAATTTCAAAATTGATGAAATTAGAAGTTATGTCAAAATTCAAAAATTTTAAATTCTCTAGATAACTTTAAATTTTAGATAATAAGTCTCAAACCAAACTGAAAAAAAATCCATCAACTTTTTTCATTCCACATCAATTACCAAATTATTAGAACATTCATTTTAAAACATCTTCGTCTCAGCCCTTAAAAATTTGTAACAAATTAGTATCTATTTGTTTCTAAATTTTGTTTTCAAACAAAAGACGATCTATTGGGTTGTTCAAAAAAAAATGAGCCGGTTTGAATAGTTTTTTTGAAATTGGAATAACTTTTTACAGGAATAGTCTTTTTTAATGAAATAAAAAGCATAGTAAAGCATTTTGAATGTAGTAATTACTGTGTAAATATGAATTTCTAGAATCTTCTGGAAGTTAGTTTTATAAGCTGCGGACAAAAGTAAAAAATTTCAATTTTTTACATCAAATTTTGATTTTAATTTTAAAAATCATTTTTCCACTGAACCATTTAAACTAAAGCACTTTTGCAATATGGAATTCAACGAAATTTATTAATCAACAGTCACTTTTTAAATACAATGCGAAATGTAAACAAAAACAATTGTTTTGTCAGAACATGAAAATTTTGAGAAATTTTGAAAAGTTTAAATATATATCAAACAAAATAACTAAATGAAAAACTAAATATGCTGTCTTAATCAGTAATTAATAAGCTTTTAATCACGCATTATATAGATTTAATTTAGGATAGTAAAATTCTTATCGAAAAATTTTTCGAAAGATAAGAAAAATAACTACATTCAAAATGCTTTACTATGCTTTTTATTTCATTGAAAAAGACTATTCCTGTAAAAAGTTATTTCAATTTCAAAAATACTATTCAAACCGACTCATTTTTTTTTGAACAACCCAATAAATATTGCGCAAATGTCATTAGCAGACAATTTGTTTAACTTAATTTTCCCTTTTTATTATTCTACATAAATTACCCGAGTCGAGTAAAAAAACAAGATGAAAAACCAAAATGAACTGAAATTTACCTTACATAATACTTTTTTGCATGTCGTATTATAAAACAATTAAATTGCAATATCTTAACCTTTCATTTAAATTATTATCCAGCATATAAATCGCATTACTTTCAGTTTTTATTTTGCTGTCACTGTCGTTTTTCATTTGTTTGTTTTTTTTTTTTAAATCTTGCATTAGGAACAAAAATTTTTGCTCTACAGACATCAATAAAAAATTTGGAGTAAAAGAAATTATATAGCCAATTAAATAACCGAATGAAAACGAAAGTAAAGGAAGGTAAAAGACCTATAAAGAGTATAGTAGAGTGAAAAAAATAAGAGAAGCATAAAAAGAAGAAAATGACAAAGAGTAGAGTTAAAATATATACAATTTTATGAATGAAGACAAAAGAAAGAGAGAAAAGACGTAATTTCTGCGGTATTGAACGCGAGAGCTGCTTTTTGAGTTTTGAACAGAGTTGATGCTTTGATTTTTAATGTTTTGAAATTTAACCTTTTTTCTCGCTGGACCTTAAAAATTTCATGTAAAACAACAGTTTGAAAATTTCTGAAAGTCGTTCTGCAAATAAAATAGAGTATGGCAATCTAAACTCGATTTCTCACAAAACTCTAAACTCCATGCCTTATTTTGGGTCAAATTTTCTCTAATTCAGGTAAATGTCCAGTCACAACAAAAGTAACCACAATAACCAAAAGAAATCATGGAAAATGTAAACTTAAAAGCCTTTTTCATGAATGGAATAATTGAACGTAGATCATCATCATCATCAATTCTCATGGATTCTTCTTTTTCCATGTCTGTTTAACAATCGACAAAATAAAGATGAATGAATATTGGATTAAACTTTTAAAATAATTTATACTCATGCCTTTCAATTCACTTTTATTTTGACTACTTCAAATTTGACGAGTGACTAAAATTTCTTTTAATCTTTTATTTTTCAACAATAGGAACATGTTCAGGAAGTTTTAGATAAGTGGACACAAATAGATGATGAGATATGGGCCAAAGTGATTGTCTTTGAAAGAAATCGTCGGGTAGCTAAAGCTTATGCGCGAACACCAGTACTCACGATTAATGGATCTGATGATGGCTTCGATGGTATGAGGTAAGTCTAATTGCAATTAGTCGTAAGAAACCCTAATGCGCATTAATGTGATTAATATGAGAAGCTATTCCGATACACGGTGATGATTTTTTCACATCATTCTCAATTTTTTTTTGTATTTTTTTATTTTATTTGATATCATCTATTCGCAAGATTTTCTGAAGGTTTTTCACACTACTCAGTCCGTTATGGCAGTAGCATCTTGCTTATGGAAGCTACAAATTTTGTGTGTGATTGTTTTACAAACTGTCTTTCTCTCTGTTTTCCCTGTTGAATATTCATTAGATAATTTCGATGATATTCAATGGCTTGATTAATTTTTTAAATTTTCTATCATGACGTAGGATTTTTTTCTACTCATTAATCACTAGCTTCCGACTTTGATGCTGCATTCTTATTCCATAATTTTTTTTCTCGTCATTAAACATCATCGTTTATCTTTAATGAGCAATTACGAACATGCAAAAGTAAATATAAACGTGTATAGAAAGTGAAATGTATTGATGAGTTTATGGTGTTTGCTAATAGATGGTTTGTATTTGGTTCTACGTGAATTAGATTAAACTTTTTGCACATGTTCAAATTCAATAAAATTTTTTACCTATCATGAGAGTTTTTCAATTAATTTTTTTAACAAATTAAATTTATTGCAATTTTTAATTCATAAATTTGGATCTAGTAAATTATTTTATACTTTCAAATTTGGTTTCGATAAAATAATATAATTAATAAAAAATAAAGAATTATTTTAAAAGTAGCAAAAATTTCATAAACGCACTCTCCACAAATCTTGACGTGAAGTTCCATTCCACAATGCTCTTGTTAAGTTTTGGTTCAATAACTACGCCAATAGTACACCTCAACCTAAAACGCCCTAAAATGCAGATGGACTAAAATGCAGATGGTGCTGCCAAAGTGCAGACAAACTGATAAAATGCAGATGTAAAATTTCATCCCTAAAATGCAGATAGAATGCTGTTGGTATAAAAAAATTCAATATCTAGCGCCCAAAGTGAAATTTATGGGCAAATATTTCAGAAAATTTTTACAAATTTAAGTTAAAAATAATTTTAAATATTTGTTAGAGATAAAGAATGGTCAAAAACTAAAAATCTTTGAAAATTTGAATATTTAAAAAATTATCTCCCAGTGAGAGATCAATCAATTTCAATCAGTTTTGTAACTATCTTTCGATTTTCGAAAATGTTTGTTTTTTGTCAGTTTTTATTTCCTAAAAGTATTTAAAATAATTTCCACCAAAAATTTGCATCATCATCATCATCATAACTTTGCAGATCTATAAGATCCATAGTTTCGCAAATGCGATGCTAAGCTGATGATTTTAACGAGTAAGGGTTCGCTACACCACTGTACTCACGGACCTACAGTTTATAGTAGGATCCGAACCACTTCCTTTGATGACATTTTAGCTGTTATTGTCTGTAGCCTACAAAGGAAGGCTGTGAGTCACGTTTTTCGTTTGCATAAAAATAAATTAACAATAAAAAATTTGCATAAATTGAAAAAATTGAAAATAGAAAAAGTTTGAAAAAATTTGAAAAAGTTGACAAAATTTTAAATTTTTTAATATTTAACACACATAGTGCGCTGCATATAAAATTTTAAAAATTTTCAAAAATTTATGCAAATTTTTAGTAGAAATTATTTTAAATAATTAAAATAATCAAAAAATTGAAAAAGTTTGAAAAAATTTGAAAAAATTGACAAGATTTTAAATTTTTTAATATTTAACACACATAGTGTGCTGCATATAAAATTTTCAAAATTTTCAAAAATTTATGCAAATTTTTAGTAGAAATTATTTTAAATAATTAAAATAATCAAAAAATTGAAAAAGTTTGAAAAAATTTGAAAAAGTTGACAAAATTTTAAATTTTTTAAAACACATAGTGCACTGCATATAAAATTTTCAAAATTTTCAAAAATTTATGCTAATTTTTGTTAGAAATTATTTTAAATATTAAAATAATCAAAAAATTGAAAAAGATTGAAAAAATTTGAGAAAATTGACAAAATTTTAAATTTTTAATATTTAACACACATAGTGCGCTGCATATAAAATTTTCAAAATTTTCAAAAATTTATGCAAATTTTTAGTAGAAATTATTTTAAATAATTAAAATAATCAAAAAATTGAAAAAGTTTGAAAAAATTTGAAAAAGTTGACAAAATTTTAAATTTTTTAATATTTAACACACATAGTGCGCTGCATATAAAATTTTCAAAATTTTCAAAAATTTATGCAAATTTTTGTTAGAAATTATTTTAAATAATTAAAATAATCAAAAAATTGAAAAAGTTTGAAAAAATTTGAAAAAATTGACAAAATTTTAAATTTTTTAATATTTAACACACATAGTGCGCTGCATATAAAATTTTCAAAATTTTCAAAAATTTATGCAAATTTTTAGTAGAAATTATTTTAAATAATTAAAATAATCAAAAAATTGAAAAAGTTTGAAAAAATTTGAAAAAATTGACAAAATTTTAAATTTTTTAATATTTAACACACATAGTGTGCTGCATATAAAATTTTCAAAATTTTCAAAAATTTATGCAAATTTTTAGTAGAAACTATTTTAAAAAATTAAAATAATCAAAAAATTGAAAAAGTTTGAAAAAATTTGAAAAAATTGACAAGATTTTAAATTTTTTAATATTTAACACACATAGTGTGCTGCATATAAAATTTTCAAAATTTTCAAAAATTTATGCAAATTTTTAGTAGAAATTATTTTAAATAATTAAAATAATCAAAAAATTGAAAAAGTTTGAAAAAATTTGAAAAAATTGACAAGATTTTAAATTTTTTAATATTTAACACACATAGTGCGCTGCATATAAAATTTTCAAAATTTTCAAAAATTTATGCAAATTTTTAGTAGAAATTATTTTAAATAATTAAAAAAATTAAAAAATTGAAAAAGTTTGAAAAAATTTGAGAAAATTGACAAAATTTTAAATTTTTTAATATTTAACACACATAGTGTGCTGCATATAAAATTTTCAAAATTTTCAAAAATTTATGCAAATTTTTAGTAGAAATTATTTTAAATAATTAAAATAATCAAAAAGTTTGAAAAAATTTGAAAAAATTGACAAAATTTTAAATTTTTTAATATTTAACACACATAGTGCGCTGCATATAAAATTTTCAAAATTTTCAAAAATTTTATGCAAATTTTTAGTAGAAAATATTTTAAATAATTAAAAAAATTAAAAAATTGAAAAAGTTTGAAAAAATTTGAGAAAATTGACAAAATTTTAAATTTTTTAATATTTAACACACATAGTGTGCTGCATATAAAATTTTCAAAATTTTCAAAAATTTATGCAAATTTTTAGTAGAAATTATTTTAAATACTTTTAGGAAATAAAAACGGACAAAAAACAAACATTTTCGAAAATCGAAAGATAGTTACAAAACTGATTGAAATTGGTTGATCTCTCACTGGGAGATAATTTTTTAAATATTCAAATTTTCAAAGATTTTTAGTTTTTGACCATTCTTTATCTCTAACAAGTATTTAAAATTATTTTTAACTTAAATTTGTAAAAATTTTCTGAAATATTTGCCCATAAATTTCACTTTGGGCGCTAGATATTGAATTTTTTTATACCAACAGCATTCTATCTGCATTTTAGGGATGAAATTTTACATCTGCATTTTATCAGTTTGTCTGCACTTTGGCAGCACCATCTGCATTTTAGTCCATCTGCATTTTAGGGCGTTTTAGGTTGAGGTAATAGTACAGTAATTTCGAACATTAAATCAATCAAAAGATGTTGATTATTGTAATACTTGGAAAAAAGAAAAACATTACGTGATGTAAGCTATATTTCACCATTTAAATTGCATTTAAATCATAAATTGTACTATAATTGACATGATATGTGCTGCAAGAATAGAAGACAATTTTTCTTTCATATTTTATTGCTAATATTTGCCGATAGATGGATTAATTTACACTCATATATTAAATATTCACATACATTTGCATTAATTTAGTTTTCTTCGCATTTTATGCATACTTGTACGCTTCAGAGAGACTTTCACTCTCGTTTAATACGAATCATGTTTGTGTCTATTTATGCTTTCATATATATCTGTATGTATATAAACCTGCTTGCTCCATAAATGTACATAACGATTTTATATCGCAATAACGAGAAATTGCAACAAGTATTCAATTATGCTTATATTTTCTTCCTTTCATTATTACAGAATTGGCTTGTGCGGTTTTGATAATCCAATGCGGGATCAAAAAACAGACGAATTAAAACGCCATATTGGACAGGTGAGATTATGTTGTAGATTTTGTTAATTATAACTTTTTTGAGGTTAATCTACTTATGGGACATGTAAGGTAGTTGATCATTTCTCTATTAACTGTGTCTGTTGACTGTGTCTGTGTTTGGAGTTTGATTATAAATTGTTTTCGTAATTAAATTTTGTAATCTTAGGCTGAGTGCCAAAAAATTATGTAATTATAAAATTATAATTCTTAATCTTGAAAAAATATATTTTTTGAAAAGTAATTAAATTGTTATCGTATGATTGAACCAATCGTTACCAGTTATGATATTTTCGGATTATTTGTTCCTGAAAATTGTACAATTTTGTTAAGTCATAAACGAACTAGTTTTTGATTAGATAATTGCTGATTCTCATTAGAAACTGCTATTAAATTTCAATTCGTCTTGATCTACTTAATCAAGCTTTTCTATAAAGCTTCTGGACATTGATATGACGCTAATTATTAATTAATGATCAACCTATTTTAGTTTTTTTCAATTCTATTTTTTTATAACAAAAATTTATACATAGAGAATAAAATAAGATCCGTGTAGTACAAAACACATTGTGGTATCATGCATAGTAAACCAGTAGGTGGGAAACACCTATGACGAGAACTCAATTGTGTAACATGCTTCTCTCATAAGATTTTTATTAGAAAATGTTTTCTAATCTAACTTGCCTTTTATGGACAAGATAATAATAAATCAAGAAGCTATGCAATTTGTCATGGATTGTTGTTGAATGAGAAAGAAAAATTAAAAAAAAAACCTAATAACATCAAAGGACACTTATGTACGACCTTTTCAATTGAAATCAATAATCCTAAAGATCATAACCTTAATAACCGATCAAAACAATAAAAATATCTTTTAATCCATTCATTTGATTGATCAACTTAATCCGATGACTGATAAGCACCCATAATAAATATCATCATGCCTTAATCGCTCCATTATTCGTTTCAATAAGTACCTTTGGATTTCAAGTCACAGATTAATTCGTAAATAATGAATTTAAATAATTATAAAAAGATTAAGAAGGCATAAGCTTCTCATTCAAACTGCTGCTGTTGCTGTTGATGATTTCTTAGAAAACATAATTGGTTGAAATTTAATATACCATCCGTACCCACAAATAAAAACACACGAAAATATTAATAATTTTATTTGAATCAATTCAAATGAAAATGCGATAAGCACCATCCTCACTTTGAACTGTACTGAACTTTAATACAGTAGCTATCTATTACAGTTAAAATTTTTTGATTTGGACTTATCCGTTTTTTCACAGAATACCTCAAAGCTCAAGAAAACATGTAATTTGCAAACTAAAATTTAGTGTATATCATGTGCACAAAATTTATATATTTTTGTTATGCTGATAGCTAATAAGTCCAAACTAAAACCCGCCACTTAAATCAATTTGAATTAGTCAATTGATGTTGAGATATGAATTTTTGAAGTTTCGCAAATTTCGAAAAAAAAAAAATTATAAATTTATACTTTGACTCTTTATCTTTATTTTTTTTTATCTCATTTCATTTATATCGTTGTAAAGCTTAAAACAGTAACTAGCAATATCTGTAGCAAGTTTTTGATGAAAAGCTATTCCGTTCCTTTCAGAATGACTCAAACTTTAACAAAAAATGGGATTTTAAGGTAAAAATTTTATGAAAATTTTGTGAACAAAATTTATTTGTCTTTATTGTATCATAAACTCCTTACAAAAAACTAACAAATGCTTAAATTACAATTTATTTTATTAAATTGGAGTGAAGATATGAAGTTTTGAAGTTGGGACGATTTTTCCTTATAAAAAAACAAAAAATCATATACTTTTACATTTAATTTTATTTCTCAAGTATAACTTCACCATATGTGGCTAGTCATGTATGCAGCAAAAAAAAATTTGAACTTATGCCGTACCTTACAAAATAGCTCAAATTAGTTTTTTGTAAGTAGTTTATGATACAATAAAGACAAATAAATTTTGTTCACAAAATTTTCATAAAATTTTTATCTTAAAATCCCATTTTTTTGTAAAAGTTTGAGTCATTCTGAAAGGAACGGAATAGCTTTACATCAACAGATAGCTACAGATATTGCTAGTTACTGTCTTAAGCTTTACAACGATATAAAACATTGTATTTATGGTGATATTATGCATGAGAAATGAGATAAAGAGTCAAAGTATAAATTTAAATTTTTTTTTCGAAATTTGCGAAACTTCAAAAATTTATATCTCAACACCAATTGACTAATTCAAATTGATTTAAGTGGCGGGTTTTAGTTGGGACTTAGTAGCTATCAGCATAACAAAAATATATAAATTTTGTGCACATGATATACACTAAATTTTAGTTTGCAAATTACATGTTTTCTTGAGCTTTGAGGTATTCTGTGAAAAAATGGATAAGTACAAATCAAAAAAATTTTACCAGAAATAGATAGCTACTGTTGATATTAAGCTTTTCAACGATACCAAATATAATATATATGGTATCAATACACACGAAAAATTTTAGTTCAAAATGAGGATGGTGCTTATCGAATTTTCATTTGGATAGATTCAATTTTTTCTGTTGCTTCTTTTTTCCCATCATGTCAAAAATATTAATTTTTAACTCAGCACAGGAAAATTAATTAGGCAAGAAAAGACTTGACTGATATTCCCATAATGTAATTAAATTAATCAAATATGTTTTTTTGTGTTGTGTAAGGTTTTTTTTTTGTGTAGACAGAGATGAGATTTTTATTAAGTACCTAAGGTATATATTGTCTTTTTTGGAGCAAAATTGTTGAATTTTGAAATGATTAACAGCTCTAGTGTATCTTCGTTCTAAAAGTTTGACCACCACGGTCATAATCATCACATTTATAATTTTAGATCAAGCATAGAGCATTTAAAGCTTATTTTTGGCATTTACGAAAATATCAACCCTGTCTCTATTTGGAAGGCTTTTTTAAGCCCGTATCAAATCATTAGCTTTTGTATTATTTATGCTTTATACAGCCACTATAGTCATTACAAATTAAGTGATGTTGGTGTTATGAATGTCTAAACAACTTAATACAATCAATAATATAAAGTTTATTAATTCGTAAGAGAATTTTGAAAATTTTAATAACTCAAAAGAGTCATGCTTTGAATTAACGTTGTTGTAGATTTAAATGTTGATATCAAAGAAATCAAGAACAAGGTCGATTATGGCAGGTGAATGTACAATTTCAAAAGACTAACTAAAAGTTGTTTCCTATGCTTTTATTTCTGATTAATGAGACTTATAGTTTAGATAAACTTTACAGCATGTTGTAAAGACTTATAAGCAACAAAATCATTCGAATCAACTTCTATTGGCTCTATCGTCCACAATTATTACTGATAAAGTTCATGATAATGAAATGAAAATTGAAGGTTTGAGAAAATGCTGAATGGTTTGTTGCTTCTGCTGATGATGATGTTATGTTATGTTAATATTATTGAATAACATATAAAGTCATATAAAAATAAAAATAATGTAGTTGTAAAGTAAAACTTAACGGAATAGCTTTTCCATGCGCGCACATACCACACTCATCTTCCACAATATTTTTTTTACATACATACAATGATCGTAATCGTAAAGCAGAGTGAAAACCTGATATTTTGGAATTTCTCACACTTTCGTTTTCGTTTCATTCAAGTAAACACAAAACTGAACTTGAATATGATTTTTTTTCCTGTGATTGAATTTAAAGTACTTAAAACTTACTACATAAAGGTGCGGTGAAGAAGAAAGACAAATATATCTTTATGTATATTTAATGCATATGCTTAATGATGAATTAATCAATATGAATTAACCAACAATTTTTATTCATTAACTCATCAAACTCTAATTAATGGCGTTTAAGGGTTTAAGTATTTATTTTCAACATTTATGATTTAATTGCGTCGCTCTGTCGTCATTTGTTCGCGGTTGTGAGATCATATCCAGTAAGTTTTTTAAAGGGAATGTAGAGATTATCGTAAAGATTTTCTTAATCATAAAATCTTTAGATTTTATCTATCTTAGGACGCCAGCATTATAAATTTTTTATTTGAACTGTTTTATTTTGAATATTATTGGCAATTATAATTCATAGTTTAATGCCCCTATTTTCATGTTAGTCGCAAGCCCCCCGTTGGAAAACACATTCGTTAGTTAAAATCATTAAATATTTAATAATTAAACTATACATCTCTTTTTAGTAACAATAAGTGGGACATTCTGATCTTCACCGCAACATCTTAATTTTACAATAGGATCAATGTCTCATTATTAGTAAATCATTACCAGAAGCGTAAAAAATCTTTAATTCGCAACCTTTATACAATCCCTCACTTTAACATTCAATTTATGTCCAATCCATGAACTTTATATTAAATTTATTTCATGTAGAACAGAAAAAAATAATGTTTATATCCACAAAAACGCTTAAAAATTTGCCGTAAAATTATTTTTTATTAAATTCTTTAATTTATTAGAAATTAAATAATAATTAAGCCATCATTTAAACTTGCCTGGATTAATAAATTTATGTATTTTACTACCATACCGGTGTATACATGTTATGCATTCATATGGACATAATAAGCACGTGTACTTTACGTTCAATTGCATTTACACAACGTATTCCCTTGAAGTGAATAAAGGCACTGCAATAGTTTACACTTCTTGATATTTATACTTAACATTAATGCTCAAATCCGCAGTCATTTAGTATTAATAAAGTTTAATTTTGAGAAATATTAAAAAAAATAAATTGTGAAACTTTTTCTTCTTAAATTCAATTCTAAATGACACAATAAATTTCATTAGACGAAGAGAAAAACGGATGTGTGTAGTCAAGAAGTGTTTTGTATGATCTCATAGAGATTTAATCATCATTTTATTTCACACGAGTGTTTTTATGTCTACTAAATTCTTTATTCACAATTTAGCTTGTGCAAATGAAAATAAAAGTAGATTTTTTATGCTGAATTAATGACAATAAATCCGATTTCGGAGATGGACACGAAAAAATGTTTAATAGGAATAACGAATGTCATCAAATTTTGAGTTGATCGAAAACTATGTCTAACTATATTGATGACATGTTTTAAAATTATCCTTTGATTATTAACACCTTGAATCATTTACTTCTTTAAAAGTTCAAATTTTTTGACTAACCTCAATTCCGAGTAAGCCCATCACCATTATTAGAAACCATTAATCAAGATGATAATAATTGAATCTTAACAATCTCAATAATTCTTTTTCAGGGAGTCAAACTGAAAATGGATGACAATGGAAACATTCTAGCAAGACGGTACTCAAAAAGTAACATTTACGTGAAAGGGGCGACGAATTCAAATGATGAGACAGCAGTTGGAACAGAGATTCTCAAATCACCAGCTCAATGTTTAGAGATTGAGAAGGTCATGAAGATTTTTGATATGAAAAAGTTTCAATCAAACGTTAGTCGTGAATTGAGTCGTTCATATCCAGACAGACGACGTCTCGAGACACAATGCATGTCAGTGTTGGCATTTGTCAAATCTGAAAATGATGTTTTAGACTGTCCTATTTGGGTTTTAATAATCAATGTCGTTGCTATGGACATGCTTAAAAGTAAATTGCCTCCAGGTGAGTGTGATGAAATTTTTCTTGTGCTGTATATCAATCGGTTTCATTTTACTTAACGTTTATTATTTCATTATGCAGTTTGAATTATTAAAAAATATTTTTTTGCTTGATTTGCTTGCGAAAAGGCATCAAGGCATCAAGGCACAAAAATATTGAAAATCTTTATTGCTATTATTATGGGAAAGTTTTTGCCTAGTTGTTGCTATGAATATTAAGTTTTAAGTCTTGTAATAATTTTACGTTATTTCAAAAACAGTTCATCGTCAATTTGACATGAGGAATCGACCAAGAATTCCAGTTCCGGACGAAGATCCATACAGTATAGCTGGTAATGAGATTGATAGTTCAGGATCATCAGGTTTCGGTGCATCAGGTATCTACGGTCGTGTTCCACGTGATCAAATGTTAATGCAATCAACACAATATCCACCATTGAGACGCGAGAAGCCTCCAAAGTTGCCACCACGCGGCGATAATTTATATGGACTTCACGAAAATCACAGTGTATTGAAAGTGAGTAGTATGTTGTATATAAAGTAATCCTTGTACTAAATCCGTCTTCTGTTTACACCACTTTTTTTTGTAGCCTGATTATGATGAAATCGATGATGATGAAATACGCGTAAAGCTAGTCTCAAGAAGTAAATCGGATAAGAATAACAACAACAACAACAACAACAGCAACAAAAATCAAAGGAAATATGGTAAATAAAATTACGTCCCAAAAAAAGATCATTTGAAATGTTTCGCAATTTGTAATGCAAACAAATCTCAATGACTTTATAGTCACTTCTTCTCGTGTTCAAAGAAAACAGTGCGACAAGGCAGAATTTCTATTCAATTCTTTTGTTGATCACGAAATATTTGTAGTTCAAGATTTACTTCTTTTACTCCTGAACAGAACAATGAAGGTACACAAAAAAGTGAAAAGTTTAAGACCTTCGGTTGTAATGTTATAAAAAAAAACATTAGCAGCAATAGAAGTTATGAAAGTGCTTTAAGCGTGCCTCCTAAACTTTCCTTTTATTACATTATTGAATCTCATTAATATTCTGCTCTTACTACTTTATGAAACAGATGATCCATACTATTGCGGTTTGCGTGCTCGGGTACCAAATTTCGCAAAAGAAAAGGTGTCTCGAAAGACAAGTCGTGCAAATGAGGAGATTTATGTAAGCAATAGTAGAAATTTGAATAGAATTCCACGCGATCCAGTGATTAAAAGACGTTCAATTGCACACATGGATAGACATCAGCCAACATTCTCATCATTATATCAATTAAATCAAATTAATGATCCTAGATCAAGCTTATATCAAAGACTTCATCATCATTCACACAATCTGATGTCACCGATGAGACAATATGGCATGTGGCATGCACGAAGTTATGAAAGTGGAATAGGTGAGGCTGTCATTTTTATGTTTTTTTTAGTCTTCTTGATGATTTATTTTTTTGCTTTTTGACATTACAGATTCAGAATTTGTTGAATCACCTTATCATATGTATGGACGACTACCAACACCTTCATCGAGAGGTGGATCACGTGGTTATGTCTCGTCAGCATCGAGAATGTACATTGGTGATTGGGAATAATCCAATATGTGATTGAGTTTGGATGGATTGATGCATCCATTCTATAAATTCTAGGATCAATATTTTTCAAAAGATTTATTTGCAATAAATGATTTTTAGTAAGGGGATTACAAACTTGAAAATGGATTGAATTTTCAATATTTCAGAAAATAAGTCACATTTAAAATAAAACGTACTTAAAACTTATTTGCCAAAAAATTGAAGTCAATACCAAAATTTTGATCTTTTAGCCGTTTTTTCGTAAAGTAACCCCCACAAATTTTACATACTTTGTTTCATTGCTTAATAAACCAAAGAAAGTCAAAATTTTTAAAAGTTTTTCTATAAGAAATAAACTCATCACATGTTTTTGTACATCATACGATGATTTTAAAATTGATATTATATATAATAACATAAGTCACTTACCACTAGCGCAAAGTACTTCCATATTTTTTTCTACAATGATATTCTTAATGATATTTAGTCATTTATATTTTCATCAGCATCCATTTTTCTCCCTTATTTTTTTGCATCCAATTGAGGACATTCTGTACTTTATTACTTTTATAGATAATCGTAAGCACAAAAGCTCCTTGCATGTATAATTGTATAATTTTTTATATGAATAAAATATAAAATATGAATAAAATTTTACGATAAAAATGTAAATTAAAGTTAACTTTTAATCGACTTAACCAATAATTTTCTTTTTTCAGTTGCAGCAATTATACAATATTTCTCAAATAAAGACGTCGAAAGAGTTATTGATAAAATATTTCAGGTATAAATTAATGGATATTAATTATCGTTATTTTGATTAATAAATGACCATTAATATATAAATAATTGCAAAATCCAGAAATGATATTAATATTACTATTGCAACGATGAAAATTAATATGCATTTATTTAATATATATTAATTGTTCTAATTATGACTGAGATAAATTATATAAGCGGCCAGCTTAAATTTAAAGTAATTGAGGAAATTATATTAAATTCTTGACCGCATTAAGATCTAATGAGAGCTATAAAGTTACACTAGTTAGATCACGCTTAGGAATTTTTTGTATTAAAGATTTTTTTTCTGACATTACAAAAAAATCGAGTATTTGATTTAAAAAAGGATTGCAGACTTATTACGTTCTCAAATGACGACAATTCCCTTAGAAATTGTTTTGTCACATGCAATAAATGAATTTTTACTATTTCTCCATCATCCCATAGAAGTTATTATTAATAAAATTCAGAGAAATTCTTTCATAATTAAAACCTTCATAAAGAGGAACTGTTAGTTCTTGAAGCTTACATCTTATTCACATCCACATTCCATTCATTTTATTAACATTGAAGATATATTTTTCTAATCAAGGACGATCCCATACTTCACACGTGTATGATTCACACTTATCGATTTGCATCATTTTATTTAACGCGTGGAATTTGCCATTCTAAATCCGCTATTTTATGTTTAGAAGCATGCTAAATATCATTAGTCAACAGTCTTAGACTGTATCGAATTGAAAAAGATTAATTATTATTAATAATCCCGAATAAACATTGAGCATGCTCAGTTTTTTGAGCACGGTCCTGAGTATGCTCAAAAACACTTTTTTACGTGCTCAGCTGAGTACACTCACTTGAGCATACTCATAAGTATACTCTGAGTATGCTCATAAAAAAAATAAAAAATATTGATGAGCATGTTCAACTGAGTATACTTATAAACGTACTCAAAAATATTGCTTCACGTACTCAGCTGAGTACACTCACTTGAGCATACTCATAAGTATACTCTGAATATGCTCATAAAAAAATTAAAAATATATTGATGAGCATGTTCAACTGAGTATACTTATGAGCATACTCAAAATATTGCTCCACGTACTCAGGTGAGTACACTCACTTGAGCATACTCATAAGTATACTCTGAATATGCTCATAAAAAAATAAAAATATATTGATGAGCATGTTCAACTGAGTATACTTATGAGCATACTCAAAATATTGCTCCACGTACTCAGCTGAGTACACTCACTTCAGCATACTCATGAGTATACTCTGAATGTGCTCAATAAATTGTTTCAAAAATTAAATTAGCACGTTCGATTGAGTATACTCATGAGCATGCTAAATTTTAGAAAATCAAGTATGCTCATCTTGAGTATACTTTTGAGTACGTGCTGAGGACACTCAACAAAAAATCTCTCATTAGACTAGTACGTGCTCATTTTGAGTATACTCTTGAGTATACTCTGAGCATGCTCACTCGAATTCCTAAAAATCTTTGATTTTTAAAATTTTCTCTAAGTTTTGAGTATGCTCATGAGTATACTCAAAAATTTTGTCATATTTTTATATACTTCACAAGTGAAAGATTCAATTAATATAAATATTTTTGGGAATTATGACTTTTAAACATGTTAAAAGTCTTATAAGACATGATGAGACCCTGTTTTAGAGTATTTTACATATATAATAATTTATATGTGCCTTTTGCCAAAAATTATTATATAGGTAAAAAGTAGCAGTGGCGCAACGGTTAAGGTGAAGGTCTCAACAGCAACAGAGCGGTCATGGGTTCGAATCCAGGTAAAATCAAAAATTTTCTAAGTTTCATTTCAGATTTACTAATAAATAAAATTTATCTTAGAACAGTACAAATGCTACAGATTAATAAAAAATATTCCAAAAATGTGAAAAAGTATAAAAAAATATTTATTTTTTAAAATTTTGAACGATTATTTGAGTATACTCAGAGTATACTTATGAGCATGCTTAATGAGTACACTCATGAGTATACTTATGAGCATGCTCAATTGTATGCAATTAGTATGCTCTGAGTACACTCAATGAGTATGCTCAGAGTATGCTCAAATAACGTGCTCAAATGCGTAAAGTAGTGCGATCAAATTTTGTATGAATGAGCATGCTCAAGTGAGTATACTCAGCCAAAAGTTGAGCGTACTCTGAGCGTACTCTTTGTCTATTCGGGAATTATGGAAAAATTTACAAGAAAAAAACATTATTCGCACATAATGAAAATACCATTGATTCTCTGACTATACACATAACCTTAGACTATCAACTAATGATGATATTGAAACATTTTTTTTATTTTTTATTTCTCTTGAAATTTAAATGAATGCAGTTCAGTTTTAAAATATCATTCGTTATGATTTCATAGCGATTGTGTAAGCTTGAATTAAATAATCATTATGCCAGGACCTTTTCCTTGAAAAATTTCATGTACAGACAGCAGCGAAATAAGTTATTATTGAAATCATGTTTTGTGCAAAAAAATATTGAGGTTTGAAACAAAAAAAGGCTTAATTTTAAGTCTTTTGCACCAATAATGAATGTAAGGAAATTACAATAATTAATTTTAATAATAGAAAGGTATGTAGATTGATATATTAATGGTAAACAATTTTATTAATCAAGTCGACAGGAAAATTGATGAAGAGACATGTCTAGTATCTCATGTGCATTTAATTTAATGCATTTAATTTAATTTATAGAATTTAAAGCTACTAGAAAGTATTATTAACTAGCCAGATAAGCAAGATCTTTGTCAGCTAATGAAGCACTGAGCAACAGTGTCTTTGCAGATTTTATGTGCAATTTCTAAGACAAAAGAATGCAATAATAGTTTATATGATGACTCACATGAGTTTATGATATTAAATATCGGGAAATGTTTTTTTGTACTGTACTTAATAAATAAATAAATCCACCCTTTATTTTCTCACGTCTTCAAAGTCACGTGCTGAGAGGCAATCGATTAAGTCATAGGAACAATCTGATGTTATTTATTACATTACGCACATTGTAATCTTTAAAGATTATACAATAGATCTAAGAAATCCCTAATAAGGAAGCAAAATAGCCAACAACATTAACTATTTTAAAAGTTCTAATGAAGTAAAAGATTTTCTTAAGTGACAAACTTGACTTCATGATTAAAGATCTGTTGCATTATTTTTTCTCAATAAATGAGTCCATATGAAGCTATTCATTATAATGTGTGAACAAAGGAGAATTTTTATTATTGTACAAGGTTGTGGATGACTAAATGATAGTGGTTGATATATATATAAGTTGCAGGAAGAATTTTTTATAGCTGTTGAGAAAATTTTTATTAAGAAATTAATGGATTTCTTAGTAATGAAAGATGTGATAGAAATTATTAGAAGGTGCGTGATGCATCCTGAAAACATATTGAATGCAGATAATTTAAAACAGAATGTTCAAAAGTTTACATTCTTAAAAAATTCTAAAACTTTAAGATTGTTTTGATAAATGGCATTTAAAGAATCAAAATGTGTGCCTTATGAGACTATGACATTAAAATTTAATAAATTGCAATTGATTTTTTTTCTTCTCAAAAAGCCTCAAAAAGCAAAATTCTGATGAAAAATGTCTCACATAAGTTTAAATTAATTTTGTTTACTCAAAAAGTCCTTTTGTATTGTGAAAAATGCTTCATTCTTAATCCGATCAAAGGTGTGAAATATCAAATAAATCTTGACACTAAGCATCCAAACATATCTCTGCTGCAGATCAATAAATGGTAAATTTAAATTTTTTTGGAGCATTTAACAAAATTCTCACACTTTATTAGTCTAATTTATCAGCACAAAAGAAATCTCTAAGCTGATTGTCTGTGAGCAGTTTCAAATGATTCATTCATGTGATATAAAAAATGTGTATACAAATTGTAATAAAAATACCTTTTAAATAGGAACTAATTTATTGTTATTAACGATTATGTGACACAATAAGCAAGCCAAAGTGTGTAGAAGTAAAGACACACAGAGAGGTAGAGGAACCTATGTGGTGCAAAAAAAGACGAGGAATCATAAAATAAAGAAGGAACAAAGAACATTTTTTAGCTTGCCGTAAATATAACATAACATAAGAAGAGGCATAAAAGAATTTACGGATGAAAGAGGAATTCACAAGAACAGAAATTGATGTTAGGCACATGTACAAGAAAGATATCACTGACCTACCGTAAGGAGGTTCTGAAATCACATTTTATTTTATTGTATCGAGGCATTGAGCTTAATGAGGGAATTACATAATCGAATTAAAGAATTAATGTAAGACAGTTAGGGAGTTTCTAGTGATATTTCTTATAAAACATGTTGCGGGCTCTCCTGTTCCATTGTTAAGTACAACTTATTGTTACAGTTTCTAAATTGCATAATTTTTCTTTTTTTTTTTGCTCAACGTAGTCACAAAATATCATCTGATCATAAAATATTCACCGACTTGTAAGCTTTTAGCTCAAATACTGAGAGAATTGAGCTTTTTGAGAATCATGACGTCATAAGTTGACAAATACATTCAATAATCTTTGTGTTAGTGACACACATACAACCTCAAAAGATATGAACTTTTAAGTAAAGCTTTTGTTAAAAAAGTTTAACTTAATTTCTTCAGTGCAAGTTGTCTCGCTGATTTTATTTTCATGCTTATTTTCGTATTGAGTCTCCCTTCTCCCAACTCACAATGAAAAAAATAAATTTCAAAAGTAGTTTAACCGCGAAAGCCGTCGAGTGCGCATGCTAGAAGAGGCAAATTCCTGAGAATGCGCTGTGTGATAATTACACTGTAACAGGAAGAACAAAAAAGGATTTTTTTTTGTGTAGCAGTGCAGTGTGTGCACTTTCGTACGAGTTTTTAAAAATTAAACTTAGAACTTTAAAAAAATTTCTAAAAAGGAAGCAAAGGACTTTTTTGAATAAAATATTGTGAATTCAGTTTTAACTAAATTTCATCATCCAAGTGTCAAGTTGGTTTTTATTTTATTACAATAATCACATACGTATTGGATTACGATAATATCCAACAAAATTGTGAAACAAAAAAATTTAAAAAAGGTAAAAAAAGTAAAAAATAATAATTTTGCATATATTGCCTTAAATGTGAAAGTTTCTTATTTCCTTTGCATTGAGTGTCAATTTTAATTTTTTTTTGTTGATTGTGAAATGTTGCTTGCCTTTATGGTTGATCAGATACATTGTATGATGGATATTTATTTTAGTATCATAGGAAAAATAATATAAAATGAGACTTTGCGGAGATGAGATATGTGAGACTAGAGTTTTTGTGCCTTGTTGAAAATTTTGAAAACTATTTTAAAAATTTATAAAAAAACCCCAAATTATTTTTTTTAAAATAACCAAAAAAATTTTAAAAAATTTTAAAAAACGATAATTAAAAAAAAAAATCAAAAAATATGTACACTTATCAAGTTTGCTAAGTTAAGCCATTAATTATTTCACTTTGCATGTTCATTTTGTTCTTGTTCTTTGCTTGTAAGGAAGTTAATGTATCAAAAGGGTTGAAAAGTATGGAAGTAAAAATTTACTTTCAATAAATAATAGTTTATTCAGTGTAATCAAATCTCATAGGTTTAAAGACTAAATAAAATCAATGCAATAAAAAAAAACCTATCAAAATTTTTTGCCGGAAATATTTTAGTTAAATGGCATCTAGTCTAGCGTCTAGCTAACTGAAAATACCAAAAATTGAACATTTATGTCTGTTTATAGATTTCTTGCTTCTTGATTGAAATGCTGATATGACAGGTGCCAATTTTTTGTTTCACTTCCTAATTTGCATTAATTTTTTTTCACTCTAGTTAAGTATTCAATTTGCATGTCTATAGACAAAGAAAAAAATCAATTGGATATCATACAAAAAATTCCTTTCACCTCTAAGGTCATGTTTAGGGCGGGCATTAACTTTTCAAGTACCATAAAAATACCTTTCAAAAAAATATTTTGTTTTTGTCATTCCTTAAAATTATAAAGTAACATGCGACATCTCTAGCTACTCCTAAATCAATAAAATTGTAAATTAAAAAAATTTTGATTCAATGAAGCGACTAATATGAAAGACTTTAATCATTGCATAAGCAGTCAACCTGTTTCAATAGCGATGAATTTTTAAAGAGACACATTTTTTTTCGAAAAAAATGTAAAAAGTCGCCTTCAGCATGGCATTAAGAGACAAAAAAAATTTAAATATTTAAAGAAAAAAAAATAACTAGATAGAGTCGGTCAATCAAGATGACTATGGCGATGATGACGATTAGTTTTGTAAATGTGTTGAATGCTAAAGTTCAGAACTGTTTGTCAATAGATTTAATTTATCGCAGCAATAAATCTAGAAAAGTTAGCAATTCATCATAAAAATAATTCTGTGTAAAGTAGTTCAACAATTGCAATTGCGTAAATCGAGTAGTTTGACATCTGACATTGTTTGAAAAGAAAGACAGAGAATAATTGTGACAATATTTGTCTTACATAACAGATTTTTATGATGTGTCTACAGCTAGTGTGATGTTGAGAGTTGTTCATTTGGGCAATTTCGGTTTTTAACTGTTAGGGAATCTTGTCAAAATTGATCTATAAGATTTAAAAAAATTATTTCTTCGCAAAAATAAAAATTCTAAATTAACGGTTAAAAAAATGAAAAATTTCAAGATTATCAAATTTAAATCAATATCTCAAATTCCAATCCTAAATAACTTGCAATAAATACAAATGCAATGAATAAAAGTGACGAAATATTGAAAGAAATATATTCCTATTCGATGCAAAGCAATAAAAAAGCAGATAGAAAGTATTTCCGAAGTGCTCGATCGAAAAAAAGAAAAATAAAAAATAAACAAATGAACTGTTAATAATAATAATGAAAATATTTCATACGTAAAAGGGAAGTCGGTACAATCAGAGAGAATCCATCTTATTCATCCGATTGCTTCCATTCAAGCAACTTTTTTTTCCTTTCCTTTAAAATCTAAAATGTGCTTAAAAGTCAAAGTTATGCAGAAAAAATTTTTTAAATTTCAGATGCAATTTATTACTAATTTCTGCATTTCGATTATAGACACGAGTTGGACTTTAGTTATTTATGAAAAATGTTTCAAAATGAATTGACTAATAAACTAAAATTGTAAATGTTTCGGTGAATGCAAATCGATGAAAAGAATGAATTTTAATATTTTTGTGAATTGGGAAGAAATTTTTGACATTTCTCATTTTTATTTTCCGATTGAATGAATTTGCATTATGGATTTTTATCACATTGATTTCTTAAATGTGAGAATAGGATCAGATCCAGCTTCCGACCTCTTCATTGAAAAACAATTCTGTGAATTTTTTCTTGCCACAATTTCCTTCAACTTTGCAGATTTTTTCATTTACTTTGTATAATAATGAGAATATCATGTAAATGTAATTAGTACTTATTAAATTTAAAATCTGCATTATTTCTAGTCATAAAATTTTACAGCTGCCCTAGCTTGATTGAAAGTTGCAATTAAAATGATAATTTTTTGGATAAAAATAGCACACCTGACTGTGACTAATATACACGAATTTATGTGTATTCAACAAATTAATATGATAATATCTAGTCTTAGAAACAGATATAAACGTAAATAACTAGTTTTTTTGTGATTATACCGGAATTTTATTTAAAACTTATCAAATATCTTGTTGAAAATGGACTAGCAACTTTTTTAAGATTCAAAAAATATTGAAAAAACAACAGATTGAAAACGCCGCAAGATTTTTAATCGCTGTGCTGAATTGTTTCTTTGTGTTAACTGTTAGAGATTGATAAATAAATTGTGAAAAGATGCTGATAAATTTTAACTACGCCAAAGGAACCGAATTAATTTGATAATTTATTACATTTTATTTTTTTAATTAGATTTTTTAACACTTCAAATGCCATTAAATCTCCTTCAAATGCATTCAAAAATGGTGGAATGTTTTCAAAAATTTAAAATTTTTTAGAGCTTTAAAAATTTAAATATTCTAACCAAAAATATTTTAACACCTCAAATATCGAATTTTAGTGTCTTCAAAAAATCTTGAAAATTTTATAAAACCTCAAATTGACATCTATTTTTGAACAGACATCTTTAGTGATCTCAAAAATATTTATCACTTCTATCATAAAGTCTTAATTCACAGCATTAATTAAATTAAGACATTTTAAAATGCAAAGCTACAAGAAACAAAAATTAGATTTGCAATTTTTTGTCGAAGTTCTGCACGACTTTAACCATTACTCTATTATTCTACATGTCAAATTGTTACAAAATATATTCCATACTGTTCGGCATTTTTTACAGTAACTCGAAGGTCATGACAACTTTTGAATCGCACAAAGTAGGAGTGTGCTTGAAATTTCTGTCATAT
The DNA here is from genome assembly GCA_026123125.1 of Chironomus striatipennis. Classification (NCBI taxonomy): domain Eukaryota; kingdom Metazoa; phylum Arthropoda; class Insecta; order Diptera; family Chironomidae; genus Chironomus; species Chironomus striatipennis. The sequence continues at coordinate 1,262,050 of CM047393.1, read as the reverse complement.
GCAAAATTTATTTTCGTATATCTTAAGCACAAAATGATGTAAGATAAAAGATTTAAATTAGAAAATTCAAGGTCCGACATTCATATTTGATATATAGATTAATAAATTCCCCATATCAGGTATAAAAATTAGCTACAAATGTCAACTGCCTGAAATTTCAGTCTCAAATGCTAAATATTTGCATTTTCTGGTATCAGAAAAAAATCAATTAACTGCGGCATTGATGCACATTTGGAACTAAACTGCCATAAACTCGTATGGCAATAATTTTCTTCATGAATGATTGTCCAATTTTTTTCACATTAAATATTCATTCTGGGCAAATAACTGTACACAAATGAAAGCACTACTAAGTGTTTTGACTAACAAGAACCAAAACTATTAATTTGAAACAAATTACAGCCATAAAGAAGGAAGAAGAACAAAAGAGATTTTTTTATTTTTGATACTCTATAAAAATCCATTTAATAATCTATTTATGGCATTTCACGCCTACAAATATGAACAATTTGTTAAAATAAGAAGAGGTATAAAGGAGTAGTGTGAGAGAACTTAATAACTTGCATAATGAAGAAGAATAAAAATTTTATCAAAATTACGCTTACTCAATAGTTTAACTCATTTGCGCGTGTATGTAGTTGCCACTTTTTTGTGCCCATTCTTTTTCATACAGCTCTATAATAAATATCTTGTGTGTTTAGTACCTGATGAATAAAAGAAAATGTTCAAAGTCCTCGTGTTGTTAATCGAGGAACTTCAGCGCATTTTTGTCGTAGCGATCAGTAATCGATTCAATAGAAATTGTTTTAAATTACAAAATTCAAATTTTTATCGATGGGTTTTCAAAGAAGTTTTTTCCTTATTTAATGTTAAGTCGTTAATTACAGGAATTGTGGATTGTTAAACGATTTTTCAATAGCCGTGCCCGGAATAACTCGATAGTAGGGAGCTAATGCATCATACCAGAACTCTTAACTATGTCTGGTTTCTGATATCTCAGAGCTTATCCAGCCAGCCAGCCAAACAAAGTGAATGCAATAGCGTTATTTTTTGCAAAAATGCGCTAAAAACAATCATTTTACCTGGACACAGCTCGGTCGTTCTATTCTTATCCACTTAAATAAGAAAATCTTGTTGTTCGTTCGTTAAGCACACAAAAAAAGTCATCAGCACAATAATTTTATGAATACTAATGATCAAATCATTTAGTCACTTTCAATTAAATAGTCTTGACTAAATACAGACAGATTGCTTTTGTTTGCTTTTTCTCCGCGATGTTGTCAGAGATTGTTTAACACCGAATTTCAGGTCAACTGTTGGATGTATTACTCATGATTTAAGTTTTTGAAAAGTGAAGTTATTTTGTGATCATGTCAAGTTCAGTTAGATAGTTTGATACTTTTTGTGAATTTTTGAAACTTAATTTGTACTGAAATCAATTTAATACCTCAATTTTCTTTATAGGAAATTGAAATTGAAATTCAAATATTAATGAATTTTTCAATTTTAAAAATCTCTCAATTCTGATAGTTTCGCATCCTTTTTTGTTTACTTTTGGTCCAAAAATTAGATTTTTACTCATCATAATATATAAATAAGTAAAGGAGGTTGCATTAAAGTGTTATAAATATATTGATTATGAGATAAACTAATTAATATGCACTGAACACATTTTTTTAAATACACTCATAAAAAAATTTTTTAAAAAATATTATTAAAAAATTTAAAATTTTATTTTTAAAAATTATTTTTAAAATTTAAAAACTGGTTTTTAAAAATATTTCTGTATATGTAAACATATTGCCAGTATAAGTTCCATGGCTTGGTAGCTCAGTGGTAAAGCGCCTGGCTACCATTCCTAAGGTCAAGGGTTCGATTCCCACTCCGAGCAATTTTTTTGAACTTTTTTAAAAATTTTTTAACGGTCAAAAAAAATTTAAATTTTTTAAAAATATTTTTTAAATTTTAAAAATTGTTATTAAGCGTACAATTTAAAAAAAGTTTTTAAAATTTTCCATACAAATTTAAAAAAGTTTTTAAATTTTTTTTATCAGTGTAAGTAAAGTAATTAGAAAATCTTTGGAAGATCTCAAAAAATTACCAAAATTTTTAGATTTATATCCAAAATCAACTTCAAAACATCTCATGTACGCGTGTATTTGCTTGATATAAAAATTAATCAATTAATGTGAAATATCTATCCATATCAACCATTAATGCTCTATATAAACAATTGAATATGAGCAAACATTAACTATTTCATGATAGAGAAACTAAAAAGCTCTCATAAATCAATTAGTGAGCTGCCAGACGTATTGTTTGTTAAAGTTATTGACAAGAAACCATGTCATGTGTTGCAATCTCAAAAAAAAACCTAAATGAGAATGAAAACAAAATAGTAGCTGAGACATTCTGGTAAAATAGTCGCGCTTTTATTTGTGGGAAACTTTCCACGATTGCAAAAATCTTAAATTCATTAAGTTATTGTTTTTCAATCAAGATTTTTTCATGTCTTAGAAAATACATTTTTTCATCTGCATATACATATAAAGACTGAATGCTGTTGATAATCAACCTCAAAAGATTCAGATGTAAGACGTCCAATTATCGCTGTATGCTACGATTATTTTTAGTATCATAATAATATTTTTTTGTACAAGTCATAATACATTCATAGATAGCGTGTACAGCTCATGAACGAAACACAAAAAATTCGCTTAAATTTTAATCATTATCAGGCACATTACGAGGTACACGAGAGAGAAAGAGCAGCAAACTTGATCCGATCTGAAGGCTATCAAGATATCGAAGTGTGAAAAAACAAAAAGTTGAATGCAATTTTATTATAGTATGTGGTATGGCTATTCTAGTTATAATGTGTAATTATATCAACCTAACGCCAAATTCGCAACGACTTTATTATCTATTGAAATAGTTCACTTGAGAGATAAACATGTAAAAAAATTATATTCAATTAAGTTCAGCATTGTTCTACATAAATATTAAATTCTGAATTCCGCCTAGCTTTATCTGTCCTGGAGATATCAAAACGTTATATGTAAATCGGATTGGCTAGAATGGCATAAACCACGATCATTATTAGAGGTAGGAATTACTTTTTTGACGGCTATCGTGCATGCCATATTCTACTTAATTCTATTAAGCACATTCGAAAGGGAATTGAGGATAGAACATAAAGAAATATAAAAATTATAGTGGAGACTCCGAAATTTGCGCAAAAGAAATAGAAAAAAAAAAATAAATAAATATTTGTTGGATTTGAAATTCAACCTTGATGCGATTTTACCGCACCTACCCCGGTTGTTACTTGATTGTTGATTTTATTCTCTCACTATGTATATCTACAGCATAAAAACAGTAAACCCATAAATTTTTTTGTTACTTTATTATTGCATTTTGTTAATTGTTTGATAAATGAAATGCCCTTGCTGCTTGATCAAAGGGGAAAATTGGTAGCAAATAAATGAAATCGAATTTCATGTACCTTCTCTTTGTCTTAAAAAAGTTATTCAATGTAAAACTTTACTAAACACTACAATGTAGCAACCAATGATGACAAAATGAATGGAATTTAAATAAAAACTTTGTTTGTAGTGCTAATTAATACTATAGTATGTAGCTCTCGCAAGTGTTACTTTAGAGAGTTATTTTGGAAGTTGAGCTGCTGTTTAGACTTTAAATACTCTGATTTGCTAGTTTGTCAATTTTTCGGTTCTGAAGCATTTAAAATTCCACAATAATTGCTGCTTAGTCTTTTAGAATGAATGCAATCAAGTGAAACAAGAAAAAAACTAATCAACAGATCTTGCGAATCGATATATAAAAAAAATATATTTTGCGTATAGGAAGAAAAATTGGAAAACGTGTGGAACAATTTATTAACATATTTTTTTTCAATGCTTACTGAGGATTATTGAATAAAAAATTGATACATATTTTGTACGTTGTTAGAACATGAAGTCGAGCAGTCAACTTTTGATTCAATAAAAATCTCGTCTAGGTGTAGACTGTATAACCTTGATAAAATTATATTTAATTTTTATTTCTGCGCTGTGCTGAAATGCTGTACTTGCAAAATTTTCTAGACGTTGCAAAATCGATCAAAAATGATCAGTTTACGTGCTCTGAGTTTTTTATATTGAAAGTATTTTTTGGTATTCTTTTGGTCTTGCTGATTCTTCTTCCTCAAACTATAGGGATCATCAGGGAGTGACATGAATCAAGTCAAAATGAAGTGGACAGTAAAAAGCGCAAATATAATGATTTTCTTTGAAAAGTAATTCTTTACAATCTTGAGGATTATGGAAAGTTCCTCAACAATTATAACGACCTTCCTTATCAACCCCATCAATCATCTTCTTTCAGCTTCCACAATTTTCTTTAACATGGATTAACATCATTTCATGCTTCATCGTCCTTCACAATGATGAAGGGAAACAGTTTTATGGCACTTAAAACAAACTTATTTATTTTTATAAGGGTACCGATCTGACCAGATGCTTAACATCAACTTTATCTTGACATTTTTAAACAAATAAAACCAAAAGTTTTCTTGAGAATCTCCTAAATCCATTCGGGACCAACCTTTAAACTTATTGTTTTTCGAGTCAAGTCTCAAAATATTTATGAAATTTTTTTTATACTTCATAAATTTCAAAATTTACTATGGGATTGGATATTAAAAAGTTTTTAGTTTCAAAATCAGTGTGAAGTTCTAAAACAGACCTAAAAAAGTGTTAAATGTCCATTTTTATTACTGCATTCCGTAGTAGACGTAGTTTTTTTTACGAATCGATAAATTCTGGATTGAGGTTTAAGAAGATGATGCTATAATGTGGATATATAAAATTCTTATGTCCCTGTAAACAGGACTCGATTCTAACCTTTAAAATTTGAAAGATTGCATCTTAAACTAGAAATCATTGGCAGCTATAATTAACGAAATCCTGCTGTACTTCTTGTTTTTTGAAATTCTGGCGAAAGAGCCATTAATTACTTCCGATAATTTATTCAAATATATATATTTTTGGCTTCTTCGAGTAAGTTCTCAAAAGAATAATTCTTTATTTTTAGTGGACATAGCACTAACAAGACCTCTGATATTTTTACTTTTTGTACAAATTGTAATCTTATAATGTCAAGGTTACCGTTCAACTTGACGGCTTCAGTGTGTTTTTTGCATAAAAGCGACAGCTCAAGCAACTTAACAATTCGAACAAAACAGCTATAAAAATTATCTTTGACGCAAATTCATGTAAAAAAAATAAAAATAAAAATGTGAAAAAAGTAGCAGCAAAATTGCGCTGCACTTAATTTCATAATTTTTTGACGCTTGACTTAAATGCAATAATTACTTAATTCCATTTTATTTCTGTCTTATTTTAATTACAGTAAAATAAATTAGCTCACAGTAACATTTGCAAATATCACACAAAAATAAAAAGCTTTAAAAATGGTGTCGAGGCGTAAAATATTGAATCGGTCGAGAGACGATCTAAACATGGACCAGGAAGAAGAAGACATTTGGTTTTCTAAAGATAAGCTATTCAAGGTAAGTTTCATCAGCTATAAACAGATGTTATTGCATGTTAAATATAGTAGAGTTGATATTATATTAAGTGGAAATACGCTAATTTTGATTTATGTCGATAGATTTAGCCACTTGATGAGGTAATGAGAAAATGCATTCGGGAATTGATGTTAAATTAGATTTTGATATAAAAAAGAAAGGCATCATCAATTTTGTTAAAAAGTTATTTTTTGTAAAATTCACTTATTCATGGATGTGATCAGATATTTCTATGCGCCTAATAAACAAGAATGTGGCTTGTAGCATTCATGTGGCTATGAATGTAGAATTTTATTGAAATTTTAATTAAAAAGTTTATTCTGTAAATTTTTGGACTTTATTTCAACTTTATTTGAAATCTTAAAAAAATTAAAAAAAAAAGAATTTTTTATCGAATTTTTCATTCATTTATCAATTATATCTGTTCAACATTCACCAAATTATCAGCATAAAATCAAAACATTCCACAACATATCAGCTCTGCTTTTCAATAATTTGTTAATACTAATGACCAATGAACTTTCAAATATGTACACAAAAAAGAAGAATCGTCCATAAAAACATGAAAATACTTTTTATTTGAGGTAGAAATCAATTGATTCAATAATCGCATTAAACTACATTATCGCATTATTCGATACCGCAAAAAGAGAGAAACAAAAAAAAAATATTTCTCGTAAGCAAAGTAATAAGTTGTTGATAAATGATGGCATCTAACGTTTATAGGGTTTGGTCTTAAATGCTCGAAGGAAATTTTTGTACATTTGAAAAATTTAATTTTAAGTGAAAGTTGTGCAAGTCCACAGTCAGTTTTAAACATTGAAGGTTTAATGCTTGAATTATTTTTTGTCGGGAAAAGAATTCTTGACTTTGAAAAAATATTGTTTTTGCAGACTGATTGGAATTTAGCTTCATTAAGCTTTCAAAAGAGAATTGCGGAAGTTATTGAGAATTTAATCCATCAGTTCATAGACTATTGTCCGACAGTTTGAACTCATTTAACTCTTTCCTTTGATTGATCTCTTCCTTTTTTTTGTTAACAAGCGTTAACCTTAAAGAAAAGTTCGTTTTGGAGTTACACAATTTCTACTTGAAATTCCTCACTATTTAAGATTCGAAGTCATTGATACCAAAAAGGTGCATCGAGCAATTGCAAGAGGAGTTTTCAGTTAACAACTTAATTTAAAAATTATGTTTTTTTACTGAAAAAGTTCTTAGTGTATGTATATATTACAAAAATATTGCAAGGCTGTGGATATGAAACAGGCAGATACTCGAAAAACGATTAAAGCAAAAAGGCCAAACTCATAAACAATCAAAAATTTATGTTGAACGATTTTATTTTTGTCTTTTGCCATTTTATGCACATTTGAATGTGTAATTCACATACTTTTGTGGACACAATTCTTTTTTGGATATGGAGCAGTACTAAAACGGGATTAACTTTTACTCCTAAAAAAATTATTGTACTGTCGTGGATGAAAGAAGATAAAAAAGATTTTATGTCTTGATCAAAATGCGTAAATCTTCGCTTTTCGGCATTTCCAAAACATTGTAATTATTTTATTTGGAGGCTGGTAAATGAAAGAGTCTGCAAAATTTATGTTTTGATTCGAAAAGAGTGGAAATTAACTTTCTGTGTTAATCGACTAACATGTTTTGATAATTTTATGAGCAGCTAATGTACGTGAATTTTATCAGTTTGATCTTCATAATTTTCAAGGTAAATATAAGTAAGCAAGGTGCTCGAGATATTGAGATATAAATTTTACGGAAATTAAGAAAAGTATGTAGTCGGAATTTTGAGTCTTTGAACTAAAAATTTTGATTTTTATTTGAGGAAAATTGATAATGTTATGATTATTGCCTTAAAAGATCAGAGAATCATGGTCAGTTTTCTGGTGGTCTTAGCTTAATTAATTAAAGTTAATTCCTGTACTTTGTAAAATAGACTTTTTGTGTGAAAACATGATTTATTCAAAACAGGATTCAAGATTTTAATCATATATTGAACTTTATTTTACAAAAAAATATTCGTTAACTGCTTGTAAGTACCAGAAATGTCATCAAAAATATCCATAAACACTTTGGTACCAGCACAAAATATCATTTACTGTCCAAGCTTTGTCAGTAATTCAAAAATTCCGTAGAAAAATCATTTTACATACCTACATGCTGTTTTCAAAGCTGCTGCAATAATTAATATAATAGTTTAATAATAATGATCACAGCTTCAACAACGTGCAAAATATTCACTGCTTAGAAGATCTTGTGTTTTAACATTTTACTTAAGGGCTCGTTCTCTTATTACGTAACGCAGGGGGGGGGGGGTCGAGAGGAGAACAATAGAATTTCTGAGAATTCCATTGTTCTTTTTTGAAATATGACCGTTATTTTGTTACGTAATAAATGAACGATACCTAATGAGTTTTTAATAATTTTAAATGTCTGCAACATTTACCTTATAGCTACCTCTCTAATATTATTCTAGTCGCGCGAGAAAACAAATTGCATCGATTGAGAAAAATTTTCATAATTAATACATTAAATGAAATTAATTCTGACAATGGAAGTAGCCGATCGACAAGTAAAACAAATCAGTAATGCATAGCAATTAATGAGTTGAAGAAATGAAGAATAGCGTGATCGTGATTGTGAAAAAATAGCTGCAAAGATTTGTAGTATTTATAATTTAATATATTGAAAACTGTTAATTAGAGAAATGATTGTAAGGTTAAAATAAGCAACGAAGAGATTTCTTAAAAGTCCTAGGACATTGAAACTCTTCTAACGAATGTTATATGTAATTGTATTCTATTGAAAAGGTTTTTTATGCATTATTATAGAGTTTAAGTACTCTATAATAATGCTTTTTCCTTAGAAAAGATTAATAAATAATAATAATAATAATAAAAAACATTTATGTGCATATGATATGATAAACGTCGAGGATTTGTACATCATATTAGATTTGTTTTTTCTTTTTAAGAATTTTTTTTTTATTTTTATTCTACTACACGGTATTAGTCTTCTTCTTGAGTGTCCATAATCACAGCAGAATATTTTTTTTGCAACATTAAATATTAATTAGCAGCATGTGTTTCTTGTGCGGTGTCTGTCCTCAGGGCGAAATTTATGTACCTAAATTCCAATGTTTTTGTTTCTACCGTATATAGAAAAAACACACAGAGAAGTAGAGCTAATGAAACAAAAGATTTAGCGCACAATGCCAAACATCACTTCAGTCTAATATCGTCGTGATTGTTTTGACTACACAGGCACCTATTAAATATTCCGATAGCATTTTTTCGCGATACAGATTTGGAGAGCATTTTTTTCATTGAATAAAAACAGGCACTAAACATAACTTCGAAAGTGCTCTAAATCATTTTTTTTGGTTGAATGTTTTGGGCTAATTGACGTCAAATTGTTGTTTATTGCTGTCGTCGTTGAAGATTCTGACACGTTTATATTAAAATGAAATTGTTCTTCCTTTTTTCTCTCTCACATTCTCGATAGTTCTTGAATGTTGAAAATTATACCCCAAAAGTCGATTGCCACCACAGGAAAAGATAATTTAATTTTTTTCGGGATAAATTTCTCACATATAAACGATAAAGAGTCATAAATCAATACAATGTGACGTAAGAAGAGAACGAAGAAGTAGAAGCAAAATAATCCATTACATGTGAGGGATCGTGATGTTGTTGATCTCGTTACTTTCAATTGTTGTCTCTCGTTCTGCTGTTCACATAAGAAATGAACATTTGATCATTGAGGATTGGTTTATGCTACCCATTCACATAAACATTTAACTTTCGAAGAATTATTGTTCCATAAGAAAAGTGAATGTTAAGTTTGCTTGTTTGAGGAAGTAAATATTGAGTCAGGTGGGATGACTTTTAGACTACTTTATTGACTTTTGGTAGGGTTTAGTGGTCTCAAAGCTTAATTTATATAAAAATCTTTCCTTGTAACTAAGCAAGGATTTTCTAAAATAAGTATAACTGCTTAGTCTTCTACAATAGCTTCCTCTAAATTTTCATAAACTAAACTAAAACTTCAATAACTCATAATGTCTGAAAACCTGCACGCAATCATGTTTCATAGTCACTATACTTCTTAAGTAATAAATAAAATTATATTCTTCTGATCACTAGCCATCCATAACCTATTCAACTCATTCTATATGATTCTCAATTTAAAACATCCGACATAAATAAATTAATGTGGAATCTGAAGCAAATTTGCACCTGACTTTTAAGAATTTATTCAAAAAACATATAGTCAGTGATTAAAATTGTCATAATATCGACTACTACAATAAACAATCATTAGTTAATGACTAAATAAATATATAGTCGACGATTTTACTCAATTAATATCGCTTCTATCTTAATTATCACAGAATATATTGTAGCCACTAGTCGGAGTATTAAATTGCATTACTTACAGTGCAGGCATTCAGGAGGGAAAATTGAATTTCAATTTGCATATTTTACTGTCAGATGAAATGCTAAAAGAATTGTCTATAGAAGCGATTTATGATCAAGGATATTTTATACTTCTTCTTTTCATTTTTCTGAGAAGATTACTTTACATCTGTTTCCATTACCAATCAAAATGAAGTGCCATAACCTTAATAAATGGAATTCAGATTCATAAGAACAACTCACGTAAGGAAAAGGATAAAGTCATGAGTTATAAACATTGTAAATGACATGAAGAAAAATTGCATTAACAAAAGATTAAATATTCTATATTAAATAAAAGTAAATCTTTTATTATAAATGGTTTTAGTACGCAGGCCGATGCCATAAAATATTTTGATTGGATTCATCAAGAGCTGGATATTTAAATTGCATTGTACATAAATGTTTTTCATATGTTGAAGGATTAAATGGAATAGCTTATGAACTTTTTCATACCATGACGGGAAGTCTTGTTTTTATAGTTTGGATTTTAAAGTCATTTTTTTCAAGACGTCTTAGTGAACTGTATTGAGATTTAGGCATCACAATAATAGAAGGCTGTACAAATTTTTATTTACATACTTTGGCATCAAAATCACATATACAAGCATTAATCCATGGCAATTTGATGCCGGTTTCATGAAAAATCATGCCTTTGAGGAATGCAAACAGCTTCGCACTCATTCATGCATAAGGTCCTTGAAAATCAGAATATTTATGAACGGCTCTAGGTTTTGTAACAAATAAAATGCAAATTTAATGCTGTCAGTATGATTAAAAATTCAAAGTCCTATAACCGATAATTGATATTCATTTTTCATTCTGTTAGCTTTAGTGTACCACACTCTATATTTATTAATAGCTGATTTAAAAATTCAGCATAAATTATGATATTTTTTTTTTATTTTTCATTTATTTAATAGTTTTTGTGCTTTTTGATACATCCTACAATTAAACGAATGCTCTCCATCTTGATGATTTAAATATAGAAAAAGATTAGGCAAAAAGATTTCAGTATTTGTGCAATTTAATACTTTAGAAATGTTGAAATGGAATAGAGCACAAAACTCTTTCTAGGAATTAGTTCAAAAAAGTCACAGTCACTAGATATTATTGCAATAAAGAATCAATCAAGGGTGCGGAACTGATCAAATTCATTTTTGATCATTTTTGATCTTTTTTGATTATTTTTGATAATTTTTGATCATTTTTTTTATCATTTTTGATCATTTTTGATCAATTTGATCAGTTCTACACCCTGGGAATCAATTTTATTAAAATATTAATGTACATTTAGTAAGTGTCATCAAAACACCTAATACAGTAGCAAGTTCTTGGATCTTAGCAAGTATTTAATATTGAAGGTCGTGAAGCTGTTTTCATTATCTTGAATAATTGCATTTTAAAGTCAGACTTTTTGCTAAATGTTTATGATATTTTGATCTCGAAAAATGCCTCACAAGCACAAGTGTGCAAGTATCTGTGATAATGATTGCTGAAGAATTTATAAATTCGGGGCATAAAATTTTGAAAGTTGTTTCCAATAAAATTTCTAAAATAAAATTTTTATATTCGTTACAATTTAAATTTCCAAAACAACTATACCTTTATAATCCATAATAACATTTGATTTAAGACCGACAGGTCAACATCAAGAATAATTCAATAATGTTCCGCCGAATAGTTCATTAATTAAATAAAGGATTTATATTATTATTAAATTTCCAAAAACTGTTAAATCTTTTAAATGAATGAAATTCATGTAATTTTAGCAATTTAATTCAATTTCGATATTTCGTGTAATTTAACCATTTATTAACTTTTCAATTCAATCACCATATTCCTATTGATCCATAATACATAATAGTTAAATGATTTCAAATCTTCAAAGAATGCAATGCATAACAATCCAAATCAAACATAACCTCTCATTATGTTATCACACTCCTCAAAAAACTCGATCAAAATTTAAATGTTCCAAACAAAATTCCATAAAAATATGAAATATTGTAATCCTTAACGGTAATAAACATACGAATCTACATATTTCTACATATTTATACATACAATGAAAGTTTTGATTGATTGATGGATATATTCAATAATTAAGTTTGATAAGTTTATCGCTATTAAAGATGACGAACAGTGAATAATACAGAGATGAAAGTGGTCAATCAGATTATGCATCAGCATCACTCTCTCTTTCGATAAAAACAAGCAAGTAACAATTAATTTCTAACGGTTCCTATTATTCGGTCGACTAGTGTGAAATTTGATTTTTTAAGTAAAGTACTGTTCGATTAAGTGCATTATTATTAAATATGATGATGATGAAGAAAAAAAAAATGTTATTAAAATTTTACATACCTACAAGTTTTGATGACCAACGATTACTTAATAATAAAATTGCTACAGACACAAGTAAAGGCAACGAAATTTCTTATAGGCCATTGAATAGCATGCAAAGCATCTAGATGGGTAAATTTAATGACTCTATTTTCTCTATAATGCCAGAAAATACAAAATGAGCAATAAAATTCTTAAAGTTTATATAATGGACACTTAAAAATAGAACTGAAAACAAGTCACAGACTTTGGATTAATTTTAATGAGATAATGTTATTAAGGCTAATAAAAAGATCAATAATTTTAATATTGAGCAAAATAATGAAGCTATTTAAATGTAAAATAAGGAAGAATCCAAGGTTTTTCATCCTCTGACTAAATATTTTTATTTTTTTCATGATTCACTGGGAATTACTTACTAAAACCACAAGTTAAGACAATATCAAGATTATGAAATAATTGTAACAATCATCAACAATGCCACAAAACTGCTTCTGGAAATTTATTTTTTCATGGGGATTTTAATTGAATGCAATGAATATTTAATTTGTCATCATTGTGCATTTGGACTTTTTTTTCATCAAGTCATCGTGATTGTTAGGAAATGAATTATGCATTTGGAGGTGTCTGTTGAGCTTCCGGTTGGTGTTGTGAAATTATGGAAAATTATTGGGAATTATTTAAGAAGAGTTGAAATTAAATGTTTTGTTAGTTTTGATGACAATTTTGAATTAATGGTTGATTAAATAGGAGGTAATTGCATTTGTGGTAGACATTCAGACATAAACTACAGGGGGTTCTCGATTTGAACAGACTCGATTTGAATAACCAAAAATTTGCCATACAAAAATTCAAATTTTTTCTTTTAACGGTCATTTTTCATATGTTTCGATTTGAACAAAAAAAAATTTGGGAACAAAACAACTGTTCAAGTCAAGGACTTTGTGAATAGAAATAATTTTTTTTTAATAAGATGTTTAAATTATTCCGTTAAATGTTTTAAAAAACTAGTGAAAATTATTATCAAACAGCATTTTTTGGTTGAAAATCCATCAAAGACAGTTCAGTCACCAACTTTGAATTTAAGTTCCTTAAAATTTTAATTTAATAATTCGTATCTTTATCGGTTTATTACCTTATTAACGACATCCATTGCATTTCATACTGCGATGAAGTTCGTTGCTTCTGTTGGCAATAAATTTTTGAACAATCACAACAAATCCCTGAAATATCTGTGGAATAGCTCATTACAATACTTAATTGCGCTTGTAATTCAAAACTCACACGCAACGAGCACGACATCGATTTTATGAACAATATGTATGATCAACGTACATTAAGTTTTGTAATTGAAAGCAAGCTCTTTTACTTCTTGTAATATTAACATAAGATCAATGAAAAAAAAAAAATTATGTGAATGGAATGGCTTGATGAAATTTATCACCATCGATCCATTTGTATTAATTTTGAATATAAATTCCAGATGTGAACTTTGTTGTGCATGTTCAAATAAAGAATCATCACATAAATATATTCAGAATGTTTCATGAATGAGCCAGTGAAAAGTTATGTGGCAATAGCATATAAAAGTAACGGATTTAAGAATTTATTATTTTTGCTGGGGTTCTGAATTTTTTTTTTGTGGATAAGTAAGAACGCAAATAATTTCTTATCAAAAATCACGATCGAGGAAATGATTTAAAATTCATATGATGACCACATACATACACGCCATGATACCGTTGGATATTAAATATTATTTTTTATAAAGTGTAGATTAAATAATGTCTTCGCTGTCGATTATTAAAAACCTGTTCAAGGACTTTCCTAAAGGGCAACTTACGAATTGGATTCTTACAACATAATTTTCTTACCGGCCTTATGGGGGGTACACATCGAACAAGAATTTTTGTTGGCACTGGCCTTCATCCTTTACATCATATTATTCCACAAATACACACACATTAAAAATATGTGTATTGTAATGAACTCTCATCTTCAGGGCTAATTTTTATTTATGCATAAGAGATGCATTCCACATGATTTATTTGCACCAACATGTATTTTGTTTCGTCTCATTTTACTCGCTTATTCTGTTTCTGTGGAACAGCCAAAATTACTCTCGCTTATCATTGCCATGCTTTTTTTCATGAGAAACAGAAAGAATTGTTCAAAATAAAAAGTGTTAAGCATTGCATTCGATATGCTATTAATGACTCAATCTTTTACATTCATTGTATGTGTATATCCTTTACATGTGTATTTGCGCACATAAATATTATGGTTGTTAACAATCATAAGCAAAAAACAAGCTGATGTACTGCCTTATCTTAATGATTCACGGTTCATAAAAAAATGCTATAAAATTATTGTTATGTTCGCATTTATGGCTACTCACTTTTGTAGCAATGCAAGAGAAGTGAGAGAAAGAGAAAAAAAAGAATGAAAAGAAAAGTGAAGAAAGGTGAATGGAGGAAAAGAAGAAGCTGTATATTATTGTAGTGAAGGTGTTGAGAACAAGGCATTAACACTTCGAAATTTCGGGATTAATCCTGAAAAATCCCTAAAAAATCCCGAAAAATCCCTAATTTCCTACAAAAATCCCGAAATCCCGAAAAATCCTGAAAAATCCCGAAAAATCCTGAAAAATCCCGAAAAATCCTGAAAAATCCCGAAAAATCCTGAAAAATCCCAGGAAATCTCAAAACAATAAATTGATTTAAAATGGAAAGAAAATCTTTTTTCTCGTAACTTTTTCATAATTAAAAGCATGAAAATGTTAAAAAATGATATTTTGATGAGTTTCTTTTCATAAATAAGATAAAAAATCGAAGAATTTGGCATATTCTAGTGATTTTTCATCCGAACAAAGAAAATTTATGCGTAAAATCGCTCTTTCGACGAATTTTCCTTCCCAAATAAGAAAATCGATACCAAAAATCACTTTTACGAGAAATTTTTCACCCCAACTAAGAAAATCGATGCAAAAATTCGCTTTTCCGAAGAATTTTCCTTCCCGATTAAGAAAATCTATGGCAAAAATCACTTTTCTGAGGAAATTTTCATCCCAACTAAGAAAACCGATAACAAAAATCACTTTTTCGATGAACTTTTTATCCCAACCAAGAAAATCGATGTGAAAAATCGCTTTTCCTAAGAATTTTCCTTCCCGACTAAGAAAATCGACGCGAAAATTCGCTTTTCCGAGGAACTTTCCATCACAACTAAGAAAATCGATGCCAAAAATCACTTTTCTGAGGAAATTTTCATCCCAACTAAGAAAACCGATAACAAAAATCACTTTTTCGATGAACTTTTTATCCCAACCAAGAAAATCGATGTGAAAAATCGCTTTTCCTAAGAATTTTCCTTCCCGACTAAGAAAATCGACGCGAAAATTCGCTTTTCCGAGGAACTTTCCATCACAACTAAGAAAATCGATGCCAAAAATCACTTTTCTGAGGAAATTTTCATCCCAACTAAGAAAACCGATAACAAAAATCACTTTTTCGATGAACTTTTTATCCCAACCAAGAAAATCGATGTGAAAAATCGCTTTTCCTAAGAATTTTCCTTCCCGACTAAGAAAATCGACGCGAAAATTCGCTTTTCCGAGGAACTTTCCATCACAACTAAGAAAATCGATGCCAAAAATCACTTTTCTGAGGAAATTTTCATCCCAACTAAGAAAACCGATAACAAAAATCACTTTTTCGATGAACTTTTTATCCCAACTAAGAAAATCGATGTGAAAAATCGCTTTTCCTAAGAATTTTCCTTCCCGACTAAGAAAATCGACGCGAAAATTTGCTTTTCCGAGGAACTTTCCATCACAACTAAGAAAATCTATGGCAAAAATCACTTTTCTGAGGAAATTTTCATCCCAACTAAGAAAACCGATAACAAAAATCACTTTTTCGATGAACTTTTTATCCCATTTAAGAAAATCGATGCAAAAATTCGCTTTTCCGAAGAAATTCCTTCCCGATTAAGAAAATCTATGCGAAAAATCACTTTTCTGAGGAAATTTTTATCCTAACTAAGAAAACCGACCAAAAATCACTTTTTCGATGAATTTTTTTATCCCATCTTAGAAAATCGATGTGAAAAATCGCTTTTCCGAAGAATTTTCCTTCCCGACTAAGAAAATCGACGCAAAAATTCGCTTTTCCGAGTAATTTTTCATCCCAACTAAGAAAATCGATGAGAAAAATCTCGTTTTCAATGGGTTTTTTATCTCAAATAATAAAATGGAGCTTTTCCTTTAAATTTTTCACTTCAAATGGTTAATTAGTTGAGAAAATTTGCTTTTCTGAGATAATTTTTAACCTAAATACAAAAAATTTATGAGAAAAGTCACTTTTCCGAGTGATATTTCCCATAAAATATGTATTCCTTACTGCTAAAATTAAAAAAACTCATGTATGAATTATTTTAAAATTCATAAATTTTTAATATAAAATTTTAAAGTTTCTAAAATTTTTTCAAAAATCCTGAAAAATCCCGAAAAATCCTGAAAAATCCTGAAGAATCCCGAAAAATCCTGAAAAATCCTGAAAAATCCCGAAAAATCCTGAAAAATCCCGAATTTACTACAAAAATCCCGAAAATCCCTAAAAATCCCGTGGGAAAAAAAGAGTGTTAATGCCTTGGTTGAGAAATTGAATTGATTCATAAATTGGACCAGAACTGACTTTATTAACAATAATTGTATGCAGTAGGTAGAATCGATCAGAAACAGTCACTTTTGCTCACAATATTGATATAGACTGCAGCTACATATGCTGTAATATCGAGTATTAAGGAACATTAGTCGCGACACTTTAATCGAATAAGCCTCCGGTAATGTTAAAAGCAAATAATATCCGGTGAAGGCAGCACATAAGATGACAATGTAAAGTTATTGTTCCTTTTATTATTTTTGGTTACTGACCTTTGAGGGAACTGATGATGTCGATATGATCTATAATGAAGGAATTATTTTTAAATCGAAATATTGCAAATTCACCATCATATATATATCTGATTCTCGAATAATTTCTTTTATTTACATGGATTTACACTAAATTCACCAAGGCTTCCGCAGATTATAATCTTGAAAAAATCCCATACAAAGATTATAATCTTAAATAATCTTTCATACAAAGATTATAATCTTTAAAAATCAAAGATTATAATCTTCATACAAAGATTTTTTCAAGATTATAATCTTCATACAGAGATTATAATCTTTAAAAAATCTTCATACAAAGATTATAATCTTTGATTTTTAAAGATTATAATCTGCGGAAGCCTTGAAATTCACATACAACTTCCAAAATTTTCACCAGTCAATTTCACTCAAAAAATTTCCTAGGAAGCATTCAACTAATCCCCTTAACTACTTAACAAGCTTTCCATTTAGCATACAGCATGTCAACAAAACATAGTGGATGTAGTGTTATAACAGCGGGTGGCAATGCGCACAGAATTTTATTGCTCAATAGCTGCCATTGCATGTATGTTTGCATGTCGTGTGGGCTCCACTAATCGATATCGATACAAATGTGAGAGGAAAGGGTTTTAAATGTGATATAGTTTATGGCATTTTATGCTACATATTTAGTTATTCGTAGATTCCCTGTTGCTGCTTGTTTTGTGATCATAAAAAGAGAGAATTCGAGTGAAAGTTCATCATTGTTTATTGATGGCTTATCGCCTATTTTTTTACCAATAAATCCTCCTTGAATGACAAATGACTTAAAATATATAAATTAAACTTTTTTTGTCCATAAAAGGCAGTCAATTTCATGGATGAACACAAAACTTTGACGAGTCGGATGCAATTTATCAGAATCACGCCTTTGAAATTTGTTTCTCTCAGTTTCAAAGTGCGCTTCCGTTTTTCCAATTCACTGACAAATGACTTGATAATAGCGATCGAATGAGAAAGATTGCCGACAATTTATCATCGTTATGTGGCAAGAAAAAGATCTTGAATATCAATTTTTTTTATTTCGTACTTCTTGGTTTACACTGTCGTACATACTCAAAAAAATATATCAAGCACGATCGCAAACAACCAACGATTTTCTTACCTTTTGTCACAATTCACAAAAAAAAAACTTTATTTTTCAATTATTTTTTTCAGTTGAGCATACGAAGATGTTATTAACCTTTAAGTAGATATTGCATGCAATTGCCAGTGTTTTTTTTGTGCTTTTTTTGTTTGTTATTCTTCATCGCAAATGGATACTCTTCTGTTCCGAAGACCTTTATTTTTTGTGTGTTTTTTCCACAGTCTTACGAAAATCCATTAATCAAGTCAATGCTGCATGTATATACATTGACAAAGTTTTGTCAGACCTATCACGTTCAAATTAATTGAATAAATGCGAAAATTTGCGCTATGCTTTGTTAAAATACAATTTTTTGTGTATCTTTTTCTTTCTCTGGTGCTACCTGAAAATTAAATTTCCATCAATTATCTTTATTTTTTATCGCTTACACGGCAACGATTGGAAACGATAATTTAGAGCAAATGGATTTTTTGTGGTGTGATGTTATCGACGACATAAAATTTCTCATATATGTGATTAAATTTTGATGTAACTCATAAACAGGCAGCATGACTTTTTATAAGACTTTAATAGTCCATTTCTTTATGGTCATAGCTGTTATATTTTCATCATATCAGTGTTTTATAAAATTGTTATATTATTGTCATATTAGCATGCTTTTGATAAGCAATGAGTTATTTTGAATCTGACATGGCGATGCTTGAATTTAAATTTTAAGTATTATTTTTCAATAGACATGCAAAAAAACCAAAACATACAATAAATCGTTATAATCACTACCAATTTTCAAAAACTCAAGATAAGCATCTAAAAAATTTAAATTACTCATCACTTCCCATAAAAATTCTCTAATGAATCTCCATAAGAACTCGAACTACTCACTTAAAGTATCCATATCCAGATAGATTCTATAAGTCTACCTCATTATCACCATCATAAACACAACAAAAGCTTTAGTAAAATAACAAAAATACACTCCGTTTAATTCTTATTCAATGCTTCTTCAACTTGCTCATTACACCATGAATAAGGCATATCAATAATGAGAATACGATACGACGCAAAATGAATTGATGGTTATTGTTATTCATAATAATAATTTACGGAATACAAAACGCACGGCCTTAACAAAACGGTTCTTTTCGCTCGTTTGCTGCTTGCGTATTGTTTGTTAAGAAACTTTTTTTCTTCACATTTCAATCGTGATTGGATGCTGTAAACGAGAGAATGTCCGGCAATTCTTATTTTTGTCCCATTAGAGTTTTGAAGTTCATTGCATCATTACATAAACTTCCCGAAAAAAAAAATATACATTATAAATTTAAAGTAAAAGTAATTTCTACTAAATCATGCTTCCTCAATCAGGTAAAAAATGGGTAGGCAGCACATCTTTATTGAAAGCAATTCATATTCTCATGTTCATGCTTACGACGATGATGAAATTGATTTTCATTATAACATGCCATCTGATGATTAAATTAAAAATGCATAAAATTCATGTGTGCTTTAGTGCCGTTTATAGTGCAATTTTGTGATCATGATTACATTGATGCATTACCCCTTGCAGGGATGGGTGTATAGGATGGGATGTTAATATGAAGTTTGGTGTAAATGGGATTGTATTTTTCATTCTTTTTGATGAGTTATCTGTTGAGATTTTAGTCTAAGCTCAGCTAGAATTGATGAGGAATTTTTCAGAAAACCAACAATTTCTCTACATTCACCAACTCTGACCCTTTACTCATTCGATGGCCTTAAAAACACAAAATTAAATGAGAAAATAAATTCATTCTTGATGGATAACAACAGGAGGAAAGGAACCGTAAGCATTTAATGACGTTAATTTGAAAATTTTGATAAATTGATGTCCATCATTTTAAAAATTCTTTCTGCTTCCTTCTAATTGGTCGTTGGACTTGTTTTCTTTAAATAATCATTAAGTAATTGTTAATAACAATAATTGACCAATTTGTTGATCCAGTTTAAGTGGCTTATCGCTTTCAGCTACTGCGTATAATTTACTTTAAAATTATATATGCATCTCCTGAGCCTTGTTCACAGTAATTATTACATCACAATCAATTTCCTTTCAATCTCGACAAGAACTTTCGATAAAATTTTAAAACAGCTGCCACACAAATGTATACCGCCCAGGTCTATTGACTTATTGATGCATAACAAATTCAGTCGAAAGAATTAATGTAAGTCCATTTTATTTAATCACTATCTTGAGGCGTTATGCCATCGAATTTAATAAAATTGGGCAAGCATAGTACCACGATAGCTAGAATTCAATAGAGCTTTATAAAGTCAGAAGTCAAAAAGTCATGATCTCCGTTCAGCTCCATTTCCAAGCACTTTCAATTTTCAACTTTTTTTCTCAACACTCAATTGATCTGTATGCCAATAAATATATCCATAAGATTTGCACGTGACTGCAATTCATCAATCGGCGGCTGTATGAAATTGCAGTTTTAGAAAACTGATCAATTAAATGGCGCATTAGGCACTTTTTATGCCTCATAACTCACGATTCTTTTATGTTTCTTACCTCTTTTCCTTAAGTGCGCTGCCATTGAGCAGCTGAAGACTTTTTATTTTTCTCTCCTTTATTAATTTGCGCAACGTTATCCATATTTGCATAATACCTATTTGTGTCATAAAAATGTAACACTGAATGAAAAGCAAAAAATATCTACTCTCAAATGGAATTGATTGCCAATCTGATTTGTTTGTTGACTGAAATCAATTTATGGATTCTATTGAAAGTAAATTTGCTTTTTGACAAATCCTTCATGACATGGAGCTGAGGTTTATTATGAAGGGTGATGTCTTGTTAATTTGTTAATTGAAGTTTCTAATTTAATTAAATTTTCAAAATCAAAGACTTCCAAATTTTCGAATATTCAAACCATAGACACAGAAGAAATTTGAAATATTAGTTTAGAATTTATCATTTAAATAATGACGAATGTTAACAAAATTACTTATAAAAATTCTTCAAATGGCTAATAAGCATTGTGTAAACGGCTGAAACTAGATTAATGTCTAGTGTCTATTTTTGGGAACTTAAATACAATGCTGTCTGGAAATGATTTTCATCTTTGTTCAAAATTCACAAATATTTGTATTTTCGCGTTGGAAGTAAGCATACAAATATGGAAATAATAAGACATATACAGTTAAATCAGTATTGCACAATACAGTAGATTAATAGGTTCAATTTGTATTTTTATACGGAAATTGAGAGGAACAAAAATATTCTACCTTGATTCCTTTTCCAAACGAAATTGAAAGATTAAAGTCTATTATAGTAAAAGGGGCAGAGGGTGTGGTGTGGACTTGATCAATGCTGGAATTTGTTTTTAAAGCAGAAAAAAATATTTTTAATTAATTTTCTATATTCTAATTTATAAATTATCAAACATTTGTTTCCGATCATGATTTTGTTTCATGACTTTTGCTTTTCGAGACAGAAAAGAACCGATCATAACACATAATAATTCAAACACAGATAAAGGAATATTTAATTGAATAAATTATTTTTCTGGTTGTTTGTTGCTTACCAACCTGACTTATTATAATCACTAACGATAATATGAAGTAACATTCAGAAAAACTAGTTTTTTTTTATTTAGACGATTAGCATTGTGGTCAGGGCAGAAAATTATAGCACTGATGTTGTGTTGACTGAAAATATATTTTTTTCCATTTTAAATATTCATTTTATTGGCCTTACTAGTTGATTTAAAAATACAAAAAAATATTTAGGAGGTTCTATTTATTGACAAAATTTATTTTTGATGAGACAATATAAGGTTTATTTTTGAAGAGAACTTGCTGAATATGGAAATTTGGCAGATAATTTTTGTGAATAAAATATTACAAGTTGTAAAGTCCTCTTGTTTATGGAGTGGGCTTAAGAATGATCTGATAGACTGATAGTCTGGTTGATAAAAAACTCGAACATCATGCAAACATCAAGACAGACATATGTACAATTTAAACTAAATTCTTGGAAAATATGCTGAACTCAAGAAAATTGATTGTTAACTGACATGAAGAATCTTTCTAGAATGATAATGGAACAACTTTTTTCTGTACACAATGAAACAGTTTGAGATTCTGGTCTGTGAAGGAATGAGAACGATAAAAAGTAAATTTATTGCCTTTTTCCAGCATTAAGAGGATTTTTGTGCTAAATGATCCCTAAAAAATATCAAATTTGCGAGTTTCTGGAATATATTTTTTTCTGCGAAACAGGATGTGTTTAGAAGCTGATACCTAAAAATGAGAGTAGAAACAAGATCTTTATAAAAAAAAAAAACTTCGCGAAACATCTAAAATTAGAAATGGCGTAAAAATTAGAGTCGCACAGCGTCTGAATAAATTGGATCTGCAGAGCATAAAATTCGCAGCTTCATTTTATAATCATAGTTTTAGATGAAATCTTCTCTTCGGAAGTTTTGATGCGAAAAATTTATTGAAAACAAAACATTTTTGAGGTTATAAAACTAAGTTATTGTTTGACGATCTTTTTATCAGTTTTGCAGAAATGAGTAAATTGACAATTTAATTCACAGTCTTGATGATCACGTGATGGGCTAATCATAAATGATGCTAGTTAGGTGGTGCGATTTTTGGGTCTATATTAAGATTTAAGAAAATTTAAGCAGCAATATGTTAAATGTCAAATCCATATGAACCCCACAACCACTGAAATTTTTTTGTTTCTAATTATTAAAACTCAATTTTTGTGATTAGCACCTGCAAACGATGACACTGGGAAAAATTTTAAAATCTAATGAGCCGATGCTTCCTAATATTTTTTTCTGAACAAAAATTAAATGTTCATAAATTATCGAGTTTATTCAGCAGGGAACTTGCTAAAATTGAAAACTCCTGTGGTATGGTCATGTAGATTTTAGACGGTGTGAAAAAATAATTGTTGCAGTACGGAAGCAAAACAGCACATTTCGTGCATTTCCTTGAAAATTTTAGCAGTTTATGCTCATTAAAAAATTGTGATTGCTGTTTTTAGAATACGACTAAAAGATGCTCTTAATTTTTGAGTTCTTTGATATTGTTTTGAGGATTAAAAATTTATGACATCTAATATTAAGCTTTTTATAAAAAAAAAAGAAAAAACTAGCAAAAACATCGTTTTAAAATTGACATTATATCGCACAAAATATAAAGCACTGAGTCATTAAGATGCCAACTCAACAACCATATCGTTCTGATAGAATCAAAATCATCAGCATTCCATTATTATAATTAGCTTGTCTCATCTGTTGTTTTAATATTTATTGCCATCGTTCATAAAACATGATTATTTTTCGCTTCATTCAGATTTTTTTCTCACCATTTAAACTTTAACTCTTTGTTTTTATATTGATTGGCAATAAAAATTCTGCAGAAGAAAAATAAAAAAATGATTTCACTTTCAATAAGAAAAATATATTTTATATATTTTAGAGGAGAGAGTTCTGTAATTTGATTTTACTAAAAAAAACTCAATAAATTCCAATATACATAAATATACATTCCAATATACATTGAAATTGCTTATTTTAAATCTATAGTACTCGCTTAAAATATATAAATTCATGGTAGCTATAATTGATGTATTTTTGATTAGAAATTAGCGTGATAGAAAACAGAAAATGAATAATACCTTCATAGATCATCTTTTTGACATTTTGAACTTTCAATTATAATTTAACTCCGATACCGATACTAAAGCTGTAATTTTCTTGTTTACATTATTTTCTATTCCAATGCTTTTAAGTCTACCTTTTTCTTATGATGATAGTCATTGTGAGAAGAAAAGTGAAAGATTTGCGAAAAAAAGTTATTGATGTGAATTTCAGAGGTTGTTGAAAATTCAAGCACACGACACAAATGGAAAAAATGACATAAAAGTCTGTAAAATGGTCACTTTCCTTTGTTATTCAAACAGTTTTGCTAAATTAAGCGATGAAATGACATTTTGGACTAAATAGATAAAAAAAAATCATTTCCCATAACTATTATGAAATAATGGCAGCATGTTAAGAGCATGCAAAAATGTTGGGGAGAATTATTAAGTAATGTCATATTATTTTGTAGCAAAGGGAATTAACTCACAAGTCTGAATATTTTTTTATTTCATCTCGATTGATCAAATTTATGTTTAAAAGAACAAGGCTATTGTTGAACTTGCATACTCCTTTGAAGGGCTTAAAACTACGATATATTTTTTAAATTTAAATTGATTATTTTAATTTTTGCATTTTAGACGTCTTTTACAACTTCCCCATGGAATTGTTGCTATGATCTGATAAACTGGAGTCAAAAAATATTCAGTCTTAATGGGAAATAAGTTTTTCGCATAACTTTGTACTATTATAAAATTTTCTCTCTGCTGCTTATTTAAATCACGACATGTATGTGTATTAAATACAAAATTATATGTGTGTGATAACGTTTTATATATATATGCACTGACAATGTCGTAGCTAGTCGATGCTGTAGCTATTTTATAATATACAATCTTATGAAATTGCCTTCAAACTCTCGATTTCTTTTTATTTTTTCTCTTCGTATATCTCTTATGGAAGTTCGATGAAGAAAAAAAACTATAACAACTTAAGTGACCCACTTAAGCATGTTCAATATTATTTTATATGTTTCTCTCTATCTCAATATATGAATTGCCATAACAAGGCTGCCTGTAAAGTCAACATCGAGAGGAAAAAAGGTAATCGAAAAAAGAATTTTTTAGTAATAAAAATTTGTAATTGTTGATACACAATCGCCATCAATCGTGACAATTAAAGGAGCTATTGAAAATTCAGTAATTATCAATTGATATCAAGCCACAGCATTGAATAACATAGACAAATGGTAGATCATACATATTTGTAGCAATAATGAGCTGATGTATGAATTTATAGAGTCAGTGTATTGAAATTGTAAAGTGATTTTTTTTTTTGTATTATGTTTCGAAAAAATTGAGGAAAAATAGATTTTAGAATGTTAAAATGAATGAAAAATGACCGTTAAATAAAATATTCAAAATAAACAATTTCATTTATTAAATTTTGATTCCTATAATTCATTAAATTTTCACATCCAGTTCATAACCCACCAGAGTTGAAATCTGACATGTATCTGTAAAAATACATTTTCTGTATACAGATATTATCTGTTCCCGGAAAGATTTTTTTCATCTGCATGCAGATCATCTGTATGCAGACATTATCTATGCAGATAAAATCTGAATGCAGAAAACAGATATCTGCAAAAAGAACAATAGAATCTGCATCCATCTGCAAAACAGATGAGCAGAATCTATCTGTTTGCAGATGATATCTGTAAACAGATCATCTGTATGCAGATGAAAAAAAATCTTTCTGTTTGCAGATTCTGTCTGTATAAAGATAATTTCTGTGGCAAATCTGTCTTTGAATCTGTTAACAGATATCTGCTTTTTCAACTCTGTAACCCACTCAGTACATCCAGCAATTTTTATTACCTAAGCCGTGCTAGAAAATAAGACTTTGTTATGCCATAAAAACGAATTACAATTGCACTTTGCGCGCATGAGATAGAAATAACGATCATGTTTACATTTCATTGTGAAAATTGATTATGTATGTCTAAAGTCCATGAGAAAGTATTAACGTATGAAGCATATTCATACAACAATGTCAAATCTTGATGATTATGCAAAAAATTCAACAACAAAAAAATTAATCGACTTGAACTTAAATTCTTTCGAAAAGTGTGAAATGAAAGTGAAAAAAATAAATATATAAATGGCGTAGATAAAAGGGCGGTCTGGGGTAATGAGTTATGTACTGAATAAAGGAAATGGACAGCATATACGTGTAAATTAATTTTTGTGTACATATGTTGATGAATAGACTTCCCGGTGTACAAAAGGTTATGTGAAATAAATGAAAGAACAGTAAGACAGGCTCCATTTGTCTTCATTGAACCGAAATAAAAATTTAAATTTTATGTTATGACCCCTTGTCAAATATTATAAATAACAATGAAAACAAATTTTATGTCATACTATTACTGAACAATTTTTTAGAGAATTATTGGTCATTAATAACAATGTTTTAATTCACAGGAACATATTCAAGAGGTCCTTGACAAATGGACACAAATTGATGACGAAATTTGGGCAAAAATTATTGTCTTTGAGCGAAATCGTCGTGTAGCTAAAGCATATGCACGAGTTCCTGTGCTGACAGTTAACGGATCTGAGGATGGCTTCGATGGCATGAAGTAAGTCTGAAATATTTGAAATTAATTGTTTGAATCCGACTACCAACAGTTCGAAATTTGTCAGTTAAATACAATTAAAAATTTCAAAATATTGTCGATTAAAGCTTGTTAGTATACGATTTATTAATTAAATGATAGAAAATTTGTTAAAGAATGCAATTCATTTTATAAATCAAGATCCAGAATGAAAAAATGCAAAAATATTTTGATTTCAAAATCTTTGTTTGTTTACAAAATTTTTTGTTTACATTTAATTTCGAAGTTTTCGAAATCAATTTCGAAAAACTTCGAACTGAAGTGACGGTAGTCGGGATTGAATTTGAAATAAACATCAGATTAATATCTAAGTGATATTTAAGAATAGTTTTTAAGAGTTTCTGTTACGAAAATGATTCAAAATTTTTGGAAAAAAATTTCAAAAAATTTAACAAAGCTGAAAAACAACTATATTACCAGAACTTCTAAAAACCCCACACAATTGCACACTTCATGTACTTGTAATTTCCAGAGCTTGAAGTCGATGAAATTTTATAACAGGGGTGTACACGAATTTATCTTGATGAAAAATTTCTTCATCCTATTGTTAAGATGAAAAAATATGATTTTTTTGTATGGAAAGATGAAAAGATGAAATCGTGTTCACCCCTGGATTTTATATGGAGTCGACTCGGAGTCGACTCCGCCATACAAATTTAACAAAAAATCCGAGTCGACTTCGAGCTTTGGTAATTTCAATTTCAGGAATTTCATGTGATTGCATACTAAAAATGCATTTTTGTCTGCACCACAATAATACACATTATGTAATTATTAATTGTAATTGCACGAGATTAATCTTGTTTATTTCATGCCTAACATGTAGCGATATTCCATTGCACTGCAATTTTTACAGCAATTTTGTAGCTGTGTGGTTTTGAGTGCTGCTTATAATTAATATTTATCCACTCTAATTATAATTTCTGGTATATTTTAAATATTGAGTTACTGCACATTCAACTTTTTTTCTTATAACTTTTACATTTTTTTGGGCGTGCTAACCGTATTGAATATTACAAAGTTTGCACTTTTACAACACTAAAAAAATTTTAAATGATTTCTAAACCTTTTCCTACGTGAGATTGTATTGCAGTCATTGGCTATTTAACGCATCCACGATTCTCATTCTCGCTTTACACAGCAGTAAATTGCTAATGACCTTCAATTGCAGCAAAAAAATGCCAATACTTATACTTGTTGTTTCTCAGTATGATATTAAACGCGTCACTGACATTTATTTATGTGTGTGACTTTATGTTTCAGCAAGTGTCATAGTGCAAATGAGTACCACTTTTAAGTGACCATTGTGAGACCTTTACATGATTTCTCTCTGTCTGTGAGCCATGCTATTATCGGCTTGAAGGACTTTTTAGTCTTTGTTGCCATTTTGTGCATTAATTTGTTTATTTTTTTCTGTTTGCTAAAATTCATGAAAAAAAATGTAAAATCATGTCAATTAAATATTTATGATGTTCATAAAGAAAACATTTATGATGTTTTATGGGTTGCAACATCAACCATCAGTGCACGATTTTAATCGTCTATCATATTGTTGCTGAGTGTTAACGACGATGACGGAGGCGTTATTTATATTATCAATCATGAAAATGAATATCATAGCTGATCAATAACGTTCGTAAATGTTTTGAAATATTATTTTTTTTCTAGCTTCGATAGGATCATTTTATGGAAGTTTATTGATATAGTTTTGCCTTTAAAAGCCATGATTGGATGTGAATTGGTGCATTAGTTGAAAAGTTGGGGATACATACTTTAGAATCAATGGTTTTGGCGCCTTTTTATAGTTATGAAAAAACATAGAAAATTCGATGTTTGATCTTCGAAAAGTTGATGCAAACAGTTCTATAGACAATTATGATGATGTAGTTTTTAAATATCCAGTTAGATTCATCATATAACAAGCTTATTAAGTCATTTAGACATTCATTCATCCAGCAACTTAGTAAACAATCTAAGTATATTCAATTCAACTCTAATCTAGTCAATCATGACCAAAATATTCCGAAAATAGCTATTATCATAAACGGCACGTAATTTTGTTTATCCATATTAGCAGCATCAGCATGAATGTCATCAATCAAATCAAATTAGCATTTATGAATCAAAAAAATAAGTCGATATCTCAAATCAGATAATTTTTGAAGGATTTTTCATAACCAGCATATCATAAATTTACTCTACATCAGCCAAGCCATAACTTCCTTATACTTTTGTGTGTTACTCTTTTATTTTTACTTTATTACCATTATTGTGGTCATATAAATCTCTAACAATGGATCACGTGGATATAGCATAATGTAGAACGAATTTTATAATAATAATACGCCAACTTCCCGATTCACAATCATATAGCCTATAATTTGAACATTTATTTCTCAGCATAAAGGGAAAAATAAAACATAAGGTCGTAAATGTATTATTGTTTGTACAGATTATTATAATCCATAGATTAATATGCAAAATAGTTCAATAATTTGTTATTACACTATATCGCTCTATCTATCTATGTATGAATTTTACTTTCATTATTCAAATTGCATTTTTATTTTATTCCCTCGAAAACAAAACTTTCTTTTCGAACAAGCCGATAATACACTACTTTTAAGCCTTATGTTTAAAATATTCATAAGTTTCCTCTCAATATATTAAACTCTTTTACTGATTATCATTGGAATGTGAAGAAGGTTTAGTATTTCCTCAATGTAACGCATTGATGCGATAAAATGTGCGATTAAAGCCACAGACCGATGTACATCCATTTTTTTCTCTCTTTTGCATTATTATTTTTTTGTCTGTATGACTGACTTACTTTTCTGGATGTTACGTGATTTTTAAGACTAATTTGCATTGAAAATTAGCTATTTTAATGGAGAACCGTGTCGTGCAAAAATTTTGTGGGTCATATTAAATATGCAGATGAGGTAATTAAGGAGTCGAAATGTTGTTAAAAATGATTATTTGTGATAAATTAACTTTCAATTAAAATTTGAATTTCAATTTGAAAGAAAATTTCAAAATTTTCTTTAAAAAAATCATAATCATTAATTCGATGCGTCTCTATCGATTCTTCAAGTCATTATAAGTTTTTCCTCAATCACGCCCAACGACCAACTTTACCTCTACACGTCCAACAACTAATGAAATTGAAATAATTTTGCGTCTCCGACACTCCACTCTTCAAGAGACTTCCTCAACAAATCTCTCTCGACAATCTCATGCATGCGGTATAAGAGATACATAATCAGTGAAACTCATCCATTAAGATAATAAGCAGTCGGTTGCGTATTCATTTAATACTTTTATTTTCTTCTGTAGTTCGTCTCTCATTTTCATCTTGTGTCTCCAGACAAACGACAAAATAAGAAATGAATTTTTCTGTGTTGTCTTTACGATTCATTAATCGTGTCGTTAGTAGCCAAAAAATAAATAAATAATGCAGCTTACGTAATTACACGGAGAGGCAGCTGTGAACTCCTCAATTTCGTCTTCGATATTTCTGTGGGAAAATTTGATACTCACGAGCAGGAACCAGAAGTTATGTGATACTTTCTCATAACTCCATCCATCCCTAGTTACGGTTGTATTAAATCTAACAAATCTTAGAAATTGATCAAATAAGATGTTGAGGAAATTTCATTGAAATTCTTACAAATTAATGAAGTTCGAGACACCCATGCATATAAGACTTATTGCGTTAATATTTAATTGTTGCTGATGATTATTCACTGATACTTTACTATACATAGTTCTTCAATTACAATTTGATGCCGCCATCGATTGATTTATTTATTTTTATTTATTCTTAAAGAATCGTCAGTGCTTTTCATAAGAATAAATGTAAATTCATGAGAATTTATTTTAAAGGGTCGTTCATGAATCCGTCAAAAAGATTATTTTTGAAGTAAAAAGTTGCATACCCCTTTAATGTTTAGGTCAATGATTATTTCATATTTTTCTTAATTATCATTGCTTAACATCTCCACCCAATGAACCCTTCTGATCTACTCTTGATGCTCTTAACATTACAATAAAAAATCTCTTCAAGGAAGTTCCTTAAGTGAGGATTAGTAAAGAATTTACCGTTGCATTTCTCTTTTGTGTCTGTGACTGTAACTAAGGAATATCGAACATTGAAAAATGGAGATAAAAGCTACAAGGAAATGTGGACTAAACCGAAACTAATGAAACTTGATGTGTGAACTTTTTGTTTATTGTTATTACTTACAGGAATGCAGTGAGAAAAAAAAATGAGATTTAAGTCAGAAAATGAAGGTTTAGTGTTACTTCTCTTGTTTATAAACAAATGGAAGAATCATGTATTATTTTTTAGCTGAATTTTTGTAAACAAAGGCACACTCGATGCATTTGAGCTGACTTATTGACAGGAACATTGTAGCACTAAAAAAATTGGGAGTGATACAGTTTTTGGAATGTGACTTTATTGCATTTAAGTGCTCGTAAATTCGTAATTTTCAAGGAAATTTTTCAACATTCTTTCTTTTCACGTCTAAAAGACCTTCATTAGAGCTATTAAATTTCAATAAGCAGAATTTTATGCCACACTTTTTGGAGGCTCGTGTTGCTATTAATCATGTTTTGACATAATACGATGACAATTTATTTATTTTAATCCATCTAGGCGTGGAAAAAGTTGAAAGTATCTCGTGTTACACCCATTTTGATATTTAAGAATAATCTAAGATAAGTTTTGTAATGTTAAGCGGACAGAGCATGAGGTTGTTAAATACAGGAAAAAAATGTTTTATTTAATAGATTTTATTAGCAAATTGCCTAAATATTTCAAAATGCCACCAATAAGCTTTGATGACCATCAAACATGAACAAAACCCTCTTAACAATTAAAAGATAATGATTTGCACTCAATTTTATTAACTAAGTGTCTACTTTAGATAAAAATGCACCTTAAAAAAACTTCACTAAAAAAGTAACTTCCAAACTAATTGTCTTTTTGACATCATCAGCTGCCGACACATGAAAAGCAAGAAGAATTAATCGCCACAACACGACATTCAAACGTGTGTGGATTAAACGTAAAAAAATTGTGTATTTATGTGCATTGCTTCTTCACTTCTTCTTGCATGACTTTTCAATTTCTTCCTTCACGATTTAATTTTTTTGCACAAAAACATTAAATGAATTTTATTTTTTTTTTCTCTCGAACGGCAGTCATGTTTGCGCAAATTTCAGACTGATTAATGATCAATTTAATTGATTTTTTGAAGAAGAATTTTCAATGCGGAAAATTTGATGACTAATGAGTGTGAATATACATGATTGAGGCAAATGGAACTAATTAGATGATGAATGTCAATTTGAATGAATCTTCGATTTTCACTGATTCTGCTGTTGGTCTTTTTTTGGGGGGATGACTTTTGATAGGAATTTAACCCTTGTCTTCAATCCATTGATTTTAGAATGAAGTATAAACTATAATATATATTAGGTGCCATTATCGATTGACCCCTTAATTATTATCCATCTTAAAAATCATAAAACTATTATTTTTGGATAATGAAGAATGTACACAAATTAATTTCCGCAGTAATTCATCAAATTCATCGATCTGCTGCACAATGTATGATAAAAATCACGTTTGCCAAAATGTCAGGCATATCCAATCAGTTCTAGAATACCAATTCAATTGTATCCATACATAAATTCCCATAATTTTTATTTCGCATTGAAACAATAAACACAGAATTAAAGGAATGCCATTGCAAAATTGCCTTATATGAAGGCGAAAGAATCAGCTCAGTGAAATCTCGAATATTTATTGCTTTACATTTATGAACGAAAAAAAGTGTGTCTAATAAAAATAGGTGTGACATAAGCATGCAAATTAATGTAGATGGAATGAGTCATACCGAAAATTGTACTTAATTGAACGTACTGTCAAATCAGCATGAGGAAATGATGGCAAATCTCTTGTGCCTTACTTTTTTTCTACGTCGTAATTGTTTCAATTTTCATTGTCTCAAAGTCTTTTATGAAATTTGTTAAGAACATTAGGTAATTAGAAATAATAATTAGAACATTAGGTCCTTTCAATCAAAAATTGAGACGTAAGATAACTACCTAGACAGCAAATCGATCTAGTTCAATTAGTTTTGACAAATTAATGATGAAATAATTTTTTTCTGCATAACGTGGTTTCGAAATGGAGGTGCCAAAAATTTTCAAAATCAAAATACCTTCTGAAAGGAAATTTTGCGAGTCTCTTAGCCCAATGTCACATTAACAGCTGCTAATTACTGTACAAGATTAATAAACAATATGAATAATTTTATGAAACTCATGTTGCACATATATCTACACACAAGAGCGATACAAATTCATTGCCATCGAATATAATAAAATAATCTGTGAATGATGAAAAAAATTCCACACATTTTGAGAGTTATTTACTTTACCATATGATCTGGTTACCTTGTCCAATTTTTTATTTCTTTTCATTGTTAATTGTGGCGCTTTTGGCAGCTTCGGTTTATTGAATGAGATCCTATATGTAGCGTGTGTATATTTTATTTCATGCAAAAACGACCAGCCCAAAAATATTGGAAATATAAAGCATGGTGTACACAATGAATTTGTTTGTACAAAAATATTCATATATACTCATATTGTTTGCATTACTGTGCATTGCTAAGTGAATTGTTGAATGTGGAAAATAGATATGAGTAATAAAATCATTGATATTTAGTCGAACAAGTGGTTTTTGTGACTGCATTAAAATGACAAAAAAAAATTTAACGAAATTTTGAAATATAAATTTTTGGGGAGTTTAATTTTAAATTTCACGCCCCTTGAAATATTTCGCAAATCAATTTAATTTTTTGCATTTAATGAATTATATCTCAAGCAATTCATTTTATTGTCCATACTTAAGACATATCAACAATCAAACTTGCATAAGCTATACAATTTAACTTAAATCTCAAGCGAGTCAAAGTGAATAACAAGTTATAATTACTCGTCTAAGAAAATGGGTTAAAAATAGTTTAGTGAAATAATTGGAGTGTATGATCGATGGCTAATTTTTAAATAATTGACAGGAAGTTTATTGGCAGATAATCGAAACTCTAATGTAATAAATAAAAAGAATTATTTCATTGATTTAGTGATCTGATGTTTTTGACCGTTTTTTTCAAGAATTATCTTAATTTGTTATTAAATTAAAATTTTATTTTGTCTTCCTTATAGAATTGGCTTGTGTGGCTTTGAAAACCCAATGCGTGATGCAAAAACAGTCGAAGTAAAGCGTCAAATTGGTCAGGTAAGAAAAAAATCACCATTACCAATGCAATAGAACATTTTTTAGCTTTAGCTGTTTACTTGACTAAATGGCTCCTGCTAATGTACAACATATTTAATTGTAATGTTGCTCGAAAATATCATGTAATTCAGTCTCTTTCAAAATGCTAGAGTGCTTCATGTTCATGTTTCTTTTTATTGAGTTGCCACATAATATTCAAACGAGTTCCAAGTGCTTTAATATTATGCTTATACAGCTTCTGACGTATAAAGCTGTCGATCAATGATGAACTTTAAAGGCACCTAACCACAATTTCGATTGAAGATGAGCGAAACAAGTTCAACATTGCAATGCTACACGCTAAAACAATTACATTTATTACGATCTTATAAGATCATGGCCAATTTTGAGGTTACGTTGAAATAGGCTTTAGTTCATGATGAATGACGCTTTAAAAATCAATCATAAGTCGATTCATTCATAATGTTTCATTAGTACCGTCTGATGTCTTATTTTTTTAGCTGTAGAATCTCATTGCAAAAAATAAAAATAAACTGAAAATTATTTTAACGGCGTTAACAACAATAGATATCCATTTATGGTTTAATATTTTTTTTTTTATCAAACGATTTTAATTTGAAAACCACCACCTAAGGTATTGATTTTTGTTTATTATTTTAAATTGCTAGGTGAACTTAATGATTTTAAATAGGTTTTATGAGAAAAATACAATTTAGAATTGGATAAATGGTTCATATGATTTGGCATATGCTAGTAGAATGCAAAAGAACGTTTGAAAGTTTATAATGGTTTATAAATGTATTCAAAAGATGCGAAACGAATAGAAATGATGCAAAAAAAGAAGCTAAACGATGCAAAAATTTTAATTCAAAGATGCTAATTTTTTTATCATACTAAAGCTCATAATTTTCGACCACACAGAAAAAAATCTTAAAATAATCTCAATAACTTCATAATCTAAAAAACAAAATACTTAAATATTTCCGTCTCATTTGTGGACATTTCAAACTCATTCCTTTTGTATACTAATTAGTTTGGTTTAAAAAAAAACAAGTTACAAATAACACACTTTGTATACAATTTTCATAATAGAATTTAATACTATTTCTATTAATAGTATGCGACCTTGCACGGCCAATATGAAGTGAATAAAAAATAAATTATTAATTCTACAAGGGAGAGTGGAATAAGTCATAATAAAAAAGGAGTATGAAAAAATGGCAAATCATTCTTAAAAAGTTCTAAATAATTTTATGTGAGTGTATTTGTGTGAGCGGCACAACAACAGCACGATTCAGGCTCTTTTATTAATTTCAAATAATAAAAATAAATAAATCTGAACAATAACAGGAGCTAAATAGCATTAAATTCCAATTATGCAAAAATATTATTTGTTCTTTGATTCTTAGATTTTTTCGAGTTAATTGAAGATCTCAGACTCCTAATGATGAATTGTGTTATTGACTCCTCACGATGTCTATTGTAATTAGCCTATATAGAAGTTCTCCTACTAAAAGATAAAAAAAAAAAATAATAAAAAATAATAATAAAGACTAAAGCAACAAAGAACAAGTTTATTTACTTAGTTCCATTTTTAAAGCTGTTGTCGGATCGTCAAATGAAATCGAAAGTCATTGTTAGAAAATTATTACAAAATTTAAGAGAAATGATTATGGAACCTGCAGTGAACTGCGGTGCTTCTAAGTCAGATGTTGAAACTTCTTTTTTACATTTTATTCAAACACAAAAGAAGACAACCATTAAAATATTCACATAAATTGATACTAACATGCCGGATGTCTACAGCCAGAATTATGCAAATCAAAACTATAAAGAAGAAAAAAAGATTCTCATATTTTTTTGTATATTCTGCTTTGACTTAGAAATGTCAAATGTCCACAGCCCAAACTTGTAGAATTAATTTTTTATTTTCTAAATTTTCAATATTAAAAAGGGAAAATTAGTCTTTCTGTCAATTCATACCTCCATTAGAATCCGTGATCCCAGATTACTTATTAAATTTATATCCAAACAACATGTATCAAACTATATTTGATACCGTATATAATCAACAATTACTGCTTAACGCGTTAAAAATTGTAATTTGATGCCAATGATGATAAAAGCAGCCGTGTGTGTGTGTGTGTGTGTGTGTGTGTGTGTGTGTGTGTGTGTGTGTGTGTGTGTCTGTCTGTCTGTGAATTGAGAAAATAAAGAATGAGGGAATTAAATCAGTCAACTTACAATCCAATTGACCTTGATTTATGCTCGCTTAAATGAATTAATTTAGTCATCAATGTGTCATGAGAGAGTCAATGATATAGGCTGAATGCGGCAAAAGACAAAAACAGAAATCGAATCAAGTTTTGGAGTTTAAAAGAAGTTGATTATATCAATGGACTAAAAATATACAATCACATATTTTTACTTCAGGAGTGCTTTCAGTAAATTTTTACATCATGAGTGCCTTTAATCTTAAGTGTGTTCTGAAATTTTTTGGCATCAAAAGTACTTTCAGAAAAATTTCTTTATCAAAATAAATTTAGACTAGTAATGAAGCGGATCACGCTTCATGTGCATATTCACACCGTTCCAAAACTCTATATCGGGTCAGCAAAGCTTCGCTTTGCATAAGTTTGAAGATTAGGATTCGATCGGGTCAGCAAAGCTTCGCTTTGCATAAGTTTGAAGATTAGGATTCGATCGGGTCAGCAAAGCTTCGCTTTGCATAAGTTTGAATATTAGGATTCGATCGGGTCAGCAAAGCTTCGCTTTGCATAAGTTTGAAGATTAGGATTCCATCGGGTCAGCAAAGCTTCGCTTTGCATAAGTTTGAAGATTAGGATTCCATCAGGTCAGCAAAGCTTCGCTTTGCATAAGTTTGAATATTAGGATTCCATGACAGGTCAGCAAAGCTTCGCTTTGCATAAGTTTGAAAATTAGGATTCCATTGGGTCAGCAAAGCTTCGCTTTTGCATAAGTTTGAAGATTAGGATTCCATAGGATCAGCAAAGCTTCGCTTTGCATAAGTTTGAAGATTAGGATTCCATAGGGTCAGCAAAGCTTCGCTTTGCATAAGTTTGAAGATTAGGATTCGACAATCAGCAAAGCTTCGCTTTGCATAAGATTGTAGATTAAGTCTCGACAATAGTAAAGCTTCGCTTTGCATAAGTTTGAAGATTAGGATTCCATCAGGTCAGCAAAGCTTCGCTTTGCATAAGTTTGAAGATTAGGATTCCATTGGGTCAGTAAAGCTTCGCTTTGCATAAGTTTGAAGATTAGATTCGATCGGGTCAGCAAAGCTTCGCTTTGCATAAGTTTGAAGATTAGGATTCCATCAGGTCAGCAAAGCTTCGCTTTGCATAAGTTTGAAGATTAGGATTCCATTTGGGTCAGTAAAGCTTCGCTTTGCATAAGTTTGAAAATTAGGATTCCATCGGGTCAGTAAAGCTTCGCTTTGCATAAGTTTGAAGATTAGGATTCGATCAGCAAAGCTTCGCTTTGCATAAGTTTGAAGATTAGGATTCCATCAATAGCAAAGCTTCGCTTTGCATAAGTTTGAAGATTAGGATTCGATCGGGTCAGCAAACCTTCGCTTTGCATAAGTTTGAAGATTAGGATTCCATCGGGTCAGCAAAGCTTCGCTTTGCATAAGATTGTAGATTAAGTCTCGATCGGGTCAGCAAAGCTTCGCTTTGCATAAGTTTGAAGATTAGGATTCGATCGGGTCAGCAAAGCTTCGCTTTGCATAAGTTTGAAGATTAATTCTCAATCGGGTCAGCAAAGCTTCGCTTTGCATAAAATTGAAGATTAAGGCTCAATCGGGTCAGCAAAGCTTTGCTTTGCATAAAATTGAAGATTAAGGCTCAATCGGGTCAGCAAAGCTTCGCTTTGCATAAGATTGAAAACAAAAGTTCCTAAGAAAATCGAAAATTTTCACATTTGGACTCAATTTTGAAGCACTAATTGATATTTTTGGATATGACAATGTGTGTACGTCTTTTAGGTCTATTTATAAGCTACAATAATCACAAGTTTCTGTAATTTTTAAGACTGAACTGTAAGTACAGGAGGGTGAAACGTCCCAAAAATGCCAATTTTTTGAAATTTTTCGACTCTTTAACCATCTAAAATTGGATTAAAAATATTTTTGTTATTTTTTCATAAAAGTTCTTGAACTTATTGATCGAATACAGAAAAGTTTAAAAAAATCCATCCATACAGTGAGCCACACGATTTTTTTTGAAAATTTTATATTGTAGGGGGTGTATTGGTGGTTAAAAAAGTTTTTTTGTATTTTTTCTCAATAAAACTTCATATTTTATTGATTCTGGTCAAAAAAGTTCAATCCGCAATTTATGTGATATTTTTTAAATGTATTTTGCAATAATCGGCTAAAATATGCTTAAAAAACACACTATTTTGTTAATTTCTCGGAATAGTCTGCATGGTTCGGCACCAATAGATTCACAGCTCTTTTGGGTGACAATGCGCACATTTTGAGACATTTTTGACATAAAATGGTTTTTTCGTAGTTGAGTTCTCCAACCGACAAACTTGCTTGTGTGCTCACACCACCACTATTTGGGGTCGTGCACCGAGGTATCAAAACCATTTTCAAAGCGGTTTTTTGTATTTTGTAGATAATTTTGAGGCCGAACTTTTCACACCGAACTGTTTATGAAAATTTTGAGTTTTGGCGCCAAAAAACTAAAAAAACGATTTTTCAAGTGTATCGAAATCAATATATTCACAACGTGAAACGGTGTGAATATGAAAATTATAAAGGTCATAAATTAGCTCATTTTCAAATCTTTCTAGAATGCAAAAAATACATACGCATCAGTCAGTAGCCTCATGAAATTGATGTGGTGTTTATTTCCATCTATCTTGAATGAGCATGTTCATATATGAAAAGAGAGAGCGAAAATGCCAGTTGACGACCTTGAAGTGTGATCAGCAAAAAAATAAAAAAGTTTTAAAGTCTCTTTCTATAAATAAACAATTTCAAGTTTTGAGACAGATGACCATTTTTTATACACATCCGTACCCTTGATGACAATTTCAATTTATTCGTGATGGTTTTAATACAAAAGTGGAAGTGACGTACTTTTATAAGGCAATTCGAGCAATTTTTCAATGAGACTTGCACTCATTCGTTTTGTTTATTTCAGCTCAAACCTGTATCAGTATCTTCACGTTCATTTATTATGCCATTCAGAGCAAAACAGAAACATTAAAGATTCACTTTAAAAAGCTTGTTTCTCAAGGAAAACCGCAACACGTTCGTTCTCTTCTTGTTGGAACTTGAAGACAGATTTTTCACATTTTTAAATAAAAAAAAAAAAAACATATAAGCCATGATCATTGTCTTTGTGCTTTACTTCCGATTATCATTTATATTTTTTTCTTTATACGCTCTCATTGCAATTGAACTTGAAACATTTTATATTTTTTAAAAATGAATTACTTAACACAAATCACGCACTTTTTCATCCTCAAAAAAAAAACTGAATATACTTATGCGTCTATTATTATTATTTTCAGGGTGTCAAGATCAAAATGGATGATGCTGGAAATATTTTATTGAGACGTTATGCTAAGAGTAATGTTTATATTAAATCAACATCAAGTGCAGCAAATGAAGAGACAGCAATTGGAGCGGATGTGCTGAAAGCACCAAATCAGTGCTTAGAAGTTGAAAAAGTTTATAAAGTGAGTATTTATTTTAGAGCTTTTATGAAGCGTTTAAGGTGGAGATGAGTTTTTTGAGGGTTCAAATAAATGAATGGATTGATATAACTTGGATATAACCATATCAAGATACGGCAATTAGAAAATTTAATCAGAATTTAAACTTATTACACTACTGTATCTTGAGCTTTAGATACTGTAGATTTTTTTAAAACAAACTACAGGGATCAGATCCAGTTAATAGCGTGATAACTACAGAAATTGTAAATTCAATAAAAATTATTTTGTTTACAAAAGATGTTTCCTTATCCTGAGCCTCACATCAACTCATCATCATCTCATCTATCCAACTATTGCCACTAAAAGCGATTTGCATTAACTGTTCACCTCACCTAATATTTATTTTCCTATCTTCTTTTTTTATTGCCATTCAAAAACAGATTTTCGATATGAAAAAATTCCAAGCAAATGTAAACAGAGAATTGAGTCGCTCATATCCCGATCGTAGACGCCTCGAAACACAATGCCTGTCAATAATTAATTTTGTTAAAACCGAAAATGAAATTCTAGAATGTCCAATTTGGATTATGATAGTAAATGTAGTGGCCATGGATATGTTAAAAAGCAAATTGCCACCAGGTAAGTTTTGTGGATGATCCGTAACTAATTTGGGTTTCTCTGTCTCTCGGTCACATCAAATTCAAATTCATCATGCAAATTTACACTTTAAATTTTTTTGTAAAGTTAATCAAGCCTAAGGCATTTTACGGTTGCTTTTAAGTCGATTTAGACACAAAATAAAGTAAATT
Source organism: Chironomus striatipennis (assembly GCA_026123125.1). Taxonomy (NCBI): domain Eukaryota; kingdom Metazoa; phylum Arthropoda; class Insecta; order Diptera; family Chironomidae; genus Chironomus; species Chironomus striatipennis. The sequence goes on along the minus strand of CM047393.1, from coordinate 1,221,446 downwards.
TTTTCCCTCTCATTGTTACATAATCATAATAATATACCAAACAATTTAGTACTTCTATTCATTCATCTAGCATTTAATAATAATAAAAAAAATACTTGAAAGATTTATGAACAATTGGGGTTCATAGAAATATCGAAATAGATAGTCGTGTCTATATCTGTATGTGTTCTCATATATGTGAACCCATGCAATACCATAAACAAGTGCCTTTTGTTGTTTATTTAAATCATTTCCATTTGTCTTTTGCAATTTAATACTTTATGTAAAAGTTTTTCATTAATTATATTGAAAAAACTGAGCCATTTCTAATCGATTTATGGGTGATTTCAAAGCTCTTTGCATGGTTTAATTAGCTTTACATCATCATAAGTATCCATCGTCGTATAGTCGTTAAAATGTTAAACAATTAAATGCCAAAAAAGAAATTTCATCGTTGCTTAGAGGCATTTTGAGCCATGTTTGCTGAAAAGTTACTAACTATAGAACTCCCATATGACAATTTCAAACCGTTAATTTTTAGTTTTTTTTTTCAAAACTAATAAATTATTAATTTCAAAAATCGATGAAAAATTCAACAACAAATCTGACCTTTACATTTCACAAAAACTGCGTCTCAGTAATCCATCCATTCATTGTCTATTGACAAACAACTTTGTATTTATTTGAAGAAGACAGAATTGACCATCATCATTATTTTCATAACCTCTTTACTTTTCTTCTTCGAAAATACCAAAAAAACTTTGCGGTATTTGAAGTCACATTGATATTTACATGCACACAAACAGATATTTGCGTAACAACTTCTTCTTTTCTTCTTTGTTGTATGTTTTTTTTCTTCATTTCGTCTTCATTTTGATTATACGGTAAATATGTCATTGATCTTCTTCAATCGTCAATTATTTGCCTTTATGTGTGTATTAAGTCGCAATCTTTTTAACGATTCTCAAATAGATATTTTTTCTTTAAAAAGGCAATATTTTGTCTTAATGCTAAAGAAGAAGATATGCTAAAAGGGTATGACATAAAGTTCAAATTTTGTTTTTTTTTTCTTTCTCGCGATTTTCATTAAATGTCATCACATATTCCACAGATGATAGATTGATGGATGACAAAAATGAGTTTTGAATGTGTTAATGCAATTTAATTAATAACTCAGTGATGCATTTGCTACACTTGTCAGTCATTACAATAATTTTTTGAAACTTGATATATTTATTCAGTTTTGATTTAAATTGATGTTTATGTCTTGAATTGAATGTAAATATCACTGTCATTATGAAGCAGGTTTCATTGAGATTGGAAATGATATGTTTATGATGTGTGTATTTGGTTCAATTTGGATTGTAGATGAAGATAATTTTGATTTGAGAGATTTTCAATGCTTACAAGTTTTATGACAGCAATAATGGTTGTTTAAGATTTGAATTTAGATAAGAATGATTTGGAAGCAAAAAGATGCAAAAAATTAAGCAAATTTCATGAATGATGCAGATGCTTTTAAAGGGATGCAAACATTTACAAAAGACACAAATAACGAAAAAAACGAGCTTTGCGTCAAACATCAAACTATTTTTCAATATCCGCCACATGAACATGACAAAACAAGACCAACCTAAAGTCAATCAATGAACTCAAAAAGACGAGAATTCTCAAAATAATTTTCATTGTGAAATTCTTACAATTCAATTTAATACCGGATTTAATTAAGCAATCTATCATTACTGAAATCATGGCATCAGCCACTATAAATCAAATTGTTATGACAGTTTGTGGCCAACATATGTGAACTGTTGTTCAAGTTGATTAATTAAAATTATGTCATATTGTATTCTGTCGTCAACGTAGGTCTTGTGTTTTATGCTCAATTAATGGAACTTTAAATATTCATAATTTATTGATTGCTATTTATGTCAACAATTAAAATTAGTTCCCGTGACAAATTCAATTAAGAAAATGTTAATTTCGATTTTAATTAGCCTAAATACCATTTTTTCAATTCTTTATTTGGCTACGGAAGCATACTGAAAGTGTCAGTGTCTATCACTCCTACTTTTGCGTATCCGCTATCGATACAAAGTTGTATTAAATCAATGCGAAAGGTTAAATTACTGTCAAGTGGAGGAAATATTGTGAAAGTTTTACGATTGACATATTTGAATTAAGCTTATTAATTGTTGTGTGATCTGTGACGCTAGTAAAGAACTGTAAAATAAGTCCGGCAAAAAAATCTTACAATTACTCAACAATTGATATTTACGGTTAAAATTAGCATTATTATGAGTAAATTTTCATCGACACACATCGCATCGTGCCAGGGGAAACACAAAAATTCCATTGAATGAAGCGAGAAGTAAGAAATCACACATTTTTGATGTAGTTGAGTAAATATAATTAATGGCAGTAAAATAATAAACAATAACAATAACAAATTTTTTTAAGTTTATTACTAGGTTATTATACTCAAACATCTCACGACTTCTTACCGACTAGTGAACTATTCTTCAACTTCTGCATACATTTCCATATGTAGAAAATTATTTTAATGAATCACAAACTGTAAATGCCAATTTGCATACACACGTGTTTTATTAGACTTTTGATGGTGCTTGAAATATGAATTTTTTTGAGAATTATGCACATTCGATTTATGTTCAAACAGTTTTTAGTGGTTTTAGGTTAAGTATATTCTACTGTACAATCTAGGATTATCAAGGACAAATCAGTCTCTCTTAAAGTCTTAACCTCAGAAAAACTTCAAATAAATCAACTATACTATCTTCAATCTCAATAGGATCAAATTCAAGTCATTACGAATGAAAATTGATATTTTTGTCGATTTTTGAGAAACTCTCCTGAATTGAAACAAGAATTATGAACACTCCTTCAATTCATGTATAAGAATTATGTGAAGTATTGAATGCTCATTAATGAATCACGATTATATTCCAATTTTAAATAAATTTCAATTTATATTGCTATAAATTTTCTATGAATAGTAATCTGAGTAAACCAAGAAAAATTCAGGATATCAAGCTCCATATCCCAATAAAAACGTCTCAAAACCCAACTTTAATTAAGTTACAAACAATTGACATATTATGATGAAAATTTAACTAAAAATATCATAACACTTACAGTGTATACATGCATATTTTGTTTCTTATTAAAAAGAAGTTATCTTTTCACGGATGCTTGTTTTCTGTGATAGCATTGAACTCTTTCGTACTATATGCTATTTAAATTTAATTTTATTAGAGATATAAATTCAATTCATTTTTGTTCATTTACACTTGATTGGATGTATGGGAGCCTGTTTGAATGATTTGTGTGCGCAAAGGTTAAGTAGCTGTCCTTACTGCTGCATTCTTATTGTTTTAATACACTGAATATATTTTCAGCTAGTATAACATTATATTGAACTTAAGAAGTTTCGAATCTTTAAAATCTAACTTAAATGCGTTTTAAAAGAATCAACACAGCTGTTTACAACTTACAAATCTTCAAATTCCCTTTTTAGTTTTGCATTTCTATCTCGTCCACAGCTCATTACATAAATTTTACACAAATACATTATAGAATATTATTCTTGTACTTTTATGTGTCACATAAAAATTTTTCATTACGACGACGAAGTCGGCGTCAACAGATGATGATGACTTTAATAATAATATTCTATTTGAGTAGAATTTGCTCTCTTCTTTCTGGTGCTTTAAAAAATATAAATAAATAAATAATAAAAGAGAAAATTGTTGCCAAAGAAATTATTTTTTAAATGGAATGCAAAGTTCTATGATGACAGTGACGAATACTAATGGGAAGAATAAATATTAGAGAACTTTTTAAGCACATTAGTCACCAATTGTTAACATAACTGCGATGTTTTAACTTTAAGTAGGAATAATGTGATAATTTGAAGGTATTGTGCAATAATAATTTATTTTGAAGGCATTAAATTAAGCTTACTGTCTTTATATTGAGATTATGACTTATATGAATCTTATTTGCTACTTGATTCTTAATAAGCCTGCTATAAAATGTAACTGATTCCACTGCATATTAAGTAATAAGTCTAGACATTTTATTCCTCAAGCCGATTTGCTGATGGTTTGGGTTGTAGTCACAAAATCTATAGGAAAATTGAATAGTTAATGTAATTGGCAATTAGGCTTCAATACATTCTTGTCTTAGTGCTTAATAATCAGTAAACTTGTCTCAAATTACGCGTGAAATTGGATTAATTCAACTGCAATAATTAAGCAACAATAAAGGACCTTAGAAAGTGACAAGCTCATATCAAATTAATCAAGCAAATCCAGCTCATTTCATATCAATTAGCCTCGCTTTCACACTGGTAAACCACAAAATCTCACAAATGTCAATCTAAATTCATAAAATCCACTTGATAATTTTATTTTCGAAACCTCATAAACCATAAAAACTTAATTACTGATCAATTAATCTCCTATTTAGTTCGAGGTCGCCATTTCCTTTCGCCCTCGAATCGCCGAGTTCAAAAATAAAGTTGCCCACGCACAAATGTCTTGTAAATTATCAAGCAATTATCACTCAATCATATCTGAACGCAATTTTGTTTTGAATTATAAAAATAGCTTTTTTTGTGTTTTTTGATATTCCATTCCATTTTCAATGTACTTTTCTTTACTAAAAATAATATAAAACACGTTATTAAATAGTTGAAGACATTCCAGAGGTATGTCATTATGACACATTGTTTTTACTGTAATTGCGTGTATGTGTAAAACACCGCATGTATTGTCATGAAAAGTTGTGAAATGACACTACTCAAAACTGAATAATCAATTAGGAATAGAAAGATAGAATGCATGCAAGCAGGTGAAATAGAACATTGCACAAATTCTTTGTATTTGCTGAAAAGGTTTCCTGTTTTGCAATAATGTTGAATGTTTTGTACTCACTTTGGACTCTTGATTTAAATTTTCACATAATATCAAACCCTTTGAAAAAATTTAAATTAAAAGATTCGTTATTTTTCCAATTATTCAAAATGATCCAATCTTTGAATAATTTGCATCATATAACTTAATATGTTCTAATAGTCACCACAAAATGCGCTCAAATTACCCAATTAAGCGCGACAACAAAGAAATTTATACTATTTTCTTATGAATAAGCAAAACAGCTTATTTACGCAAATTATTATGCTTCGTTTTTAGCGGTTTGTATGTATCTTTACTTATGCTGTCGTTCTTTCGTTGACACAACAATATTCCTCTGGTTGTCAACAAATGTCGTGTATAAACAGTCGCATGCTGCTTATCTATTTAGCTACAATATAATTTAATGGCCAATTTAAAGCGACTCATACGCATTCCGAACATAAGCAACCGAAACAAAAAAAGGTAGCGACTTTGATTATACAATAGTTTCCTTCTCACACTAATTGCATTCTGACATTCACAATTCTATTCATAAAAATAACATTCTAGACAGAGAGTTTTAGCTCCTAATGAATTTATTTGCAATTTTCTTGATTTTAATGAATATCATTCATTCCACTTTAGTTCAACGTCCTGTTGATATAAAGAATCGTCCACGTATTCCAATACCTGATGAAGATCCATACAGTGAAGCAGGAAATAGTGCAAGCAGTTCAGGCTCATCAGCAGGTGGTAGTGGTTCAGCTGGTGAAGGTAATGGTAGAGATCGCGTTGCTGCTACACGTGATCAACTTTTAATTCAAACACAGCTGATTGGCACTCGAAGGAGCGAGAAACCTCCACAATTGCCACCAAGAGACAATGTCTATCATCATGACATGCCAAAGGTTAGTACACGATTGTTTTTTAAATTTTGAAATATGCAAATTTTTAATCTGATTTTCTCGATAAATTTAATTTATACAAAAAACACAGCCCGATTATGATGACATTGAAATAAGTGATGGTGTAGTGATGAAGCCATTGGCCCGAAGTGGAAAATCTGACAAGGGCAAGGATAAGCAGAAATATGGTAAATAATTCAATTTTTGTGACTGCAAATTTGAATATTTCCTTGTTTTTATTACTTAAATTTCTAGACGACCCTTACTATTGCGGTTTAAAAGCACGCGTACCAAACTTTGCAAAAGGTAATGGCATAAATAGCAGCAATGCTAGTAATAAAGATAGTAAAGCAGTTAATGGAACAATAAGTGAGAAAAAGACCAGTTTCTTTGGCGTCAAGAAGGAAAGTAAGAAGGACAAAGAAAAGGAGAAAGAAAAAGAGAAGGAAAAAGAGAAAGAAAAGGAATCTAAGGACAAAGATTTAGGATCACCAAAACAACGTCCATCAATTGCACATTTGCCGCATCCAGCATCATTCTCAACATTGTATCAATTGCATCAAATGCAAAATGGAATGGGTAATGGAACACTTAAGCATAATGGAATGTACAATCGCCACTTTTCACATCCGGAGCCCTATATGTGGCATGCAAAGAGCTATGAGAGTGGAATAGGTAAGATTTCAATTGTCTTTCAATATTTTTTAGAATTGGCAGATCTTGGTATGTTTGCATCTATTTTTATCTTGTAAATCAAAATGTCATCGATGGTCAATGGCTTTTTATTGGATGGAGATAGTCAAATGGTCAAATACTCAGTACTTCAAGCTGTGATTGTCTCAATGAAGCAATTGTGAATCACTGTAAATTTTGAAACAGTGACCTTGAAAGTTTATTTTTTTTAATGAGGCGTTGCAGCTGAACGAGTATATTGCAGCTCTTATATGCTTCTGATGCCATACTTAAAATTCTTTGCTCAAGAACATAAAAATGACCAAAATTGTCAATTTTCAACTCCATATCTATAATTCTGTTATGTCTACTACCATACTAATTGAGATTTCTTATTTTTCTTCCTCAAAATTTCCCAGCAGAGTCAGAATTTGATCCACAATACTCACCCTATGGACGCCTTCCAACTCCTTCAAGAGGATATGTACCAGTTGTGCCACGAACAATGTATGTCGGTGATTGGGAATAACATCAAGTTAAACACCTTACCAATTCACACGAGTCATTGAGAGAGAAAGAGACGGATGAACGCTGAATAAATTTTTAAAATTTAAATTTTTTCATACTTTTACTGACAAATATATGAATCGATTGAGAACCAACTTAGGAATTAAGTTCTGTGATAATCAGAAGAAGAAAAAAGAATATAAAAGACGAGGAAAGAAAATTTGTGTAAATATTTCCGACAAAAGTCGCGTAATAACTTTTTTGTAATGTATAGAATACTCAAATAATTGGTTTATAATCGGAATTAATCAGTTAAAGAGTTTTAGGGTCTTTTTCATGTGTACTCATTTTTTTTCAACAAAAAATTTAATGCTGCCAATATTCACGAGTAATAATTATTGACAAGTTGAATCGACCATATGGTGTTGAGTTTGTAGAGTGGGGGAAATTTTTTGCTTCACATTTTGAGGGATCATTTATAAATGAGGTTTTTTTCATTGAGAGATTTCTTCCTATTTTTCTTTTAAAAAAATGAGAAAGCACCTTACGCTCTTTTTCTTAGACAGATTTTGTTAAAACCTACACCCTCCCTCCTTCCCTAAAGCTTTCAATTTCTAATCGAAAAGCAAAATTCCTACCTAAATCCATCTCTTCTGTATGATTATTTTATTAAAAAATGACATACCTCTCCAGACACAATTTTGTTCCTTAATTTTTTGAACATCATTAGTATTTGACCCCGCTAGTGTTTTTAATGATAAATTATGGAAATTAAATTGAGCCAATAATTTTTGTAAATTGATTTGAAATTTTAATTACAGTTTGATTCTAACATGGAAGCTTGACGTCGTGGTAAAATTGAAAGTAGGAATTAAAATTTTGTTAGTTAAAATTCTTTGTTTGAGGAAGTGGTTAATTGGTAATTATATGAATTTATAAATAAACTTTGGTATAAAAAGAAAAAAAATTGCTGAGCCAGTAAAAAACTTTTTGATTATCTTTAGAAACTTCGGGAAGTGAAAATTTTTGCTGATTTTTAAATCTAATGAGTCAATGAGCATTTAGTGATTTAATGACGTTAATAGATGCAGTTTTATTTGAATTCTCATCTGTTAATGAGATTTTTATTGAATCATATTGCTTAATTTTCTTTTAATTGATATAAAAAATTTGAAGTTTAGGATTTAAAATCTTTGAATTTATTTACATCAAGAAAATTCAAACTTTTCAAAACTGTTACAAGCTTTTTTATGGGTATTATGAGAACAACACTGCCAATGTTATTGTTTGTTTACTCTTATTTAAAATTTATTCTGCCAATTTCATGTAAAACCAAAATTTCAATACCAAAAAAAAAATATATAAAAATTAAAATTTGTAAAACTTTGAATTACAAAAAAAAAAAAAAAAAATTTAAAAAAAAATTATCCTTAAAAATTTTTCAACTTTAAACTGAAATATTTGACACTGTTTCTTAATTTTTCATTTATGTCATGTTGGAAACAGTTCTGCATTTAATAACACGTTCCACTTTGTTTCCACAAAAATAGAATTGCCTTAACTGTTGTCATGCAAATACCACACGGTTGATTCAACTTGCTTATTGATATTTTTTAACTAGATATTTACGGAATTAAAAGCTCAAAGTCTAATAAATAATCGAAATGTAAAGAAGAATTAAAAAAAAATAGAAGTCTTTGATCTTTTCATTTATTTCTGTTATTATAGATTTTTTTTATTAGATAATTAGCTGTAAATGAAAAATAAGAAGAAGATGAAAAAAATGAACAAAAATAGATATGACGATGAAGAAGAAGAAAATTACATTTAAGTCGAAATAATAATATTTTTTTGTATAAAAGATTTTCTTTCTTTTTTTATTTAAAATAGAAATTTCAACTTTTTTCCTCTTTTTTTTTACAAATTTTAAACCATTTTTTTTTGAAAATTATTACAAATCATTTTTTGTGTAAGACATAAATTGTAATGATGATAATTATTATGTTCACATCAATCAATTTGTAATATTAAAAGAAATTTTAGCTAAAATGTAATAACAAAAAATTGTTTTTGTTTATGTCTTTTTTCCTATGACTAGCATGAATTACAGATGTTTGGAGTAAGTATGTGATCATATAGGCATTGTTTTTTTTTATTGCAGTTATTTAAAGATGAGTTCAACAATTTTTATTTTATAACATTGCAGCAGTCTTAACTTGTATTTGCCAGTGGAGATTGAAGATTTATTTGATTTGTTTGTTTGTGGTTTTAACTAAGTTAATTAGAGTTTTATATCCTTAAGAAAAATACTACAATTTTCAACAGTTAAATTACACGCTTTGCGTGGAAGTTAAAAACATTCAAAAATTGAACGATATAAAAATTCTAAAATTGATTATGAAATTTCAAATTATTCAAAAAATTAAACATTTAAATCCTCGCTGGAGCAAATTAATCACATTTTCAAATTAAATTGTCGCTTTGAGCACATTCGCATACAAATTCAACTTTTTCTCTCCTTTCACCTGCACATCTCTTCCATTATTTATAACACAAAAAAAGCAAAACAATAAATTCCGTAATTTCCGTAACATTTTTAAGAAGAAGAAGTATTTTTTGTGTTATGAATGTCTCATGATTTTTCATGCCGTATTTTAATTAGATAGGAGACAATTTTATATATATATATTTTTTTTTTGTTGTCATAAAAATTGAATTTTTGCTTTCCTTCTTTCACTTTATGCAAGACTTTTTTATTTTTTCCTATCTATTCATTTAAAATCTATTTCTTATGCTTATGTTTTTGTGGAGCATGGATATGTACAATAGTACATTTCAGTATGTGATAAAATCATTCGAGTCACAGCTAAATAATATTATTGTACAGAAGTAGGGGTGTCAATTACTTGGGGGTATCAGGACTTGTACAAGTCCCAAATACCCAAGTCCTAAATACCCCAAGTACTTGTACAAATCCCAAGTCCTTAAAATTGAATTAAAAAATGACCCTAAAGGTGAAAAAATACTATATTTGGTTCTTTTTATTGACAATTTTAAATAATAGAGCTATTTTAATTCCTAATGTTTTATTTTCAAGTCATTGAACTCTTTTAAATGTAAATTAAAATTGAAATTGTCCATGTACATCAAAAATTCGAAATTTTAATAAAAAAGTTCATTATTTAAAAATTTTAACTGAATTAGTTCCATTTTAAGTTTCCTGCATGTAAAAAAGACAATAATCTGTTAAAAATTCAATTAAAAAAAAAAAAAATAAAAATTTTATCTTAAATAGCTGAAAAATTGCTGAAAATTACTAAATAATTGGATTTGTACAAGTACTTGGGATAAAAATTCCCCAAGTCCCCAAGTCCTTGCAAAATACCCCAAATACCCAAGTACTTGGGATTTGTACTTGACACCCCTATACAGAAGTATTTATGCAAATATTTAATGAAAGTTTTGGAACAGAGGTGAAATATCTGAAGGGTTAGTTACAATCCTAACCAGTAACCTTTTTTTGCTGATTTTTCAATAAGTGATTTGATTAATTGATTTAATTAGTGATTGCAGTTAAGTGCCTCCGTAGAGTACTCGGTTAGGCGCTTAGCTCAAATTTGGTATGGTTTCGAAGGTCGTCGGTTCGAATCCAGCCATTTCCAAATTTGTCCTTTTTCGGAAGTTTAGATACGTCAACTGCTTAATGTACGAGATTAAGTCATAATTGGGTCTCTGGGCAACGTTGGATTAAGGAACGGGTCAGGAAATTGAAGTATAATTGGGAAAATCGGAACGAGAGCTGCAAGATTACACAGTATTGGAATATTGTCAGAAAGGACCTGAAAGTATCACGTTGTGCCCACAATAGATCGGAACGAGAGCCTTAGTTTATTCAGAACCTAGATAGAAAATTATATTCTTGATCATCGTACATAAATGAAAAAATATTTGTATATCAGAAATGTATTAATTGAAATCATTGTATATATTACGGGCCGTGATGGTCGGCACAATAAAATCAAATCAAATCAATTAGTCTCTAGCCTAAGATGCTAATTATTGTGTACGTTCCAGATAAAAATTTGTAAAAACGTGGGTTCAATTCCAAGATTTGATAGCTTATATCAAGTGCTTATCAATATTAAGGGGTGTTTTTTATTTGAAATTTTTGAATTTATCATCTTTACAAACTTTTAATTTCAACCCTGAATAAAAAATTTTGCAGTCTTTTTTCAGTAATACTGAAATCTAAAATAAATCTTATCTAACTGCACGAATCTCGTCTGAAAAAGAAACCAAAATTAAACATTTGATATATTAGATTAGTTAAGTAACAAGCACCACAGCAGCACAATGCAGCATATGTGGAGCTGAACAAATTAAATTAAATAAAGGTGTAAAGACATGGTTTATTATTAATTACTATTTATTTTTCTTTAAAAATCTCTTTCTTAATTAATTTCTTAACACATTAATATTGCCTAACTAAAAAAATAAAAAATAAATGTATTTAATATTTTTTTTAAAATAATTTTAATTAATATTTGCAGCATATTTCAGAGTTAAAAACTTGCAATGATGTCGATGAAAATGAAACTAAGAAAAAATAATAATTCACAAATTATGTGCGAAAAATTTTAATTTTCTTTTTAACAATAATTAAAAAGTTCATTTTTTATGCAAAAAAGCAATTTTTTCAGGTTTGTCTCTGATGAATCGAGGCTGCTTATTTGAGTATTTGTCAATTAGGTTTTGTGTTTACATATTTTTTTTTACATGGAATTTTCTATAATAAAACTTAACATTTACATGCTAATTGGTAGAGAAAATGGTAATCTTAGCTTCACATTTTATATTTACAATTTCTTCTTCTTCTTAGCCTTAAGAATTCCTTACTAACTAATTATCTAGTGGACTTCACGTCAATGCCAAATGAGAATGCTAACTTGCCTTCACTATTCACATTCTTAATACATCGACAATGAGAATCGTGGAGTAATCTTTTTCATATTTTCATTATTTATACTTTTTTCAATAAAAATCTACTTCCATCTACACAGAACGCTTTGATTTCCTCAATACTTTTTTTTAAATTTTGTACACAAGACCTAATGGCTAATATGAATATTTAAAACATGCACTTGATACAATGCGAAAGATAGTGGAACAGAATGTAATATTAAAATACAATTTCTTCACAATTTTCATAGTAAATTAATTCCTTTCTTTTATCTCTAGAATTTAAATTAGTTTTTTTTTTTCTTTAATTCTTTTAGTTTTTAAAAGTTTTTACTTCCGTCTTCTCTTCTAGAATTTTTTTTAAAGGCTACGACGATATTCTCAAATATATTCTTTTTATATTCACAAAAAGGAGAATTTAGTTTTTTTAAAATAAAAACTGAATGATTTGTTAATTAAAAAGCCAGTCAATTTATTTTTCATTTGACACAAAAGTAAATTGAAAATAAATGAATTCAAAAACTCGATCATATTGAAAAATATTAAAATTAATTTTTCTTAAACAAAAATAACAAAAAGAAGTTCAGATTAGAGAAAAAATTTTCAGTCTACAAATTAGAGATTAAAAACTTTCCTTTAATGTAATAAATATTTTAAAAGTTTCATTTTTTGCATAAATTTTTCACATACTTATCTATATTGTGTCTTCTTTTATGAACATCGACAAAAGGAGGAAATAGATAAGCTCTTAAAAAATAGGGTGACCATCTGCTGGGAATTTGCCGGGACACAGCTGTACTTTTTTTCGAGCTGCTGTGTCCCGGCAGAGCATCAAAATGTCCCGGATTTTAGAAAATTTTTGATAAAAAAAATTATTTTAGGTTTGTTCCATCAGAAATTAACTTTTCGTAAATTTTAATCATCAACTCGTAATTCTTTCTAACAGATCTCAAGAAAAACATTAAAAAAATTATTAATCATCCTTATTTCATGTGAAAAATTTTTTGAAAAATTTTTGATTCCTTTTGAAGGCACGGGTTCAAGCCCAGCACTGAAAATTTTTGAATGCAAATTTTCAATATTTTATATACTTTTTTGCATTTTCATTGCTTAATTTATCTAGATTTATAATAATAAACACTTTAAGTAAGGTGCAAGTACCTCTATGATGTTAAACTAAAAATGTCCCGGATTTTCATCAAAATGTCCCGGATTTTTACGAAAAACTTCTGGTCACCCTATTAAAAAATCAATAGAAAGTTGATACTTACATTACACAATGAAAGATAATTAAAGCTAATTTGATGCTTACGTCGACTTACATTTTAATAACAATAATTCATACATGTGATGCAAAAATTTTTTTTAACTTTAAGTTGCTTTTTTCTATGAATACTGTAGGTTAAATCGTACATATATGCTTATTAATGCGAATAGCTAAAACTATAGATGATTTTAGCTTTAGTACATAGTATTATATAACATTAATTTAATTACAGATATTTAAACTAAAAGACTTCTTTTTTTTCTTGCTTTTATGATGATTCAATTAAATGATATTTTTTTCTCTTTTCAATTTAACTACTAAATGGATTTTTTATTATTTTTTACTAAAAGGCTGAAGTTTAGTCCCAATCACCAACATACATTCGCGGCTGAGCAACGTAGCCTCGTGTGGGTAATGGCATTCTTCCATATATGTGATAAGGTGATTCCTCTGAATCTAATTAAAAGGAGGAGATGAAGAAGATATTTTTTTATTTAAATTGAATTTCTTTTTGTTATTGAAGGATTGAACAAGGAATGGCAACTAAATGCAGGGAATGAGAATAACTTTGAGAATAGTAATGTACCTATTTTGTTTTATTATTTATTTTAAGTTTGCATCATTCGTGTTAATTTTCTACTGTTTTGTTTCATTTTTTATTATTTTGTGTTAGCAAAAAATATTTCTAAATATTTAGCTTCATTTTTATTAAGTTTGTGTCTTCAAAAAATACTTTATCCTACTTTACATCTCTTTTAGATATAATTTGCATCGTTCACAATTTTTTTGCATCAATTTACCTAGATCGAATTATCGCGTGGTTTTGAATTATGTATCGTTTTATTGAAAAATCGAATTATATCATTTTTTTTGCACCATTATTCAAAATATTGGCAAAACACTTCACTGAAATTTTATCTAATACAATTTATTAATTTGAAATTAAAGCTATGCAAACTGGGTCAGTTCTTTAAAGTTCTCAACAGAACTTAGGACCAAAGTCATCCTTCATTGCATCTCATTGCCATCAATTAAGACAAAAACCATAAATAATTTTCTCATTTAATCTTACCAATACCACTTTCATAACTCTTTGCATGCCACATGTTGTAGTGTGACTGGTGATGAGATGACGGCAGTTGTTGATGATGATATAATTCTCTACCATTTCCGTGCATCATTGGCGTCGGTGCCACAGACATTTTCTTACTATGTTCTTTCTCTTTTACTAATTTATTGCTGATGTAATTACTATTTTTATCGACTATTCTACTTGGAGGTTTGCTAGCTTTCACGAAATTTGGTACGCGAGCACGAAGACCACAATAGTATGGATCATCTATAAGTAGGAAGATGGAAACAAAAAAATACAATAAAATAATTAATTAGATACATGACAAGATAAAATCACTATAATTTTAATGAATGGGTGATGAGCATCAGATCACTTTAATTTAATTTAGAAAGCATATAATTCAATTTTAAATTGTTCATGACAAATTGTTACAGTGATTGGCAAAAAGATCCAATTGTATAACATTACTTCAAGTGGAATCACAACAGACGGCATTAATTTGCATTTTTCAGCAGCTTTCGCTCTAAATGAAAATAATAGAAAAATTTTTTTATCCAGTCTGAAGATCTCTCGATTGTATGGTAAATATTCTTCAAGGGTCGATTACATACGACGACTGAATTGAATGATACTTTATTATTCGAGCATGGAAATGTTTAAAAGTTTTTGTTATTAAGTAATATTACTTATTTAGGTTTATTTGCTTGCTGTACTCTTAATGATGATGAATAAATGATTCGATTATGTACGCTCTTCATTGTCCACAATGGTTATTTTGTGTGATGAATGGAGGTCGATAATAAGCTTTGGAGTTAAAGCTTTGGAGTCAAAATACTGAAGCACTTGGAGTAGAAATTCAAGAGATTATGTGGGTTTGGAAATAGTAATTAAAAATATTGCGAAAAATTTCATTAAATTTTTTACTATTGATGTAAAACAGTAGGAAATGAGGAAGTCTTAATTTTTTAAAAATATGAGGAGCAGTCTGTCTTTTAAAGTGGCTCTTTACTTTCACATATTGATGATGAATCATGTTAGTTTTGTGAATATATTTTATTATTTCTTGACTTTATATATATTTTTATAAAAAATATGATTTTCTTTTTAACGGACATTTAGAATTCAAATTTTAATAAAGTTTTAAAAAATCAGACTATGAAGAACAATTCTCGGCAATACTCCAATTAAAACTCAAGGTTTATTATTCTCAATCATTAACTAGTATCAACAGAAGCGACAAAATTATCATTTTAATAAGTAAATTGTCAGATCTTCATATTAAAATCAATTTAACTTTGTTTAAAATTTCCAATAATCCAAATTTGTTTTAAAAAACAAATGATATCGATAGCTTATCAGCAATGAAGATCCCAAGTTTATGCATTTTGAAAGTATGCACTTCACTTAGCACATGATTGTATTAATATCAATAGTCATATCCGGATGATATTGAAGCATCTTATTCAATTCTCGACACCATCCAAAAGCCAACAGTCAATACTGATTGAAGCGTTTGAATTGGGCAACAAAATATTTGAGATTATTGGAAATTTACTTTCATAAACAATGTACTTAAGTGCCTTAAATTCCATGATATTATGCTAATTACAGTGAATCTCTTAATTTGACTTTCAAACCAAACACTTTAAAATCGACAGGAAAGTGTTATTGCTTCGAATTAAAGAAGGCTTGTTTATGAACTTGTGAAAATTATTGCAAATCTCCAAATTTAATATTCACTCCATTACTCCTAATTGAATTCATTATTTTTTACTTTAAGTTTTTAGTCCATGCTTTAAAATGCAGGCAGCGTAAAAGCCGCGGTGGCCGAGTGGCTAGAGTGTCGGCCTCCTATGTCAACGACCTGGGTTCGATCCTAAGGAAAGTCTAGTCGGATCTGGTGCTTTTTGATATACCCTAGGTCATTGTAACTGTGCAGAGCTTGCAGAAAGCAATCGCCATTTCTATGGCAAAAAAACACAAATCGTCATTTTATGACAAAAACAACACAAAAATCCCATCGGATGTCAACGCATCTAAAATTCAATAAAATCAACATCAAAAATCAACACTTAAGATGAATAAGCTGCTGCTTGAACTCTTTAAATTAATAATATAAATTATATATTTGTAATTACTATGAAAAGCAAAATAAAAAATAACATTTTTTTTTTTTAAAAAAACTTTAAAATGCAAATTTGAAGCACGATCCCTTTTTCTTTAACTTTCTGACAAGAGATACATTAGTAAGCAATAGAATGATTTTGCGCAAAAACGAGCTGACAAATCACGACTTTACATTTACGAGGTGTGGAATCTTCTTCTTAGAAAAGCTTTATATTTAAAATGTCAGATTGGATGTCGATGAGCAAATTAAATTACAGAATTGTAATATTTTTGATGATTTTATGACATCGGAATTGATTGAAGTTTTTCTAAATTGAATTTTTATGAAAGGCTTAGTATGATTTATTGAGGAAGTTGTAAACATTTGTTTTTTGAAGATGCTTTTTTTTTTTTTTTAATGCAAGTTAAAATTGTTCATTGATTAATTTTGTAGGAATGCATTTTTAACTATTTTAAAATGAATATTAAAATTTTAAAAGGGTTTAAAAAATTTTAATTCATTTTTTTATGATTTTTTAGCATTAACTTTTCAAATTTTATTATCAAGCAATACATGACAAATCAAATAATATTTCAAACTACTTCGACATTATCTTCCTTACCAATTTACAATTCAATCACATTTTGAATAAAAAATCCATAAAATAATTTCAAGAAAACATTGGATTAACAATAATAATAATTCTTTAAGTAAAATCCCCTAGACTTCCATCTCATTTGTCGGGCTTTTGAGATTTTAATCGCGACAAAAAAAAAATTGTTTAAAAGATTTTTATTTCTTTTGTTTCTTTGCATGCAGCCCATCAGCCACAGTGTAACAATATCACAAAGTTTTTGTGTATTGGTGATTCCAAAAACGAAAGTAAATGGCAATATTGCGTAAATTGTAATTTCATGTGAATTTTTATCCAATATTCATAACATTGAAATATTTTTATTATATTTATCAAAAAACTAATTAAATTCTATTAGCTTGTGAGCATTATTTTCACCGCATGATTATTCCACATTATGTAAGTATGCAATAATAATAATTGAGAATAAAAAAAATTGACGTTATCAAGGCGGTAAACGGAGGCTGAGTAAGAGTGAAAAGCAAAAAATTCCACGAGAGAGAAGTAAAGAATTGAAAAAGAAAATTTCGCAATCATCCAATGTAATGTGTCTGGGAATTTAAAATCACTTTTTAAACGTATCGAGAGTAAAAGATCACAAATTGTTGCAATCATGCTTACAACTATTTTTTTTCTTTTCATTATTTATTTATATATTTATTTTTTAGATCTTTTGCAACTTGACTATGCAATTTTTTTCCTCCTCTTCTTAACCTGTCTCACATTTTTAATTTTTTCCGATTTATGCAAATTTTTACTTCTACTTGAAACTTTTGCCTTGTTGGACTTTAAGAATACAGAAGTTTCTCCATACAGGGTGGAATTTTCTTGGAATTTTGTTTGATTGATTTGTTGTTGTTTAACTAGTTTTCTTTTAGAATTGGACAAGATTCTTAAATACAAATTACATTGTGAAGTGCATAGCTTGTATGTGAATACTGAAAACAATGTTTGTTCTTTTGCTATTTTGGATAAGGTCAGTTGCAGTTTAAATCATTCAATTTTATTTAAATAATGAAGAAAAGTTGAAAGTCAGGTTTCGAATCTAAGACCTTAATGGTCATAGTCGATGATTTATAAAATTCCTAAAATCCAACGTAATTGGATTACGCTATTCACCAACCAAGTGAAGCATTTAATAATTCGGCAAGAACTCTCTTTAAGGACTGAATAATAAATTTTTGTTTCGGCTCCTCAATTTTTGTTTCGTACAGAATTCAGCATAAACTATCTGAATTCGTCCCACATTCAGCTTGACTTTTAAACTTTTTTTTTTCACTTTTTACAAAGCAGAGACATTAAAAGGCATGCAAAATTGTAAAAATTGTCCCTAGTTAAAATATTCGCATACATATCAGGCTAGAATCTTCTGTGATGTGAACATTTTATTAAAAACAAAAAAAAAATTTGTGTCACAAAGTTCACATGTGCTATGTACTAAAAAAGGCTAGATCTTTTGCTTTACATTTTTTCATGTGCATAAGAAAAAAAGAAAGAAAAAATAAATAAATAATAAGTAGAAACGAAGATTAACGACATGCGATTATTATGCTGACTGGCGCAAAGAAAAGAATTTTTTTTCTATTGACCGCGACCGAGTCTCACATCTACAAAGTAAGAATTAACTGCAATATCGATGAATAAACAAAAGTCAAATTATTTTAGACCCGACAACTGCCGATAATTCAAGCAGCATTTTCTCTTTGAAGAATATCATCGTTGTCCTGACTTAATGAGAAATATAGAGGCAGAAAGAGAATAAATAAATAATGCGAATAACAAACGACATCGAAACGGATCTTAGAAATGAAATCTCAATTATTATTCTTGCTTACTAATTCCACTTTTGATTCTACCTATTTTTATTAGCGCATTTCTTCATTGTTCATCTGTTAGTGAGCAATTAATGATGATTGGAATTGATTTCTTTGTGCTGAATTTAAATCGATTGTTTATTAAATTTGAGGTTTAACACTTTGTGATTAATTAAATGACATCATTAGAGTACAAAATTTAGATTTTAAATTATGAAACTTGCCAAAAATAATCTCAAAACAAAAATATACCAAAAAATGCGCTATAAAATAATCACTTTCCATCTTCAACCGAATTAACATCTCATCTCACTAACTAACCAACTTAACTTCATTTGCGTCACAAAAAAGCCACAAAAGAGTATTTTTTGCATCAAATAAAATGTGGAACGCAAAAAAGATCATTAAAAGAAGTCGTGAATGGGTCAGTTTCCTACATTAAAATCTCATTGAGACTAGAACATATGTATTGAAAGCTAAAATGCTTTCCGTTCTTACACAATGTTGAAATGTTAAACGTTAAACAATGCATAATTGCCTGCCCTAAACATCCATCAAATGTGTTCCAATTTTTTTCATATTTTTTTTCGCTTAAAAACTGTTCATATTTTACAGTATTTATTGTTTAATAATGATTATATTCGTAAATAAAATATGGTAGTCTGGTCATTCGGTTTTTGTGCACTTTACACAATACCCTATTCATCATGAAAAAAAGCGACGACAGATATATTTTTTGATTATATTTCAATATTATTCTTCAAAATGCTACCTTTCCAATTTTATTTGAGGTTCAAGACTGCTCAGGTAGTTCTTGTTCGAAGATGAAACCCACAATTCAAAATAAGGCATCAAGCGTGCCAAAACAGTAATTTGCAATTGAAAAGGAAAAAGTTCGATGAAAGTCATTTTATGCACGATCAAACAAAATTGCGATCATCGTGTCATGAACTTTATGGTCAATTGCCTCTTTTATTGAAATCATAATTATTCCTTTTTTATTTTATTCTCATTCAATAATGAATAAGTTGTTAATCCCGAATAGACAAAGAGTACGCTCAGAGTACGCTCAACTTTTGGCTGAGTATACTCACTTGAGCATGCTCATTCATACAAAATTTGATCGCACTACTTTACGCATTTGAGCACGTCATTTGAGCATACTCTGAGCATACTCATTGAGTGTACTCAGAGCATACTAATTGCATACAATTGAGCATGCTCATAAGTATACTCATGAGTGTACTCATTAAGCATGCTCATAAGTACACTCTGAGTATACTCAAATAATCGATCAAAATTTTAAAAAATAAATATTTTTTTATACTTTTTCACATTTTTGGAATATTTTTTTATTAATCTGTAGCATTTGGTACTGTTTTAGGATAAATTTTATTTATTAGTAAATCTGAAATGAAACTTAGAAAATTTTTGATTTTACCTGGATTCGAACCCATGACCGCTCTGTTGCTGTTGAGACCTTCACCTTAACCGTTGCGCCACTGCTACTTTTTACCTATATAATAATTTTTGGCAAAAGGCACATATAAATTATTATATATGTAAAATACTCTAAAACGGGTCTCATATTGTCTTATTAGACTTTTAACATGCTTAAAAGTCATAATTCCCAAAAAAATATTTATATTAATTGAATCTTTCACTTGTGAAGTATATAAAAATATCACAAAATTTTTGAGCATACTCATGAGCATACTCAAAAACTTAGAGAAAATTTTAAAAATCAAAGATTTTTTAAGGATTCTAGTGAGCATGCTCAGAGTATACTCAAGAGTATACTCAAGATGAGCATACTCGATTTTCTAAAATTTAGCATGCTCATGAGCATACTCAAAAACTTAGAGAAAATTTTAAAAATCAAAGAATTTTTAAGAATTCTAGTGAGCATGCTCAGAGTATACTCAAGAGTATACTCAAAATGAGCACGTAATAGTCTAATGAGAGAATTTTTTTTGAGTGTACTCAGCACGTACTCAAGAGTATACTCAAGATGAGCATACTCGATTTTCTACAATTTAGCATGCTCATGAGCATACTCAATCGAACGTGCTCATTTAATTTTTGAAACAATTTATTGAGCATATTCAGAGTATACTCATGAGTATACTCAAGTGAGTGTACTCAGCTGAGTACGTGGAGCAATATTTTGAGTATGCTCATAAGTATACTCAGTTGAATATGCTCATCAATATATTTTTATTTTTTTTATTGAGCACATTCAGAGTATACTCATGAGTATACTCAAGTGAGTGTACTCAGCTGAGTACGTGGAGCAATATTTTGAGTATGCTCATAAGTATACTCAGTTGAACATGCTCATCAATATATTTTTATTTTTTTTATGAGTATGTTCAGAGTATACTTATGAGTATGCTCAAGTGAGTGTACTCAGCTGAGCACGTAAAACAGTGTTTTTGAGCATACTCAGTAGCGTGCTCAAAAAACTGAGCATGCTCAATGTTTATTCGGGAATTTCACACGAATGCTTTTGCCTTGGAATGTTTTTCTTCTTTATAAATTAAGATAACTCATCGAAATGTCAAAGAAATGACTAAAAGTGATATCTTGGTGATGCGTGATTGCAGAAAAAAATGCTTTTCGGTTTTCAATCAATTATTGATGAAATTTCCATCATCTTCATTTATTAGTGAGAAAAGTGGGCAACGAATCAGAAATGATTTTTATTGAAAAATTTTAACGCTGGCTGTTTGTTTGTGTTTAACGGACATTTTGAATTCAAATTTTAATTATTAATTAAACATTAACTTGAAATAATCGTTAAAAATTGCAAAGGTCTCAAATGTGAAAAACCTGTTTAAAATTTTTCACAAGTTAAATCTTAATGATCATTGAGTAGCAAACTAATCTTACTTTAATAACATTCAATAGTCAATTTATTTTGTCACAAATAAAGAAAACATGTGCATTAAAACAATCTAGTAAGGTCAAGCCATTTCCATTTCATTACGTACGCTTGTTGCACCAACAAGAAGAAGAAGAAGGTAATGAAAAATCTTTTTATGACGAATGAGCAATAAGTTGTACTTACCATATTTCATTTTATCTTTGCCCTTGTCAGACTTTCCTCGCGCCATTAATTTGATTCGATTTTCGTCCTCAATGTCATCGTAGTCGGGCTGTAAATGGAAATTATTTTTTATTCATCAATTTAGTTTAAGTAAGTGCTAAAAAGAAATTGACTTACTTTAGGCATGTCATGGTGATAGACATTATCCCGAGGCGGCAATTTTGGAGGTTTTTCACTCCTTTTATTGCCAAACTGTTGTGCTTGCATTAAAAGCTGTTCGCGTGTTGCAGCAACACGATCTCTGCCAATCTCACCTGATGAACCAGATGCTCCAAATCCTGACGAACCTGAACTTCCACCACCATTGCCAGCTACACTGTATGGGTCTTCATCTGGTATTGGAATTCTTGGACGATTCTTAATGTCAACCATCGACGGACGTTGAACTATATGAAATGTAATTGAAAGAATTTTTGAATTTTGTTGTTAAAATTACATGAAAACTGTTATTTGACTGTTCATAAATTATTAATTGACTGTTTTTTTTCTGTAAATTAGAAATTCATGTGACACAACCTCGCTGTTCTGTCTATTGTATAATCCACAAGTCACATTCCACTATTGAAAGCATGACAAAGAAAATATCTTTTGAGGAATCAAAAATGAGAGATTTACGGTTTTTTAGTTAGGGTGGGCTTATTTATCAAGAACTAATTCTGATTATTTTTGCTATGGCAATTTTTAATTCTCTACCTAACGTGGAGATTATTTAAAGTGACATATGATGACATCACTGTTTTGTGTGTTTAATGTTCATTCTTTGTATCAAAGTTTGCATTTGAATGATGATTTGTGAGGTTCTAATTGATGATCAACAATGTCCTCATTTTAATAATAATGGGTGAATTTCTTTGGAAATTTTTTCTAGTTTTTGTTTACTTTTTTGGTTAAAGGTTTTATAAGATGGAGATACGAGAAATTTGTGGTAGAGTTGAAAGTTCTAAAAAATTCATTCAAATGTTATTAAACTCTCAATTGACCTGCTTTTTACGGAGCTTAAACAGCATTTAAATTAAGAATCCGTTAAAAACCACATGAAAAGAACTTTATTGATATTTTCCATAATATACACTTAAAACAAGTAGATCATATAACTTGCTTAAAATTCATAACAGCAAATAAGGAAAATGACCACTTGGTGTCATAATATCTACACGATTTCGTACGGGAGTGTACATTTGTTTAATATGGTTTAATTTTTTGACTTTGCTGCGACTCAGCAGGGTGAAGAAAACCAGAGAATATGTAACTACATTTATTATATTAAGTGATGCAATTTTATTTGGGATTTGGGGTTTATTGAAGGATATCAAAAACTATATAATGATCTTCTTCTGATTCCTGACAGGGTAAGTAGTTAAATTTTACAACCTAATGATTATAGTCAAAAAGTAGTTCAAATTTGCAACTACTCAATATTCTGGGATAAATTTTTTTTATCGCAATCTTTTATATGAAAAAAAGCATTGTGCGATTTCTAAACTTCAATCTTCATCAATTCACAAAAGAAAGAAAAACTTTCAAAACTAATTCAATTTTTCATCCCAAAACTCCACGTAACCAAACGTCGATCAATGGAAGATTTTATGTATTACATTAAAATCTTCCATGTATCTTCCATTTGTACATTCCATGTAACGTACATGGGACATTATGCTAATATGGAAATGGAAGATTTCACGTCGATTTCACGTCGATTTTTTTTTCAAAAATTTTTTGACCGTTACAGTTTAAAATTTTTTCGAACGTTATTTTTGGACTGTGTTTTGGATATTTTTTTTTTTTTTTCAATAATAAATTTTAAAACTCAAAATCCATTAATAAACATTATTAAGGAATTTGAATTTGCAAAATTGAAGCCATCACTTCACTCACGTGGAATAACACATGTAATTAATTACATTAATTATTCACATTAAGCATGAAATTTTGTCGGGACTTATATGAGCGATTTCTGCTTGTTCTTGTGAAGTATATGATGGCTCAAGACAAATCGACGTAGAATTGACGTGTAATGTACTATCCCTAAAATCGTCCATTTACGTCGATTTTTTTCATACGTCGATTTTGGCTACGTGGGACAATCTATAGTCATTTAATTGCCATCTTAAATCTAGCGTCATTTCTAAATCCATCAAAATTTCCTTCTTTCTTTTCTCACCGCTTCTCTTGAAATCCACCATAAAATCAAAAGACTTGAACTACATATTTTTGTGTAAATAATATAAATAATCTCTAGCAATAAAAATTTTACGGTACATGACATAAACACCAATAAGCTTTATGTTTAAATTCAGACAATAGACAATAGAGTTAAAATTTATTGGAGGGAGATAAGTTATCGTAGAGGTAGTTAGCAGACATGAGCAGTAAATAAAATAATGCTTTTTAAAACAAATTTCCTTGCAAATATTGATTGTATTTTGATGGAAAAATTGGTCACGAAATATAATTTTATATTTTTTGAGCTACTTGTAAGGAAGCAGAGCGCCATTTGGATGAATGACAAAGTTAGAAAGAATAAAGCAGCAATGAGGAATGTCAATAAACTTCGATAGAATCACGGAATGTACAGTAAACACCAAAAAGTCGATCGAATGTTATTTAACTAGACTTTTATTGTCTATTCTCTCCTTAATGAACCTTATGAGCATGATCAAAATGATTTATGAAAGTATTATGTAATAATATTCGTAGCAGTGCTTATAATAAAAATGAACGGTGCTGTGCCTGAACACTAGATATACTTTGGATAATCCAATTTGCAGTTTTTGTCTTTTTTCAGTAATCATTTCCTTGTTGGCGATGCTACACATTTTCATGGGTCATGTTTCTACATCGGGTAACTGCATATATGTAAGAATATCGTGTATGAATAAAAATCTAATTTGGATTTTGTTAGTTGTGTATATGCTCCTCTCAGGGAGATGCTTATACATGTCATTCCACGGTCGCAAAAAAATAAGCAGAGCGACAGAATTTTTTTTTCTAAAACAGATTTTTGTGATGCGATAATTCTGCATGTATGAATATATAGAATACAGCACGACGCGGCTATTTCCTACACGAAATTCAACTTCCATGTTTATTGACTGTGTGAGTCGAGAAGCAGCAGCGATTAATTGTTTTAAGTCGATTACATTCTTTCATTTTGTGTGTGGATTCAATCTCAAAGTGGGTTTTTTAATGTATTTCATATAATGTCTACAACTACATGCGTGCATACCTCCAATGTTCACAATTTCACTTCTATTCTTTGTTCTTAATCCGATGAGATTACGAGAGGTCATAAAAATATTTTCTGCTCTTTCATCCACCTTCTGAAAGATTCTGAATGGATCCCGAGCTGTACATTTCTATATATTCTATCTTGAAGTTAGTGTCATGGGGAAAACTTCATGAAATAAATTCTATGCCAAAATGAAGGTTCTGATTGATCATAAAATCTATTGTAGTTGCAAAAAAACTTTATAAAACTTTTCTTGTGAAGTATAGGATTTCATACAAAAATTTTAAACATTTACAAGCTTTACATCTCGGGCAACTGCCTTTCAACTAGCAAAAACATAGTAAAGATGAAAGATAAAAGAAAGTTTATTTTCCTATTAATAAAAGCCTTTTTTTAATCAGCATTAAATCTCATGTTCAACAGAATTTCTATTGCTGCTCCTTTATTTGCCATCTCGGAAATAAAAAAAATAGTCTGGCTATTGAACTTCTAAGCTTTATTCCCATATGTATACATCTTTACTTAAAATTGTTTGATATGACAAAAATTTTAAAATTTAAATAAATCACAGTCGAGCAATATGTCAATCTAACTGATTACTCATAATGTCCAAATAAACGTGCCTCGTGCTAATTGCTTATACAAACACATTCATCATTAAATTGCAAACAAAGTGACATTTTACGTTTCATGTTCCGTTATATTCCCATAAAAGCTTGTGTGTATAAACATATTGAAGAAAATTTGTCGCACGGAATCTATTAGACTTTAAGATGATTATTGGGCATTAAAAAAGTCAAATAAATTTAAAGTAATTACACTTGGATCTTTTATACTTCTAAAAGGGTACTTAGACAGACTCTTCATGTGGGATGTTTACACAATCGCTGTTTAATCGATATGTACAATCAAAATGGATTTATAAATATTCAAAGTGATTTGCTTTTATTGTAATTGAACTGGCACGACGACATCGGCACTAGTTTTGGACTGTGTATAAACACTTTTAAGTGTCTTGCTGGGTTGGAAGCAATTTATTTAAATTTTATTATCGTACTTTTTATAGATTTATTGAGAAGGTAAATAAATGTGATTGTACTGTTAATCGGCTAAATTGTTTGATTATAAACTTATTTTTTCGAGAGATTATTCTATGATTACTCATTTTTGTAATAGTAGCATGCTCCTTTTATTAAACATAGTCTAATATGAATAAAAGTTTAAAATTCCAGTAATCTTTGACCTCATTTCAGATTATACTAGCCCTAAACTAAGTATTATAACATACTCGAGTGTTAAACACAGATAAAACTTTAAAAACTCCATCAAACTCATCCAACTCATCTGCAAATTTTATCAAATGCACATTTTCAATCATTATCCCATGCTTTTTTATTTGAATAAAGATTTCTCATATAACCAAAGATAGCTAAGCTTGCAAGTCCATGTTAATCATCAAACAGATATGATAGCTGTAAGTGAAAATATTTTGAGACGCAAACTGTGCGTATCAAATTAATTATCACATTTAAAGCGACAAACTTGTGAAAAAATATAAGAAGAGCGATAAGAGGAGATAATTTTGAATTAATCATCAGATTCACTTTCATAAAAAAAAATGGAAAGCTTGAATCAAAGCATTATGCAATGACCCGAGGCTAATTTTTTTTCTTCATTAATTTTTTTAGATTTCAAAAAAGATTTGAGACATTAATCAAATATTGAGACATATTGTGCCTTTTTTATTAAAAGAATTTTATTATATTGGAGCGGTAGAGCTCCATGTGATATCTAAAGCCTAATTAATTAATTTATACTGACTTGATGCTAGCTACTTAAACAAAATTCTCTTAGTTGTTTAGCAAATATTAAGCAAATTTTTGATGCGTGCGGGCACTGTCACAGACAGAAATATTTCAAATTTGTAGCCCTGAGTTCATCAATCAGGCATAATTTCCTTCTTTATGATTTGATATCTTAATAAGTCTTAATATGGAATTAATGAATTTTAAGAAGAGTTCAGAAATTTTTTGACTGAATATCTAAATGACGTCACAATCAAGGGTGCGGAACTGATCAAATTCATTTTTGATCATTTTTGATCTTTTTTGATCATTTTTTTGATCATTTCTGATCATTTCTGATCATTTTTGATCAGTTTGATCAGTTCCACACCCTGGGTCACAATATCAGGAGAATGATTGAATCTGTATGAAAATTTTTTGAATGAAATTCTGACGAGCTCCTTTGAGTTTTTATTAATTCAATAGATTTGCAAGTAAAGCGTTCGATTGTTCTGCATCCTAGTATCAAAATACTTACCAAGTGGCAATTTACTCTTCAACATATCCATGGCAACAACATTGACAATCAATATCCAAATTGGACACTCTAACAAATCAGTTTCAGACTTTACGAATGTTAGAACAGATAAACATTGCGTCTCGAGACGTCGCCTGTCTGGATATGAACGACTCAATTCACGGTGTACATTTGATTGAAATTTCTTCATGTCAAAAATCTGTTTTGGAATAAATAAAAAAATAAAAATTTAGAGTCAATAAGTATGCGGATTATTTTAAGAATGAAAATTCGTTGAGTTCATATTGAAAAACGATTGATAAATTGGTACATTTGTGAATGTATTAATGCCATTGTTTTAATCAAAACTTGAAAAATTCTTCTTTAAACTGCAGTCAAAGACATGAAAAAAACCCTTAGTCAATTGAATTTATATGGCAATAAACTTGAGCTGAGAGAAACTTGATATTCTCATAAAGGTGTGGCTGAAGTCAGTCGGCATGGTATCACCAATCGATTTGAAACCTTTACTATAATTTCGTAAAAATATCGTCAAATTTCGTCAAGCAAACCCCGAATTTCGTCAAGCCTTCCTTGAGGAGCTACAGCAGTTTCAATTTTTGGGTACGATGCAGACCAACTTCAGTTGGTAAGACTTCTAAAAATAAATTCTAAGTGACATGTTATATATCAAAACGCATCTCCTAATTTCGTCAAATTTCGTTACGTAAAAATTTTCAAAATCGGAAGTGACAGACAAGAGTTATAGCCTGTCAAAGTTTTGTACTGGACTGTACCATCAAATGGTTATTTATTGGTCAACTTTTAGTATGGCTTGTAATACCTCTAAACATATCTACTTTTAATAAGGATATCAAATATACAAAAATATTTTGGAACCGACCATCCACAAGAGAGTTATGTCCAATCTTAATTATGGTTGGGTACGAAAATCAAAAGCCTCAAAAAATTTCGTCCAAATCATGTTGTATATGTAAAAATATCTACATTTTTCAAGGATTTCAGAAATATAAAAATATTTTGGAACCAACCATCCATAAGTGACTTACGTCTAATTTAGTTAGGTACGGGTACGAAAATCAAAAATCTCAAAAAATTTCGTCCAAATCATGTTGTATGTGTAAAAATATCTACATTTTTCAAGGATTTCAAAAATACAAAAATATTTCGGAAGTGACCATCCAAAAGTGATTTATGTCTATTTTAATTATCGTTGGGTACAAAAATCTCAGGTAACAAAAAATTCTCATTTTCTAAAACTTTTATATTTTTGAGATAGGTAAAATTTTATTTAAATATTAAAACAAAATTTTCAAGTAAATTTTTTATTACTTGGAATTTACCAAGATTCTGTTTTTTTCAAAATTAAAATAATTTTTACTAAAATTTCAAATACTAAGATTTAATTTACAGAATTTTTGACCATAAGAAAATTTTAAAATAACTTTTTTACAAAAGTTTACATGATTGAAATTACCTGAGATTTTCGTACCAACCATAACTAAAATAAACATAAATCACTTTTAGATGGTCGGTTCCAAAATATTTTTGTATATTTGATATCCTTGAAAAATGTAGATATTTTTACATATACAACATAATTTGGACGAAATTTTTTGAGATTTTTGATTTTCATACCCGTACCTAACTAAATTAGACGTAAGTCACTTATGGATGGTTGGTTCCAAAATATTTTTACATTTTTGAAATCCTTGAAAAATGTAGATATTTTTACATATACAACATGATTTGGACGAAATTTTTTGAGGCTTTTGATTTTCGTACCCAACCATAATTAAGATTGGACATAACTCTCTTGTGGATGGTCGGTTCCAAAATATTTTTGTATATTTGATATCCTTATTAAAAGTAGATATGTTTAGAGGTATTACAAGCCATACTAAAATTTGACCAATAAATAACCATTTGATGGTACAGTCCAGTACAAAACTTTGACAGGCTATAACTCTTGTCTGTCACTTCCGATTTTGAAAATTTTTACGTAACGAAATTTGACGAAATTAGGAGATGCGTTTTGATATATAACATGTCACTTAGAATTTATTTTTAGAAGTCTTACCAACTGAAGTTGGTCTGCATCGTACCCAAAAATTGAAACTGCTGTAGCTCCTCAAGGAAGGCTTGACGAAATTCGGGGTTTGCTTGACGAAATTTGACGATATTTTTACGAAATTATAGTAAAGGTTTCAAATCGATTGGTGATACCATGCCGACTGACTTCAGCCACACCTCATAAAGTTCTGCAGCATGCATGTTCAATAAATTCACAATCATCAATCTGCTTCTTATATTATTAATCCTTACCTTAACAACTTTATCCAATTCTAAGGAGTGATTTGGTGCCTTTAGCACTTCACTGCCTATTGCTGTCTCTTCATTCGGTGCATTGGCTGTACTTTTAACATAAACATTACTTTTAGAATAACGACGAACTAAAATATTGCCTGCATCGTCCATTTTAATTTTAACACCCTGCAAGCAATAAAAAAATTATTCATTGAGTTTATTTCTTCTTCTTCTTCGACTTCTGCTTCTATTATGTTATTGAATATTTAAATTAAAAAAAAAACACGGCTGTCATTCGTTTGAAGTATTTTTGTACACATACATATTAATATTATTATAATTTTTTTTGTTGCGGTCAAACCAATCAATCTGGTTGCACAGGTTATTTTTAACATCAAGTGTTTAATGTGCAACCTGTTGCTGAATGTTTTGACTATATTTTTGGCGAGCGGATTTTATTTAATATTTATTTAATATTTATTTATTTTTGATTTTATTGCTTACCATACCCTTTGAGCCCTAACTATTTGTCACTTAGTCACAAACCTCACACTTTTCAAAAAAATATTACTTAAGGTCATTCTTGAATTGTCTTGTAGCTTTGATAGTAATTGTTTGCAAATCCCCCTGAAGGCAGAGACTGAATGGAAATCAGGGCATTTATGCATCAATATGACGCGTAGGTCAAGCTTTTTCTACTTTCTCTAAATTTATCTACACAATTCAATTTAAACCATAAAATTTATCGATTTTAGTCCACAGTTCAATTTTAAAGAATGTCTTTAAAATGTTCAAGGACGCAGTCAATTGTCAGTTAATTGTGTATGCATAGCAACAACAATGACCATTAAGAATGATACAAATTAATGATTTTTTCTGACTTCACAAAGAAATCATCTAAAAAATATTTTTATTTTAATTCATTTTAAATTGGTTTTTACAGCTTCCTCGTCAATAAGCAGCTTCTTTCAACATAACGATAGCTGGAAGTATTTTTAATTCATTATATTGCAGAACATAAGTACCTTCTTCTCAATTTTTTTGGAGAGCATTAAATGCCAATAAAATATTTAAAAAAATGTTAAAGTCCGGAAAACCATTCACTTTACAATTGATTATGTCAAGGAAATCTGATTAATTGTCAACTGAATCGAAAATCGATTTGCGAAGAAACAAAAAAAAATTTGAATTAGACTTTATACAGCATAGCAGTAATACAGAGATGAAGATTACAACAAAAGATGCCGATATCCTGCCATGAATACGATGCTGCTATATGCTTTATGTAAATAAGCTCTTTATAAACCAAAAAATTGTGCCTTATTGAAGACTTTAGTTAATACTATTTTTGGGGTCATTATAATGCCAAAAGCATGAAGATTCAATAACAAAACGCACAAAATAAACAAACAATTAAGATCCTCAAATAAATAATCTCTTTTCAATCTCACATCACGATCGTCAAGGAAAGTAACAAAGAAGTTATGAAGATGAGTACTCAAGACGCAATACTATTTATAAAGAAGATTTAGCAAATAAGATTTAGGGACGAGCTCTGTTGAGCTGGTAGATTCACATGGCCGAATGTGAGAAAAGTTGCTGTGTTCAAGTCCCTAAATTTTTGCAATTCAAAAAATAATTTTTTGCATGAATTTCAAATTTTCATAAACATTTTGATTAAAGCTAATGCCAACAAGGTTAATCACGCAGCTTTTATCACATCCGGAATGTTAACGCTGCTTAACAGTGATTCTCTATAAATCATATCTGACAATCAATAGATAATTACTCAAAACAAACAGAAAAAACTAAACCATCTTTATCCATGCCACCCAATACGAATTTTTACATTGCCGCATCTCAATGTTAATATATGAGGCATAAAATACCAAAAAAAAAAAAAATTACAAAAGTCCTCGTTTATATCGAGGGTCTTCAGCGCATTTTTGACGCAGCGATTAGCAATTGATTAAATAGAAAAGAATGTCAAGTTTTAAAACTCTATTGCTGTTTCTTTAATCATAATGCATTTCAATAATAAGTTTAAAACTAAAGATCAAAATTCCTTTAAAATTGATTTTTATAATGTTCAATGCAAATAATAGCTTTACGATTTACCGGTTTTTTGAAATTCAAAATTTTCCATCAGCGAAAAATTTAAATTTCTGAACACATCCATTATTTTTCAAATTTCTAAACGCACTTATATTTGTTTTGTATGAAAAAATTAAATGTTAATTAATTAAGATGTTTAAACACAAATTTAAGGACTTTTAAATACATTTGCCGCCAATAACTCGATGAAACGAAGCTAATAAAACTCACGGAATCGCCTTAGAATAAAATTCTGAGAAAAAAATCAATCCGAAATAACGGTCAAAAAAAATTCAAATTTTTTAACGGTTAGTAAAAATTCAAATTTCTCATCAGCATAGCTTTGCCCTGCATTGTTTACATATTTTTTTTGAAATATAAAATCGATGAATTAAGCTATTTAATGAGTGTTTTTTGACTTTTCAATATAAACGGCGGGAATAAAAACATTCAATGAAGCTATTAAAACAATTCCGAGCTTGCTACGAAGTCTAGATCAAGAGATAATTGGGACCCGAACGACCGAACGACCGAACGACCGAACGACCGAACGACCGATCAAAGTGCATGATTGAGCTTCCTTTTTGAAAACAAGTTTTCAAAAATGCGCTAAAAATCCATCGATTACAACCTCTCGACTGAGTAATACTGAAATTGAAAGTGTTTGATTTTTCACTTCTTATTGATTGAAGATTTTTGTTTTAAATTTTTTCTGTGAAGATGAAAAAAAAGTGAAAACAGGTTTTTAAGGTGAGCTTTGAAACCTTACGGATGATGCTATTTTCGGAACTAAAAAAATATTTTTTCAAATTCAAGAGGGGATGGATACTGGATTTGCATATGATCTATTAACATTTTTTAAACTTTATTAAAGTAATTAATTTAGTTTTCTTGTTGATTTGAACATCTTGTTCTTATGCAGGCAATAATTCCATTCAGATTCTTGTATTGAGGACATTAATTTGAGAAATAATGCTAAGTCTCTAATTAGCTTTAAAACTTTTTTTATCGATTGCATGAGACTAAATTTTTGCTCATTTTTGACATTTTGTAGCTGCATATTCAAATCGAGGATTTCTTCATAAAATTAATAAACTATGAACTTAAAGATTACGCGCGATGTGTGCCAAAAATTACTACATTGTAATGAAAATGTCTCTAGATAATGAGGTGTATCCAATAATCTATAAACCTGTCAATACGACGCCATTACTGCATTATTAATTTTTCTTTACAACGACTTTCATATGTGCATGATCGAAAACGTATACAATCTATTACAAAACTCATAAAGACTGCAATTATCGGGTCCAAAAATGGACATGCAATTATTAAACTTGATCAAATTTTTTTGACAAAAAAATAGTTGTGTATTATGGCTTAATTAAATGGTTGTTAGAGACTTGTTTGTTGGTTAATGAGGGACATTTAAAGTTGTTGTAATTTTTAAATTTATAATCATTGTTTTTAGAAATTGTTTTTACTAGGGATCAAAACAATAAGCTAAAAAAAGAACCAATTGAGGTTTGAAAATTTTCATGGTAAAAAATAAATTGATTTTTATGTTGCAAAAGATTAAATGTAAGTGCATCTGATTTATAATTTAAACTCATATCTACATAAATAATTTATAGGTTATATGCTTTTTTTTTTTTTTTCAAAAATAAGCGCCTAAATAGGCTTTTATTTATTGCTAAAAAATTGACAATAATTCAATATTTTGTTATTACATTCTAAGTTATTCTTCTTAATATATTCATTTGCTTCATTCATCATTTTTATAGCACTGTAAAAAAATGACGATTGTGATGCTGATCTAAATATTTATTTCTCTCATTACATGACTTTAATTTGAATTTAAAACGATCTTAATCGTTTAACTTATCTAACCACCTTACTTGCCAATTAAATTAAAAAAGGTATATGCTTATAAACTTTTAAATTCAATTAATGTTGCACGCTCGATAGTCAATATCTTAAACAGCCATTTAAAGTCTTTTATCTCTAGCTAATCAAGTGATTGTTAAAAACAATTTAAATGTAATTTGATTAAAAAATTGCTTTCACTTCTGAAAAGTTAGTGAAATAATGAAATTAAATTTATTTTATGGAACATGAATTTTCTTAAAGTCTTTTTTATTAACTTCGGTGCTATGTTTTTGATAAATAAAAATCGTCTTTATATTTCTCAACATTTAATATTTTCACTAACCAACAACTAACATCAACAACCAACAAATTTTAATGAATGCAAACCATAACAAATGTTTAGTCTAAAGCAGTGATGGCCAACCGATGTGTCACGGCACACTAGTGTGCCGAAATTTTTTCGGCCATCACTGGTCTAAACCATCAATAGCATTTTATTTGTTTCAATTACTCGTCAATAAATCAGACTTTATTATAGAAGATATGAAAATTATTAAAAATTCATTCTGTTATGTCATTTGAGCAAATGACTGTGGACTTTTATCGCCGAGAATTTTGACATGATGACGAAGAATTGCAGAAAAATAGAAACGAGCAAAAAAAATTGAAGCTTTGTTATGTCATTCAGCATTAAAGAACCTCCTTAAATGTATAAATTAATATTTAATTTTCAGTTTCAAAAAATCAATTGATTAATGCGATGCATTTTGAATGTGTGCCTTTATCGAATGTGTTTTGGATGTGCTAAAATATCATTTTGAATTATTTTTTAGAAGTTTTTTCAACGACATTTGGATGATGATCATCATTAAATGGATAATAAATGTAGATTTTTAACATGTCAATTTTTTTCGATGGATTTTTTAAAATGAATTTTTTTAAGGAGGGTAAGGAACAAATAAATTTATACTATTGACATTGAATTGTTTATTGATCTTTTTGTGTGATTTGAGTTAATAAATTTTTTAATAAATTTATTTAAAAAGGAATAATTCAGAAATTTTGTGTATATCTCTCAAACATCTAGTCATACAACCACCAAGACACCTATCAAACCTGATTCTATTGCATGTCAAGGAATTCCTGTCAGCAATTTTTTTTAATTCTTGTTGTACTTTTACAATCTAATAAGCTGTTAATTACATTAAATGATAAATGAACAGTTGCACGAGAGATCTTTTTAATAATTTATTGTTTTCATGAAAGAACGGAACTTGTTTGTTTATCAGACTATAAAATATCAAGAGATAATTTAATGCTGTTATTGTTTTGATAGAAAAGTATTTTGAATTATGGATGATTTTTGAGTATGATTAAAAATTTATTGTTATGAATTAAGAATTAAATTGTTTTTGTAGGCTTTAAAAGTTAATTTAAGCATAGCTATGGTTCTCATAATTCTCATGATATCAATTTACAACACTTCCAAAATTGTCAATTTATAAAAAAAATGACATGCAATTAAATTTTTTATGAATCATAGACCCTAACAAGGCAAATTCAAGTATTTAAAAATAAAATAAATTTACAAAATAATAACTTCAGATTTTTGAATATCTTAAAAATCCACGATTAGAGTTGCCGGCAATTTTTATGAAACTTAATATTGATATTCATATAACAGTAATCAAAATATTAGCCAGTTAATTTGTATGCAAATTTGATTTTTCTGTTGTCTTTTTTCTCTGTCCAAGAATACAATATTGTGCCTGATTCCTTCAGAATGCGAAATCGAGTATAGTATCATTTTTCAAATTTGCACGTTTG
The DNA here is from genome assembly GCA_026123125.1 of Chironomus striatipennis. Classification (NCBI taxonomy): domain Eukaryota; kingdom Metazoa; phylum Arthropoda; class Insecta; order Diptera; family Chironomidae; genus Chironomus; species Chironomus striatipennis. The sequence goes on along the minus strand of CM047393.1, from coordinate 1,185,851 downwards.
AGGTCCAATATAATGATATAATTTCTGTAAATTTATTAATACAAATGTGGGCTTATTATATCCACATAGGCAATGTTCAACTTGAAAAATGTTGCAATTTAATTTTTTGGACAATCGAGACAAAAAATTAAGATTTCAATAATGAGATAGAATAAGTTATTATGTAATTTAAACGCAGTTAAATTATGATAAATAATTTAATTATCATGATAAATTTCATATTGGAAATCAAATAATTACGACAGAATTGGACTAGTCATTTAGAATAAATTAATTATTATTTATGGTCTATAGTTTGGGGTTATTACCACGTTTTTTTAAGTGATGTTAGGCTGAGAGTTATATTAGGTTGGCTGAGATATGAGTTTATTAATTTTTTAATCTTAATCAATCAGACTAATTCCTCAAAGATAATCTACATCACCGCTTAACAGTTCTAATCAAGACAACCCGCAGAAATGACACAAAATGATTGAAATAATAAAATTAATTAATTTTCATTAAATACGTACAAGTTCACAGCACTAAACAGTTGATAAATGACCATTAGCTTCCATTTCCTGCCACAAATGCTCTAATATGACATGTTTGTACATTCCGATAAATGCAGGAAGAACAGTTTTTGATACACTTTATAAATCAATTCGTTTAATTGTCATGTTGTTATGCACATTGTTGTACACACATGTTGCTACTTCAATTATGCTTGTTACAATAATATCGATTGCTACCGCGTGAGCATTGCATAATGCAATATTTTTTTTACACTATGATATCCATTATGATTATTATGTAATTATGACAACAATTTCTGCTGTCTGATTTGCACTCAAGTTTGAGCTTGTTCATATGTTTGTTAACTTTTTGTATTGTAAGAAAAAAAAATTAATCTTATAAGCAGCTATCAAGTTTGAGACGTCATAAAAAACTTTACTTAAATGCTGCTCTTGACCATAAATCTCACTCTCCTATTGTTATGGAACTTCTACTTAACTGAACAAAATGCTGTATTCTTCATGATATATTGGCAGCCTTGGATGTGGCTTATACTTACACACTTTCTTTGTAGAGATGTAAACTTAGAGTTTTTGTTTTAAAAAAAAATATGATAAATGAATATAATGAAAATATAATTTAATTTCATGACAGGAATCGAACCTTTACTTATTGTTATTAAAAACTTATTGTTATTAAAAACTTTACTTATTGTTTTTTAAAATCCTCAATATTTTGTGACTAAACCAAACATTTATCAACCATTTCATGAATGTGACATTTTTGTTCACTTTTTTTTTCATCGTATTATTAACATTTTAAATTATAAAAAAAAAATTGCAAATACATATCTCGGTAAATGTACTTAGTGGACCTCGTCCTTGCTCAGTTGTTATGATTTCAATCTCATTGTTGCCAGCATTGAAGATAAATTTGAAGATAATGCAAATTTATGCTAATGAGGTCTCGGTTCAATTATTTCCGATTGACTCAAACAAATAAAAGTTTTATTTTTAAGATGACTTAAAGGTTTTTAATTATTATTAGACATTCAAATACACTCGTATGTCTCAATTTCAAATGATATTTCATTTACATTGTTTTATTAGTAAATGGATTTTGGAATTATTAAAGATATCTATAAGTAATACTTATTAAGTATTCATACATTGTATTCTAAAGTTTTTGGGTGTTTTTTCATATTTTTTGAAGTTTAAATAAAATTTTAAAATTTATAAACATTTAAAATTGGACAAATTTCAACTTATTCTTTAAAAATCAAATTTTACGGGTTTTATAAATTCAAAATTTTTACATTAAATTTAATAATTTGAAATCCGTTCAGCACAAAAACCTTTTCATTTTTCTGAATTCTGCACGTAATACTTTTGATTTTTGTCATAATTTTAGCTAACAAATCTAATAATTTTTAGCCATTGATTAAAACATTCCTAATCCCAAATTTCGCACTATTCACATCTCATGTCTATAATATGATTCTCTTCTTCTAATGATTATATTCTCAAATAAATGTGATAAATTGCCCGAATAGACAAAGAGTACGCTCAGAGTACGCTCAACTTTTGGCTGAGTATACTCACTTGAGCATGCTCATTCATACAAAATTTGATCACACTACTTTACGCATTTGAGCACGTCATTTGAGCATACTCTGAGCATACTCATTGAGTGTACTCAGAGCATACTAATTGCATACAATTGAGCATGCTCATAAGTATACTCATGAGTGTACTCATTAAGCATGCTCATAAGTACACTCTGAGTATACTCAAATAATCGATCAAAATTTTAAAAAATAAATATTTTTTATACTTTTTCACATTTTTGGAATATTTTTTATTAATCTGTAGCATTTGTACTGTTTTAGGATAAATTTTATTTATTAGTAAATCTGAAATGAAACTTAGAAAATTTTTGATTTTACCTGGATTCGAACCCATGACCGCTCTGTTGCTGTTGAGACCTTCACCTTAACCGTTGCGCCACTGCTACTTTTTACCTATATAATAATTTTTGGCAAAAGGCACATATAAATTATTATATATGTAAAATACTCTAAAACGGGTCTTATATTGTCTTATTAGACTTTTAACATGCTTAAAAGTCATAATTCCCAAAAAAATATTTATATTAATTGAATCTTTCACTTGTGAAGTATATGAAAATATCACAAAATTTTTGAGCATACTCATGAGCATACTCAAAAACTTAGAGAAAATTTTAAAAATCAAAGATTTTTTAAGGATTCTAGTGAGCATGCTCAGAGTATACTCAAGAGTATACTCAAGATGAGCATACTCGATTTTCTAAAATTTAGCATGCTCATGAGCATACTCAAAAACTTAGAGAAAATTTTAAAAATCAAAGAATTTTTAAGAATTCTAGTGAGCATGCTCAGAGTATACTCAAGAGTATACTCAAAATGAGCACGTAATAGTCTAATGAGAGAATTTTTTTGAGTGTACTCAGCACGTACTCAAGAGTATACTCAAGATGAGCATACTCGATTTTCTACAATTTAGCATGCTCATGAGCATACTCAATCGAACGTGCTCATTTAATTTTTGAAACAATTTATTGAGCATATTCAGAGTATACTCATGAGTATGCTCAAGTGAGTGTACTCAGCTGAGTACGTGGAGTAATATTTTGAGTATGCTCATAAGTATACTCAGTTAAACATGCTCATCAATATATTTTTATTTTTTTTATTGAGCACATTCAGAGTATACTCATGAGTATACTCAAGTGAGTGTACTCAGCTGAGTACGTGGAGCAATATTTTGACTATGCTCATAAGTATACTCAGTTGAACATGCTCATCAATATATTTTTATTTTTTTTATGAGTATGTTCAGAGTATACTTATGAGTATGCTCAAGTGAGTGTACTCAGCTGAGCACGTAAAACAGTGTTTTTGAGCATACTCAGTAGCGTGCTCAAAAAACTGAGCATGCTCAATGTTTATTCGGGTTGATTGAGGCTAATAACAAGCAAACAAAAGAGCTGTTGAAAAACAAAACAAACTTCATCTCATCGCTAATGATTTTAAACCAAAATTATCCCATGGTTAAAATTCTTAAGTATCTTTGTGCATTAACTTTCCGGTCAATGAATAATTCTAACCCTATTTTAAGACGAATATGTTATTTTATTCTTTAATAGTTCATAAAAAATTGAACAATTTTCAGCATCATTTGTGATTTTAAATTTGATATTTTATAATCCCGACATTTCCTTAATTAAAGGGTACAGGTAATCACTTAAAATATTTTAATGAAAAATTTAATAATAATAAAATAGACTTACTATTTTTATGTGAATTAAAAAATAGTTAATTAAAACGAGTTCAAATCGATAACTTATTCAAAATTATGCTCATTCAAATGTGATCGCATTCAATTCCTTAATGTGCCTACATTCTATCAATATATTTTCAATATTTTAAATTTATCATTTCCTTTTCGCATTACTCGCACTACAAATTTATATAAAATGTAATTAACAGGTTCTGTTGAATCGCATCAGACTTCCCGATATCCATAATTGGATACAAAATCCCTAAAATTACTCACAAACATGAATATTATGAAATTAAATTGGGGTTACTTTTTAATGACGTGTTCGACTTCCATTTTTTAAAAGTCGAGTTTTTACCGGTTCTGTAAAATTCAAATTTTAACAGATTTTTAAAATTTGAATTTTACCAGATTTTCATCATTTATGAACAACGCCTTCCTAAATAATGTCGACGATCTACAGCATCTGAAAGATGGATGACTTGTTCATCATTGCTGTTTTTTGTGAATCGTGTCGAGTCATTCCGTAAATAACAAAAAAAATATTATAAAAATTGAGCACAAAGACACCAACGTGTGTACATTTGTGAATTAAGTCTGAAGGGAAAAATTGAGAACATTAACGGGTACAAATCTTTCATGCATGTGTGTTACTTCCATATTCCGTGAATTGCATCATTTGAAAACAAGAAATAAACAATAACATGACAGAAGTTGAAGAAATAATAAAAACTTCGAGAAGATGACAAACTTAAAGAAGTGATTTCTTATGTACTCACCTGTCCAATGTGACGTTTCAATTCATCAGTTTTATGATCTCGCATTGGATTGTCAAAGCCACACAGACCGATTCTGGAAGAAAAAATTAAGGTAAAAAAAAAATTAAATTAGGACGAAAAATTTACATTCAATCGAGAATGATGATGCAGTTAAAGGTTGTTTTGATCATTTCTCTTGATTTGTGTTTAGAACTGTGTCATGCTGGATACTGTCAATTGATTGACATGAGAATCAAATTAATCTCAAGATTTAAACCAAATTCTTAAAGATTCTTAATATTTGCAAAGATAGAACCACTTAATTAAGTTTGAGTCACAAAATTAAGCTTCCATGCACAATATTAAGCCATTCTGACAATAATTTTGCCAATCTATTTATAGCTTGCAGCTACAGTTTCAATCCTCTTAAAAATGATTTTAATTGAACAATGAACAACTTAACAAAGAATCCAGTAAACAATAAAAAATTTCCAGATCCTCAAACTCATTCAGTTGTCTTCTACTTTTTAGCAATATTTTAACAAAATATTGATTGAGTTATTTTGCACAGGCTAAATTTCATTATTATTATTTGATTGCCATTTAAAAGGTGTCAAAAAATTCATCAACATGACTTTAGATGGCCAAAATGGTCATGCATTTTAACAGCAGGAAGGAAAATTTGTCGTGGATCATCAACAAAAATTAGCAAGTCTTAAGCATATACAAAATGCAATACTTTACGATTAGTTAGCTTGAATGTCATAATTATTTTGACATTTGAAGACATTATTGATGAGCCTATGATATTTGGATAGGATCATGTCTTATTTTGAACTAGTTTGAAGTGTAACATAATTGTACCCCAATAGACAAAGAGCATGCTCAAAGTACGCTCAATTTTTGCTGAATATACTTACTCAAAAAATCTTTCAAAAATTTAAAAAATAAATATTTTTTATATTTTTTCACATTTTTTGAATATTCTTTATTGTTCTAGAGGATTTGTACTGTTCTAGGATAAATTTTATTTGGTAGATGACCGCTCTGTTGCTGTTGAGACCTCCACCGTTGCGCCGCTGCCATGTTTAAAAGTCATAATTCGAAAAAAATATTTTTATTATTAGAATCTTTCACTTGTGAAGTATATAAAAATATCACAAAATTTTTGAGTATACTCATGAGCATGCTCAATCTATCGTGCTCACTTCATTTTTGAAACTGTTTTGTGAGCATGTTGAGAGCATACTTACGAGTATGCTCTTTTGAGCATACTCAACTGAGCACGTAAACGAGCATGCTCAACAACGTGCTCAAAAAGGTGAGCATGCTCAATGTCTATTCGGGGTAATTTGCATTTGGTAAAGTTCTGGCTAAAGAATCAGGAAATTAATTTTTTTTCCTAAATTTTATTCTAATTTTGATCAGATTTTAAAAGTTCAAATGTTAGGGATTAATTGATTCTATAAGATTAGATGCAACGACTAATTGTTTGCAAAAACCATTAAAATGTATTTTTAAATTTAAAAAAATGAATCAAATAAAGAACTCCAGATCTATATCTTCCTCTCATAATCAACTTTAAATGCCATCCTTGAAAATATTCGTAACAATAACTTCCGAAAAATCATCTTTCAATCACGAGAAAATAAGAAAATTTTCAGAATAATTCGAAACAATTTTACACATAAAGTGCCGCAAAACACACAAAAAAGTAATTTCAAGTTTATAAGGAAGTAAAAAAAAATGAAATCGAAAAGAGGTTGCTTCAATTTTTTTGCACCATAACTGTTTAATAATTGTCTATCAAGTGAGTTTATTACTCAAATAATAAATCCACACTTAAGGCGAATTGCAAAATAATTCAAAGTTGATTTAAGGCAATTCACGAAAATTAGTTGGCTAAACAATTGAAATATTTCAGCATCGTCGACAGTTTCTTGTGTATGTGTAAGCACTTGATTTGCCAAAAAAATATAGTCATTTGAATAGCTTAATCAACGCGTGTATGTAAAAAATCCAGTTCGCATGTGCTAATACACCTAAATTTTTTTCAAATCATCTAATTTAGTCGCTTTAATTAAAATTGAATTTCTGCAAGACATTTCAAACATAAGAACCACAAATCCATCAATTTAGACTTAAACTCTCAAATCGCCAATTTAAAATGACGATGAATTTTGTCAAATTATTATATATTTTCTTGCCAATTTTATTAATGTAAGAATTATGTAAAAATGACTTCCATCAGAGTTCCTTTGTTTCGCAGAATATCGCAACTCGAGAATTTTTTTTTTTTTTTTTGCTGTAGAACAAAAAAGTTGAGAACAGCAGTAAGAGGAATGAAAACAAGATTTGCAAAGCAAGAATCACAAACGACGACCTTGACAAACTCTTTTTTTCTTCGGTATGAATTTTTATTAATGTTCATTTTCAGCTATAATTAAAAGTATTTGTCTCAAGGTTGGGTTTAGATATTACTGATACGATGCTCGAAGAAATCTTAGTCATGGATTCTAAAGATATAGGATTGAGATTTTGATATACCAAAGAAAAATAGGAGGAAAGAGTCATGTCTGAACTGTCTGAGTATATAACCTAAAGATCGATACCTTCATATCCCAACTCTACCAAACATAAAGTGAGAAAACCAAATTTTTCTGATTCGCTTAGTATGAAATTAGGCTTCTTAATACTAAGAACTTAAAAAATTAAGTAAGAAGAAAAAACAAACAGACAAAAAAGTACAAATGTTTTGCCCACTCCGTATTCCCATCACATGGACAATGATCTTAATCTATCCATATACATAAAATCCAATAGATTACTTAATAAATTCCATAACAATCACATTCGGAATAACAGCTAACAAAACCCGTTAATAGCTGCAAATAGCTCAACAAAAGAAACAGAATGAGATGGAGCTATTGACATACCTAACATGTGAGGTACATAAACTCATTAAATTACTAAATAGCTTTTGTCGTTTTGGTACTGAAGCTCAAATGTCTCGACACACGAGTTATTAATTATTATAAAATGTTATTTTTCTACCTTGCATATTAAGTCGTGCGCACGCAATCATGTATCGGTGCTTCTAAATGGAATAATTATTTTACAACAATTAGATTTCGTACTTTTTTTTAATTAAACATTTTTATGTAAAAATAATAAATAAATAAATAAACTGATCATGCATAATTACAGCTGCTTAAACTTTACATTATGAAAAAATTTCTGACTGAGTAGATAATAACTATTTGATATGAGATTTTTTTTAATATAATTGAATTTACATGATTTCAATATTTTGAATCGTGTACGGGTGGATTAATCATTAGAATCAGGTCATACAAGATTCAGAAGTTGATTATTAGATTGCGTAAGAGCTAACCTTGCCCAGTTAAATATGGAGTTTATCTTGAGATATTTTTTGGAAGTGGGTGATGAAATTCTATTTGTATAGAGTTTGGAATTTTGTATGGTTCAATAAATTATTGTTTTTCTGTAGAAGAACTTGTTGTTTTAGTTTTATAGAATGTTGATACATTTAAAGTCGAACTAACTAGCATTTGTAAAATTCAAAATCAAAAAGTTTCTTAAATGACTAAACATGTCACAAGAACGTCTTCAACTCTCATTCATCTAAAACGTGTTCCATAAAAGCCTCTCACTTAAATCTTCTCATATTTCCCATAACCTAATCAATGCATCTTTTTCTCAAGCATCACAATCAAAGCTCTTTATAGAAACAGGAAAAAATGTAACACAACCTTATTATTGAATGCTGAATACCAAAAGAAGAGAGCCCTTTACATCTCACTAACTTTTATTAAGTTGGAGTAAAAAAAGGGCTTAAAACAAATAGCTATAAATAAAGTAAAAAAAAAATAAATAAGTTATCTCCCATATGTACGCACACTGTGGAACAATTAAACCAAACGACCTTGTTATTTTTTTCACTAGACATCATCGCATGGAAGAATTGAAAACTGCAAGTATCGTTTACCTACATACACAGTCAATTTCCTTTCAACAAATCGCAGCCGTGCATTAAAGGTTCTGAAAGTGAACATCAGGGAAAGATACAATGTCACACCAAGTTTTCGAATAAATGTTCAGATTTTTTTTGCAGCAGAAATGGAAACTCTTCATGCGATCTTTATCATGCTTTGAAGCTTCTCTGCACCACACCAGAAATATTCATTAAATACTCCAATCAATTAATGCTGAAGACAAAAATTAACTTAACATTAATGCAGCTAAAAACGAGTACATTACTGTGTGTACGACGCGACATGAAAGCACAACGTCAAGTACGAGTACGTTTTACACACGAAGAAGAAATGAGCGAGCATGTATGAAACTGCTTCTGCTGCATATATTCAGTTATTATTGAAATGGAAATTTTTTTCCACCTTCTTTTTTGTCTTTCATGAGAAGTGTCTTCGGAACGAGTATGTGATTTACATTGATGGCATACTAACATTAAGATAAAATGAATTTTGTGGTAAATAACATTTGCAGTATTGCGTTATCGTTTAGCGATTTCTTCTTCTTTATCTGAGGTAATTACAATTGCATCTCAAGACTGCCTTAGACTGAGCTTCTACTTTGAATGAAAATTTTTAAAGGTGAATTTTTATGGAAAAGAGAAAATGATAATCTTGTTTAATTCCAGAGAGTAAAAAGAAGAAAAGATAAATATGTAGAATAGAGGAAATCTTTAATTTTTTGATAAGCTTAATTTGAGCTTTATATGAAAAAAATTAAAGCACTAGTGACACACTCCCAGAATATTACTAAACAACATTAATCATCTTATTCCATTCTAAAAGAATCAAAAATCAAATAAATTATCAAATTAAGCAGTTTTAATCCTCCTTAGTCAATCTACAAACAAGATAAATACCTGCATAATGAAGCAATGAGAAAAAGCTCTAACCGCACCCAAAAGAAGTGATCTTTAATTTCCAAAACAATATTTGCGCAATACTTTTAAACTTTTAATAATGAGCAACTTTTTTTTTTTATTTTTTTGAAAAGAAGAAATAAACAACAACAAAACTAGAAGTAAGAAGATATTGCAGCAGCAGAAGGAAAACAATCGATTTATGATCATTCATAACTTAAATATCACGTTGTAATAAAATTAATTATGAAAGATTACATTACAAAATTGCAAACATTTTATGACCTTTTAAAAAGACCTTTTTTGTCAGAATAAGCGGGAAATGCATAAATAAATGTGGAGTAAGTGAAGGATCGCATAAAAAAATGTGTGTGCATTACTCAATCGCGGTGCAAGTTGACCAGCATTTATGTCTTATTTTGGTATTGAACAGGCTCAAATCTTGATCATGAAAATGACTCAATAGTAAATTTATGGTATCAAACAGCATATGTACCATATATAATACTATAGTAAGTGTCAGAGAGGTAGTTAGGATTTTTTTTGGGTCTCGAGAACTAGACTAAAAGTTTTTATAAATTGAATTTTAATCAAATTAGTGTAAAAACCAACTTAGATATACCCCTTTATACCTAATCACACTCCTGATACGTAACAACATAATTTCTCATGTCAATGGTCACTATACAGCAATATACACTACATATAGTTAGTTATGCTGTCTACATATTCATTACATTAAAGAAATGTTACATAGTGCCGAGTAAAAGTCATCAACTTGATTGACTAGATGATATAAACACACAAACCTCTTACATCTGTGGATTTCTGTCTTATTGCAAAATCAATTTCTTATTGCAAATGATTTCAATTTTATTGCTGTTTGTAGTAAACAAGGCAGGCAGTTCGAATTGTGTAAAGTCAATATGATATGTTGTACTCTACTTTACATTGATCAAGAGATAATAATGATCACAAACTTTGTGACACAAAGTCCATAAAGAAAAAAAGCTCACCTCATTCCATCAAATCCATCATCGGATCCATTCACTGTCAGCACAGGAGCTCGTGCATAAGCTTTTGCTACACGACGATTTCGCTCAAAGACAATTACTTTTGCCCAAATCTCATCGTCTATTTGTGTCCATTTGCCGAGTACCTCTTGTATGTGATCCTGTAATGACACAAAAAATTGAAGAAGAATTAATAAAAAATTTTGCGGTCTATAAGACCTTTTCGTGGCGATAATCGAAATCACATTTAATCAAAAAATACATTTTACGTAAAATTAATAAATTGCAACTCAAGCTTTATTCATCACAAATCGATACTCCAAGCAACTTCCAAAAAACAACATCAAATTCCTTAATGAAAACATCAAGTGGGAAACTGAAGCCAAATAATTAGGAATGATCATCGACAAGAGAGTGACATTGAAGCAACATGTAGACTATGTGACCAACAGAGCACACAACGCACTACGACAGCTTTATCCCCTCATCAGCAGAAATTCACATCTCGACGTACGAAACAAACTCCTCATCTACAAATTAGCAATCAGACCCATCTTCACATACGGCTGTCCAGCCTTTGAAAGCATCGCAAAAACTCACATTCAACAACTTCAAGTACAAAACAAATTTCTTAGAATACTTCTCAACAAATCAAGATATGATAAGATCGTCGATCTACATAACGAAGCAAAAATTCTAACCATCGAAGATTACGTCGGAAAGTTGCAAGCAAACTTCACCGTTCGACTTGCATCGCGAAACACCGACTAAACAATCATCAATGAAAGCAAAATGATTCAATTAAAGCAAAATTAGGATAATAAAGACCATTAAAGTGTCTGATACCCTAAAAATTACAGCTTGTATCAACATGTATCTTAACTTTGTACATAATTATATTCTAAATTTAATAAATAAAGTTCAATTTAAAAAAAAAAAAAACAAATAAATTGCAAATAAAATGATTGGCAAATATAATAATAATTGTAAAGATTATCTTAACCCTTGTATCGCGATGTCTTGCTTTTTAGATGAGTCGTACAGCGTCGTGTCTTTGGGATTAAATGTGTAATAATTTTCAGTTTTACGCGAGGCTTACTTAGTTTTATTTGTGGTCAGAAAAAAACTGAAAAAACAGTTTGTTTGACTGAATTATACCGTTAAAATTGTAAATATTTTTATTTTTTTAATTCAAATTTTGAACGGAAAATGCGCTTAATAGTGCACTCATGCTCAAAAATTAACAAGCTACACAATAAAAACAATTTTGTTTTTACTACTTAAAGTCGTTAACGACATCACCATCATCATCAACACCATCAATAATTTGTCAAAAAAGACTAAAAAAAATTAATAATGTTTAACCTTTTACGACATCTTAAATTTGTCCCACAACGGCACGATAGCATTTAATGAGTATTTATTGTGGAAAAAGAAGTCTATAAGTTCATTTGAAGAGGATGTGCAACTTAAAGTCTTGATGATGTTTATATATATATATAATAAATTATACAGTAAAATTCAATGAAATACTGACACAATTGTGAATCAAATTAATGAAAAAATAAAATTTTATTTCCTAAATTGTCGCCATCGATGTTGACCAATGTTGACTGGTTGAATAAAGTCTCAAGAGCTGTAAATTTTTGAAATTTATGCATTTTGTTTGTTGTTCGCTTATTGTCAAATTATCTTCATAAATTTATAACAATCTGATCCTATTCATTGTGAAATTACGAGTGGATTGAATTAAAAGATTGTAATAATAATAAAATTAACCCGAATAGACAAAGAGTACGCTCAGAGTACGCTCAACTTTTGGCTGAGTATACTCACTTGAGCATGCTCATTCATACAAAATTTGATCGCACTACTTTACGCATTTGAGCACGTCATTTGAGCATACTCTGAGCATACTCATTGAGTGTATTCAGAGCATACTAATTGCATACAATTGAGCATGCTCATAAGTATACTCATGAGTGTACTCATTAAGCATGCTCATAAGTACACTCTGAGTATACTCAAATAATCGTTCAAAATTTTAAAAAATAAATATTTTTTTATACTTTTTCACATTTTTGGAATATTTTTTATTAATGGAATATTATTTATTAATCTGTAGCATTTGTACTGTTTTAGGATAAATTTTATTTATTAGTAAATCTGAAATGAAACTTAGAAAATTTTTGATTTTACCTGGATTCGAACCCATGACCGCTCTGTTGCTGTTGAGACCTTCACCTTAACCGTTGCGCCACTGCTACTTTTTACCTATATAATAATTTTTGGCAAAAGGCACATATAAATTATTATATATGTAAAATACTCTAAAACAGGTCTCATTATGTTTTATAAGACTTTTAACATGTTTAAAAGTCATAATTCCCAAAAAAAATATTTGTAATAATTGAATCTTTCACTTGTGAAGTATATAAAAATATCACAAAATTTTTGAGCATACTCATTAGCATACTCAAAAACTTAGAAAATTTTAAAAATCAAAGATTTTTTAAGGATTCTAGTGAGCATGCTCAGAGTATACTCAAGAGTATACTCAAAATAAGCACGTAATAGTCTAATGAGAGATTTTTTGAGTGTACTCAACACGTACTCAAGTATACTCAAGATGAGCATACTCGATTTTCTAAAATTTAGCATGCTCATGAGTATACTCAAAAACTTAGAGAAAATTTTAAAAATCAAAGATTTTTTAAGGATTCTAGTGAGTATGCTCAGAGTATACTCAAGAGTATACTCAAGATGAGCACGTAATAGTCTAGTGAGAGAATTTTTTTTAAGTGTACTCAACACGTACTCAAGAGTATACTCAAGATGAGCATACTCGATTTTCTAAAATTTAGCATGCTTATGAGTATACTCAATCGAACGTGCTCATTTAATTTTTGAAACAATTTATTGAGCACATTCAGAGTATACTCATGAGTATACTCAAGTGAGTGTACTCAGCTGAGTACGTGAAGTCATATTTTTGAGTATGTTCATAAGTATACTCAGTTGAACATGCTCATCAATAAATTTTTATTTTTTTATGAGTATATTCAGAGTATACTTATGAGTATGCTCAAGTGAGTGTACTCAGCTGAGCACGTAAAACAGTGTTTTTGAGCATACTCAGTAACGTGCTCAAAAAACTGAGCATGCTCAATGTTTATTCGGGTAAGTGAAAAATTGTCGAATTTCTTGCTGATTTTATGCATTTTTGTTTGAGTTTTATGGAGGTTTATGGGATATTATTGGAATTTACTTCAATTGATTTTTTGATCACTTTTAGTTAGGCTAAACCTAATCTCATCAATAATCAACATCTGATAACAATTGTCATAGAAAAGACTTTACTAAACTTTTGTAATTTGTATGAAAATTTTAACCAAATGTTGGTTAAAATAGCGTTTACGAACTGTTTGCTTAAATTTAACCAAATTTCTGGTTAATCCAAATTTTTTTCCACAAAAATTTGTTATTTTTTAGCCAACTAAAAATTTACAAAAATTTTACAAATTTTTCAGTAAATTTTAACCACAAAATTTGTTGTTTTGGTCACCCATCCAAATCTTAAAAAGAACTTTTTGCTGCTTAACTTCTGTGTCCCACTGATCTAATTCTTACTAACTTTTATTAATATTTAAGATGAATTTGAGCATATATAAATTACGAATTATTAATAATATCGTAATTATGCATTTATTTATCGATGATTAATTAAAACTTTAAAAAGCAAGAAAAATATGAAAAAAAATTTAATTCACCATTAATTTTTAAAGGATTTAAAATTTTAAAAAATTGATAACAAAGTTTTAGTTAAATTTAACAAATTATTTTGATAAATAAATTTCTAAAAATCTGATTAATGCATTTGTTGTTCATTTTTATGACTAAATTTTTAGTGCAGTGGAAACTTTTTATATGTGAACAAAAAAGAGTTCAAAATTGAGAAAACATTGAAATGATTCACTTAATAAATAACAAAAAATTTAGTAAAATTAAAAATGTTTTTGGTAAAATTTTTAACCAAACATTTTGTTGAAAAAAAAGTTTTTATACAAATTTAACCACAAGTTTGTTAAAGTCGATTATCAATAAAATATCAAAAGTATGGTTGATTTTTTTCTATGGGTGAAGAAACAATTTTCAATTACCAACACAAAATGCATATTCAAAATAATTAATAACTTCCTATTAAAAATTTCATCATTAAAAGCATAAAAAACACTGACATTTCATCCACATACAATTCAGATATCTGTCATCAAGTTATTTACCCTTAGATGAATAAAAATTTTTGATAATACTTAAACTTGCTTATCTCTTCTTTTTATTATGAAAGACTTTTTATTTATTTTTAAATAACTTTTTATATCAAAGCCGATTTTCCTTTCATGGAATTTTATTGACTTTCGCTTTCAATGTTATGTTCTTTATAGTCTTATGCATGAAAATAAGCATAGTGTAGCATATAAAACAGTCATTTCATTCATTCAGACTCTCAAGTCATTGCACTGAATCTGAGCACACATAAAAATGCAACCACATACATACATGCAGACACACAATGAGATTTCCATGAGATAGAAGTACAATATAAGATCATAAATTCTCGTATGTACAATTGTAAGAATTATTATGCACTTTTGTGTGCATATTATAATGGCATTGCATAGTTCTCTTTTTTATTGCTTGTTGTTTGTTGTTTTAATGGTAAAATGTAGGTTAAACACCATTCTTATTTAATAACTTCTCAAAGCTATGCACGGAGCAAAAATCACATGAGGCATAAAATTTTCTTGACTAGGATCAGATATTCTCATAAAAGTTTCTTGGGACTTATTTCTTTAAGATGATTATCAGCTAACATATATAGTACTATCGTCGACTTTCTAATGAGGGAATTTTTTAATGAGAGGTTTTGATACCCTCTTTCAGGTATAAAACCACTTTTCCATGTTTCATGAGTTACATCACTCTTGAGACACTCCTCAAATTCCCAGAAAATTCGTAGGAAATCCTGGTCCCGGTCCCGACTTTGGATTTCTCATCCTTTTGAAGATATATATATATATAAACCCGAATTTAAAATTTTTTTGTATTTTATTTACAATTAGGGTAAAAAATCTTGATTTTGGTCATTTTCACATTTTAAAATTTTGACAGAATTTTTCTCTAAGCTGCATTATGCAAACTTGTTGAAACCTGTTTTAAAATATCACAAGTAACCTATATTTTCATTCCTGAAAAAATTGGAAGCAGCATATCTTCCATTTCCAAGTTACAGCAACTTTAATGAAAAATCTTAAAATTGGTCAAAAAATCTTAAATTTGATCAAAAAAACTTGAAATTGGTCAAAACAAAAATTTCAAAATTGGTACATTTTTTGTAAAGTACTTATTCATTGAAGAATATTTTTTGAAATTTAAATGAATGTTTTAATGACTTTATGCAGCACATCCACCAAAATCCTTTTTGTCACAGCATATTAAGACCCACATCTTCAAGTTTGCATCAAAAAATGTGAAATTTAAAATAATTTTTGCCATTAGAAAAAAACCATTATTTTCATTTCATTTCTTAATTTTTTACGACATCCATCAATAAACTCAACATTTAAAATCCGTATCGAAAAATCAATTGAAGTTTTATAAAGAAAATCTTTTGGAAACGAGTTTATTATTTATTATTATTTATTATTGAATCACATCAGAAGCTGGATATAGTCACGAAGTACATCTGAATTTCCTCGACACCGTTTAATTTAATCCGTTTAATAAAACCAAAAAATAGGGACAAAAATGGGTCATTTTGTTTTCAAGTTTTTGAAGCAATGTTGAATTTATAAAATAATTTGTGCATCAGGACTGTTAAACAGTTGGAAAATACAACTTTTTAAAACCTTATCTTTTTATTGGAATCAACCAGTTAAGCGCAATCGACTGAATAAAAAGTGTACCAAATTTTCATTTTTTTCTTTGCAAAATCTTGTTTTTAAATTTTTGAGCATCAGGAAGGCTTAAATTTCAAATGCTTCAAAACGTGCTATTATTTTTGGATCATCTACAAGTTTTTCATACAAATTTATGCACGAAACTCCTTAGATTCCATTTTTGAAAATGACCAAAAATAAAAATGACCAAAATCAAGTTTTTTTTAACCTATAACTTTATATTGTCAGTTAATATCATTTTAAACTTAAAAAGATGTTATTATTGCACATAACTAATGAAAAATGTAGGTTTGAAAAATTGAAATTTTTTGCAAATCTTAAGTCCCGGTCCCGGTTCTGGTCCCGGCATCGAGAAAGCCTATGTCTGCCTATAAATTTCTTTGTGCTTTCATTTTCATTTAACTTTTCATTATATTCACCCAAACAGATTAAATAAGCAAGATGCAATTACGTAAGCAACCACTGTTCAATGTCGAAGTTATCAATAATAAAAAAAGCGTGTAAAAAAGATGTTGTTGATAAATTGCAGTCATGGCATGTGGATGTTCAACGAGACACAGGACAAGTGAAGGACAAATTAGGCTTTATGCTATCATAAAAAAGATATTTTATAAGAATCATGTTCCTCTCAATCAGAATGCGGGACTTTTTAATTGAATTGGTACATGAATTGATGAACAAAGAGATTATTGTTCGAGATTTTAAAAAAAATTATTTTTGACTGATGTAGACTACAGATTTGAATGGTTTGGAAATGATTTGAGGGTTAGGGTGCAATAATTTTTTTTAAATGGCTTATGCATTTAAAAATCCAAAAATTACTTATCAAGTCAGCACGAAATTCTCTTCAGATAAGATCAATAACATTCAGAACCCCATAACCCAGAAAATATGATTCGATAAAGTCCACAACTGATTCTCATCAGTATAACTGATTCCTTGAAAACCAGAGTCAATCCACATCGATGCAAAAAACAAGCTAACTCACGTTGGAACCTTGAAGATCATCTGTACATAAGCAATGCTTTTGTTTTGATTAATTGTAATGTCCATACAATCTATGTTGTAGATATTTTTATTACCGTAATAATTCTCGCTTATTTTTGGATAAGTAGAATAAAAAAATTATTTTGGAAATATGAGAAATTGTAAAGCCAGCTGAGAGTATTTAAAATGCACTTTTTTGAATAATTTTGGACAGCATCAAGGACATAAAACAAGCCTTTATTTTTTTCTCTCTCCATTTTCAAGTCGATGACTAACTTAAGAATTATTTTTTCTTGAATGCACACTGCATGCATAAGACATGACCGAAATGAGCTGTTCTTGCAAAATTCAAGTAAATCACAATGAATTCTGTTCATTAAGCATTAAGACTTGTGAAATGTGTAACAATCAAACACATTATTATTAGTGCTGTAAATTTAATTGCTTACAAAAAGGGAACAAGCTGTGTATCACGTGCCTATAACAAACTTTCATGTCGACCGAGCATTAAAACATCAAATTGTATATTTATTATTATTGTTGATTGATCTAAATTCAATGGCTGAATGGATAGGCGTAAAAGAATGACAGTAAATTGACTTTGTTGGTTGCTGGCAATTCAAAAAGGCCTCACGATTTCAAATGGGATTTATTACAAGTAGTAATAATGTTGTTTATTTTTCGATGCAATTGCTCAATGATTCATTCAGAGACTTCAGGTCTGTAAGAATGTAAAGCATTCAAAGAAAACTTTAATTAAAAGATCGTTAAAGCGTTATTATAAAAGTTCATTTTATTTTTTCGCAGACTTTTGGAATTCAAAAAAATCTCACATGTATTGCACATATATATATAATACTTTAAAGAGATTTAAGAAGTAAATATGATGGAAGTTTTAATTCAATTTTCGTATGTGTCATTATGAAATTTGCTGTCATGATCAAGTGAAATAATTGGATTTGAAAAAAAACATATTTTTATTGATTGGGAAATGCTGTAAATAACGAAGATAAGTTACTTCTTTAACATATAGAACTTTTTTATTCCCTTTAAAATAAACCCGATATGTACATGGAAGGAGGAATTTTTGATTTCTAATTTTTTTAAAAAAAATAAATTTATATCTTTCCAATTTTTTTTTACTTTTTTTCAAAATTTAAATTTAAAGTTCTGTGTTAAAATATGAATTTTTATAGTATGTGTGATGCACACAAATCTTATGAACTCAATTATCTCATTAACTCATAATAAATTGTGATCATTTAAATGAAATTCTATGTGTCTAAATTTTCGTTTGAAAATTGAATATAAAACAAAATTATGAATGCACATTAGAGTTCATAAATTAGATTTTATTTCTGAAGCTAAGTTAATAAATTTATTTAGGTATTTCATATATTTAAACTCCATTAATGTTAGACTTATAAATTTCATGGAGGCAATTAGATACATGCAGTATATGGTGTATTCTAATATAAGTTAAATAAATTGTATTATGACACATTTAATACTTTGCAATTTAACTCAGCAGCAAGGATCAATTGTGCAGCTGATACTTTGTTGATTTGTATGGGCGTAAATTCTACGAGAAAGAGATATTTAAACTGCGTAAATTAATTTAACGTAATTAAAATGAATAGTTTAGATTTTTAATGGAAATTTTGCATAATGCTTCATTTTATGCATCATAAAACATTCCCAATAGGACACATCAGCTCATACTTAAGTTCAACTTCCTAAATCTTTAATCCACTAGCTATTGATACTTTTTGGTTCATACAATTTTATGATTACATTGAATTTTTCGAAAATGATATGATTAACATAACAGAGATATGATTAATTTTCAATAAGGCACACATGCAGATATAATAATCTTGTGTTTATGATTTCACTTTCTAATCCTATACGTTATAGCCCAGAGAAGAAAATTTCAGAAAAAAAAATTTTAAGTTCCTGGTTTTTTTGAAAAATCATCTTAAAACTTTCTCAAATCTGTGTCGATTTACGAGCCCTTGGAAGACTTTACATGATCCATAAAACAATTTCTCTAACTAAGCAAATAAGCCGACCGACTTATAATTTTCTTTAGAAACAGTAACAGTAAAAGTCATTGCATGTCTGCAATGAATTATGTTGATAGAAATATCACAACAAAGATTACTAGTTCCTACAACATAACTTAATTTATAATTAATAATAAATCAATTAGTATCAGCACAAAGAAATAAACATTTTAACAATCATGCTTAATTAAGATTTAAGGCATAATTTATAATCCAATTGAATTATGGTGGGTGTTAAGACCAGACAAATTGGTATACTTAAATTGATTGACTTAAAAAATTTCAGTAGCTTTGAAAACAAAAAATATAAAATCAATAGGCTCATAATTGCTTATTTCAATAATCAAGCAATTATTGCTTCCGTCAATATTAAAGCAAGTCAAGATGTCAATAACATTCAAGGATTCAATTGAGCTGTTTTATGATTCAATTTAAAAAATAAGTTTAATTTAATTTAAAAAATGCGCTAATTTTCTTCAGTTACGATGGTATGAGTGATGGATTGCTTATAAAATTTTAATTGATTACACAATTTATGCTCAGAGATTTTCATCAGACTTCTTTTTTAATGTTTTTTTTTCAAGATGCCGTACTTATGAGTATTTACACAGCTATTTCCATGTTGAGAGCTTGAACAAAATAACATCTGAAGTTTAATTTAAAAGGCACAAAAGTTCCAGTGATTGTTTCAATTAAGATAACAAAATGTCTACAGCGATTAGAATATGAAAAAAGTAGTATTCTTAGCCATAAAAACATAACTAACATCAACTAACATCACTACAGCACAATTCCCAATGAAAGAATTTATAAAAAGAAATTTCATTCAACTCAAAATTGAGTTGACAGTTTACGGCAATTTACATACCTTAAGTACCCATATGCAATTGTTCAATTGATGTATTGCCGAAAAGAGGAAAGTAAAATTTTTAATTGAATTTTTTTACTGTCGTCAAGTATTTTTTTTTTGTTAATTTTGGAAGTGCCAAGTCACAGTGCAATCAAACTTTTTTAGTAGCCAGTTAGAAAATACGTAGATACACCAATAAATTGCTTTCTTATGAACTTTTGAGGGCGTAATCGATGGAAAAAATAAATTACTTAAAGACAGTAAAAAATTAAGGTCACAACCTGCAAATATAGCCATTGGATAATTGCCTCAAGTTTCCATGTTTGTGGACAGTGCGCAAAAACGGCTCTCGAAAGTAATTTGACTGACAACAGCCAATAATTTTTTTTAATAGATTTTTGACCTGCACTAAATTTGCAGTAATACGATTGTGGTAGCATGTCCTGTAAGGTAGCTGACTTTGTGAACTAATTGGTGGTCATTAATTTGAAAATGTGGGAGGTAAAATTCCGTCGTTAAGATATTGAATATTTTAGCTGTAGGTCTGACTTATATGTTGTAAATTTTGAGTAAGTAAACATAACCTCAAACTACGTTACTAAGACCCTAAAGTCAATATCTCATAGAATCTTACTATGCAAAAGTTTATTTATTAATAATTCTCAGTCATCACAAAAGCAAAAAAAATAATTGAAACTAAATTAATGTCAAACGTGACAATTCAAATGTGGTAGTCCCTCATAAATTATATATTTTTTCCTTACTTTGTAATTGAAAAATAAAACTTTTTTGTACTGTGCTTAATCTTTTGTGTGTCGGGATGCATTCAAATAAATATTTTTCACAGGCATGTAAATAAAAATTGAAGGAGTGAGCAGAATTATGTATGACTGAACAAATTAATAACATTTTTAATGTCACAAGTGGAATTTATTGTCTAATAGATGTTGGAGAGATATGTCTATTATTAATAAATATACTAATATCAAGGTATAGACAGTACTTCTTTTTTAATTTTACAAATGTAATTTTTTTCTTGCGAAATTTCATGTTAAAATAATTTTATGTTCATCATGTATTAAGACTATTAAGACATTTATGGTAATTTCAGTAAATATGTTTGAAGACTGTTTTTGGGGATTGAATATATTGGAATCATTGCAATTTTGAATATTAAGTAGTTTATTGGGTATGTGGAGTAAATAGTAAGAATCCTAATTAAAGGTTAAGTATGATAGATTCTGAACACAAATTCTTACAGAAAATTATTATAAGCCATCAATATTTCAAAAATCTTCAAATAAATTTCTTTTTAAAACTCCACAGCATCAAAAACATGCAACAGTCTTCATTTTTAAACTATGCATAGATACAATTTTTAATAACTATCAAGCAGAGTTTTATCGCCCTTTGAAAGCAATCAAAATAAATACAATTCAAATCGATTGCATATCGACCTTATAAGGTGGATCATACGGGTGAGATTGATGACATTTGAAGGCACTGTGTAGTTCATTATAACTTATGCATGCAATGCAAAAATTTATTACAATTCCTAAACAGTTAATTTTACACAAAAATGAAAAGTTTTTTTATTTTATTTTTTAAGCTAATCTAATGATGCCGTAAGCGATAGACAATGCATACTGGCAGTGGTAACAATTTCAATTGCAATTCATCTCCAGCCTCAAACACTCACCGGATTGTGAAGAGTCAATAAATTTTATTCATTTTTAATAAATCGACTTCTTGATTAACCTCGCCATAAGGCAAAAAGAGTAAGAAATGAAAATTGTAGCTGATTAGTAACTAACTCAAATAAATTATTACATACTTGAGTGAGGAGAAAATTATGGTGGATGCTACGTAAAAGGATAATTTATGCTTCTTTCACATGTTTCACTTATTTTGTATAATTTTTGAACAAATTGACAATAAATTTAATGAATAGAGCTGCACATACAAAAAATAATACTTAGTGAAAGCCAAGGCGTGGACACTAGGATTAATCCTGAATAATCCCAATAATCCCGAATAATCCTGAATAATCCTGATTTTGGGATTATTGACAAATTCATTATCTATGTATCGAAAAAAGTTAAAAATTGATAAAAATCATCAATCTAACTATAAATCCATCATAAAACACAAAACTAAGCACGAAGAACCCAATAAAAGAGCTTAAAAATTATTGCCAGGATTATTGGGATTATTAGGATTATTGGGATTATCGGGATTATTGGGATTATTCAGGATTATTAGGATTATTTATTTCTTTTATTAAAAAATTATCATGCAGAATCCGTCACGAACATAATAATACTTAATTTTTTCATATTGAATTGTGTTATAGAGTATAAATTCTAATTAATCATGATGAAATATGCTCAAAAATATCAATAATCCCAAATAATCCTAATAATCCCAATAATCCCGATAATCCCAATAATCCTGGTATAATTTTAAGTGTCCACGCCTTGGTGAAAGCTGAAGTTGTAAAAATGACACATGACATGACAATTAATGTTGTCTAATGAAATTTACAGATACCGAAAAATAAAGAAAGAAAAAGAAAATATTGTCATCGATCACAAAACTAGTGGTAAGCCGCAAATGTAATGATCAAATATTTAACATGAAAAAATACTGTCGTATTGTCGCACGCCAATGTATCTTTTGTTCATACTTCATTTTCTACATTATAATAACAAAAGAGGCAGTTTGGAGAATGTGCTGAGCGGTGGGTTGACGAGCCGCTAAATTTTTTTAATCATGAAAACATTTTTAAACTTTTTTCCAACTTTTTTTAAATTTTAAAATGTGTAAATATTTTTCTAAATTTAAAATTTCTTAAAATTTTGATTTTTAATTTTTTTTTTTAATTTTTTGCTAGGTACATTACATTGATATACCCTAGGTCAATGTAATTGTGCAGAGCTTGCAGAAAGCATTCGCCATATCTATGGCAAAATACACAAATCGTCATTTTATGACAAAAACAACACAAAAATCCATCGATGTCAACGCATCAAAAAAAGGCAATAAAATCTTCACCAAAAAATCAACATTTAAGATGAATAAGCTGCTGCTTGAACTCTTAAAATTAATATTTATAAATTTATATATGGGCAATTCCACGAAAGATTTTCTCTCCAAAATTTTCTCCAAATTAATTTTTCTCTTTATTAATTGCATTATTGTATTTGTTTGGCAGTAGATTTCAGTAAAATCTATACATCAAACTTCATTAGAAGCATATAAAGTATCTAATTAAAGAAAAATTTGAATTCTACGAAGAAATTACTCGGTTTCACAATAAAAATTTTACTCAAGTCTCCAAAGTGTTTTCATCGATTTCTCTTTATCAAAGATCATTCAATATGAAGTAAATATACAAAAAGATAGATAAATCTGCAAGCTTTTACATATATAAAATCCACATTTTGAGAATCTTTAGTTAAGCTGCAATATCAATTCCACGAAAAAGTCTACAGTGAAACCGAGTAATTTGTAGAGAAAAATTAACAAATTTTTTATCAATAAATTGCT
Organism: Chironomus striatipennis; assembly: GCA_026123125.1. Classification (NCBI taxonomy): domain Eukaryota; kingdom Metazoa; phylum Arthropoda; class Insecta; order Diptera; family Chironomidae; genus Chironomus; species Chironomus striatipennis. The sequence goes on along the minus strand of CM047393.1, from coordinate 1,161,941 downwards.
ATTTTTAGACCTAGAACAAACGAATCACAATGCAAATAGTCTAATAATCAGTAATTTAGGTAGATTAATAAGATTTGTATCATATTATTCAAGAAAATAATGTTTAAAAATTTTTTGAAAAAAAAAAAATCGATGAAACCTTCTCGTAGAATTGCCCATTTGTAATTAGTATGAAAAGCAAAATAAAAAATAACATTTTTTTTTTAAAAAAAATGTAAGTCTAATGGTTTTAGGTATAAAAAAGTAGTTTATTTGTATTTCAAATTAATAAAAAAGCTCTTTCGTCGTGTGTCTAAAATCGATCGAAAAAGAAAGTTTTCATTCCATTATTTGCTTTAATTTTTCGTGCTTACAAGAAGAAAATGAATTGAAATAGATTTAATGCTAAGGCATTGTTGGTGTTTTTTAGAAGAAAATAAATGTGCGACACTTAATAGTTACACTTTCATGATCAGAATAATTGCACTCACTTTAATAGCGTTGGCTTGCAAATTGAAAATAAGTTGGAATTTTCATTCTAATAAAATTGATTGGATTTGAAAAAATGTCAATGAATTTAAATTTGAATGATCTTAAAAATCTTTAATAGACCGTTTCTGCACTGGTACTTGACATATTCATTTTTTATTTCCTGCATTTTAAAATGTTTATCGAAAGTCGTTGAGGGTTGAGCTGTTAATTTTATTTAGATGGAATTTTGAATTTTAGGAAGCTTTTTATTATTGTTAAATCAAATAAAGGCTGAATGAGACATGAAGATGTTTAATATTTTTACGAGTTGGAAGTTTTGATACATCCTATATTTAGTTATTTAAATTTTGAGAACTTCTGGATCCCAATTTTTTTTTCTTCTGGAAAAAAACGTTAACCCCCCATTTAGCAACCATAAATCTCCATCCAGAATTCACAGTGTCAAATTACATTCTCAAATAAAAATACTTGAGCATGTAATGACTCATAAATCATATAATCGATGCATTTATAAAATTACCTCATATATCATGCACACCTCTCTAAAAAGAATGCAAATTTCCGCATCAATTTGTCATCTTATAATATAGTGCAATGAAAAATTACAATAAAATTGGCTTAAAAATTAAGAAAACATTTGTTAAAATTAACCGAAAATTTTTTACTTTATAAACGAAGAGAAAAAAATTCTTGAAGAATTAAATTGTTACACGCAATTCAAAGTGACTTGACCGAAAGGCACTGAATGGATTATTTATTTTTGCATTTTTAACATGAAATGAAAATTTAAGAGTATTTTACTCAAACTTTGTATCATTATTTTATTTTTATTTCAGGTTCCTGGTCGTGAATACAATGCGGAACAAATTACATCTCATAAATTCTTCACTGCTTTTTGTTTATACTCACAAGATGTTGTTTTACGCTTTCCGCTAAGTTTTTTTCTCCTCTTATTGGCAAAATTTATGTTTTAAATCATAACAGAAAAAATATTTTTTTTTTCGCTTCGGTTAAATTGAATGGATAGATCAAAGCAATATGATGACGTTATTATGCAATCGGTTATTAAGAGAGTAAATTTCACTTTACTAATAAAATACTGGAAATCCTTTATCCAAATTAGTCGAGAGTTTTTCAAATGTAAATAATTTTTAGGTAAATTAACAACAATCGATATTTATTGTGATTATTAGATATGTAGATAAAAAAATATAATGGTTGATGGATTGCTTTAATAGGATGAATTGAGGGTTATTTAAGAGATTAGTGACATAATAGATGTTGACTTTGAGAGTTTAGGTTGTTGTTAAACAATTTAAATAAATTTAAAGAATTTAATGGAAAAAGTGATTTTAAAAAAATAATTATGCAAAATAATTAAAAGTCCTTAGTTTATGTTTATGAATTGCAGTCTTATTTCATTATTCAAACAAAAATCTACCAGATTATGAAGCAATGAATTGTACAAATATCATTGAATTTACAAATTTTAATTTTAACAATCCAATTTATTGCAAAGATTTTCCAATGTCACCAATGTCACGCTATCACTGCTGTTAGAGGTTATTCACAGTCTATAAAGCAATTTTACTATTTTTGTCTCAAAGAGAATCTTATCTAACGTAAAAGTCTAATTTTCATAACAAAAAAAGTTATTTTAAAAATTAAATCTACAATAATAAATTATTTTCTTTTGCTCTGGGTTATTGAATGAATTATTAACTAGCGACATAATTTATATTACAAAAAATTTCATATTTCTCATATTGAAAATTTCGTCAAAAATGCTCTAAAAACAGTTTTTTGTTTATTAAATAAAATAATCATTACAAAAAATATTTCAATGCCTTATTTTTGGTAGTGTATATATACTTAATTGAATAAAAAAAACTACAAATAGTTTCTTGTTTGACTGTCAATGTCAAGTTATTTACAAAATATTTCGAATTCAAATTAAAAAATATTTGAAAATATACTGGTAAAAAGTAAAAAAAAAATTATCAGATAATATGATTCGAAAAAAATAGTGATTAGAAAGCTACATCTGTTAGTTACGGCTGTACTCAATGAAACTTTAAATTGATTTGATAAACAGCTAGATAAAGCGTTTTAAACTTGATACATATGAGACTTAAGTATTATTATTATTATTATTAATGCTATAAAGTTTTGGATGTTTTCACAATTTTTTGGATTAGATGCAGGTTAATCTTGTTAATGGTATCTGTTATAGTTTGACATTTTGATCCTAACCCTAGCAAATTCTGCTCGTAGAGAAGCTAATATAAATAATAACAAATGAGCTTCAATTTCCTCGCATATGTAAAAACCAAATCTTTTAGTGAATAGCAAGAAGTCATTTAAGCATCAATGATCATGCTCAAAAACAGAGTAAATTAATGAGATTTAAGACGATGAAAATTAAGTACACGGCCTTCCATTTTAAATCTTTAAAGCAGAAAAAAGGTGCTACAATTATACGTTTAAGTACACATATATGTAAGCGATCAATGCGTCCTCAAAGGTGGTATATAGGGTGAGAATTGCATGATTATGACATCAAACAATTCAATACCGACGATGATCAAGAAGAAAAAATATTTTACAATTTTCGGAAATAAAATAGCAGAATTAGATGCTAAAAGAGTTTAAGTACTTTACCAGATATTGCGTAATTTGTATACAATAACCGGATGCCCTTCTGGTGTATAATTTTTTTACATCATTTTGCATTTGATTTTCTTTGAGCGCTCGACTAGGCTACTACTGTGTATCAATATTCGCCAATACTACCACAACAATAGAGCTTTGTTGTCCCTCAATGGAATCGAGCACTGAGGCATGCTGTATTGTACTGATTATGTGCAATCAAATATAGATATACATTTTTAATAATTATTTTTGCTTTTGCTATAAGGTACCAATGAATGCAGAATTTCTGCTCCTTCATTATGGCTTGTACTGTAATTGCTTCGATATCGCCTCGATATTTTATTTTAGGTTGATTAATTAAGTAATAATTATGCTTGCCTTTTGCCTGCACTCACCCAGCTGAATTTAATTTTATTTAATAAATTGAAATTGCACCGCTGAGTCAAAATTAGTTTAATATAAAATTTAATTAAATTCAACAATAGTAAAAAGTTCAGAGAGGTGGCAATATAATTAGATGACGTAGATTATGTAGATGATGTAAAATTAATTAAAGTCATACAGTTTAAACATTTTGTTAATCTTTTTGCTTCGTTTTACACTCTGATTTATTCATAACAGCATGACGATGGCGTGCTCAAGGTTTTAAAGTGAGTCAAGAAGAAATAATAGGAAAAATTCACAGACAAAAGTTTTGAGTAAATCCGGAAGAAATTTTTAATATTCTATTAGCTGCTTGGTCATTTGCGTCTATTGAGATACTGTAGGTCAAAGCAAATTAGCCATTGATCGAATATTTCGTGATAGAAATCGATGTTTTCATGAGTCCTACACGATTAAGGTGTTTTGATTGAAATTCGATAAAAATTTACAATTTTGAGGATTTGTAGAAAGATATTTAGTAGATTTTTTACAATCATATAGAACTATATTTTTCTTCAACTTTAACTGTATCGAAAATTTTAAAGAAAATCGAATAAGAACTCAAAATTTATTTCTAAACATTAGACTTTTCGTTGATCTTTGTTTCTTTTGAAACTCAAACATTAAAATAACGCCAATATGTAAATTTACATAGTATGGCATCTGCCAATTGTTGATCGTGTCATGCGTGGGATATCGACCCAAATTGACTGTATAATATTCACTATATTAAAGTATATGTTCACCAGTACTGCGTGTTCTTGAATGATGGGCTGAACAGCGTGTGCGTTTGCTGGCGTTAATGATTTGCGGTTAATGAAAGAGATGAGACTCAATGAACCAGGATCTCAAATAATCCATATTTGTGAGTACAACGGAAGTTCATTCAATAAGTATGAATAATAGAAGAATTTTTACAAGTAGCTTTCAATATTTATTTTCTATGCTCTTTGAAACAAATTAAACTTATTGCTTTCCGCAAATGGCTATTCGTAATAATGCATATACAAATTGATTTCTCACCTCTATGCAATATTATTTTAATCCATAAAAAAAATTCAATCGTCCTTATTATGATTTTATTTCGTAAATTTTGCATGCTCCTTGAAACTTAATGTTCTATAATTCATCAACATGAGCGGCAAAGGGCATTTGAAATATTTTTAAAAGCCATTTCAAAATAATATAAATATAAAGTACATGAATTAATCAAGTTAATAGGAAGTGATTAAAAAGAATAGTACTTCCATGGATGGAAGTAGAAATGGATGCTGAATAGAGAAATAAGTGCAAAAAGGCCTTGAATAAGTGTGCATTTATAGTGAATTGAAATTATTGGTAAAATGAAACAAAGTAAGAAGTTTTAAATTGGCACAAATATCAACCATGAACTCTAGTGACATGCGCTGTTTGGTATTGAATAATACTCAATAGGAAATCAACAATATCGGATGATCTCTTCGTGCTGTAGTGTCACCCATGAAGAAATTTAAAGCTCCGCAAGAGACTTTCGGCATCATCAAACATTTACTATCATTCATAATCAAAACTTAGATGCCTTTAACCTCCATAAAATTGGCAACTCTGTTTGCCAACTCCTACGGAAAACTGTTAAAAATGTCATAACTATTTTGACTCAAATGTCAATGATCAAACATCAAAATAATTGCTTATTGTCATCAAAAAATTATTTAAAAAAATAATCACAAACAATCAAATGTCCATTGTTATTATTATGTTTTGACTATTTTAGAGAAATTTCTCTGTCTTATGATTGTTTTGAGTTGATTGCTGTACTGTTATGATAAATTGCTTTATTATTGATAAGTTTGAGTTTAAGTTGAAGTTAACTTTGTTGGGCATAAATGGATGTGCAATTTGAGTTAATTTTTTTTGAAAATTAAAAGATGAAAATGAAATTGAAGTGGAATTAGCGTATTTTATGAATTCTACCAAAAGTCTAATGATCATTCTATTTTCAAATTTTCTAAGCAACCAATAAGGAGTTAAATGTTTTGTAGTTTTTATACCTTGGTTTAAACATTATAAGAGGAATTAGCATTAAGTTGATTACAAGCTCTCAAATCTTATCCAAAGGCTACTCAAATCAACAATGTCAATTATCTGTCTTTACATCTAATAAACTTTACTTCAATATCACTACAATTCATCAATGTTAATATCCACTAAAAAAATCAACAAATCCATGAACTCGATAAACTCAAGCTACAAACTTTCATCATGCCGTAAAATGTCAGAGACAAATTCAATGACCAAACATTATTTCATTAAAATTGAACATACAAAAATGGCAGTTTAAATTAATCTCTCAAATTGTATCCATCCCAAGGCGTACACACTCAGGAAATTTCCTGTATTTCCGGAAATTTCCTGCATTTCCGGAAATCGGGAAATATCAGGAAATTTTAGATTTAGCTCTTTAACTGCAAGGTTTTGGAGAACAATTAGTACAAAATAGTATTTTTGATGTCTAAATACACTATGAATGATTAAATATTGTTTTTAAATTTTTTTTGAAAAATGTTGAAAATTTTCTGTTTTTTAAAAAAATTTAGCCATGAAAATTATAATTTGAATTGTAACCAAACAAAAAAATTTCATAACATTTTTTGAGCATGAAATCATCAGAAATACTGTTCTATACAATATTTCCTGCATTTGCAGTCCATTCAGATGTTTAGTGAAGAGATTTCCTGTTTTTCCTGTATTTCCGGAAATTTCCTGAGATTTCCCGAGTGTGTACGCCTTGATCCATCCTGTCATCATGTATATGTGTCACTAAACTATATAAATTCTTCGATTCAAAAGAAGTCATTAAAGATAAAAAAGATGATGATTTGTGTCAGCGGAATTACCAAATTAATTTCTAAATTTGATAGCTTTTTTAAAGTCAAAAAGTTCAAAGTGACTGACACTGTTAAATTCTAAAAAAATAAAAATAAAATCGACGCCAAAAGAGCAATTACGAAAATAAAAGGCTTGCAAATATATTAATCAAGTTGCGCAAAAAATTATGCACAGGCTTTTCCTTCTTCTATGTGCTTGCCTGCTTGTCATGATGATACTCACAAAAAAAAAGTCTTCAAATGTTAAATACGAGATGAAAAGAAAGAATCTCAAAACTCATTGTTATTGTGGCATTTTTCGTACCATCGTCATCATCATCATCGTGTCATCTGATATTTATGTCTAACATTAGTGATGCGTGACAAACAAAAGAAGAATTGAAGTTATTTCACGTTTAAAGGAAGTTTGTAAGAATTTAATTTATTTTAATATTTGCGAAATTCACGTGTCATGTCTGCATTTCGTCATGCTGCACATTTTAACATAATTAAGTTTCGAGCTACTCTTATTTCATCGCATCTTTGATTTTTTCGTGTTTTTTTTATTTCTTCTTTAAAAGAAATGTCTTTTCTCATCTCACCGCACAGCAACGTGCATCACAAACAGCAGAAGAAGCAATAGCGGTAAATGAACGTAAATCGTGAGACTTTTTTTTATACGTTTGGCATTTCTTTTGTTTTTTTTTTTCATCACATCATCTTTCTTCTCATTTAAGTCAGTTAGTGGATCATCTAATAGCATCGTTATTATTATTTTTTTGACGAGACATTTTTATTGCATTTTAAAATGTTTTTTTTTGTCTAATTTGCACAATATTATGGTTTTAAAATGATGAATGTTTAGAAGAAGATGTGATGGCTTAAGCGAGTTATGAATTTTGAAAGACACAAGTTTGAAAAAAGTTTTGAGTTGTTATAAATTATTTATAACGAGCTTTGAAATTTTAAATTTTTTCCGGTTTTTGAAGTTTAAAACAATTCTAAATTTTGGTTCAATCAAATATATTCTGATCTAAAACCTAGTTACACAACAAAAACAATGAATACCACAACTGCTAATTACTCTTTCAAGCCTTTAAACAATTACAGACAGCACATACGGAACATATGACTAGATCAGACAGTTGCTTACTAAACATAACAACTAATCTATTAGACAGTTATCCATTCGGTTGAAAATTCACGCAGTAAGTCTAGAAATGAGTCACGTGATGAGAAATGAGTGCCAATAAACCCAAACTGAACCTAAACAGTAAACAATTCAGTTCAATATAAAATGCATAAAAAGATTTTAAATGTATATATTTAGACAAAACTTGCGCAAGTTGTCATCATAAAAAAGCAAAATTTTTTACAAAAATGATTAATGTTATTGATGTGGAGTGCCTTGACGAGCCTCATAACTTTTTTGCATATCGCACCTAAAATTAGAAGTGGAACGCAACTAGCATGTGCATGTTAATTGCATGTCGCATTTTATAGCGACATGAGACATGTAATGAAAGACGATCGGGAAGTTAATTAATTTTGAATTCCATGAATTCTAATTTAAAATTTTAATGAAAATTTATAGGAAATTTTAATGCTTCCACATTTTGGGACAAAAATTAATTCATAAAAAATGTTCTAGATCAAGGAGAGGCTTCTCCTATATTTTATTGCTTATTAGTCAATTCTATTTATATGTAAATAATTTCAAGTAGCATGCACAAGAATTTTGAAATTTATTGACATGTCATACAACCTATAAATGTCTTAATCTCTAGTTCCATCAGACATATTTTTCATAGAGCTAACAACATTCATCTAGGATTGATCTACATGATTCAATATACTCAATTATTTAATCATGATCAATCTCTCATGTACTTGATCATTAGTTAAAGTCAAGTGAGTGGAATTGGAAATATTTTTATATTCTTATGTGACATCTGTGCATGTTTGTTTTGATTTATATTAATATTATAGTTATTAAGCTGCTTTGTATTTTTTTATTAAGTATAGCAATTGTTCACAGCAGTTTTGAGATGGAGTTAAGGAAATGTTGATTTTTAAATTAAACGTATCCAGAAAACTGAACTCAACCTAGACCCCAATAACCAGAAAATTTCAAAGTTATTTAAAAGCTAGTTCTCCGCTAACTTTTAACTTTTTTTTCTATATAAAGTTAGCTTTGAACTTGCTTTAAACTTACTTACTTTTAACAAAACTTTTTTCAACAAGAGAATATTGAATCTCCTTGCTACAGCTCTGCTAAAACATCAACAAAGAGAATTAATTCTAAACTAGTTCACAATCGACTAACTGCAACAATGAAGAGTTGTGGAATTTATAATCAATTTAATTAGAAAGGAAATTTTAAGAAGAATTTAATGATGAATTTTTATTAAAAAATAGAAACTTGAGGATTTTCATGAGAAGCTTTTTGTATGATGCAATTGTTAATTTGCAGTTTTGGATAATAATTATATAAAAATTCATCTTTAAAGTAAATCATAGTATCATGAATGAGACATAAAAGCAATCCATAAAGTCCATATCAGACAATTAAACCAAGTCTTCAAGCTTCCCAGAAATTTCGTCAATTCCTCGAATTTTTCTCAATTTAACGTCAATGCAACTTTTTATGTATAAAAGTCAATAAATTACATAAAGTCACATTCAATGCTAGCCATATATTGAAAGTTGACAAGATTTGATTAAGGTTCATTAAGTATTTATCTATAAAGTATATGTGCAAAAGTAGGTCTCATTCATACCAACTTTCAAATTGCGATTGACTTCTTCTTTTTGCCTCACAAAAATTATTATTTTTAATTATGCCACAAAAAAATTAAGCTATGATAGTTAAACTGAGGAATTGTGTTATTTTAACACTGGAGGATTATAATGGAACTTTCAAGTTTAAATTGAGAAACATGTACCATTTAAAAATAAGGAGAAAGTTTTCAAACTAGCTTATCTAATTAAATGCTATCAGAAAAGATTAATTATTAAATGATACAATTTCGATTGAAACTGGAGTATGATTATGAGGTGTTACATATTATGTTGCTGTATTTGGAACTGCCAATTTCTATTGTTATATAATTTTGATCCTTTTGATTTGTTAATTATTTGGGCTACTGATACTATTTGAGTGATAAATGTCTGAAAATTTGGATTTAAAAGGTGTAAAGTCATTGACTCTTGCCAGATGTTTAGACCAAATGTATGTTAAGGTGCTTTAGTTTTGATTTATAAAATTTGAGAAAAAATATCTTCGCATCATTCAAATGTCAAAAAATCGTTAAATCACAAAAAGACTTGACAAACTCAAATTCAGTTAACACTTCATCTGAAACAGAATCAGCCTATAATTTAATCTAAAAACCAGCTAATCCATAAAGCAATAAAACCATAAAAATCACACAAAACTACAAAATTGTTAATCTCAATAACTTTGATATAATTTACCACAAAACTTAAATCTACAGCATATTAATCAAATCTTAATTATTCCACTGCATACAATGTTATAAATATTTACACCACATAGAAACTAATCAAATTACCAAAGCATATCTAATTCACAAGTAAGATATATCTGTAACACAAAAAAAAGCTTCACAAATTTTACAAGCTGTTTTCATTTTGTTTACCCATTCCTCTATGTCAAGGTTAAGCCACCGTAACGGTTCTTATCAGGTGTGTCAGTTGACATAACAAAAAAGAGACATATACGTATACAAAAAATAAATTTGAAATGAAAAGTGAAGGTTTTGATCTTGATACAGTTTTCAAATCACCACACTTGTGTGACTTGATGCTAATAAATCAAAATTAATAAATCACAATTAATTTTCAGAAATTCAATTGCTTAACAAAATAACATTCAAATTAAATTTAAATTAAAACCGATTAGGTTGGTGTTAAAATTAATCAAATGTACTTCGAACATTAAATCAATGAATAGCAATGAATAAAAAAGAAGAATTATTATCAATTGCTTAAAATATTTGTTATTTTTCTGTACCGCACCTAAAGCGCATATATTGAATACAGTGTAATTTTTTAACTGTACACAGTCAGTGGAAGAATTTAATTTTATGCAATCAAATATTTCAGTGCTCTCTGTGACTCTCCATGTATATATTTGCAATATAACATTGAAATGCCATAACATCATGTCTTAATACATTTGAGGATCATTTCTTTGTTGTGTAAAGTATTTTGAGAAATTGGGAATCAAGGATAGGATGAGAAAAAGTTAAAAACTCAGCAATACACTAAATTTGAACAACATTTTATTAAAAATCGTTAAAATTTTGCGAATAATTTATATGCAAAAGGAACCTTAAAAAACTAAAAAACATAAGGGGCCGTTCACTTATTACGTAACGCAAAAATTCGGATTTTTTACCCCCCCCCCCCTGCGTAACGTTTTTAACAAAAGAATCAGTTGCGAGAACAATAGACCGTAACAAACTCTCGACCCCCCCCCCCCTCAGAGCGTTACGTAATAAGTGAACGGCCCCTAAACAACGCATCAGCATCAGAATGACTCAATTTTTGCGGTAAGCGTAAAACAATCTTTATAAATAAGGTAAATACATAAAAAACACAATAAATATTCATGTTCTCATTGAAAAATCTAATTGAGGTTGCACAATATTATTTCCATCATTCTTTCAGCTGTGAAAAAAAATCTACTCACGAATGGTTGGCAAGGTCGCATGTGAGAAGAAAGAAATAAAAAAATTGTACTATTTCTGCTCGAAAAAAACAAAAACACAACCATAACAGCAACAAATTGAGTAGTATGCGAAAAAATGGAATACTTTACATTACCGCATAATGAACATTCATAACGTACATACCACGAGAGAGGTAGAACCAAGCGAGATATTGGCAATTTGACTTGAGGACCATGAAACTTTCTCTTTCAACGATCATGCCATATTTACAGCCATTAGTGGCTATTAAATAACTTCATTAAGTATAAACTTGATTGCATTACTTTTGGGAGTAATAAACATCAGCAGTGACTAATTATACATCTTCCTTGAGAGAATCATTGCTAATGTATCAGATCCCGCATTTTTAAAATCGTACCTTTTAGCCACCAATGTCATAATGTAAAGTGCACGAAAAGTAATAAAAAATATTGGAAGGGGATGAATAAGACACGGAGCACTTAAGCAGGCAGGTGAGGTAATTGAGTTCAGAATTTGTGTTCGGTGCAATTTTGAAATTCTTAGGATGAAAGGTTAGAATAGTTTTAAAAATTGAGTATTAACAGCCAAAGCTTGACTCTTCAATTTCTAGAAACATTAGGTACTAATAACTGCTCATGAAATAGCTATGATCTTCATCATTCACGACTAAATGACCTGATCAATCACTTGGTAAATTTTTTCAAACATTTTCAATATCAAATGTTTGAATCGGAATTTGTCCAGATTAACATTAACTTGAAATTTTTTTTTGTGTGATGGAAAATTAGCATCATTGGCAAATAATTACAGCGATCATCATCGCAATTATCATACATGTATGTGTTTGCAATAAAAGGTTATGTCAGCATAAGATTGATGTTTAATAGAAAAGAAGATTTTTTTCGATCGTTTTTGATACATTAGCCAGTGCCACTATGGTGGGCCATATGTGAGACAAAAATATTGTAATTTATGGCTTATGCCGTTTAGCAACATTTAAGCATGAAGTAATTACTGAATGACTTCACATCATGCAATCGGTCTATATCAGGGTCTATACTGTATTTTCGCACAATACACACTCATAGCAGTTAGATAAGACATGAACTAATTAAGAAATTGTAACATAATTGCCAACTTTAAATAATAGAATTATGATCTACAATGACTGCATGTCTTGCCACATAAACTTCTTTTTTTAAACAAAAGGTGCAATCACGCTCCAATGAAATCAAACAAGATTCATTTCGAGGTCACATGCATGATGATGATGATGATCATGTTCAATTTTTTTATGCTACTCTTTATTTTTTCGAATGAAAATGTCAAGAACTTCCATTGCATTTACATTTTCGTTCGACTGATGTCGTCGATGAAATGATGAAACTCATCTAATGCTCGTCTCTTTTTTATTCTCTTGTACAAAAGGAGATTAATTGGCTAAAAGAACGTTACTTAGATTTCATAGCAATTGCTACACTGTTGATGGACATTCCATGACTTGTGATTGATTGAAAACTGAACAATTTTGAAAAATGTTCTTGTTGGTCACTTTAATGAGTCTCTGTAGCATAAATTAAGTTAAAAATGGGGCCATCGAACGGAATTGATACATTCTTTTGGTTTTATTACTTCGTATTCATGCATTGACACTTTCTTGCTAGGCAGCGCAGCCAGAAGGCAAAGAAGTGTGTTTTCAGTATTATTCAATTAGAGATCGTTCAGAAATGATGCCAAGTTCTTAGTTTACATAAAATTTGTTTACATAAATCAGCACCTATCGCATTCAAGTTAAACCTAACAGCTTAAATTTTTACAGAGTCATCTCTTATGAACAACCCCCAAAAAACAATAAAGTACAATATTGACATAAACTTCTCAAAGACATTTGTGCCACTTGTCTAGTGAAATTTGTAATTGACAAAACAATTACTTCATTTCGGTATGGCTACAGACCGTAACAAAATATTAAAAATTTGAATATTCAATTTGTGTTAACTATCAAATAGACAAAAAAATTGTGTAAATCACGTTTCACTGACATTTCAAAACCTATCACATATTCAAAAAATTTTTTTTCGTCTACATTCATTTACAAATTGGTGAGAAATGTGGATAGCAAGAGATATGATAATGGCAACTAATGATTGACTATTGATATGTGAGTCAAACGATTAGGCAGAGAAATAATTAAAAGAGAAATGAAATCCAGTTGCATGTCTAATCAATAATCAAAATGATTAGCTTGAGGAATCAAGTCATAAGCTTTTTGGCATTTGTTTGTGATATTTACACTTGTAAAGTGCGAAATTTTCATTAGTGGAGAAGATTGCCTGTGATTGGGTTCAATGCTTGATTGATTAGTGAAAAGTTTGAGGGTCTCGGTGATTTTTTGAGAATTTATGAAGCGAGTTTAATTTACTTTGTACCTTTCCAAAAATTGCTCATTTGTCTCCCTTTCAAATTTCGATTCTCATACCAATCTCTGTGCTTCAGTCTACAACATGATCCAATTAAATTTGATGCTCATTCATCCCTCAAAATAGTTTACAATCTTTAAATTTATCAATTACTCATCAGTCACATGCATACTTTCAGAATTTATGTATTACATTAAGAAAATCTACAAAACTTCTGGATTGCTACACATTTTTTTCTTGAATAATGCTTGTTAACATATTTTATGCCCTTTTAAATGCCATTTCAAAGACTCATTCATCTTCATCTTAACCTATATATTTTATTCATAGTCATCGTGTCCTCTTCTTTTCAGTATAGAAAGAAAGACCGTAAACAAATTATTACATCATGACCTTGAGATAGTTCACTCTACTCGCTAATCGTTGCAAACAAAATAAAGCCTCTACGTGATACTTTTTCACTTCACTCAGAATTCACATGGTACCGTAACTGTGTGTTGAAATAATATTAATTACATACTTTTATCTTCCCTCCCTATTGTTTCCCACAAAATTACAATTTTGTTCATTCATTCATGTTCTTTTATTTCAATTTTTTTTCTGTATCTTATTAACTTTAATTTTAATACTAAGAAATTTTTTTAATTTTTTTCTTCGATTTCCCAATCAAATTGTGTCCACTTCTTCAGCATGACTTTGTCTGATGAGATACTTCAGATGATTAATGATAAGAGTTGTTAGGAAATGATTCAATGTTTATTGCGTTGTTTAACAACATTTTGTCAAGTTTAAATTTAATGAAATGTAGCATTAACATTTTACTGTAATGAAACGCAAGTTTATTATCCAAAAAAGGTTCAAGATGGCATTAGTAAATGAGAAAATATTTAAATTAATCATCTCTTCTACCTTCGAGTCTTCGAGTACGTTCGGTTTTGCTCATGTTTGCATTTTTGGATATTTAAGATTGAGAATTGTTTATGGGATTTTGTGGATTAGACGCATTTTTTGAATCAACTATTTAATGTAAAGATAAATTTGTGCATGCATCATTTGTAATATTATGTAAATATTCATTTTTTGAACAAATTTTAAAATAAAAATTAAAATATTAGAAAATATTTTTATTTTCTTGGACTAGGCTTTAATTGATAAGAAAGGCAAGAAAATATAAATCTTCTGAAATAAAATAATCTTTTTAGTCTTAAATAATCCAGCAAGCCAAACAAAATAAATTCATTCACGTTTTATTCTTCCATTGAAAGCTACAATAACTAAAATCATTCATTACCATCATCATCCCACAAAATATCAAACAAACAAGAGAAACCCAAGAAAGAAGAAATATTTTTATAAAGTTCAATGAGAATTACTTCGTCGGTGAATTTTTCAAATAATAAAACATTTTTTGAAAGTACGAGACCCGATACATATGAAATTATACTACAATATTAGGTTTCATCTAATAGCTCTCAATACATAACGGTTTTCCTTATTTTAGTACAAAATTTGAATAAGGAATTTTTAGTATTCCTTATTTTAGTACAAAGTGTCCGTTAAATTTTTATTAAAGAAATTCGATAAATTCGGACTTTCTAAATTGTTAACTTACTTTCAGAATGAATATTTTCATAGAAAACTGATTTTCTTAATTTATAAGGCTATTAGAAATGTACCAACAATCAGAAATTTATGTTAAATTGAAGAAATTAGGAATTAATTTATTATAGTTGTGTGTGTATTTAAATGTATTTGTAATGTTTACAAAATCGACCAATCAGAATTAAGTTGTGTTTTTAACTTAATTTCGGACTTTTTAACAAATTTTAAAACTATTGAACTAATGTAGCATGATTCAAGCTACAAGAATAAAATATTAGAAAAATAAAAGTTAAATGATTTAATTTTAAATTAACAAAAATAAAACTTTCTCTGCGCTTGTGTTAGTGTGATTTTTTCGTACTCACAAAACATTCAAATTCAAATTTTTGTACGAAATAACGGAAAATATTGCTATTGAGAGTTATTAGGGTTTCATGTAACTATATAGCTCATTAAAATGCCACTTACTTTGAATAGTTTATCTTTTTGGTACCAAATATCTTCCTCATCATCCATCTGCATATATGCCTGATCCAAATTTAGATCGTCACGTGATCGTGATAAAATTTTACGCCTAGACACCATTTCACGTGGCAGTGTTGAGCTTTGGTGAGGTCCAAGGCTGGAAGTACAAAAAATAAATAAATTATTTTTTTTTTCTAAATTAAAAAAGCAGCTAGAATTAATGAATTTAGGATGAAATATGACAGAAAAACAAGATTTTAATTATAGTAATTATAGCATTGATGAACATGAACTAATCATGTAATTGTCATCGTCATCAACGCGTTATGGGAATATCAGTGATGCGACGACTGTGAGAAACATCAACAATTGAAATGGGTCATTTAAATTAAACGACAATTACGGTAGTTAGGGTATGTATGTGATCTCATCGAAGGACGTAAGTCAGAAAAAAGGCAAATTAATTTTCGTATTTTTCACGTGTGGCCATGGTCAAAGTCGTCTATCATTCTGTCATTTTTGTGACTGAATCAATTATCATAACCATAAATTATTATTGAATTAACACATGCATGCATGAAATTGCTCCAATTTAGTTAGTTTTTTTTTCGCAGTCAATACCTTTCGGAACTGACAAATGAAAGCGAAAGGATTTTTTTTTTTTGCATAACAAGAGACATTAAAAAAGGTCGTCACACGTTTGCGCATTATGCTAGCCTAAAATAAATATCTAATCTAATGAATGCATGCGGGTTGCATGACTCATTCAATGACTTGCCCCAAATTCCTCTTTTCTCTTCATAAGATCCGTATTTTCTGTTTTGTCTAAAATTTTTTTACTTTTGAACGTGCTAGTCATGCCGACCCTACCCAGCTGCTTTATTATTTTTCTTTATTTCTCAATCAGAGCTGTGTACTACGATGAATCTAGAATGCATTTACATTAATATATGTATATATTTTATGAAGGAAAAAAAATTCAGACAAGAAAAACCCACGAAATTGTTGGTAACATGATCGACCTTGAATAGTCTGTAACAATTGCATATTATGCCTGCCTGAGATATATACTTTAGTAAAACTCTACTCTGTTTCTACTGTCGTGTGCTGTGCCATTAAAAAAATCGAAGATTAAATGATCATTGATCACTTCTCATAATGCACATGAAAAACGTATTATTATGCTTCTTAAATGGTTAAAAATGCATATTTGCATTCTACAATTTATAGATCAACAGGATTGTAACTCTTTAAGTTTTTAGTAATTTATGACGATTTCTACTGTCGTGTGCTGTGCCATTAAAAAAATCGAAGATTAAATGATCATTGATCACTTCCCATAATGCACATGAAAAACGTATTATTATGCTTCTTAAATGGTTAAAAATGCATATTTGCATTCTACAATTTATAGATCAACAGGATTGTAACTCTTTAAGTTTTTAGTAATTTATGACGGTTTTTTAAATTTTTTGGGAACGAAATTTTTAAACTCAAAATGACGGTTACAAACAAATTTTTAAAATTATACAACATCTTGCCACAAGCTAACAATATTTTAGGAGAATATGATTATAATTTGCATTTAATTCTCAATTTTTCATCAGCATCAGTGTCATTGAACAATAACAACTACATAGAAGGAACATATACTTGGTAATAAGCAGCAGTTAGCATGTAAGAATTGACAGAAAATAAAAAGCGAAACTTTGATTATTCAAATGAGACTGCTATTAAGACAATTTAAGAATCTAATGGACAACGACATAAGTTGAAGTGATACTTATGCACATAAATGGAAAGAAAATTAAGATTATTGATAAGAACGAGCCATGGAATGAGAAACATCACCAACATGTCATTTTATCAAGATTTTTACTTTCTAAACAGTTTCTATTTCATTACCATGATCATTCCACTCCCAATATTCAGTCTCACAATAATCTACATGTTCTTGTGCTTTCCTCTTTAATGGAAAATGAATGCTCTTCACATTATAAGTCGTTAAGATTTCTCATTGAGAGGAAGTTATACATTCTTTTTAAACATTTTTCGCGATAACAAGGCAATTGCATAATTCTATTTTGTTCATTCTTTTATACTGTAAAATTCAAAGCTATAGCACACAACAATGAAAAAGTTGTCAGTGTTCCGTGCTTTTTCGAGTATCAAAAGCGTTTTTTTGGTACCAAAAAAGGTTACAACTATTTCAAAAATTTTTACAATTGCAGGTTTTTGAAATTTAAACTGCTAAACGGTTTTTGAAAATTTCAATTTTGTTTACAAGTTTATATACATATCTTACGCTTTAAAACTAAAATCTTTGATTATTGCACTTAGTCTTTGTTTTTTCATTTATAACTACTCTGTAGATTAAAAATTCAGTAGCACTTAACTATTAAAAAAAAAAAAACAAGAACTGTCTACGACGCCTAGTCAAAAAGTATTTTAAACAGTCAAAGCTACCTTTTCACGATCCAATTTTTCGAAACTAAGCTAAAATCAAAAGTCAAAAAGAACAGACGATAAGATATGATGTTGAGTGAATGAGTTGTGCTGCCTCAACAATTTTCATTTCTTTTTTCTACTCCCTCGTCGTCATGTTCTAGCCAGTCATCAAGATTATTCTATTCTCTATTTCTCTAAAAGGATCTTTGCCTTTTCGTTAGAATTAGAAAATAATTGGCATTAGGGTAGTGTCGAGAGATCTACTCATGTGTTTATGACATTCTCATTCTTTTTTCTTTCAAGCTAGTAGTTGTTGATTTTTCTTTTCAGCAATTAAGATAGCAATCGATGTAGCTAAAGCTTACTTCGAGGTAAATTAGGATTAAAATGATGAGACAGAGCTTGAGAACTTTTTGAATTTCCGTAATATAATCATAGATATCAAGGTGTAATGAAATAGACAATGTTAGTATGAAATTCCGAAAAAAGTGAGCTTGTTATTGAGTCCGGGCGCGTAAAAAGATCAAGTCAATTAACACCTACTGTAAGATTGTTTCTTATTTCTAATTCCACACATGGCGATGTGATGGATTTTGTGTTTGAAAACAAACTAAGGTAGTCAGAGTTGGGGATAAGAAGAATAATTTGAAGGGTTAATAACCCTCCAATCCTTCGCTCTTAAAATGTATGATAACCAGTTTTTAATTATGATTGTAAACTAAATCGGAATCAGTTTCAGATGAGACTAACCCTGCAAAAACCCGCAGTTCATATTGCAGTTCTATCGTAGTTAAAAGTTTGATTCTTTATCTCAAGGTAGACGTCCTTCTTGCTTGAAATATTTTACTGTATGTAAAGCAAAGCGTGAAGTACTCAGTAGTGATTTTATTATTTTTTATTCATTGTTGAGGTTCATTGAGCTACTTGCTAGCAATAAAATGCTTAGTAATACAAAATTTTTAAAAGTAAAATAAGAATTAATTTTGATATAGAAATTTATAAATATTTGATGATAAATCTTCAATCTCGTGATGAAAGAGATACGGCAATGGCACATTTGGAATTCTTAAATTTACATTAAATTCACACAACAACACACATGGTGATGAATACAAAAAAGCGATTTATTATGGCATTTTTTATGTCAGTCTATAGAAGATGTGAATGGCCTACGTGGAACAAATAAACAAAGTAGCAAATTCAGGCAAGCTTAGAACTCGATCGAAATGAAATGATATTGTCATATGTCGCATTATTCACGTCTTTCGAATTTTTTATTTGCCTTTTGGACGTTTTTTTTTTTGTGAGACATTGAATTTTTTATTATTTTTTCTCGTAAAATTCATTGTGCAGTAAATCATGTTGGGTATTTTTTTTTGTTCATGAAAAAATTCACTTCAAGAATAAAATTAGTCATAAGCAAGTTTTCACTGCCAGTAACCATATATCAATTGTACATAATACTAAGTAATTTTAAGCACTAAATTAGCAGAAATAAATGAATTTCATCATGAACATAAAAAACTTTCTTTTTTTTATACACAAAACTATTTTTTTGGCATTCATCATCACCATCGATAATTGAATATTTTGTTATGTTCATTCAAATCATGATCGTCGAGCGGCCAGCCAAGAGAAATTTCTTTTTTTTTGAGAAGAGTTTTGGAATTCATCAATTTTCACTCGAAATGTTTGTAAAGAAATTTTTATTTTAAAAATTCAAACTTTTATCGTGTTGCGGTTCAGTCGTGGAAGATTATCGAATGGGGGATTTCCTTAAAATTGCATCAAGTGATTCCGTGAATTTTTATGCTGCTGATATTGTTGAGTTTATGGTTGAAAGTGTTCACATTTTTTCTTTTTAATGATTGTTTTTTGACAGTTTTTAAAATTTTTATTTTTAAAGTTTTGTTTAATTACTATAATCATTTCCAAGTTAAAGGTCTTTTAAGACTGCAAAACTTCCAAAATTTTAACAATTTTTAATTTTAAAAAATAAATATCAAATTGAAATGCTATTTTAAAAAACAAATGACCGTTATTTATAGACCTAAACTATTAAATTTATATCAAACTCCATTAACTATACTTCATAAAACAACATTTCCCAACACCAACTACACTAGCTTTTCATTATAGTCAGAGTCTTTTTTCCTTGTGCAAATTCACTGCTCAATATATTTGCTTTAAAAACATAAATAAATTTTCCTTTCACTTTTAACTCGATTTTTTTGCACTAAGACTGCATGAAAATTGCTCCGTTGAGCGAGCCTCAATGTCAATACATTTAGTCTGTCTTGTGCTTAATTTTTTTTTCTCAACCTCATCCAATTTATAAAGAGATTGATTTTTCTCAATAAAAATAATAAATTGATTTTTCAATTTTTTCAGTATGCAGAGGCAATAAAAATTCGATTCGGTTTCGTTTGATGAAAGGCAATAATGCTTGTAAAAATTGGAATAGAAATCTGTGTGATGCAGATAATCAATTAATATAAAGAAAAAAATCAATAATTACCTTTTTTATGAAATGTTTTGATTTAATCCAAAAATGAGGAAATTATTTACGGTGTCTGATTGATGCTATTTGCCAATTTTTGACAATTTATTCTTTTCACTTTTAAATTCTAAATCCTCACTGTGAATGCATTCAAATGTCTTTTTCTTAATATGTTAACTTTTTCTCTCACCGAGCTTACTTTTTTTTATTATTATTTTTCAACTTAACTGCAAAAATATAATAAAAATAACTTTTTCAAAATCTATATCATATTTTCATTACGGTGCACAAATGAGAGAGATCCAATGAGAGACAGACATACAGACAAATACAATAAGCACGTCGAGAGCTAAAGTGTTGAAAAATTCTTTGCGCAATGACATTTTGTTTTGTTTTATTTTTTTGGCGAAGCATTATGAGAAATATGAGTGAATGACATAACTGTTGCTATTACTGTTGGTGATGTAAATGCAACGTCATCTGACTTTTATCAATGTCAAACATTTAAACCTCTTAATTTTATGTTTTGCTCATTAAGAAACTTAATGTGAACGAGAAAAATCTACTAAAGCGATTAATTTGTTGGGAAAGTCAAAGGATTATGTTTGGGAAAATAGCTACAAAGCTAACAATCAGTAAGCAGTTGAGGATTTCTCAATCGTTCATTTATGAATATTAATTTATCCACGCACAATTAAAATATTTGTATAATTTTATAATTGGATATATATCAATGAAATCTACTAAATTATTCGTGAGGTTATAGCTTTATATGATGATTTTTTGGCTACAAATATCGGATGTTCAGAAGAGTCAATGACTCATTTGAGTTGATTGTTTAGACAAATTTTAAAACAAAAAAATAAACGATCTATAAGGATCTTTAAATTTTTGATTTTTTAAAAAATTTGAATTAAAATTTGAAATTTTATTATTTTTTCACTAACTCCAATTAACATTGCAAAATGGTCACCACAATTGTAATATTAGAAACTTAAATGAAATATTTTATTTCTATTCTATTATTTGATATATTTTATGAATAGAATCAGAATTGCGTGGAGTTTGGTAACATTTTTGAACAAAAATCCAGTCCTAATAAAAATAGAACAAGTTCTAGGCCAACTTACTGTGATATAACAACTTGTATAATAATTTTTTTGATTTGTGTTGATGTGATTCAGTACGTGGCTATTAAAAATCATTTAATACTCATTTACATAAAAATTAATTAGTCGCTTGATAATCTATGTAATGAGATTAGATGACAAGGTATTTGGGGTCCTCAATGACAATTATAGAATATACAATAGGAGGCTATGGAGTTGGGGTATTACGATGGAACGAATTAGGATGGAATTTTTTGGCCCAAAAATTTTTGGCCAAAAAATTTTGGTTCAAAGAAAATTTAATCGTCGGATTTAAAAATTAAATCACCCAAAAATTTTTGGCTAATTTAAATGAGCCAAAAATTTTTGGCCCAAAACTTTTAGGCTGTATCTTAAAAAATATAAATAAATGCAGAGGCCAACATTTTTTGGATTAAAAAACTCCTAATTTATTCCAAGTCTCCTCAACCTGAAAATTTTGGCCCAAAATATTTTGGCTGCAAAACTCCGATTAATTCTAAGTCTCAACCTGAAAATTTTGGCCCAAAATATATTGGCTGCAAAACTCCGATTAATTCTAAGTCTCAACCTGAAAATTTTGGCCCAAAATATTTTGGCTGCAAAACTCCGATTAATTCTAAGTCTCAAC
The DNA here is from genome assembly GCA_026123125.1 of Chironomus striatipennis. Classification (NCBI taxonomy): domain Eukaryota; kingdom Metazoa; phylum Arthropoda; class Insecta; order Diptera; family Chironomidae; genus Chironomus; species Chironomus striatipennis. The sequence continues at coordinate 1,139,638 of CM047393.1, read as the reverse complement.
CTGAAAATTTTGGCCCAAAATATTTTGGCTGCAAAACTCCGATTAATTCTAAGTCTCAACCTGAAAATTTTGGCCCAAAATATTTTGGCTGCAAAACTCCAATTTATTCTAAGTCTCAACCTGAAAATTTTGGCCCAAAATATTTTGGCTGCAAAACTCCGATTAATTCTAAGTCTCAACCTGAAAATTTTGGCCCAAAATATTTTGGCTGCAAAACTCCGATTAATTCTAAGTCTCAACCTGAAAATTTTGGCCCAAAATATTTTGGCTGCAAAACTCCGATTAATTCTAAGTCTCAACCTGAAAATTTTGGCCCAAAATATTTTGGCTGCAAAACTTTAATTTATTCTAAGTCTCAACCTGAAAATTTTGGCCCAAAATATTTTGGCTGCAAAACTTTAATTTATTCTAAGTCTCAACCTGAAAATTTTGGCCCAAAATATTTTGGCTGCAAAACTCCGATTAATTCTAAGTCTCAACCTGAAAATTTTGGCCCAAAATATTTTGGCTGCAAAACTCCGATTAATTCTAAGTCTCAACCTGAAAATTTTGGCCCAAAACATTTTGGCCTCTATATTTATTTATATTTTTTAAGATACAGCCTAAAAGTTTTGGGCCAAAAATTTTTGGCTCATTTAAATTAGCTCATTTAAATTAGCCAAAAATTTTTGGGTGATTTAATTTTTAAATCCGACGACTAAATTTTCTTTGAACCAAAATTTTTTGGCCAAAAATTTTTGGGCCAAAAAATTCCATCCTAATTCGTTCCATCGTAATTACATCTCCCGAGGCTATGGTCTAGATTCTGATAGAATTGAAATTTGATATAAATAGCAATCTGATTAAATTCTGATAATTTATCATTCATGACAGATCTAATCTAGAACTCTGCTTAATATAGTCAAATAAATCATGTCTCATTGAATTCCTCTTACAAAATAGAACAGTCCAATAACGTCTAGTTCTATTGACAGCATTTAATCAAAGTATGTTTATTACATATTTTATCTGATATACTTATTACGGTTCGCAAAACTGTTTCATGACCATATCAATTATTGAATCTTAATCAGCACATTTTGAACGAGTCTAGATTCTCGTCTAGTGAGGGAATTTATTAATTAAAAAGCAAATAAAAATCGAATATGAAATTTAAGAAGTATGTAATTAAGCTATATGCTGCCTCAATGTATTGACAGACTGAATTATTATTGTATAACAACTTGTAAATGAAAAATTAAAACTTAATAATTGAAAGTTGTAATTAATAAATTATATTGCTATAAATTCACAAAAAAAAAAACAAAATTAATTACAGTTGGTAACAACTTCTAACATTCGTGCCGATGCTACTGGAAGTTGATCAAGTTGTTAATCGAATAGTCGAATCAGCAATCAGAAATAAATTAATTTGATTATATAGCGACAATTAGGCTTTCTCGATTTCCCGGTCCCGGGTTTTTCGGGACCAAAATCAAAAAATTAAAACTGTTGTATTGTGAACGATTTTAGTTTTTTGAAAAAAAAAAATTAAATTTAATTTGTTTAGTATTAAGATTATAATCATTTAAACACAAAAAAATTGAAAATCTTTCATTAATGCTTAAGATATTTATGTTTTAATTTTGGTCCCGGTCCCGGAAATTTTCCATAACAGGGATTTCGAGAAAGGCTAGCGACAATGTGATAATTTGTAGAACTTATTTTTAATAATAAAATATTATAGATAGTTAAGAATCAGATGATATAGGCTTCCTTGAATTTTTGAAATAAATATGTTATTTGAGGAAGCTTGATATTAATATTTATATTGACCGGTGATCAACAATGTAAGCGTTGATGTGGGTTGATTGAGCTAGTTTTGGTTCTTTTTTCGATTGCTTGCAGATTTTACCAGTAATTTTAGGTATTTTGTTAAGTGTTTTGAAAGTCCAGTTCTTAGAGTTTTTATAAAAAAATTTTAGTATAACATTTTTCTAGTTTTTATAACGATATGAAAAACCCGAAAAGATTATTAGACAGATTTTATTGATAATCAGGTATCAGTTATTGTTACTAAAGTTTCGAAAGCAATAAATGCAAGATGCATTTACATTTATCATCGTCATCAACTCAGGTATCAAAAGATGAACCGATAAGCTTCGCATCGGTTATCAACAAGGATATAAAAGGAGAGCAGATAAGCAACAAGCATTATTATAGATTCATATTTCTTGTATTAAAGATATACCTAATAAACATTTATATATTATTTAGTAAGGAAGATTCTCTTTTGTCTTTACTCTATTTACGAACCCTATATTTTCCATAGTACATTTTGATACGTCAACAAACTAGTTCAATTAAGTACTATTTCGATACTAATTTAAAACAGGAACCAACATAACACTGGATACATCTTTTATCTGATATTCCTGTTGATCAGTAGCTTTGTATTCAATTAATAAGTTTCTTTTAAGCATATTGATCCCCAAAAATAGCACCAAATTTTTAATTGCTTTGTTCACATTCAAGTTTTTCTAAGGGCATTGACCTTGATAACTATATAACTAACTAATAAACTCTTTGCTTTCTTTATGAACAGTTTAAACATTTTATAACATCCCAACAAACCGCACAGTCACAAGCATTTTTATCCAAAATTTTGTTGTTTTTTTGGTGCAATTCACTTAATTTATTTCTCAAACTTATATTTTTTTTCTTTTCATTCACCAAAAACAAAAGTAAGTTTTCATACCTCTTTACAACTTAATGAATTAATGCATTACACAAAAAAATAAACATTCATGTATCGTCAGGCTCAGTCTGTCTCTCACTTGTTGTATTTTTTTCAGCTTTTTTTCGTACAGTTCCATAATATTTCTAAATTTTGTAACATGAGTGCATTTGAATTGCACATGAGCACAATATTATAGATAGATATATGGTTGCATATTTAAGCTTGTGCTGCTCTTATTACTTCATATATAAAGTATATATGTATGTGCAGTACAAACGAAAAAAGTTGTAATGAAAAGAGTCTGATTGGGTTGTGTAACTTTTATTTATTTTTTTTTCGCGTATGTAAACTTAAATGAAACGAGATTTAAGGAAAAAAAGACAGATGAAAACTTTCACAACTGCAATTTCAGGGAAGTTTTTACACCTTTTTTTGCGTTCCTCGCAAGTCTCTTCTTATGGACATACAATGCAAAAAAATTGTTAATTAACAAACTATTGAAAGCTTTGAATGGGACACTAAAGCAGGTGTCATTAAAAGGTCACCAAAACAAAAAACTTAAAAACACAAAAAAAGTCGTATCCAAATGAAGAATGACATAAGAGGAAGCAGAATAAGAAGACAGTACAAATGTTTGGTTAGTTCTTTCATCAACCAAACAAAATTCCTTAATTAATTGCAAAAGTCAGTATTACCGCTTCATTGACTGAACATCAGCAGCAAAAAAAATCTTTTTTTGCACCACACGTATCGTGACTGTATTTAAAGAAGCAGCAAGTAACGTATGTGACAATAATAAAAGTCTCTTTCGATAACACTTATAACGTCAGCGTACAACAACGTTCGCGAAGAAACTGAAGAGAAAAAAAAACCAAAATAATGTTTTTCTGTAAAAAGCAATAAGAGTAGGAGGTTGTTGTTGCTCTATACAGCCGAAAAAAATAAGTATGAAGATTTTAGTACCGTAGTGTCTTACGAAGTGCATGAGTAAATAGACATAAAAATGAATTAATGACGTCATGTACATCGGTACAAGACATGCTGTAAATACACAAAAGCTCTATGCGAAGAGCTTTTTATGGCTGAGAATGTGTGATGCCTCGATTATGTAAACAACAAAACACGATCGAATGTGAATGAAGCACAGACAACACGAGAGAGAATTGAGAGAAAGAGAGAGAGAAAAAAATTTCAATGACTTAAGCAGTTGCGAAGAATTTTCGTAAAGAGAAATAAAAAGTTGAAGATCTTATAAAAAAACGGAAGTAAACGACATTGAATGAGTAATGAGCGATTAGCAATTTGAGTGATTACCAGAATTTCAATTTATTTATTGTATTTTTATTGAGCGCGAGCCAAATGGAAGAAAGTTTAAACTCAATACTGCAATGTCAATTAGTATGGAGCATTTGCACTTTCCGAAGTGCTTTCTCCCATTTACTGTCAATCAAAACATTAACTTTGCTATTGTCTTGTGCCATCGAAATAGTTTAATTTTTAGCAACAAAGCATGAAAAGTATTTCAGTCTCGATTTTTTTTTATTTTGAAGGTTGACTCAAGACGGAAGAAACTTTCACTAATAAAAAAAAAAGGTTTTTGTTGCCGGTAAGGTCAAGAGTTCATCTTTAATCGAATGACAATTTTTTTTTTTGATATCTAGAAAAATAATTTACACAATATATTATGTTATCGACTTCATTTAGCTCTGCCTGGCCATCAATTATGCGTTTTTTCATCCTTTCGTGTGTGTAAGACCTTGAAGGGATTTTTATTACATATTGCAATAGGTCAATGGATTCAACATGCTCTTTCACAAATGACGCCCATTGATTTATATTACATGCAGGAGATTTTCTCCACTTAACTGATTAATCTCTTTTGAAGTAAAGTAATATGAGAAGGAACTAAGGTAATAAGATTTGCGTCTTTTGAGCGCATTTTTCATAGATTTTCAGCCAATCTGTACACTCAAAGAGTTTATGTTCAAGTTCTAAAAAAAATTCAAATTTTCGAAATCGGTGCCAGTTTTTTAAATGCATCTATTAACACTTTTTTACTTTATTATATCCAATATTATGATTTATTGGTCTATAAGTCAAATATCAATTAATTCATTGCATGAAAACTTAAGTTTAATGCTTAATTTTCAATTTCGAATTTTTTAACGGAAAAATTAATAAGAACCATTAAGTTCAAATTTCGAAAAATAAGGACCTCTTTGCAGACATTGGAACCTTTAATATTGCCGAGAATTATAAAAATTATTTTTGCCATTTATTATTGATGTCTATAGAAGCAATGATTTTTTTTTTAATTTTTAGCTAACAGCAGTTAGAAATATTTGCACAAATAATCATATATTTCCGACTCAACGTTCCATGAAAAATATTTTATAACAGAAAAATATTTTATAATTTATTTATAACAGCTCTGAACGCACAGAAAAAGAGCAATCATTGACTTATTGGAGGTAAAGTTACAGTTGATTGACAGGTGGCATCGTTTAGAGTTACAATATATGAGCTAATCACTAACGATAATCATTCAAACAGACATTACCGTATGACGATGAACAGGAGAATTGATTGTCTATTATTAAAATTTTAATGTTTAAATCTCTCAATTTGGAAATGATTAGGAGAGCAATTATTTAGTAATACATTATAAATTGTCGATTTATTGATTATCATTATGCTTACACGTGCTTACAGTTTACAACTGACGACTGATTTGATCGATTGGTTTGTAGCATCTGAACATATTGTTTCATTAGGGACTTGTGAAATTGAATACCTTTATACACAGTTATTTATTGGAGCGAAATTATTCGTCATTTGCTTCAAATTTTGAAAATAATTGTCAGATTGATGCTTAAGTAAAATTTAGCGTCAAATTTGAGCTTTTTTATAAAAAGTTTTCAGGCATCGAAAACCATTTAAGTGCAACATAAACCCAGAAAAAATTATATACAAGCTTCTTGTGGTTCCAATAACCCCACATACATAAACCTAATTTGAATATTTATAGTCAGACGAACTTGTTCCATTTTTGGACACATAAAAAAATGCCACACTTAATGAAAATTAAGTAGCTACTCTCAATAAACAAAGAATTTTAATTAATGAAAATGGAAATGGTAAGAAGTCACCAAAGAACAAACTGAATGCCTTACATCCAATAAATTTATCATAATTTATTCCAGTTGTTTATTAGACAGAATTAAAGTGTGAATGTAAATAATGAATGTCATTTAGCGCAAGAATTATTTCATGTGATAAAATTAATTTAGCATGATAAGCGCGTTCTGAAGATTGAATTCTATTCGATTTGGAAATAACTCAACTACCTTGCTATCGAAAAACTACTTTCAGTTTCAAGGTAAGTTGTATTACTTCTTTTATTTATGCCACCCAAAAATTACGCTGCAAAAATTAAAAAAACTTGAACAACATTTTTGCTATTTAACAATTGCCAAATAATAAAATTCCATTTGATTCTACAAAAATGTGAATAAAGTCAATGCATAATGATTTAAATAAATTACAAAAGACAAATTATTACGAACAACAAGAAACAAGAAGTCATTAAAAGAGAAAAATAAAACGAAAATGTTGTGCAAATAATTCAGATATTTTGCTGCATTTTAACTTGTTTCTGTGTGTAAATTTAAACTATAATGTGTTGATATTATTGAGGTTTGCATAATAATCAAAATGGCATTAATTAGGATTTTCATGTCATTTTTTATATCCACAACATAAGTACATGATAAATTGCACTTCATCAGTGACTAAATTTAGCTTCAGGTCGCAAAAATTGCATTAGCACTTTGATTATTGCTTGAAAAAGTGAATGAATGGGAAGTTGTTGATTGACGGAGTGCAATTTTTATGAGGCTTGGAGTTTTCGAATTTTCAATGGTCATTTTTCATTTAAAATTAAATATTTTTTGAATTTAAAAAAGTTTAACTGATATTTAATTATTTTATTTGTAATTAGAATCAAAATATTGTAATTTAATGATATAAGAATAATGAAATAATTTACATTTAAAAACAATCTCACATTAAATAAACACGTGCTGCATACAAAAAAATGTAAAAAATATTGCAAATCTTTCAATATTGTATCATGAACAACTAATAATTTATTATTCTTTAAGACACAATATTTTCAGTTTCCATGTCTCTTCACATGTCCATAACCAATTGTATTGAATCAAATTTTATTTCTTCTTACTCACTTTAAATCCAATTTTTTGCCTCTCATATTCGCTATTATAAATCTTTCACTTAGTTCAATTCCTACAAGACAAAAATGAAACTTCCATTTATAGACAGAATTGCGATCAGTTCATGAATTAAAGAATCAAAGTCCCGCTGCTACAATATTTTGCACACACATGAATGTCGATTTTGTCAAACACTATGTAATATGCAGTTATGCAATAAGCAAAAATATAAACTGTTTACAGAACATTCACAGAACTTTATTGAAATGTCGTGCAGTACGATGAACGGAAGGCAACGACTGAAAAAGGAATGAAATGAAATAACTTCCTTCCATTCAATTTCTCTTCTATTTTTTGTGTTTTCATTTAGAATAATAATTCATTCACCTCACAAATACATTCACGGAATTAACTTATTTTTTTCATGCGTCCGTGTCCCATTTCCTAGTTCACCTCATTTGACTCTCTCAATTATGTGTGGAAGGATTATTAAAATTTTCTTTGGTGCATTATTTTAATTTTGAAGGACTTAATGCCAATTTATGATGTTTAAACTTTAAAAACAAAATAAGAAATATTTAGTTTTTTTCTCATTGACCTTCTTTAGCTGCTCACTACATGCCAATTGCAATAAGCAGTCACTTAACACACTTTTATATAATCAAATATGGCTGATTGTCATCAAATTATAATTTATTAATAATCGAACTGTTGTAGATTTAAGTTATTCAGGTCTAAATAGATGTTAGGCAAAAAGTTGTGTGAGGAGAAATTTGAGAAGGAACTTTAAATTAGGACAAAATAGAAAATTTCATCTTTTTAAATTTAAAGTTCAAATTTGAATTTAGTCCTTAAAAAATTAACAAATTAATTAAATTAAATTTTTTTATAAGATTTAAGAAGTTAAAACTTAGTTGATACCATGCCCAACAACTCTGAAACAACAACTTAATTTGCATTAAAAAATGAAGAAGAGGAACAAAACCACACTCGGTGTTAATATTGGGTCATATTTATTTAATGGATGTGGTAGCAATAAAAAAATGATTAAGCTTTGATCGTGAGCAATATGGAAAAATTTCTGTGCTTTATTGTGACTCATCAAGAAGAACAATTTCATAAATGGGACACAACATCTGTGAGCAGTTTTCAATTGAATTTTATGAAAGTCATTTGACATTGGATTCTTGATTGATTTTTTTTCTTTATCAAGATAAACCGTTGACGAGGAAGTTGCTTAAAATTTAAGCAGGATTTGAGAATATTTGAGTAGTTTCAGACAGATCAAATTGGATTGCAAGTTTTTATTTGCATTATGAATAAATTTTAAATCTGCGAATTTTTTATAACTAGAAATTCTTTAATTGACTCGATTTTTGTCAAACTTAAACTTATAGGAATCAGGAAATATTTACAGTCAAATATTTAAGGTGCATAATCATGTACACAGATACAAAATCTTGTGTCAAGTGCTAACATTATAATCTTTAGATAATCGCATTAGGAACTAAAGTCGCAAAATTACTGCAAGATAGGATTTTTATTTTTATTTTTGACACTTACGAATTCAAGTTGCGATTATTTAAGAGTTCACACCTACTCATTAAATTTTATGAAGGCTGTCCACTGAAATTTTGTAAAGTGAGAACCTATAAGCTTTTTTTGGCAACTTACTTCTGTGATTTATCGAGGACGATCCAAGTGAAATTTGTCTCAAATTCGTAATATTAAATTGTCAATTTATTTCTAAAAAGGAGTTTGAAAAATTCCCTAAAATTTATATTTAGCTCCAATCATCCAAAATATCATTAATCGAAATTTAATTTCCAATTATCCCAAATTTAATTTTTTTTAAAATGTTAGTCTAAGTTAACTTAATAAATTACAGATTTAGCCTTCATCATAACACACAACCTCTTCAATCACTACAAAACCATTATACTTGATTTATTGACGATTGTAAATTACCAATAAAATTGCAATTATTTTTCGCCTACCAGTTAGACTAAGCAAAATCGATCGGCATGCTTTATTGATGCAGCATTTTTTTTCTAGCTTGCTGCCACTACATACGCGTGCGCGAATGATAAACGTGACATTAGCATTTCTTATTTATTTGAATGATTTTCGAGAAATTTTTGTTATTTTTATTTTAAATGCATATTGACAAAAATAGAAATAGAGACTCGATTGTTATATAAAGAAATTCCACAAACGGATATGAAAGATGAACAATAAGACGGTGTCATTGCCATGGTCATCATTGTGAATCATTTTCACGAGATTTGAAATATTTATATTTGGGAATAATTTTAAATTAATAGGGATCAGTTTTTGAATTATGTATGTAAAAATAGTTGGATAATAAAAGTATCACTAAAAAAAAGATAAAGGTTCTATAAGAATCTAGAGCAGTGTTTCTTAAACTGTTGACTTAATTTAACTTGGTATATGTATATTTTATACTTGAATAAGTATTAAACACTTTTCAAGCATTATTCCTATTTTACTTCATAAGTGAATGAACCTACAAAAAATCTGTTGACAGTTTAATTATCGCAGGCAGTCAACTTCTAACCTTGATGTATCTAAAGCATATAGCATAGACATAGACTGACCATGTGAGAGAATAGGTAAATCATGTCCAACAATAAAAGAATATTATGCAATGTAAAAAGGGTTTGAATATGGATCGATCAATGACTGTGTTGTCGAAAGGAATTCGTGATCACGATAATTCAGAAGCACAGGAGCATGATTTTGTGCCTTCTCTATATGTACCGTATGTATGCAATGAGAAGCTACGAAAAAATTCTAAAATTCATGCAAATTGAAAAGATGAGAGATTCTAAGTTGTTTTGCATAAAAATTTAAAATTTCTAGCATAGCTAATGTCCACATGCTACATACTAAACTGTTTTTATGTATTTCCGGAAGTAAAATATTTTTTTTTTGCGATAAATTTGAATATGAGATTATACAGCTTGACTAATCACGTAAGATATAATTAAGAAATTAAAGTCTAATGACTAGCTACTTACCTTCGATCACGTTTCTTCTTGTACGTGTTATTTTTTCCTTTCAATGTCCTGTATAAAGTCATCATTTTATGGCCGTATTTTTTTTGGAGTATTTCAACTTGATGACAATAATAAAATGAATAATTATTTCTTTTCTTTCTTCACGAATATTCAAAATGTAGCTATTTAACGGGTTTTGTCACACTTGCTTTAATTTTATTTTTACTTTTTTGAGATAACTAAAATTTTTAAGGATTAAAAATTTAAATTTTTGATCAACTTAACATAGAAAAAAACTAAATTTTTAAATTTCACTGTCAAATATTTGCGTAAATGAAACACAATCTAGTCGTGTCTCCCCACTATATTCGGTAACTATTTGTTTTTACTTTTTCACTCTTTGTTTTCTCTTCATTCATGAATACGTCAAGTTGCGTTTATGATAATGCAAAATTGATAGACAAAATGATCGCGAGTTGTCAAATATGGAAATACAAAGGTCAAAATTTATGGCCATTCAAGTCAGCCAAAAAAAACTATTTAAATTATTTTGAATGACAGAAAAAAGACACTTTTAAGCATCACTTTCACTTTAAACTTATTTTATCATCTATTGAATATTTTATGAATGGATATAACCTGTTATTTGGCGAATTATGACTGGTTGTGTCGAAAATTTCCTTCCACTTGTTGTTTCATTTTTTTCTGTTGTTATTTTGGGAAACTTATTAAGACATGCATCGAATTATTGATTTTAACAGTAAGTTACAGCTTCAAAGCACTTATCTCACCCTGCGATTATGTTGAGTAACGAGTCGCTGTTATTTATTTTTTTTCTTTGATTATTGCGATTATATTTTTTTTTATTATTATTCACAGAAATTTTTTACGAGACAAATTATGCTGCAACTATTGAGGCATTTAATAATTAACGGAAGCAAATAGCATTGAATTCACTTTAATATTTTTGTTTATCTTTTAAATATTTAAACTTCATTTAATAGCTTGTTAATGCTTATGACTTTAAATTGCACTTGAGCCACGCTTTGATGATCACAAAAAATATATTTTATTCCTTTTTATAAACACACATTACACACAAATTAATTCACACATTTATTTTTATTTATAACACATTTTTTTTATAACACGTTTTTTTAGTTCAAATACAGTCCTTTTGAATTCCTAAGAATTTACTGCAATTCACTATGAATTTTATTTTTTGTTTTTAATGAATTTTACTTTTTAATTTTTTTCTCTTCACTTAGCTTTAAAAAATCATTGAAATTCAAAACGAGTTAACGAGCGAGCGAGTAAGAAGTCCACCACGTTCAACGTCTACGTATTGAATGCGACTTATGTAAAAAAATGGAAAAAAAACTCAGCTAGGCCCGAAAAAAAGAAGAAAATAAAAATAAAACAAAAACCGAAAAGCATTTCCAGTCTATTACCAGTTGATTTCACATTTCATATTTCTTTCTAAGTTCGGGTAGTTTGGTGCTGCTGTTTATTGTCCAGACTATATATTCCAATATTGCTATTATTTTTTTTCGATTTATTTTCGCCAAGTAATTGTAATAATTTGAAATATATAGAAAATGTTGGCCACACAATTGCTGTTGTTATGTGAGAGGGCTGACTAACTGGCAAGCAAAACAAGAAATGCTTGATCGCTGAAGTATCATATTTTTTTTGCTCTCTTGTGTATGATAGAGTCGACAAGTATGTACACCAATACTTATTGTAACAACACAGCAGACTCTGGCTTGCTACTCTTAGGCTCCATTCTTATCTTGAATTATTGTTGAATAAAAAAATTTTTTTTATATAATTGGAAATTGATTTATATTTTAATTTAGTTCATGATCTTGTTCTGATTGATTTTTTAGCACTTCAGATTGCCAATCACTTGACCAGAACAATGATGTTTATTTTTATTGACACAAGACCATGTAATTAAGTTTGTTGGAATTTTGTGTGTTAATTGAAATTTTTGTAGATTTAGTTTTGATGGATTTGAGAGGCCACTAACTGCTGAGTGTGAACAATTAAAGGATTTTTATTGCAATAGTGATGTTCAAATTTTTAGTTTTAAATCTGAAAAATTATGAAAAGTTATTGTGACTTTAAAATAAAATATGAAACCTAAGAAAACCGTTAATGTTATAAATTTGGCATTAATAAGTTTCGAAATAATTTTGCCATTAAATATTTCCATTGTTTTGAGAACGACTAGCTTAATAACAAATTAACATCTCTAACCAATCAATTATTTAAAAAATCTTTATTTATGTGAAAATTAATTGAGTGAATTCAATCCTTTTCAAAAATAAAATCTTACTACAAATTACCTCTTGCATGTCTTTACTTCCTGATTCTTTTAATTAAATTTTCATTAATTATTACTAAAATCGAATGTTTAATAAAAAGAAAATAATATTGTACACGTGATGCACTTTGTGTACGATCAATAAATACTTAAAGAAGAGTGCATGACATCAAGAACGACAATAAAGACATCAAGTCCTGAAATTAGTGCACTAAACTGGAATGGCATTTGCATTGGTATTTGAAAAAAATATTTATTTTTGTTAATAAATTCATTGGCAGCTCAAAACAAAAATTGGAAATAAAAAAAAAATAAAATACCAATGATGCCTTCAAATTGTTAATTTTTTACTATCAATTGTAATATTATTCAAACTTGAAAGTTGAAAGACTGAATGACCTTTCTGCTAATAAATAAAAGTTTAAAGTCCAGAGGTAAAATAGCTCAAAGATCATCAAGCAAATGTCGATGGGATGTCAAGAGCTTGACCAAATATTGAAATAATTATGATTTGTTTATTGCAAATTAATGACGAGATCAAGATTGTTATCAAGTAGGCAGGAAACCAAAGAAATTTTGGATTGTTATGATCCGAACTCATAAAATTTCACTCAATATGCCACAAAGGGTTGTTCTATGATTGATTACAAAATCAAGCCTGATTGAATCTACTTCGAATATCAGGCACTTCACTTTTGTTATTTTGACATTTTCAAGCCAATTTCGCGCTCGATTTTTAAGCCAATTTTAGTGTCCATATTACACTTGACTATATATCATAACGTAATGGATATTCGCACGTTAAAATAAAATTATCCTCTATTCAAACATGTTAAAAAAATATTTTTGATTGATTTATTATGTTTATTTACGCTCACATTAAAGTAAGTAATAAAGATAATGTATGGAACTAAAAATTAAATTTCTCTTCAAAAGTGCCATGAAATGGCAACGAAAATTAAATTAGACATATAATAAAGCTCTTTTTTGTTGAATGCATTATTTTTGCATGAAGGCATTAAAATTGGTTGTGAAATTTTGCGATGCCCTCATCAAGACAGTCTTCTTCATAGACATAAACTTTATGTATAATCTAGGTGATTAAGTCTGAATAACGATGTCAGTTTTTTGGATGTAGATTTATTTGGTGTGTGATACTTGAAGGATCAGTTTGTCTAATGAGCTTAAATTGATAACTGATTTAATTTGTTGTCAATCATGATTTCAAGAACTATAAAAGTGACCCTATCTATACACTGTTTTTTACGAATGTCAAGAATTGTAGTACACCGGTCCAACTTCGAATTTCGAGCTGAAACTTTGCACTTAAAGACACTTTTGCGACACTTTTTGACTACTATTTAGTTTTTTTCGAGATCCTTTAGTTTCCGAGGGGTCAATTTTTGAGAAAAAATCCTGGTATACTTCACGTTTTCTACCGGTTTTTTTTTTCTAAAATTCAACATTATTAGATATGTTATATATTATTTTAAAAGTATTTTTTGCGACACTTTTCGACTAGAAAACCGTTTTTGGATCCGACTATCTGTTGATGAGTAATGGCTTGTCAAAGTATCGTATACTTGAGTAATTACCCAAAAAAGTCAACTTTCGCTATTTCTGAAGTTTGCTTGTACCATTAAACTTAAAATGCACTCAATTCAAATATTTGACTTAATCACCATCCCAGAAAAATCAAGAGATGTCAAATTTTTTAATGAATTTTTAAGTAAAAAAAAGATGATGCAATTCCTTATTAAGTGCATGCCACTTAGCAAAAAAGTTATTCACGAGTTCTTGAAAGAGCTCTCAACCTAGTTTCAAGAATTTTCAACACAATAGCCAAAAAGTCTAGATTGGTAAAAATGCGTCCATAAAAGTTTCACATCACTTTCTTCGCACATCTAATCCATAAGAAAAAAATGCAAAAAAAATATTAATGCTGGCAAAAATAAATAATTTAGTTGCTATAACATACATGCGTTATCATAAGAGACATTAAACCACTGAGCATCTTAAAATCTCACTAAATAAAATTTTGATTTTTATGTCTGCATGGTGAAATGGAAAGTTTAAGCTGCAAAATATACGACAGATTATCGTTTTGTTGCCATTACACACTATTATGTTAAATATTGTAATATTTTCGGGTAACAATGGTTATAAAAAATCTCATTAATAATTTTTTCATGAGCCTTCATCAGCCAGATCCATCCAAATGCAGAGTACGGTACAAGTAGATTGAGATGTATAAAGTGAGATATGGACAATACTTAACGTGTTGATGAGTACTATAAAAGTGCAATAATGATGATGAGAAATAATTTAATTTTCTACAAAGCAGACAAATGATTAGAAGTTCGGAAAATTGCCCACTTTTGTGACTGTGATCAATGGTTGTGCAAATATTACAGATTATTTTAGGTAGCCAAGCAAAAAATTACGTCTGTTACGCAAGTCAGAGAAAATGTTTATTTTTTTAAAGTCACCTATTGAGTCATATCAAGCGCAAAATATTGATAATTATCAAAAATCATGCAATTTGACGTCAACAGCACCATGATAAAAATTATGAAAGAAAATGAAAATCTATTTAGTCATTTATGAAGCATGAAGAGCTCAGCGTACAATAAAATTGTAACATTTTGATGTGTAAAGAATATCAGCCTGAGTAAAGTTACCTTAGTTGACTGACATTCAAACCAAACCTACGTGTATTGGAATGCAAATGGAATCATCGGCATTACACCATAGTCATCATCATCACAAACTTTATTAAATTAAATTGAGTAATATATTAATGTAATCGATGACGTAGGATCAATTTACTTCTTATTTTAGTATTGTAGAAACATCTCCTCACTTTTCATGTCTCTTTGCATCATATTTTTTTCTTTTTTAAATACCTAAGAACGAGAATGATGTCATTGTGCTTTTGAAGACAACAAGATCTAAGTATTGACTCTTCATTGTAAAATTTTTATTTTTTTATTCTTTTGTCTTCTTACTTATGGCCTCATCTCATTACTACTAGTATAGATGATGGAAAGAAGAGGAAACGATTTATTAATGCAATTTTAATATTTGTTGTCTAATTGAAGATTCTTATTCGGGTGTGGTTGTGTTTGAGTGGTTCTTCTGTTCTTTAATGATCGGAACTTAAAGATTAGAAGTTTTAGAATTTTGATGGAATTTTGTGAATTACTAAAAGATTAGGTCAAGGTCTTATATTCATAACGACAATCTTCCTCTGATCCATTTTAATGTTTCATGACCTTTCCTAGCATTGACCTACCCGAAAGGACAATATTTCAATTTGTCGACACATCAGGTAATAAATCTTGCTTTCCATGTATCTTTTCGCATCTTTCTAAGTAGTTAACTCTGATGTGGTCGGTGTGACATTTATACAGTTGAAAATGTGTTCATTCAAGAGGTTATTCAACAAACCATTGCTTTGAGATCTTCATCAAGCCGTCCTGAGAAGATTTTTTTTCTATAATATGTGAGTTTACAAATCTGTTGTGTTCTGGCTATTTTAATTTAAAAATTTTCTGATCTGTTCCAGTGACCCAATGAAGCAAAAACTTAATTTAAAGTGCCTATACTTTCCCATCGAAATTATATAATATATCAGCAATAAGCCATTTATTACTCAACAGTAGTATTCAAAATTAATTCTATAATTCGCATGGAAGTTGCAAAAAAGGTGCCATAAAAATTAATTAACTAAGTATCGAATCAATGGCACTTAAATACCAACAAAACCGGCACAGAAAAAAATAACTACAAAGCAACGAGCATCTTGAATCTTATTAATTAAACTGGAATAATAATACAATACAAATAAAATTTGAATAAAGTCTTATCAACAATTCAAATTGGCAATTAACTGGAAACGATTGATCTTTCTTGCTGATTCTTAAGTAATTAGCGGATTATGATGAATATGAATTTTGGGAATAAATGAAGAAGTTGTTTCAATTTAATTAATTTAATTTCGCAAGTAGTGACAAACCCTAACTGTTTCTCTTTATTCTTATTTCTTGTATGAGTTATGATATATTATTATATGAGTTGAAATACATTTCAGGTGTAATGAACGTCTAAAAAATGAAAATTATGTGGGTAAAATAGGTAGAAGCGAATTTTAATCATCGTATTTATTTTGCACTTACTTGAGTAGTGCAAAAGAATAAAGATTTATTTTCGTACTCGACGCTATGCGAGTATGTAAAAAAATGTTAAAACTTCAATGCAAATTGGATATAAAAGTGACAATTAAAAGCAATTTCTGTTGAGAAATTCCATAATTAACAATTTTAATATTGGTGAATTAAGGCTTTTGTCTTTTTTCCTTCTATATCTTTCCAGAGGTAAATGGGAGATGTAATTACGATGGAACGAATTAGGATGGAATTTTTTGGCCCAAAAATTTTTGGCCAAAAAATTTTGGTTCAAAGAAAATTTAATCGTCGGATTTAAAAATTAAATCACCCAAAAATTTTGACTAATTTAAGTGAGCCAAAAATTTTTGGCCCAAAACTTTTAGGCTGTATCTTAAAAAATATAAGTAAATATAGAGGCCAAAATATTTTGGGCCAAAATTTTCAGGTTGAGACTTAGAATAAATCAAAGTTTTGTAGCCAAAATATTTTGGGCCAAAATTTTCAGGTTGAGACTTAGAATAAATCAAAGTTTTGTAGCCAAAATATTTTGGGCCAAAATTTTCAGGTTGAGACTTAGAATAAATCGGAGTTTTGTAGCCAAAATATTTTGGGCCAAAATTTTCTGGTTGAGACTTAGAATAAATTAAAGTTTTGTAGCCAAAATATTTTGGGCCAAAATTTTCAGGTTGAGACTTAGAATAAATCGGAGTTTTGTAGCCAAAATATTTTGGGCCAAAATTTTCAGGTTGAGACTTAGAATAAATCGGAGTTTTGTAGCCAAAATATTTTGGGCCAAAAATTTCAGGTTGAGACTTAGAATAAATCGGAGTTTTGTAGCCAAAATATTTTGGGCCAAAAATTTCAGGTTGAGACTTAGAATCCCGAATAAACATTGAGCATGCTCAGTTTTTTGAGCACGCTACTGAGTATGCTCAAAAACACTGTTTTACGTGCTCAGCTGAGTACACTCACTTGAGCATACTCATAAGTATACTCTGAATATACTCATAAAAAAAATATAAATATATTGATGAGCATGTTCAACTGAGTATACTTATGAGCATACTCAAAATATTGCTCCACGTACTCAGCTGAGTACACTCACTTGAGTATACTCATGAGTATACTCTGAATGTGCTCAATAAATTGTTTCAAAAATTAAATGAGCACGTTCGATTGAGTATACTCATGAGCATGCTAAATTGTAGAAAATCGAGTATGCTCATCTTGAGTATACTCTTGAGTACGTGCTGAGTACACTCAAAAAAAATTCTCTCATTAGACTATTACGTGCTCATTTTGAGTATACTCTTGAGTATACTCTGAGCATGCTCACTAGAATTCTTAAAAATTCTTTGATTTTTAAAATTTTCTCTAAGTTTTTGAGTATGCTCATGAGCATGCTAAATTTTAGAAAATCGAGTATGCTCATCTTGAGTATACTCTTGAGTACGTGCTGAGAACACTCAAAAAAAATCTCTCATTAGACTATTACGTGCTCATTTTGAGTATACTTTTGAGTATACTCTGAGCATGCTCACTAGAATCCTTAAAAAATCTTTGATTTTTAAAATTTTCTCTAAGTTTTTGAGTATGCTCATGAGTATGCTCAAAAATTTTGTGATATTTTTATATACTTCACAAGTGAAAGATTTAATTAATATAAATATTTTTTTAGAAATTATGACTTTTAAGCATGTTAAAAGTCTAATAAGACAATATGAGACCCGTTTTAGAGTATTTTACATATACAATAATTTATATGTGCCTTTTGCCAAAAATTATTATATAGGTAAAAAGTAGCAGTGGCGCAACGGTTAAGGTGAAGGTCTCAACAGCAACAGAGCGGTCATGGGTTCGAATCCAGGTAAAATCAAAAATTTTCTAAGTTTCATTTCAGATTTACTATTAAATAAAATTTATCCTAAAACAGTACAAATGCTACAGATTAATAAAAAATGTTCCAAAAATGTGAAAGAGTATAAAAAAATATTTATTTTTTAAAATTTTGATCGATTATTTGAGTATACTCAGAGTGTACTTATGAGCATGCTTAATGAGTACGCTCGGAGTACACTCATGAGTATACTTATGAGCATGCTCAATTGTATGCAATTAGTATGCTCTGAGTACACTCAATGAGTATGCTCAAATAACGTGCTCAAATGCGTAAAGTAGTGCGATCAAATTTTGTATGAATGAGCATGCTCAAGTGAGTATACTCAGTCAAAAGTTGAGCGTACTCTGAGTGTACTCTTTGTTTATTCGGGGAATAAATTGTTAAATTAGGAGTTTTTTAATCCAAAAAATTTTGGCCTCTATATTTATTAATATTTTTTAAGATACAGCTTAAAAGTTTTGGGCCAAAAATTTTTGGTTCATTTAAATTAGCCAAAAATTTTTGGGCTCATTTAAATTAGCCAAAAATTTTTGGGCTCATTTAAATTAGCCAAAAATTTTTGGGTGATTTAATTTTTAAATCCGACGATTAAATTTTCTTTGAACCAAAATTTTTTGGCCAAAAATTTTTGGGCCAAAAAATTCCATCCTAATTCGTTCCATCGTAATACCCCAACTCGAGGTAAATAACCTTCAATTGGCTATTTCTCCATCTTAAGACTCGAGTTAAGTCTTTGGATAAAAATGCAGTTTTTGAGCATTAAAAACGACTTAAAGAAAGAAAGAAAAAAAAAATCTCGTTTTCATTACATTTCGTACCAACACATTAAACTAGGTCAGTGGCAAAAAATATATAGCAAGACAAGAATGAAATCAACAAACACATACATTCACATGCTAAATGTATCGAATGCATGTGCATTTGCACAGTATGATATGCATGTTTATTATGTCCAAAAAGACTTTTTTTGTGTGTTGAGCTTGAAAATAATTTCAACATTGATATGTCAACAATTTTTCTTTTAACAATTTTAATGATTTCGTTATATCATGCAATTGGTTTGATTTTCTTAAGGTGCTAATTTATACTTCCATGAGTAATATGGTGTGGTATGAGCTAATTTTTTGAAATTTGTATGACTTGTAGGTATGATTAATTTCTAAACTAGGGTGATATATTGTTAGAATTGATTCAGATTAGAAAAAAAAGATGAAAAATGAGGAAATTTTTTAATATCTAACAATGTTTACATTTCCGTCCTTATTGTACAGAATTCTGTTGTTGAATTTAAAATTTCCAAAAATATTCTTTCAATTAACATTTCTAAATCAACTTATTGGGTTGTTCAAAAAAAAATGAGCCGGTTTGAAAGGGTTTCTTAAAACATGAATAACTTTTTACTGAAATAAGCTTTTTTGATGAAATAAAAAGCATAATGAAGCATTTTTAATGCAGTAATTATTGTGTAAATATAAATTAGTAATACTTTTTGGAAGTTAGTTTTATAAGCCGCGGACAAAAGTAAGAAATTTCAATTTTTTACATCAAATTTTGATTTCAACTTTAAAAAAGATTTTCTCATTGAACTAATTAAACTAAAGCACTTTTACAATATGGAATTCAACGAAATTTATTAATCAACAGTCACTTTTTAAATACAATGCGTAATGTAAACAAAAACAATTGTTTTGTCTAAACATGAAAATTTTGAGAAATTTTGAAAAATTCAAATATTTTTTAAACAAAACAACTAAACGAAAAACTAATTATGCTTTCTTAACCAGTAGTTAATAAGCTATTAATCATGCACTATTTAGATTTAATTTGTGATATTAAAATTCTTATCAAAAATTTTTTGCTTAACTTTTATGTTCACAAATTAAATCTAAATAGTGCATGATTAATAGCTTATTAACTACTGGTTAAGAAAGCATAATTAGTTTTTCGTTTAGTTGTTTTGTTTAATAAATATTTAAACTTTTCAAAATTTCTCAAAATTTTCATGTTTTGACAAAACAATTGTTTTTGTTTACATTACGCATTGTATTTAAAAAGTGGCTATTGATTAATAAATTTCGTTGAATTCCATATTGTAAAAGTGCTTTAGTTTAATTAGTTCAATGAGAAAATCTTTTTTAAAGTTGAAATCAAAATTTGATGTAAAAATTTGAAATTTCTTACTTTTGTCCGCGGCTTATAAAACTAACTTCCAAAAAGTATTACTAATTTATATTTACACAATAATTACCACATTAAAAATGCTTCATTATGCTTTTTATTTCATCAAAAAAGCTTATTCCAGTAAAAAGTTATTCATGTTTTAAGAAATCCTTTCAAACCGGCTCATTTTTTTTTGAACAACCCAATAAATTAAATTATTTTTCTATTGAGTAAAACACATGCATATTATGTCTCTTTTCTTTATTTACACTCAATGCACCATTATTGCACAATTGAATATGGAAATTCAAGAAATAAAGAACGAAAAAACATTCAATTAAAATCATTTTCATCAAACTGATCATTCAAGTGTTTATTAACCTCCTGAAATACCTCAAAAGGTGAATCACACACATATTCATATTTAAAATAAAAATACATTACGGATTGCTTTTTGATAGTTCAGAAATTGCAATCATTTTCCACCTCGTTAGCCTCGTCGTGTCGCACGAGCAGCAGCAGCATACAAAGTAGAAGGAAGAAAATGTGGAAAAAATTGCATGAATATTTCTTTAATTCCGTGCATTTTATTTTATCTCGTATGCGACTATTGCTGACCCAAAGGCGATGTGACGAGTGCATTGATACAATATCCTACAACTAAATGGCTGACTTTATAGTGATTAAAATTTTATTTTGTAGAATGTTTAATACCGCTCCCACAAGAATAATAATAATTCTTCTTTTTATTTATTGATTTAATGTTCGAAGTACATTTGATTATTTTTAACACCAACCTTATCGGTTTTAATTTAAATACAAATTGAATATTATTTTGTTTGTTGATTTTGATTGTAATTGAAAGTATTTGGATGAAAAATTTTTAAAAAAACATCCTAAAAAATTTTTTTAACTTATATCCCACAAGAAAATAAAAGAACAAAACAATGATATTATTAATTATGATACATACATTTTTTTGTCGACTCTGTTATTGCTATTGTTGCATGCTGCAGTAAAGTGTGAAAATGGAAATTGCAGCATATTTTCAAGAAACAGAAAATGCTAGGGATTTAGTGTAAAATTTATTGCGGTCCATTTTAAGGAAGGAATTTTTTTATAAGTAATCCAAATTCTACACAAGAATCTTAATTGTTTTTCGATATGTGCGGTTTGAAAAGTTACTTTATGGAATGTTGTAATGTACAACATTAACTTTTAAATTATTTAGAATTTATGAAAAAATTCAAACTTAAATAACAAGGAAGGCGACAAGACAAAAATAATATTCAATATTTTAACATTTGTGATACATTATTTTATTCCATTGATTAATAGCTACTGCTTAAAAATTAATAAATATCTCAGCCACCAAAATTGAATAAATTTTTTATTTTCCAATAAATATTAGCAACTTTGTGTCCAAAATAGTAAATATTCCTTCCTAAACTTTAATTAACAATATTTAATGCCAACAAAACAGCTACTTAATATCGTAAGCTCTTCAAAAATTAATATAATAATAATAATAAAGTGATAAAATTTCTAAACATGGAGTTATTAAATTTTTACCAAATCCATTCATTTGTCATAAAATTGACCACTTGACAGCTAATTTAATTCTATGAAATTCTGTAATTGTTATTTTTTGCCAATGATCTTTAAAAGATTAATAAACTCGAAGGCCTTCAAAACCATTCTATCACTGAACTAATCATGTCATATTCATACAATAAACTTTTATTGCTAATTTACAAAGACTTTAACATGAAGCGTTGTTTTAATTAACAACAGCTAAAATTGATCACCTTGATCATCATTAAGGATTAAATCTCATAAAGTGCTTTATGCGAGCATAATTAAATCATAAAAATGCTGATATTGTAAAATCGAGATAAAGTCCATTGAAATCATCCATAAATATTGCAAATGATGATAAATTTTCTTGCTTTTTTTGTGTTGATACTACACAAAAGATATGAAATTAAAGCATGAGTTTTATGACTCGAAGAAGAGAATTTCATAAGAAATGACAATCACAACAAAGAGATTTCGAACTCAACAACTTAATAACAGAAAGTGATAATTTACTATCGCATGACTGTCATAAATGAAATTAAGAAGAAAAAAAAGTTTGAGTATATATAGAATTCCCGATAAAAAATTTTATCAATTTTTTCTTATCAATTTTAAATTTGATGTTAAAAATGTTATACCAGCTAAACCTAAAATTCGTTTAATTTGATACAGATTTAAGAAACGTATAAAATAAAATGGCTTACTTTTACAATTTTAAAACCGAAAGGAAAATATTTATTTAATTTTAACACATTTTAACACATTATTTCAGTACAACCATATTTACCTTTGTATGTATATAAAATACAATAATAGGGAGTCATCATTTAAAGAATTTTCTATCAAACACAAATGTCTTCGTTAGCATTGACATAATAACTGGCATTTGCTTGAATCGAATATTATTATGAACACATTCATTGAAAAATGCTACATATCTATTAACACTTGTCAAAATAGCCATTAAATCCTTGTCCTGTTCGCAGTTGATGTACAGTTCAAGTTGCATACATAAAGCTTGAATAAACCATGAACCTTCTGTAGGATTTCTATATGCAACATGATCATCAGCACTGGAAAACATCACCAAAATATCAGCCATAATTGGAATCCTTTGAGGAATGTCTGGAGCAATTGCGTTTCTACGAACATTTTCATCATCTTCTTCCAATATTGTTCCAAAATCAGTGAGAGATCCTCGGCAAGCTTGAATGAAGAAAAGTTTCGGTTTTCCTACTAATGATGGGCATCGATCGCCAGCAAAATATCTCCAGAGGGAGTCAACCTTTATGTTTCCATCTTTTGTGTAGATAACTCCTTCATTTGTATACTCATCTTTCCCTCCATGAGACATCATTATAACAATTAAGGAATTGTTTTTTGATTGATCTTCTCTAGCAACTTTTTTGAAGAAATTATTTAGTTTTTGGCATTTTTAAAGAAATTTCTAGAAGCTTACCATCTTTCAACTCTTCTTCAATTTCATTGGTCGTTAAGTCTACATAATTGCGTACTTCATAGCCATATCTACTTAACGTACTTTGTAGTTTTCTTTCATCTATATCAGCACCAAGACGAGCTTGCAATTTATTATTGGCAAAAACTTTTTGAGTGAATATCACAGCAACACCTGCTTTTTCATGGCTTCCTCTATAATATTCATCATCAAAATTAGAACCATTTGGTCTTGTGACGATTCCTGAGTCTAAATTGGCAGCAGTAAAAGCTTTTGCATCGGTTTGAATACTCATTTTTATTTCGACTTTTTACACCAATATTCAATATGTGACTAGTAGTACGATCAAATTTGTTCTTTACATGTGTGTATCTGTATGAATAAACAATAACAATGTTATAATTAAAAACTTAAAAAATATTTTTTTCAGTTAAAAACTTTGCAAAAATTTTAAATATTATTGTTATTAAAATAATCATAAAATTTGGGTAATTCTTTGAATATAAATTATGTTATCTTAATAATTTTATAAATATTTTAAGGATAAATTTGGAACTTAAGTTCCTTTTTCCGTTTTGAATTTAATGAATTTTTAAAAGACTCAACTGTTTGAAAAAATTTAAAATCACAAAAGTATTATTGATTGTATGTATTTGTTATCAGGTTGCAAGTTATGAAATAAAGTTATAGATAAAATTATTTTGTCACATATTTTTTGGAATATGTGAAATTTGATGACTTCATAACGTTATATTTATCAAATTATCTTTTTTTTTTCTAAATTTGTCTTAATCACGCGACTCATAAACAAATGATGTTCATCATCATTTGGTGATGGAGCTTTTCTAGGTACTTACCCTACAAAGAGGCGTATTTAGAAGCGCTTTGAAAGATGACACTTTTCTACAAACATGACTAAGGTTAAAAAATTTTGTAGTTATCAAAAAGGTCTTTCATTACTTCCAATTATTACATCACTAACCAAATTAATATATTCATTTCTCAAATTAATTTTAGGTCAATTAATTCATATAAAATTTCATTAAGCAATGATATTTTGTAAACGGAGCAAATTTTGGCTAGAACATTGCGTGTTTGCAGCTCTAAAACTTATTTTTTCCATTTTTAATGTAAATAGAATGCTTTTTTTGCTGCCTTTTGCCACATGACATAATGACCTACATCCAATCATAAGGAAATGTCTTGCATGCACTTTTCGTGTCTATGGGAAATAAAATTTGCCCATATGTCTGATGTTCCTCATTCAACAATTTATTTTCAATGTCTATCGAATTAAATACAGTCATTTTTTCATTGCCATTGTCTGTTATTTCGTGATAAACAAAATTATTTGTTCGTCCTGGTCGTCAATAGCAACACATATCGCATAACAAAAAAAATATTGAAAACGAACGTTGTTCCTGCTACCATCAAATGTACTTTTCCTTTCAGTTTTCGTGTACAATTCTTGCTCATAAGACGCTAAACTTTCATGGATTTTCCTTGCTTCGGGTGGAAAGCAATAATCTATGCATAAAATATTTTTTGCAAGTCCTTGACGAAGAATAGAAAGGAAGTGCATGAAAATAAAATAATAAAGTGAAAATTTTTAAAGTTCTCGAACAGTATTAAAGTTAAAATATGAATTTGGGACAAGGCATTATTCAAAAAATTATTCTAGTTTCCATATTAATAACAATATTTTCATCATGCACCATCGGAAGTGACGATGATGAAAATTTTTACTTCGCAAATAGCAATAATAATAAGTTCTTTGCTAATAATAGAAGAAATTGCCAGCCTAATTACTATTTCGATGTAGATTATTTTAAATGTCGATTGTGTGATGGAAACTTTCACCTTTCGGTATCGAGGCAAAGTGAGTGACACACACATTGTATTCTTCCTGTTTCTTTTTCTGTTCCTCCCCCTTTTTATGTTGTACAATATGTAGACGTATTTTAATGCCATTTACTCATTAAAAATTGATTTTTTTGTGCTGTTTGGTTTGAATGCTTCAAAAATAAAATTTTCAATTTTGATATCCTTTATGAATTTTTAATCGAGAAAGTTCCGGATTCATGTAAATTGCATTGAACAGTGCTGCACACTTCAAAAAATGAAAAAATTATTCAATATCAGTTGAAGGCAAAAAATGCAATTTATAAAATTTATTAGAATTGTTTATGCGGATCAATGCTGCACTATGCTAAGTTTTGTGAACAATAATTAAGGCTTCCTCTGATTATAATCTTTGAAAATCAAAGGTTATAATCTTTGGTTGAAGATTTTTTAAGGATTATAATCTTTGTATGCGATTTTATAAAGATTATAATCTGCGGAAGCCTTGACAAAAATAAAGTTTGAAAGCATTTTAATTTTAGAAAGAAATTTATTTTATAATTTTTTTTTGATATTGAAGATTAAATTTCATGGAAATTATAAATTTGAATAAATTTATTCAAAATTTGAATTGATTTAAATTAAACGCTAAAATTTGAATATTTGTCCAAATTATTTTAAAACAAGAAATTCTGTTATTAATTCATTTTCAGTCTCAAATAAATTTTCTGACTATCTAGAAACCCTACCTAAAACAATTATTAGTTCCTTTTATTATTTACAAATCGCTATATTGACTATACAAAACATTTTCAAATCAATAAAACATCAATCAAAAGCCATCAAGCTTAATGCTTTTAGAATTGATTTCTATTGCATTTACTAATATATTCAATTTAAACTACATACCAAAAGTTATATTACATTAAGGAACATTCTCATGAGCTAATTGATTTCTCACTCAATAACTTCATTAAACTATTTCCAATAGAGTAAATTATCAATTTACAGAATCAATAGCGACCATCAAAGCAAATAAATAAATAAACAAATAAAATTGTCACGAGTCAAGTGGAAAAAGAAAAGTCGTAAATTGCTTCCAACACATTTTTCCATTCTTCTTCATATAATTCGTTCCTTCCTAATTATATGATTTTATTTTATGTGTTGTTCCGTAAACCTATATTTAAATCAACTCATTCATTCTTATAAAATTTTTACTTCTTTACTACTTTTTTGTATTTCGTCGCGACTGGTAATGTTTACGTCCACCACACGCCACAATCTACAACAACAGAAAATCAATGTTATTGTGATAAGAATTCTACGGAAATATTTGAATATGATAATATCTTAAGACGTCCAATATGTAAGCCACAAACGGAAGTTGTACCTGAGACTAAATGTCCATTACACTTTGTGAACTCAACGGATTTCTCAGCTGTGAGAAAAGTTGTGCGAGTTTACCGCCTTCCAATATCATCAACAAAACAACAACAAAAATGTTTGTGTGATTCGAGGTTAAATGAACAATATCACGGAAAGTACTGCATTAGATATGAGCTATTTAAAGACTTGAAGAATTATCAGCAATACAAGAATCTTCCACTTACACAAACATTAAATTTGAGTTATGAGCTAAAATTTATTGTTCTGTTTTGCAAGATCCTACATAGGCGTGACTATTGCAATTATCTTGCAAATCTTTGTGTTCTTACTCATTACCATCTTGACAAGTATGGTCCATGCTATTCATTTTATCAGCAACAGAATCAACACATGGCAATCGACGAGGGCGGAAATGTCTATGGATCGAGTGAGGGCAACGAATTCGATGGCGGAGAAAAGATGAAGCCTTTTCTGTTCTTTCGTGGAAGGAAAAGTAACAAAAATCTTTTCGACAAGTTCATCGACTTTTCATATAATATTGAGAATGTGAGTCTGATGTGTCTTCTTTTTCTCTGTTTACTGACAAAACTTTTTGAAAAAATTTTTTCATAAAACTTTTTGCAGGCAAATAGCACAATAAATTTTACTATCCTTAATTATAACTTATATGGAAATGTGAGTGAGCTACGTCCGATGAAACTGAGTGATTTGAACTTATGTAATCAATACACAACCTACATGGACGGAGTTAAATTCGCATCGAATTATTTCAGCAAGTGTTCGATAAATCTACGAGAGTTAATTGCTCTCATGCCGGACACACGTTTCTCAACGCTTTATCTTAACTATTTTGAGAATCAAGCAAATTTCCTTCAAATAGTTCCTATTTTAATACGAAATGCATATGAGGCCAATAAGGTTAGTCACCAACATTCCTCAATACATTATTCTCTGACGAAATTTCTTTTTTAGCAAGAAGATATCGAACGATGGCAGTTAGTGAAAAGGTTCTTTCTGATCGACACGGTATCGGGTAAAAATGTAAAAATTATTGGAAAAAACACAAATAATGATGACGATGGAGATGAGATGGCAACGGCAAAATTCTATGAGCAATACAGTCAAATTAATTATGTAAAGTCAATCGAAATGCGATTCCATCTGAGTGATGACGACGAAAATTCTGATGAATACAATAAAATCAACATTCCGGTGATTATTATGGAGTATGGATCAATGAACTTGACACAAATCGCTAATGCAATGAAATCATCAGTCACATATGATGAGAGTCAGCTCTATAATGTTGACTTCTCCTTCAAAATTAAATTCACAAAACGGCCAAATTTAAACTTTTTCTTCCAAATAATTTTGCCAATTTTTATTCTCATTGCAAGTTTCAATGCTTTTATGTCTACATTTTTCTACAAGATCTCGCAACAAAAATTGGAATACGATCTGTCGATTCTATTGAATTTCATAATTAATCTCATGGCAAATGTATCGAACGCATTCTTCATATTCATTTTGATGTTCATTGCTTATGTATTTTTCGTGTACAAAACTCAATCATCTGTAGTAAAGATCATGTTACCGCTTGAACGTGAGGAAGCAGTGATCGAGATTTTGTTGGTCTTTGCGATAATTTTCAAGGTGAGTCTCTTTGTGTGCAATTTCTTGTGAAATTAATAGCGATGTTATTCACACTTTTTTCCTGGAATTTAGTGGCATGAATAAGTTTTTTTTTTGCATGAAAAATTTCAATTAATAACCGAAAAACCAAATACTGTTCCAAAAGCTATTAATAAGTCTCTTCACAGATTGTCAAGTTGATGAAATTATTTTGCGACATGATCACACTCGACATCTTCTTCATTGATTGGGAGCGACCGAAGGCCTACAACACCAGTGATCACTTCTTCCATGGTTCAAATAAATCACATCCTGGGACACCGTCAATCACATCGAGTTTTAAGCCTACACTTTCATCGCCATCACCTACAAACGATTGTGTCTCGGCGTGGAGGAATTACTTTGTGGCAAATGAATGGCAAGAGTTGATTACAAAGCGTAAAGTTTCTGTGCAGCTTCACATCATCTTTGTGATTGCCGCATTAATGGTTTGTTTGGCATAAATTCAGTCAAATTATCATAAATCATAAAGCTACGCACATTTTATATTCCAGCTGTTTGGATTTGAAAATTTTGCATCCACAGATTTTGATTTTAACTTAAATGTCACCAATTTCCAGCACTATTTAAGTTATTATCGAATGGATAAAGAAGCATCAGATATCGTTAATGGAAATATCATATTGAAGGTAGCAACAGGTGCTTTTATATATTTGATCGCTTACATTCTACAACGTATATGGAATTTTCTCATTTATGAGCGATTCATTGACAATTGCCTCCAGCAGTTTATCGATGTAGCATCAATAGCCAATATTTCGGTACTGATACTCATCAACTCGTATGGATTTTATATTCATGGACGATCAGGTACAAAACAGTATTATTGATATCCATTATGAAATTTTATCTCAGATAACAATTAAAATCTCTTTTTATTCATACGGCGTAGTGCATGGACGCAGCGATATTGATACATTCAATATGATTTTACAATTTAAAAGAGAAGAAGAAAATTTATGTGGACACCGAGGCTTATTGCCATCATCGGATCAACAAACATACACAATACTAGCACCAAGGAATCTTCGTGTATTTTACGAAAAGCTTATAAGTCCAATTCAAAACAAATCGAATCATTATCATCAGCAATTTAATCATCATTCGATGAAATTTGAACAAAATTTTGAGAAAACTATTCTCACGTATCACAACATCAATCGATTTTTTGCAGCATTTATTGATCATGTATGTAGTCACAGCCATCAACAACAACAATGAAAAAAACTTTCACTTACATAAATTGAAATAATTTATTTTGATTATCATTAATTTTCTTCTTTTGTTCACATGCAGGCACTTAAAGATGTCGATTATGTGATTAAGGAGAAAAATCTATTCGAAAAGATTTTCGATTGTGAATTGGAATCGACAATTAACAACGACTCGAAAGGAATCTTTTATTTTGATAATGGACATTCATTTGATAAAGGTGAGTGAGCAGCACACAGCTTGAGGTGGTGGATGACGGCATTTTATGATAATTATCTTTTATGATTATTTACAGTGTTATTTTATGGAAACGAAAACTCAATTTTCGGCTTCGAGTACTTGCTCTTTATTTTCCTTTTATTCGTAACTGGCAATTTTTTGATTGCTATACTTTCTATTGGAATTATTTTTAAGGTAATTATTATCTTTGAAGTAGCAGAAGGTGCATGTTTTGTGATATCAAGTAACTATTTTTGGCGTAAAATCAATTATTAGCTGGCGAAATATTTCCAAATATTTCAATTTTTTCTTATCCACGTTACATTTTGGTTTGATTATTTCCTTTTGACTAATAAGACAAAATGCAATTGAAAACTAACTATAGTTCCAAATGAATTATTCATAAGCCAAGAAGACATTTGTCCATTTCTCACTCAAATCTAGATCAAAACTTCATTCATCATACAGTTAATTAGTGGTTCAATTGAACAGCATACAATAAAATCCATTAGATACACAACAAACTTAAGTTTCTCATCTTCTACGCCATGTGCTACATCCAAACATACAAAGCATTGTTAATGACAATAATATTAGACCGCAATGATTATGGCTACTCTTGTTTTCTTATTTGACCACAAATGGTTTCTTAATATCACAATTTCTTTTCAATTGCTCTGAGTTCAATCAAAACTTCATGCATTCTCACTTAATTTTTTTTTACCTTTTTCTCTCTATTTTCTTTGCAGCTCATCGAGTTAGTCATAAATCATCTAACTAAAAATAATTTAGCTTGTAAAACTTTGATCGATAAAAGATTTTTAATTTAGAAAAAATATATAGTCTTTATTATGCAACTGTCTTTACTTTTTTTGGTTTACCTAATGAAGTACAAAAGGGACTCTCAATTGAGTCTCATAATAATAAAAAAAAAATTAGAGTAAATAACAATGAAAAACTGGAAACTTTTACTTTCATAGATGAGTTGATTAGATCATCAAAAGCTTTGAATCTCTCCGGAAATAAACCTTGTTTTTCAACCATATGAGTTCCTATATCTAGATAGTAATCATCTTCATCATGCTTCGGCCAAACCATATTAGCTAAGTATGGATCTGATGAATTATTTGGATTTCCTTTCATTGCAAATTGTTCCCAAATCCTCGTCATTCTTTCAATCATTAAATTTTCAGGATCTGTAAGATCTTTATCTGGTGCAATGTACCAAGTATTCAGCACATATTGTAAGTCATCAGCATGTGATACACCGTATGGGTAGTTTCTTGGATAATTGAAAACACTATGACTTCCACTGTATGAAAACTTGTAAAAGTAAACATTCATACATTTTGAAATCATTTTGACAAGCCTGTGTACTCCATATCCAATAGAACCGTCACTGAATAGCTAAAAAGAGGTACTCAAATGTATCAAAAAATTGAATTATTAAATACTCATTAAATTTACATTTGCCAAGCCACTGAACGATTGGTGATCAATGTTATCAAATGGTAAATAGACATGCCTTAAAGTTTTTGAACTATTTGAATATTTTCCGATGTGGAAGCAATCAGCCAAAAATGAATTTGTATTTTGATTCATTTCTCTAAGTGTCTTTTCATCTTTCAAAACAACTGGAAATAAAGTTCAAATAAATGTGTCTCAAATTATATTTTTAATTATTGTAGATTACTCGGAACTAGATAAGCCATCTCATGCTCAGTTATTCCAATCATTACAGCTTTGGGTGTCATTTTTGGATTAGATAAAACTTCATCTGGATTTTTTGAAAAAAATCTCTCTTGGCCAAAATCTTTCTCAATAACTGGTCGCCATACAACTTTATATTTGCAGACTTTTGATGGTCCTACATTGACTGATAAAAGACTTTCCGCTGGTTTCTAAAATATGTTGGTTTAAAAAGTAAGTTTGGCCCTCAATTCAATGTAAATTTAAACCTTACATCCTGCAGGCATCTGACCATTTGAGTAATATTTCCTGTTGTACATTTCAATTGTTCAGCAAGATAAATAGCCGTGTCTAAATCATTATCATCCCACTTTGTAAATGTTGTGACAGATCCACTCACAGCAATAACTCTTCGGAATAAATCCGCTGACATTTCAGATGCCATATGTGCGGTTACAGCATATGCACCTGCTGATAATCCAGCTATTGTCACTCGACTAGGATCTCCACCAAATGCATCAATATTATTTTGAATCCATTTTAATGCAAGAGTTTGATCCTTTAATCCCATGTTTCCAATCGCTTCTTCTGTCCCTGTCGATAGGAATCCAAATGGCCCAAAGCGATAATTAATCGTCACTAAAACAATATCTCGATCCATTAAATAAAGTGGTCGATGATTAAGTGCCGAGCCTTCTTCAAAAGACTTATGGGGAGAAGAAATTTTAACGATAAGATAAATTAAGGCAAGTTTAGTAAATTGGTTTCATTAATAACTTATACGTACACCACCATGTACAAAGACGATAACAGGCTTAAGGTTAGTCGATCCAAGATTTTTAGTGAAGACATTAAGATGCAAGCAATCTTCAGACACATCAAAATGAAACTTATTTTGCATACACATTGGTCCATATTGTGTAGCGTTTAATATACCTGTCCAATTTCTATTTGGAATTGGAGGTTGAAAGCGTAGATAGCCTATTGGTGGCTCAGCAAACGGTATTTTTAAAAATGCATGATAATTCACATTTTTTCTTGTTGTCATAACTGTGCCTTCCAACTGACCATCTTTTATTGTTAAAAGTGCAGCACTAGATGTGCTGAAAAAATTATTAGTAAAGAAATACCTAAAGCTGCGACCTTTCTGAGCTCCATTCTGACTACAAACTGAAAAAAATATTCACACGACAAAGACCTTTCTTTCTTCTAAATCAGAATTATCATGTAGTAAAATTGCTGATACTGTTATCACATGTGCTGCTTTATCATATTTAGAAGTGGGTCTAAAGTATTAAACAATAAAATAAAATTTCATTATCAAAGGCATAAAACATCTTATATAACTTAAATAAATTGGGTACTTTAAGATTACAGGTATCTTTTTCAATGAGTTTACCAGAATTATTTGGTTTGAGAATACTTGAATGATAAAATATAGATCATAATAGCAAAAATCAGAACTTTGAGGAAAAAGCTATTATTATTTTAAATTATCTTTCGATATTATTCATTATTTTTTGATTGTCTAGCGTTAAGATTAAACGGTTTTAAAGTTAATGCTGAAGTCAAGTTCATTTTATGTTATTTTAATACCGACCAACCCTGCTGTCTTTATCGTTTACACTTCAAAATTCTCGCATTAAAATTATTTTCAAGGCTTGGCTCAAATGAATACAGGACTAATTCATTCCAAAATTTAACATACGAACTGCTTCTGGTTGCATGCATGCCACCAATGTTTTAAATATGCAACAAAATAATTCGCATAAGAATTCATTTAATACCGTTATAAAATTCTATCAACAAAAATTCACTATCATGCATGATTCATATAATATATTTCAAATAAAAATATTTCAGAACCTAAATCGAATTAAAATAATATTATAATTTAACACTCAACATATTCTACATTGATTTATGGTCATGAAGATTACAATAGCTTTATACGCCTTCAATTCTACAAATATGCATTACAATTCTTATTTATAGTTGTTGCATATCATAAGCATGTATGAATGAATAGCAGCAAAAGACACAACGAAACAACAAATTTTGTCTTGCATGAATTAAATATTAGCAAGAAGTAAGTGAAGTAGAGAAGCATATTTGAAAAAAATAATATTCTAGCCATTCTCATGCTTCGAATTGCAAATATTAAGTCATCGACATTGATATCTTCATATATATTGTATTATAATATTACAAATAAACGAGGAAGAATAAGGCAGGAAAGAGTGTGAACACGAACTCTTATTCTTATTGCATCACATAATTTAAGTTTATCTCATTTAATTTATTGATCACAATGAATGCTGACCATATAACAAATAAAAATTCTTAATTAACGATACAAAATATTTTGCTGCGTAGCGAAAGGCACAAAAAAAGATTTTTTTTTTCAATTTTATCTCGATCATAAATATTGGGTATAAATTGGCACTAATCTCAAAACACAGCACGATTTTCTTTATCATGGAAATTTTAAGATGGAGAAAATATTAGTGTGCCAACAGACTGATCAATTGGAATAGTTTATTTTTTTTATTATACTTAGTGAAAATGTTTAAATGATTCTCAAACTATTGGCTCAACCTACACTTAAAATATTAATTGATAACAATTTTTATCATCCCCAGTGTCTTCTTCATTTATTAATAAATTTAGATACATACACCATGCATAAGTTGCAGTTGTGATAATTTGAGGTGTTTACACATGAATATTTTAAGACTTTACCGCAACTGTAAAGAAAGAGGCGTCTGGAAAGAAGCAATAATTGATGATCTCACAAGATTGTGATTAAATTTTTTTTGACTGAGTTCGACTTAGTTCTTACTAATTTTACTCTTGATAATTTGGGTAATAAAATATCAAGTTACATTTAATGAAGCAATTTAGAGCTGCTTTAAAATAATGATGATATTTGAGTCTGCGATTTTTTTAAAAAAATGTGCTTTCAAGTCAGTTTTTGAACAATGACAAATGACTAAAAAATTTCAAACAACTTTATTTCCAACAATTGGTAGATTTAAATCAGAGACACTCTAAGTCCATTTCTGATAATTAGGTTATATTTGCAATGGCCTCTGACATTTAGCTGGTGATTAATGAGACGCCAATTTCAAAGCGTTTATTAACAATTTACACCGTTTTATGATAACTTAAATGTTTCAAACTGATTTTTAAAGTATGCAGTACAACTGTTATTACTCATAAATTGAATTGCGAATGCAATATACATTTCTTGTGCAATTTCTATCAATCCTTGTAAATATTAGATATATTAGGCATATAGATATGTAGGTCATATGGCTGTTTGATTTTGAATTAATAAAATGCTAGGGGTGTCGTTTAGAGGCTTTCTCGATTTCCCGATCCCGGGTTTTTCGGGACCAAAATCAAAAAATTAAAACTGTTGTATTGTGAACGATTTAAGTTTTTTGAAAAAAATTTTAAATTTAATTTGTTTAGTATTAAAATTATAATCATTTAAATACAAAAAAATTGAAAATCTTTCATTAATGCTCAAGATATTTAAGTTTTAATTTTGGTCCCGGTCCCGGAAATTTTCCAAAACCGGGATTTCGAGAAAGCCTAGTCGTTTATAGGTGCCGTTTAAAATTTACTGTATTTTTTTTTTAAAAAAAAATAATTTAAAATTAAACTTAAAAAATTGATGAAATTTTGGAAAAATTTTGTTAAGTCATTTATGAACAACTCCTTACTTAGATTGTGTTAATATATAAAATATACTTAAATTATATCATAAGTAATTTAAATTAGTATGGAAGAATTAGAATAAAATTCTTTTGAAATAAATATTTCCATAGCTTCCAAAACTTAGCAAAGCAATTCAGAATGTAAATATGAAAATTATCTTCATCTCATTATTTACTTATTATCAGCTGTTTCTTGTTGTTACCCAGCTATGTATTTATTTATCACTTAAAACCACAAATTCAATTTCAGTATTGCAGTACATTGTGAAGAATGAACAGAAAAATAATTTTAATTTTCACAATTTTAAACTTTTTTGCATACACAAAATGTGAAATAATTGAAATTGAGGATGGAAAGTTAGAAGGAACAATTTTGAAGACTCGAAAAGGTTCGGATGTTTATGCATTCATAAAAATTCCATTTGCGGAAACGCCAATTGGAAAATTGAGATTTCAACCACCAATTGCAAATAAAAAATGGGAAGGAATTTTAAATGCAAAACAATTTGGACCTGCTTGTATGCAAGATAATGGTGGATCTGATGAAGGTTTGTCTGAAGATTGCCTTCAACTTAATGTTTTTACAAAAGAATTGAATTCTGTGGACTTAAAGCCAACGATTGTGTACATTCATGGTGGTGTATGTGCTGTTTTGGGTTTTTAATAATTGACTGTACTAAGAAATTTTTTCTAGGGTTTCTTGGCTGGATCTGCAATTTCATATCTTCCAAGCTATCTTTTAGATCGTGATGTTGTTCTTGTCACAATAAACTATCGACTTGGACCTTTTGGATTTCTTGCAACAGGAACTAAAGATGCTTATGGAAATATGGGACTTAAAGATCAAGTTTTGGCTCTGAAATGGGTTCAAAGGAACATTGCATACTTTGGAGGAGATCCAGACCAGGTTACAATTTCTGGCTTATCAGCTGGTTCATTTTCTGTAACTGCTCAAATGGCATCAGGCATGTCTAAAGGATTATTTCATAGAGCTATAGCAATGAGTGGTGCTATAACTTGGCAAATCGGTCTCGAAAATGATAATATTAATTTAGTCAAGGAAGTAGCTAAAAGCTTGAATTGCTCAATAAGTTCAGATGACATGGTTTTATGTTTACAGACGGTGAGTAATAGAACGTTGAGAACTCTATATATTTTAATTATTTTGAATTTAGAAATCTGCAAAGGATATAATAAAAGTGAGCAGCAGAAGCTATTATGGCTGTTTAGTCATGCCATGGCTTCCAGTTTTAGAGCCTGATTTCGGACAGGAAAGATTCTTTATTGATGATCCAAATAATTTAATTAAAAGTGGAAGATTTAATAAGGTTCCACTTATTATTGGAATTACAGCAGATGAATTTATATCACCAGTCGTCTGTGAGTAATAAAGCTTTATTTTCTGTTTATACTCTACAAATAATCACCTCTATAGCTCTTCTTAACAATAAAGAGTCTTTGGATTTGTTAAATAACAAATTCTCAGAAATAGCATCAAAATGTTTTTACTTTAGAGGAAATAGCCAAAAGTCAACAGAAGAAATTGCTGACATATTAAGGAAGCATTATCTTCCATACGATGAAATTGATATAACATCATTCAACAGTTTGCATCATTTAAATGCAGACGGATCGATTGGTTACGCTGTTCATAGATTTGCTCATTATGCTTCTTCCTTTACTGATGTTTACTACTATAAATTCTCATATATTGGACGAATCAGTGGATTTTTGTATCCAAGAAATAAGCCTTATGGTGTCCATCATGGTGATGACAACATGTACGTCTTATCTTGGAGTAACCCACCGGAAATTAAAGAATCAGATCCTGAAAACTTTATGGTCGAAAGAATGACAAGAATTTGGGAACAATTTGCTAAATATGGAAATCCTAACAATCATAATGACGAATTTTTGGCAGACTTAAATTGGCCTAAGCTTGATTCCATCAGTGAATATTACTTGGACAATGGGAAAGATATGGTAGAGAAACAAGGTCTGTATCTAGAAAGATATCATATTTGGGATAATCTGCCTTTAAGCTCTGATAATAATGAAGAAGATATAAGCATTAAAATCATCAAAGTAGGAAATTCTGCAAATAATCCAAAAAACTATTACTACAAGCTCTCTGCATTCAGTAATTATTAAGTTGGACATAAGTTAAACATAGTTCAAAATTTTCATCCAATACCAAATTACTTATGCCAAACAATCCTATTTTAAATACCTTAACGCATTACCTAAATGAAAAGCTACATAAAAATGATCATAATCAATAAAATACGATTATATAAACTGTCAGCATTAAGCATTTATTACTTCATATAATTCATCAAACCAATTTAAATTTAATTTTTCACAGCATTATTGAACGATAAAAGATCATTATACAAATTTATGCTCAATTTGCATCTGAACAGCTCTTTAGTAATAAGTTGGTCGAAGAAGTAGCAAGAGCATTAAAAAGTAATTGCATTTCATTTTTGTAATCTTAACTAAATATTAAATAGGTATTGCATTATTTTGATGCAGATGGATTTTTTTAAAATTAATGCTAGTGAAAAAAGTTTTGATATTTATTTATTACTTGAATTTAAGAGACCAATAATAAACTGATTTAGTCAGAGAGTATTATTTTCTCACAATTTCATGAGAGTTGGACTGTCTTACATGTTGCCGCTTATCTAGGATAAAAAAAATATGCCTAATTTTCTCAAATCCATTGAATTATTACTTTTAAGAAGTAGGATTTATTTTTTCTTAATTAAATCAGAATTCAAATAATCTTTGTTACTATTAATTTTTGATCTAGGTATTCAAAATTAAATCTCATAGTTTTAATAAATAATTTTTAATTTTTTTTTGTATGTTATATTGACTAGCTGATGGACAACATTTATTTATTTGTATATTGTGCAAATATTGACATTTACTCAATTTTGCGTTCCTAATTTAAGTTATTTAATATGTTTCATAATTAGCAAAATACTTCTAATTTATGAGGATTTCTTGTGAATGTTCTTGTAATTTAGGATATTCGTGGTACTTTTATTGAAACAAGTTTAGATGCATTGATTAAATAAAATGTGTGAAGAACCATGAATCAGTTTATTTCAGTACTTGAAATATAACTTCAAACTTACGATAATTTACCCAAGCATAATTATTAAACGACAAATTATCGAAAACGTTTAGTTATTTAAAATTCCATTCAACAGGATCAAATGGTGAAATTCACTACAAAATGATCGTTTTTATTCACACAGCGCATTAATAGTTTTTTTCTCTGTTCTTTCAAATCAAGTTTTTTTTTTTTGTTCTGTGAATTGAAGTAAAAAAATAATCTAGCGCTTAGTGTTGATTGAGCTGTTGTGCAGAAAACATCAAACAAAAGATGAGCAAGCGAAAATATACATTCGACGGGCATCCAATTTACTTGGTATGTAAATAAAAAAAAATCATTAACACTATAAATGAAACTTTTAATATTTTTAATCGAATTTTTTTACATCTCAAGTTAGGAGAAAGAGGATCGGGTTCACGCAGTAGAAAAAATGTTCAAGATTTTTATAAAATTCAACAAAAATGTTTAGAGGTGGGAGCATTATTTGAAGATCCTGAATTTCCAGCTACAAATGAAAGTTTATTCCATTCTCACAAATCAGATTCACAATACGAATGGCTTCGACCAAAAGAAATTTGTAAAGATCCGAAATTCTTTGTCGACGGATATTCCAGATTTGATGTTAGACAAGGCGACCTTGGAGATTGCTGGCTACTTGCTGCAACTGCGAATTTAACATTAAATCCCAAAGTTTTCTTTCGAGTTGTCTGCGATGACAATAGCCTTGACGAAAATTATGCCGGTATATTTCATTTTAGGTATGTGTGAATCATTTTGTTATTGTTGGCAATTCCCTACATGTATGACTTTATGAATGAATATATTTTCTTTTTTTACTTTCGTTTTACGCCAGATTCTGGAGATACGGTAAATGGATAGACATTGTTATTGACGATCGTTTGCCAACTCAAAGTGGAAGATTAATAAATATGCATTCAACGGAAAAGAATGAGTTTTGGTCAGCGCTTCTTGAGAAAGCATACGCAAAATTATATGGAAGTTATGAAGCACTTAAAGGAGGTAATGCGTCAGAAGCTTTTGAAGACTTTACAGGTGGAATTTCTGAGTTGTACACATTAAATGAGGCGCCATCAAACCTGTATCAAATCTTAGAGAAAGCATATAGCAGAAGTTCAATGATGTCGTGCTCAATAGAACCAGATCTAAATATTGTTGAAGCAGTGACTCCCGAAGGACTAGTAAAAGGCCATGCATACTCAATCACAAAAGTTAAAATGATTGATATTAATATGCCAAATAAAAAAGGCAAAATTCAGCTACTGCGACTAAGAAATCCATGGGTAAGTGTTAAAAGCCGCTAACATTAAGATACATATCATATATAAATTTATAATAGTTTGTTATCGCGAGCAACACGTATTTTCCAATGTTTAAAACAAGTTTGCATTCTTCTGTGTTTAAAATCTTCGCGTTATGAAAAAATCATTTAAAATTAGGTTTAAATGGAGTAAAAAAAGTTAATGTGTTTAATGAAAAGGGTAAAATAGTTTGCATATTTAGAATTACCAAAAAGTTTTTTAGGATAAATTTTTACCACTTTATGATTTACAATATTTAAAATTTAAATTGGCATCAATTTATTCAACTTTATTTCAAATTAAAATTTTTGGAAAAAACGCAAAAATTCATTTCGTCACAAACTCAACATTCTAATTTTTCCTGATTTTATCAGCGTTTGCAAAAGCAAAACTGTAACCAATTAAAACGTTCTACAAACTTAAAAAATCGAATTGTCCCAATATAAACAATGCTTTCGAATATTCCATTTATGAATCACTCAATTGAATGTCTAGGTCAATAATCTTTTACTCACATTAAAACATTGTAGTTAATCTATCATTCTATTTGCAATTAATTGATCTCTTGATCTGTATTTTATTGTTTACATGAAAATCTCAACTAAGTTGTTTGTGGTGCACGAGATTTTACTACCAATACAATGTATTTTAGAATTAATAACATTTATTTCGTTTTCCTACAGGGAGACGAGTTTGAATGGAATGGAGCATGGAGCGATAAATCGAGAGAATGGCAGTTCATACCGAATTATGAAAAAGAAGAAATTGGACTGACATTTGATAGAGATGGAGAATTTTGGATATCATACAAAGATTTTATTAAATATTTTGACAAACTTGATATGTGTAATTTGTCACCAGATTCACTTGTGGATGAGACAGAAAAATCAACAAAAATTAAATGGAATTTGAATGTTTATGAAGGAGAATGGATTAAAGGCATTTCCGCTGGTGGATGTAGAAATAATGTTGAAACTTTTCATCGAAATCCTCAATATTCAATGAAGCTTGAACATCCAGACGAAGATGACGAAGAAGGTTACTGTTCTGTCGTAATTGCTTTAATGCAGAAACATCGAAGAAGTAGAAAAATTATTGGATCAAACTTCCTTACCATTGGATTTGCCATTTATCGTATTCATGGTCAGGAACTTGACGAAAAACCTCTTAAAAATCACTTTTTCAAAATAAATGCATCAATAAGTAGATCAACATTCCTAAATATGCGTGGTGTTAGTGGTAGATTTAAGTTTTTACCTGGAAATTATTTGATCGTTCCATCCACATATGAACCTGATAAGGAAGGTGAATTTTTGATTCGTGTATTTTCTGAGAATAAGCATGCATTTGAAGAGCATGACGAAACTTGTGAAATTGGTGAAGTTGATGCAAGGGTAAGTTTTTTATTACTACAACTGACTTAATTGATATTACATTTAGTTTTTCTAACAGATTTCTGGAAAGTTCGATAGCTATGACCCTCCATCGCCTGAGACATTAACCATCGAAAAACTATTCTTGGATCTAGCTGGTGAGAATCAAGAAATTGGCTGGAGAGAATTGAAACAGATACTAGATCATTGCATTCCAAAAGAAATTCAAAACAAAACGTCCAGTGGTGTTCAAATTAACGGCTTTAAAAATGGTAAGTCATTCCAAAAAAATTGTCGAAAAATTTTCTTAAATTTCTTCCAAATCACAGGCACATTTCTTCCAAATTACGAGAATCAAGGATTTTCCAAAGATATTTGCAGGTCAATAGTTGCAATGTTGGACCTTGATCGTTCTGGTCAGCTTGGATTAGAAGAATTCAGGGTGTTTCTACTAGAATATGCAAAATGGAGGGTAAGAAATGCTTGATTAAGTTTATTTTTTTCTTTTATTAATTTCCTTTTTGCTGAACATGATAGGCTGTGTTTACCTTATATGACAAAGACAATAATCACAAATTGGATGCATTTGAATTGCGTGATGCATTAGGATCAGCTGGATATCGACTGAATCATCATATAATTAACACTTTAATCTATCGTTATGGATCTACTGACAAAGGAATTCCATTTGAAGACTTTATCATGTGTGCTGTTAAAGTTAAAACAATGCTTGACCACTTTAAAGAGAAAGATCACGGAAATAAGAATGAAGCTTTGTTTACTGTAAATGAATGGATAATGAGAGCACTTTATTCGTAGACTTACAGACTATCATTTGATATTAAATATCGTTTATTTTTTTTTTTTTAAAAAATTCTACTTCATGGATGGTAATGTTGATATTGACTAAAACGTCTTAATAGTTTTTATTTGCATTATGTACTACTATTGGCACTTTTTTGTACAGAAAAATTAAATAAATAAGTTAAGCTTAGTGTTGCTTTTTAAAATTATCACTCTTTTATTTATTTAGGCTACAAAATCTTCACTTTTAATTAACTAAAATTATATTCTTAAGCGAGTTGTTGGATTAAAATATTGATCTGAATTATATTCAAAATGGAACTATTCTAAAAGTTTTCCTTCATCAGTTATTTTAAGAAATTTTTGTAGTTTTTTTTTCTAGCTTTTTTTTTTATGACTAGAAAAATTTTCTGTTAGAAAGTTATTTAAAGTGCATAAAATGAAAGTAGCGACATCTTTTGTTGGAGATTTTAAAAAATTGGTACGAAAACAATGCCATCTACTGGAAATTCAAAGAAGTAAATTTTAAATATTTTATTTATGCCGTTACATAAAAGTACAGGGTTGTTTATAAATAATGTCCATCTTTTAGATCGGGAGTGTAAAAATATTCATATTATATGAATTTATTCGGTAGAACTTGTGTTGAAAATTGTGTACTTTACTATCCAAAACTTTATTTAAATTTAGGAAAGTTTTTATTTCATTGTCAATACAAATAAATGATCTTATGACATTCACACCAAAGTAAAATAAAAAAAAAATAGAAAACTAAATGTTTACAATTGTAAGCCAATAGTAATAATCCAAAAGGGCATTACCTTAATCAATTTTATGCCATTTCATTCATGTGAAATATTTTCGTTTCATATTGTCATTTTTATATCGTGACAATATACATTCCATCCTATGATATAATACGAGGTAAACGAGGGTCCTAGCTCACGCTTTATCTATATGAAGTATGGTGAGAAGAAAAAGAATTCATATAAATTTATGTCAATGTCCCTAACATACAAAGAGTGTTCTCATAAAAATGAGAATACTAATGAGTATATTCTCAAAATGTTCTCACTTGAGCATACTCATATGAGCATGCTCACGAGTGCATTATGAATGTTCTCAAATATATTTTTTTTTGAAAAAACTATGTGCTTACGTGGATGTACTCTCTAAGCATACTCATGAGAACACTAAAAGCATACTCATATACGTATTCTCAATTTATATACTCTATGAGCATGCTCTTGAGTATACTCCAAGCATGCTCAATGTCTTGTGACAATTTTTTATTCATGTTCTCAACTGAGTATACTTGATGAGCATGCTCTTGAGTATACTCCAAGCATACTCAATGTCTTGTGACAATTTTTTATTCATGTTCTCAACTGAGTGTACTTTATGAGCATGCTCTTGAGTATACTCCAAGCATACTCAATGTCACGTGACAATTTTTTATTCATGTTCTCAACTGAATATACTTGATGAGCATGCTCTTAAGTATATTCCAAGCATACTCAATGTCGCGTGACAATTTTTTCTTCATATTCTCAACTGAGTGTACTTTATGAGCATGCTCTTGAGTATACTCTAAGCATACTCAATGTCACGTGATAAATTTTCCTTTATGTTATCAACTGAGTATA
This sequence comes from Chironomus striatipennis, assembly GCA_026123125.1. Taxonomy (NCBI): domain Eukaryota; kingdom Metazoa; phylum Arthropoda; class Insecta; order Diptera; family Chironomidae; genus Chironomus; species Chironomus striatipennis. The sequence goes on along the minus strand of CM047393.1, from coordinate 1,096,038 downwards.
CTTTATGAGCATGCTCTTGAGTATACTCCAAGCATACTCAATGTCGTGTGACAAAATTTTTGGTCATGTTCTCAACTGAGTATAATTTATGAGCATGCTCTTGAGTATACTCCAAGCATACTCAATGACGCGTGACAAAATTTTTGGTCATGTTCTCAACTGAGTGTACTTTATGAGCATGCTCTTGAGTATACTAAAAGCATACTCAATGTCACGTGACAAATTTTCCTTTATGTTCTCAACTGAGTGTACTTCATGAGCATGCTTTTGAGTATACTCCAAGCATACTCAAACGCTCTGCCTGCCCGAGTTCAAATCTCGCTGTTGGCAAAATTATTTTTTAAGTCATTTTTTGTAAGAAGTAAAAATTGAAACTTTACATATTTAAAAAACTTTAAAAGCAGTAGTTGTCAATGAAAATTTACCTAACTCTTTTTAAATAGAAAATTAGAAAGTATGCCATAAGTCATAGCTAACCATTTCTGTAGTCTGGCTTGTTACAACTGTCCGAAGTCAAAAATTTTTCATTTTAAATTTTCTCACGTATTGGCAGTTTTTCTAATTTTTCATACAAAATTTTTTGGATCCTATCGAATTTTCATCGAAGCTGGCCATTTTATAATGATGCAACCCACTTGGATAAATCTAACTTTTCCTAACTTTTTCAATGAAAGTATTTTTCAAGATTTGAACTTGTATCTCTATAAATATCAGAGTGAATCTATTGTTTTACAAATTGTTATATAATTTACAAAGATTTCTGAACTAAGATTTTGAGGAGAAAATAATGCAATTTTAAACTAGCCGACGTTTTTGGAAAATGTCGGCTTCCTTAAAAATGTGTTTTAAATGCAATTTTAAGCTAGCCGACATTTTTGAAAAATTTCGACTTTCTTAAAAATGTGTTTTAAATGCAATTTTAAGCTAGCCGACGTTTTTAAAAAATGTCGGCTTCCTTAAAAATGTGTTATAAATCGCAATTCTAAGTTAGTCGACGTTTTTAAAAAATGTCGGCTTCCTTAAAAATGTATTTTAAATGCAATTTTAAGCTAGCCGACGTTTTTAAAAAATGTCGGCTTCCTTAAAAATGTGTTATAAATGCAATTCTAAGTTAGCCGACGTTTTTAAAAAATGTCGGCTTCCTTAAAAATGTGTTTTAAATCGCAATTCTAAGTTAGTCGACGTTTTTAAAAAATGTCGGCTTCCTTAAAAATGTGTTATAAATGCAACTTTAAGCTAGACGCCATTTTTAAAAAATGTTAGCAATACATATTATTCGTAAACAAAATTTTTAGATAAAAAATTCAAAAAAATATCAAAAGATAAATCAAACTTCCTTGGTTTTATAAAAAAAGGCAATTTTGAATTAGATGACGTTTTTTTTAAAAAAAAATCGTTTTCTTTAAAATTCCACTTAAAAAACGTTTTTTACAAAGGGGTCGCAATGTTAAAAATTCGCCAACTTGGATTAAAATTTGACTGGCAACAAAAATTTTTGATTTTAAAAAATTTTGTATGGAAAATTAGAAAGTATGCCATGAGTCAAAATTAAATTTGATTTTTCAAAGGTTTAAACAATATTTTTTGGAAATAAAGCCATTTCTGTGGTCAGGCTTATTCTAATTGTCGTTTAAAAGCTTAATATTGCAGATAAAAGGAACAAAAAATCATTACACATTTTTTGATTTTTCTCATCACGGCACACTTTCTCACTTTCAATACAAAATTTTTTGTAATCAAAAATTTTTGTTGCCAGTCAAATTTTAATCCAAGTTGGCGAATTTTTAACATTGCGACCTCTTTGGTTTTTTAGTAAGCCAACATTTTTTAAAAACGTCGACTAACTTAGAATTGCATTTAAAACACATTTTTAAGGAAGCCGACATTTTTTAAAAACGTCTGCTAACTTAGAAATGCATTTAAAACACATTTTTAAGGAAGCCGACATTTTCAAAACGTCGGCTAACTTAGAAATGCATTTAAAACACAATTTTAAGGAAGCCGACATTTTTTAAAAACGTCGGCAAGCTTAAAATATCATTTAAAAATACATTTTTAAGGAAGCCAAACATTTTTTAAAAACGTCTGCTAACTTAGAAATGCATTTAAAACACATTTTTAAGAAGCCGACATTTTTCAAAAACGTCGGCTAACTTAGAAATGCATTTAAAACACAATTTTAAGGAAGCCGACATTTTTTAAAAACGTCGGCAAGCTTAAAATATCATTTAAAATACATTTTTAAGGAAGCCGACATTTTTTAAAAACGTCGGCTAACTTAAATTGCATTTAAAACACATTTTTAAGGAAGCCGACATTTTTTAAAAACGTCTGCTAACTTAGAAATGCATTTAAAACACATTTTTAAGGAAGCCGACATTTTTCAAAAACGTCGGCTAACTTAGAAATGCATTTAAAACACAATTTTAAGGAAGCCGACATTTTTTAAAAACGTCGGCAAGCTTAAAATATCATTTAAAATACATTTTTAAGGAAGCCGACATTTTTCAAAAACGTCGGCTAACTTAGAAATGCATTTAAAACACAATTTTAAGGAAGCCGACATTTTTTAAAAACGTCGGCAAGCTTAAAATATCATTTAAAATACATTTTTAAGGAAGCCGACATTTTTTAAAAACGTCGGCTAACTTAGAATTGCATTTAAAACACATTTTTAAGGAAGTTGACATTTTTTAAAAACGTCGGCTAACTTAGAATTGCATTTAAAACACATTTTTAAGGAAGCCGACATTTTTCAAAAACGTCGGCTAACTTAGAATTGCATTTTAAACACATTTTTAAGGAAGCCGACATTTTTCAAAAACGTCGGCTAACTTAGAATTGCATTTAAAACACATTTTTAAGGAAGCCGACATTTTTTAAAAACGTCGGCTAACTTAGCCGACTAATTGCATTTACGTTTTTGTTTAAAAATGCTAATTTTCATTAAGAAATTTTTAAAGTTTGGCTTTAAAAGAATAGCCGACATTTTCAAATGTTCTATTAGTGAAAAAAATATTAAACGTTCAGGAACTTTTATCATTGTTAAACATATAATAATTTAAGTATGTCTTTTGTCATACTGAAATTATTATATATTTACAGATAATAGCTCCGAGGAAAAGTCTAGGGTGACAAAAGTTAAGCAACGCTGAGATAGATTTCAACAAAGATGGGTGACCGGATTTACCAGCTTCCTTCTAAGTATAAAACAAATTTCATAACTAACTTTCTAATCGGAAATTTCTTAACTATTCACAGAGAATACAGCTGATCACTTTATAACTTACAAAATAATATGTAATTCAATTATAATACAATAATTAATCAATATCTTAACTTGAAAAAATATTTTTTTTAATCCTTTTTTAAGTATACTACTTGAGTATGCTCATTTTATATTCTCATGAGCATACTCAAGCAGTATGCTCGTGAGCATATTCTCAATGAATATGCTCATTTTATATTCTCATGAGCATACTCAAGTAGTATGCTTATAAGCATATTCATTGAGAATATGCTCTCGAGCATACTGCCTGAGTATGCTCATTTTATATTCTCATGAGTATGCTTATTAAATATACTTATGAGTGTACTCAAGTAGCATGCTCGAGAGCATATTCTCAATGAATATGCTTATTAGTATGCTCACGAGTATGCTCATTAAAAAAATGTCACACGCGACAAAAAATGTGTTGCGTGACATGTAGTGTTCTCATGAGAGTATGCTCATGAGTATGCTCATGTGAGCATGCTCATTGAGCGTGCTTAAAAAGGTACCGTGGCGTTATGTTTTTTTTGTATGGAAATGAGCATATAACACTAGCTCAAAAAATATATACTCAGAGCATACTCTTTGTTTGTTAGGGTGTGCGTAGGCAAATGGAAACGAAACTTTTTTACGACAATATCGATGAGATGTGATGAAATATATATAAAAAGAGCATCCCAAAAAAGGAAATAGGAAGAATGGAAAGAATAAGGAATAACGAATGACTCAATATTTATGTCCTACATGTTTCTCACATACATTTTCCATTTCCTTTTGTGTGCTTTAAGTCCTCATCCTCATCATCGATAATATTGTGTTTACTAACAAACTTTTCTTTCTTTTCGGTAGACTTTTATCTTTCCGTGCTCGTTTGATTTGATATTTCCTCTGGATGAATATTTTTTTCGTTTTGGTGATTTCCACTTTGTTATTTCAACATATCCTTAAGCTGAAAAATTTCATGCTTGAGTATGTAAGAGATTTTGTATGTCTATCAAATTTACTGTATAAATTATTTGGTTCTGGATAAATATGGTCAGATTTGAGAAAAGATTAATTTTAAGTGATTTAAAATTTTGTATAATATATTGATTTCAAAATTTAAAGTTCAAACTAAAGATTTAATAATTTTAATTTTTTTAATGAAATACGATATGAGTTTTTTTTTGACAATTGTCAATTCAAATTTTTTTAATAAAAATATCCTTGAGTAAATTTTTCAAGTGATTTATCAGTTTTCACATTGCTTTGCTTAAGTAATCTAATCAAAGTCTTGTCTCCATAAAAAATGGAGAAAATTTCATCAACTTTCTTTTAACAATGTGATATTCAGTATTTTCAATAAACATACGTATGCCTTTCTGAATAAATATTTTCGTACAAAAAGAAAGGATAGAGTTCCTTTCGAGAAGAGAATGAAAATCTGTAATAAAAGAACGGTGTCAAATTACGTCTAATTTAATTTTGATTATATATATCGACAACTTTTTCCATACCGCTTGAAGGATAAAAAGATAATACATACATTTACAGTCGCGCAAGGCAGTACGAGGCTTAATTTGAACAGATATGATAACCTCTGTTGTCTTCTGATTAGTTAGTGTATCTGATTGAATTATTCAATAGAATATGAGGAAGTTATTATGAATGTGAAATTTCACATATTTTTTGCACGCTACTGTTAGATTCTGTTCTATATAAAGACGACATGAAAAATTCGTTTTGGTGTCAATTTGATTTTATCATTTCTGAAGATGGGTGTTGATAAGAGAAAAAAGTGTTTAAGAATGTTCATAGATGTATACCAACAGGCTTCTTTTCCATACTCTTACTTTTCCTATTTCAACCCACATCAATATCAAAACAATCTCGTTTGTTCATTCCATAAAGTGACTGTGAGGTTTCTTCTTGATTTTATCAACTTTCATGTAACGATTGGAGTAGATTATGCTGTCGCCTAACAGCCTTTTATGTCATCTTGTTTTGCACTTGGTCTTTCCATATGAATGGAAATTAAAACGATTGTTAAATTTTTTTTAAATATCTAAATATAAAGTAATTTACCTAAATGTAAAAAAGTTAAACAATATTAATATTGTGACAAAATTAAAAGATTTTGAAACATGGTTCTGATTTAGTTGTAACTAGAGTTTAGGTGTAATTATCAAAAATTAACAATATTTTTACAGAATATCTACTCAATTAATGCGAATATAACAAATTATTGTTGCTTATAATATATTTGTTTTTGTTTATATTATATTTGTTATAAAATAAGTATTTGTTCTAATGTCAGGTATATGTCAAGTGTATGATATGTCTAAGAACTGATTAAAAAGCAACGAAAACCTTCACAAATCGTATAAGTAAGTATGTTAACTTCAGGCATGTCAACATGTTGCAACAAGCACAAAAAATCCCACATCTTGAAGAAAGACATCAAAGTTCATAAATTAAATTTTTAAAGCATTCAATTTCCTTACTATGACTCTCATATTTCATTTAATGAACCTTTCGGAAATTCTCCTTCAATTTAATATAGATAAAAATTTTCACTTCAATTATTGTCAATATTTTTCTCATGCTTTGCTGCCCTTTTTTTCCTTCACCTCTACAACTGCTTCATTTCATTTTCAATCACGTAAAGGAAGAGTGAGAGAAACTGGTATAAGACGATTAATCAAGAAGTATGTATGCTCATGTAAAGGTATAAGATACATATAGAAATATTCTGCATTACTTCACTTCAATACATTTCATTTCATCCGCCCATTGGCACTCATTCACTCAATAAAAATGTAAGAGGTGAGAAAAAATGAAGGAAAATTATATTCTTTTATACACAGTCTGATTGGGATGAGATGAAAATGGGATGTAAAGATGGTATTAAAACGCATTTTTGAGTATTTAAGGATTGATATTTTTAGATTTATTAGCAATAAGTAATAAGCAGTATTTAACATTGCTACAAACACCTCAAAATAACTCACACAAAAAAAATCCATTACACTTACAATCAAGTGTCAAGCAAACGAAGTGTCGAGAAAAGCAAAAAATCAAAACAGAGTGAAAAGTAAGCATTAGTTAATACATTGACAACAATATGGTTAGTTAACAAAATAGATTAAGTTAAAGAATAAAGCACAAAAAGGAAATCAATACATAAAGGTGTAGTAAGCTCATAAAAGTCATTTGAAATATGCTTTTTAAAGATTAAAATTATTTTTAAAAGTAGCAACGCTTTTCAGTATGATAAAGGATAAATAAAAAATAAGGTTTGAATGCTAGAAATTTCTGAAATGAAGACAAAATTGAATATTTAAACATATATTTTGCGACACATTATTTTCAATCAATCCTTTCTATCAAATAAAATATTTCATGCTCAGTTCTTGTACGATTTTTGTCTTTATTCAGATCAGCACAAAAATGTTGAGTGGAAAGGATGTAGAAATAACAAATTCTAAATAAGGGTAGATTGAGAATTTCTGTACATTTGGTAATTAATTTACAGCCTTTAGATGAATTTGGTTTTGGTTCATATTCACGACGGAAAAAGAATCTCGAATCAAAATCCTAATTTTGTACATGTTTGTATATATATTTAAATTTAGGGCAGAGTGTCTTTACATTAAATTAATTACAGACCCTTGACACAGTAATTATTAACCAAAAAAAAACCTTCGTCGCTTTGTATTTACTGACTGTGATGACTTACCCTATATTCTCTTTATCTGATTAAATAATATTGGAAAAAGATGTATGTTCATGTATCGGTGTGAACATTTACACATGAATTAATTAATGAATTAATTGATATATTTATTTTATCAACCATATGTATACATATGGAAAAAAGATGTGTTAATGGAAAGGCAATGTCATTTTGATAAAAAAAATAATAATAATAACAAACCAAACCCATTCTGTAGCCTTTTTTGTGATTTCAAGGGATGGGTATTCGATTTTTAAAAAAATCGGTTAAGGAAATAGAGTTCTTTTGATTTTCGGATTTTGGAACTGGAGGTAAAATTTTTAATAATTTATTTATAATTTTCGAAATTTAAGTCATTTTATTTGAAAATTGTTCCTCAATCATAGCATTTAATTTCAAAATAATCGAGAAGTTACGAAAAAAGTTCCCACGCCTCGCGCTCATTATTATATGCAAATATTAACACATATGTATCCGCACAAGCTTTTATTTTTCTCCTCTTCTTTTTCTCATTGCGGTTTCAGTATTAAATTTTATGAGTGAATTATGCTACCATTCGGAATACGATTACATGTGTTTTATATGAAATTGATAAAGTCATTGATGCTGTTGAGGCTTCCATATCAATATTGTATATAAATATATTCCTTTCAACTTAACTGAAAATATATGATGGTACTTGCGAACGGTAATGGTAAGCAATTTCCACTCAGGCAAATATGTGTAATATTGAAAATTTGTGTCTATAAAAAAGAATTTCCAACCTTTAACAATTCAATTCAATTTGACTGTGGGAGGAATTTTTGTGTTATTTGTGACAATTAAGTGGAAATGAAATTATGTGAGTTAATTAGTAACAAAACATTTGAAATTCGTGTACAGATGTTTTGTACAAATTACGTCAACTTCTAATTAAATTGAGCACCACGTGCTAGTTGTAATTTTATTTACTTTGATTGTAGGTAGAAAAATGTTTTTATTGAGATTTTAGGAATTATTGCTTAGTAAATGAAATGATTTGAAAATTATATTTTTGTGGTTTGAAGCGTTGGGACTATGTTTTTTAACATTCATTTTTGTCATATCCATACAAACCTTAAAAATTTAATGAAATTGATAATTATGTAAATTTCAAAAGAAAAAAGAAATAATTCTGAAAAATCCATAAAATTGTTTTCATTTTAACCGTAAAATTTCCATAATCCCATTCGACTGTGTGTCAACATCGTTACACAACCCATTTTCATCCTCAGCACATCAATTAATATTTTATCGATCAATTAAATGAAATATTTCTCCCGTCAGCCATTCCATGTTTTCACCTCAACAACGAAAAAATCGCAAGCTGATTGAGAAACACAGTGAGATTGGAAATATGTAAAAGCTTTAACAACATTCAATTTTTTTACATATACTTGATTCTATTTAAAGCTTCAAAGCTCTCTTTTATGTTTGTATCCTCTATAATGCTCAACGTGATGCCATTTTCACGTATTTTCCATTATTTTTTATGCACTTGGCTGTAAAAGAATTTTTTCCACTCGTTAGCTCTCATCACTCTCGCCGCCGAACCTGAATTAAGCTCTACAGTGTGGAGTTGAAATAAAACAATATTTTGAGAGTAGGAGTAATGAAGAAGGCTTAACAAATATTAATAATTATACTCGTACATGTTGACGTTAAATTTTATTGCGATAAACATGACAGTCTTTTCTAGCGACAAGTCATGAAAAAAAGCTTAAGAATTTTCAACGAAATTATGATGATTATGATGATGATGATCGTGATCAAGAATAATAAACAAAAGAAATTTTTCATTTTTATGATGGACAGTTCAAGGGCTAATGCAGAAGATTTTTTTGTTACAACAGTATTAACAAGAAATGATAAATAATGAAGGGAATTTAAGATTGTTGCTAAGATGAAATTGGAAAATATGAGAATGTCTATTTAAAGAGAAAGGAAATGTAAAATGAATATTTAAAATGTTTTTGACGAAACAGTTGATTGATAATCACATCTCGATTTTAATAATTTTTTAATTTAAAAATTTGTTCCTTTTTATTCACAAAAATGATGAAGTTGAAATTTGGGTTGAAAACAGCTTGATGGTTTTTTTAAATTAAGTATAGAGAGATATGAAAAGTTTTAAAAGTCCTGGTGTTGTTAATCAAGGAACTACAGCGCATTTTTGTCGCAGTGATCTGTAATCGATTAAACAGAAATTGTTTTTATCATCAAAAAACCCTGCCCTGCAAAAAAATACAATTTAAAAAAAACTGTAACAAAAATCATTAACTTCCGTCTTTCTAGCATGCACTATGCATGAAAAGTCTGTTTTCAACATGATAAATACAAAACCTTTCAAAAATAAAGGAAAAAATTTTAATGTTAAAACATTAATTACAGGAATTGTGGATCGTTATACGATTTTTTTAATAGCCGTAGATAATTCATCATAACAGAACTCTTAACTATGCCTGGTTTTAGATGTCTTAGAGCTCATCCAGCCAGCCAGCCGAACAGAATGAATGCAATAGCGTCATTATTTTTTCAAAAATGTGCTAAAAAGCTGTAAATTTTATTCTCATTCAGTGACCTTTGATTTTTTTTTTGCAACCGTGATTTCAACCGTGCCTAAAAATAATAAAATATAAAGCTTAATGCACAACACAAGAAAAAAAAGAATTCTCTTCAGGCGAGAAATCATAATGATAAAGTTATGCGATTACTAAGGAGAGGATGACTGCGTTTAATTTTTGGCTTTGGGGTAACTTTTACATTTTACATGATAACTTAATAATTTTAATTAAATTGCCACTTTATAAGCTTGCAGTCTTCATTGTTGATTTATTTTTTTTTTTTGTGTGCAGTAATTATTTTACTCATAAAATTAATTTTTAGTATTTTTCGATGTATGAATTGTGTTTAATTAGTTTAATTACATATATAAAGTGGATCTGTAGCTCAAGCACAGAACTTTTGTAAAAATAATTGTTTCTTCATTATGTGAAGGGCCAATTTTGCTTGTTGAAGGATTCAATATCAAATATCCTTTAAAATATCATTAGTAACTTCAATAATAATTTAATTTAAAACTTTTTTTATTCGAACTTAATTAAAATTATAAATGAACCATCTAGTCCTCATGAATTTAATTTTTCAACTTCCCATAAAATTCTTATATCAGTTTTCCGTTGATGAAGCAACATAAGCATCCATATCAAACCCTTCATGTCTAATTTAATGAGGGCCTAACATGAGCGATGATGGAAAAGGGAAAAATTGTATTTAAGTTCATTTATGCAGAATAATTTTCGTCCCTCATAATATTACATGAACTCTTCTTGGTATGGGTTTCAACATTATTAAATATTTAGGCTATTCATTTGCTTGTTTTTTTTTGCCTGGTTTATTGATTTATTTAAAGTTTTTTATTAAATGAATTTTCAAAAATGTTAGAAACAATTCAAAAATCTAGGATGTTTTTCAAAATAAAATTTTTTCATCCAAATACTTTCAATTACAGTAAAAATCAATAAACGAAATAATATTCAAATTGAATTTAAATTAAAACCGATTAGGTTGGTGTTAAAATTAAGCAAATGTACTTCGAACATTAAATCAATGAATAAAAAGAAGCATTATTATCCAGGTATGGCGAACGGTTCTTATTTTTTGTGTTCAGAAACAAAAAGGTACCTTATTTTATCGTTAAAGTACAAAATTTGAATTTCTGAACACACTCAACAAAAATTTAATTTTAGTAAAATTTTCATTTTGCAACAAATTTACTCACTGGATCTTAATTAAAACCGTAAATCATGATGATTTAAGATTAATTAAACATTTAATCATACTCTTGACATAGAAATTGATCAAATTTTGTTGATATTTAACATTGTTTATTTTAAAAAATTGTTTGATAGTGTTAGTAAACTTAAAATTTTTTTTTAAATTTTTCAAAATTTAACGGCCAGAGAGTTGTTCGCCAAACCTGGATTATTATTATTATTATAATTATTATATTAAGTTTGAAATATATTTCGATAGTATTAATCTCATAAAGTATTCATAATACAAAATGTCTATTTATAAAATTTCTTCAAGAGAAAAAAAAAGTTTTTAACAGCAAATAATGTTGATCATGCCACAAAACTTTCATTGAATGATTACATGTTATGCACAAAAGAAAATCAATAATAGGATGAGAAGCGAATATGGAAATTCTGTCCTTTCATCTGCAAATTTTTTTTTCTCTCTCTCCTTTTATTTGTCCGAAATTTCTTTTGAACTTCCCACTTTAATTATTTCATAACCAGCAAAAATATTTTCCATCGTCACCTACATATTGAAATTATTTTGATTAATGAATAAATTTCTCCTTAACATATTTTCCACTGCTGTGAATCGCACAATGATTGTGGTGGAGAAGGAAGTTAGGGAGACAGAAATTAATGGACTATCGTTTTTCGAGATTCTCTCCTCATCTCATCCAGAAAAATCATTGAGATGAGAAAAAATACAAAATTTTTAGTTGAACATAAAAAAAATGGAGTTGAGAAAAATATTCATTGAACAGTGAATGAAATTATCAATTATGGAACTGCCATAATTTCTTTCGTTTTTTTCCTCATCCACATATAACAATTTGAAATGAACACCAATTTCATTATGCTGTATTTTATTTTTCTCCATTTTTCTAATAATATCCAATAAATTTTTATGAGTGCTAAACATTGTCAGAAAAGCGACAGCAAGCGAGTTTAAGACTTTACGAAATCATCCGCTTTTTGTTTGATTCGATATGAAAATAAAAATATTTTGGGGTTTGTTTATATGTTTTGTAGCTCATTCCTTTTATTGAGTAAAATCGTTTTTTCATATTACATTCTATAATAATTATGTTTATAAATATTTATCAGTTGATATGACACTAAAATGGCTCTTATAGAAGTGAAAAGATTAGCTTTAAGTATATAAACGCTGGTTTGCAAAAAATCTGTTCAACGACCTTATTTTCAAATAAATTCCACCTCATCTAGAGAAAATATGGAATGAATGAAAATAATAAAAAATAAAATAAAAAATATTTTTTTTTCAGTGAGTAATCTCATCGTATTTAGATGAAATTGCGTTCATTAAAAATTACAATCGTTGTGATTGATCGAGTATTAGACGAGAGGAGGGTCAAATAAAAAGAAATGGGGGAAAATGAAATCATAAAATAAGTTATTCTAGAAGAATAACAAACGAATGAGATATGAAGAAATATTGCAATTAATGGAAAGTTTGTAAGACTTTTAAGGAAATTTTTTTAAAATAACTTATTTAAATATAGAAAGCTTTAAAGTTCATTTTAAATTTTTATTTTTTTTTTTAATTTTTAAATCTCATAAAAATCTGTCACTAATTCATAACTTTAAAGTTTTTTTTTAAAAAAAAAAAAAACAATTTTTAGATCCACGATCACATTGAATGCAGTAAACACTTTAATCTCTTCTTTAATCTATAAATCCACTTTACTAATAACTTCCAAAGAACAAAAAAAAAACGGCAACATCCATCCCATAGATGACAGAAAAGGAAGCGACTCGTACAGATAAACAAAAAGAAAAAGAGGGAGACACAATGAATAAGAAATAAAGAACAAAAGAAAAATTATTGCTCACCCTCCTCCAAAATCAATGTCATGAACTGCTTGCCTCACATTCACTTCATCGAGTGAATTGTAAGGGCATAAGAGTCATAAAATTGTCAAGAGAAGCTGTTATTTTTTTCCTCTTCTCGAATTGTACAGACGACGGTTTTGATATGAAGGCAGCAGTAATAGCAACAAAAAATAAGGACAAAATAATATTAAAGAAGAAGCGAACGGAAAGTCATAAAAATCATTTTACAATTTATTTATTATCGAGCATCTGGCTCTTTAGAACAGCTAAAAATGCTTCATAGGCTAAAAGATAGTGTGGAATTTGTTCAATTTTGAGCATGCATAAATATTGAATATTGGGGATACTTTTCTATAAATATCATAGACATTCCAATGGATAGATTGTAATTGAGCTTGATAAGACACAGAAGGTGGCCATTCAGTTCATGGAAAATTTGAAAATTGTTGTATTTTAATTGAAAGTAACAAACAAAAGTAAGGTCGACTAAAGTTGCAAATCATAAAATAACATTGAAAATGATACGGATCATCCAATTGGCAGTAATTCAAAAATAAAGCTTTGAAGACACAACAATTTCGTGAAATTCTAGTCGCTTCGAGGGTACAAACATCAAATTGCTAACCTTATATTATGAATCCATTCTCTTTCTCAAAAAGAAGATACTTTCAATTTCTTTATTGGTTTTTATAATCATTTGAATCAGTGATACTAAAAAAATAATATCCATTGTCGATGTCGAAAATTGATAAAATCTCAAATCACTCCTCACTCAATTTTAAGCTATAAACATCTTTTAAAACATTTTAGTAAGCATTTAACCTGCAAAATCAAACCCCATGAATTGCTTAAAAAATTAAGTCCATCTGCTCCCACTTTTGACTTTTAATTTTATCTTTTTTCTTCCTTCTTGAAGCAATTTTTAATACTTTATGTAAATATCAAGCGGTGCCTTAATTTAACTTTGCAATTCGTCCCTTTTTTTTATTGCTCAAGTATTTATCAGAAGTTACGGGAAAAGAAATGAAAAAATAATTTTTATTTGGAGTTTTTTTGTTATTATTATTATTTATTTATTTTCAAGGCTTCCGCAGATTATAATCTTTAAAAAATCTTCATACAAAGATTATAATCTTTGATTTTTAAAGATTATAATCTGCGGAAGCTGTAGCAGTCAAAAAAGAAAAACAATATAATAATAATATATTTGTTACCCAACTGCTGACAAAACTAAATATGGCTTCCTTATGATCTTACTGGATGTTGAAAAATGACAATTTTCCAAAGAATTGGATAATGAATTGTGTGAATAATCACAAATTTTCCTTATAAAAGGATAATGTATTTGTGTATACTAATTTAAACTCAATTAGGAAGTCATTATTGAAATTATTGTCACAATTTGTAAAGTCAAGATCAGGAAATGAATTTTCAATGTAGGTTAATGACAATAATTTTCTTAATGTCACTTTTTGGCTTAAATCTATGATTTAATAATTTTAATTCGTATGACACTTAATTTAGACCACTTAAACAATATAATTAAACACATTTTATTCCTTAATAATAACAATAACTATTTATTTTAAATAATTTTATAAATTGATACGTGTTGCGTTTTGTATGTATGGATATCGAGTCCCTGAAGCTACGCTTCATTTTCCAAGCTTCGCTATCTCTCTACATCACCCTTTTTTATTTTAAGAAAGTTTTTTATTTAAAGACAATTCCTAAAATAAAAACTTTCGACATAAGATAGCCAACTTGTGAGAAATGACCTTAAAAAGTATTTAACGGTCAATTGAATTTTGAAAATTTAACGACTTCCAAAAATTTAAATTTAATTTTGATTTATAAATGAATTTTTATCCCCTCAGAAATTTAACGGTCATCAACATTTGAATTTCAACGTTTTCCAAAAATTTGAAATTTTTCAAAAAATGAGGGTAATGACACTAAGTGTCAACAAAAAAAAAAATTAAATTAAATCAATTTAATTAATTCTGACTGATTTGATGCACTTGACGACCAAAACTCTTCTGGATCTAATCAAATTGATGGACTGACAATGATTCATGCAAATGATGGTAAGAAAAAGTGATAATTGATTCCAAAATGAATTTAAATTTTTAGATTTTAATTGTTGCCTCGAAAAAGAATAAAATTGCTCTACGTCCTTTCTTTTTCCTTCCTCGTTGTCGTCCTCTGATTGTTTGGCATATCAATTGCCTATGTGCCGCAATCTTTTTGACGATAATTGGCAATATTGTGAGCTCAAAGAACTTTTGAGTATTTTCTCGCTTTTGGTTCCTTAAAACAAAAATTATGATTTCCAAATCATCTATTATCGATGATTTTGTCATAATTTGTCTCAACATTGTCTGAATCCTGTCATCTTTAAATGAACTGCCTTTAACTTTTTCTAGGGTTTTAACATCCATCAGAATTGATTGTGCTGGATTAGTTGAACTTCCATCGTCCAATTTAGTGCTGCATGTTTTAACAACTACACTGGAATGGAATGGACTTATTGGACTTTGACGATTCTCCTTCAATGCTGTGCTGTATAATGTCCTCAACAATAATGATGGCTGATTCGGATGAAAATTTTTAATGTTTGTCTTGTCACTTCTATTGCACCTTTTGTGTCTCCAACATGATAATTTTGACTTGATAAACTTCCTGATTTTATGGACATGACGTGGAATCACAAAATAAACAGATTTAGTCGTTCTAACTGTAAATTGCTTATTGTCATTAACTATTCCATTTTCAGCGTTGCGTATCTGGACATTTGATGGTGAAATTTGGTTGCTGACTGTGACATTTGAATTGATGGATGACGATTCGAGTTCCTTAACATCCAGGTATTGTGAATTTGATGTCGATTTATCTATCGCAAGTTCCCTAACTGAAGAATGTTCAGTAGGATTATATTCTTGGATAATTGGCTTGTTGGATGATGTCATTTGATGATCAATATCGTTCAATGCTGGTAAAGCAAGTTCCTTTGCTGAATTTATAAATTCACAAGGAAAATGTTCATGCTTAATTGAAGGATGTTGTGAATCGGGTTTTATATGATAAACGTTGGTGTTTATTGCCTCTCTGATGTCCTCAATAATTAAGTATGATGTAAGCCATTGTTCCTGATCCTCAATTGGAAGTAGAGACAGTTCATGTTTAGCACTAAAAAATATGTCGTTCTGGATCTCAATTTGGCTGCATAACATCCTCATCTCAAGAGCTGAAAGTTGAGGGCATCTTTGATACAAATCTTGTATCAACGGCATTGATTGCATGAAAGCCATAAATGCAGGCTTGACGTTTGTCTTGAAGAACACACATTTAGGAATTGCTCGACGCTGCCACGTTTCAAAATCGTTGAGTAATAAAAATTTTATGTCTTCAAGTGCTGTTGGATTTTTTCTGTTGAAATTCTCCGAATATCCGTGGCTGACTAAAACGAATCGTTGCTGTGCCTCAAACAAATCATCCCAAAATATTAAAAAATTTGGCTTGTTACGGATTTGTCTGGAAAGTTTTGAACTGGCTGATGTCATTGTTACTGGATATTTGTGGATGACAAATATGACATGCTTGATATCCAAATATAGTAAACTCGGCTGTTTGGTTGATGATGTCGATGCTTGTTAAAGCTTGTTGCAGGAGCGTCACTTTGTAGCAGTCAAAAAAGAAAAACAATATAATAATAATATATTTGTTACCCAACTGCTGACAAAACTAAATATGGCTTCCTTATGATCTTACTGGATGTTGAAAAATGACAATTTTCCAAAGAATTGGATAATGAATTGTGTGAATAATCACAAATTTTCCTTATAAAAGGATAATGTATTTGTGTATACTAATTTAAACTCAATTAGGAAGTCATTATTGAAATTATTGTCACAATTTGTAAAGTCAAGATCAGGAAATGAATTTTCAATGTAGGTTAATGACAATAATTTTCTTAATGTCACTTTTTGGCTTAAATCTATGATTTAATAATTTTAATTCGTATGACACTTAATTTAGACCACTTAAACAATATAATTAAACACATTTTATTCCTTAATAATAACAATAACTATTTATTTTAAATAATTTTATAAATTGATACGTGTTGCGTTTTGTATGTATGGATATCGAGTCCCTGAAGCTACGCTTCATTTTCCAAGCTTCGCTATCTCTCTACAAAGCCTTGTTTATTTTATAAAGTATAGTTTTGCCTAACTCTTGAATGTCAGAAATCATTCAATGACAAACACAAATAAAAAAAAATGAAAAAATATCAATTCATCGGTAATAAGTCCGCAAGGAACAGCAAACAAAAAAAATACGAAAATATTACATTCAAATTAAAAATACATCATGAAAAAAATTCTGATAACCAAGTTTAATAAATAAAAAATGTTTTTGAAAAGTTGAACAGAAAATGTTTTCCGTTGCTTAAAGCTATGACAATGTTAAAGTTTGTTTTTTACAATTTCCATGTTGTCGATTCTGTTTGTCTTAAATATTGTTCTAAGATATTGAAAAGTAATGGAATAAAATAAAAGGACATGTAAATGTACATGAGTATGATAAGGAGGAATAACTGACTAAGTGATGAAATAGCGGTTTGTGTTGTGATATGTTTTAGTTCAAATAACTTAATCTTAATATCAAGATTAATTAAGCAAACTCAATTTCTAAGGGACCAGTATCCGTTCAAGATCAAAAACTTATATTTACAATCGTTAAAGGTACTTGAAACGTTGTTAACTCATTTTTCAACCAACATATTTGAGATGTTCGGTTAAAATTATCAAAGATATCTTCAACAATCTGACCTGTAGATCTCATTTAAAATTTATCATCAACACTGTAAATAATCAAAATTTGAACCTTCATCCAGTTAAAGCAAATCAATCGCTGAGTAATCAAGTTTTATCAAAATTAATCAACATGTTTATAACCAAATACCCTTACGTAAGCTTACACATATCAAGATGCTTATCGCATTTCATCAGCTCTTCTTTTCTTTGCCTTTACAAAGTAATTTAACTGATGTTTACACTTAATGTAATAATAACAGCAAGATAACATATTATGGCTTCTAAATATTTTTTTTTTTGCCAACATAAACAATTTTACATCAGTGATATGATACCAAGACATGGAGAAGCCTACATGAAGAATTTATTTCAAGCTTCACATATCACATTCATCACAATAATAATAGCAATAATGAAAAAGAAATAGCAAGAATAACAATATTAGAAGTAAGCAAGAAAACAAAAGAAAAAGGAAGAAGCTGCTTTAGATGTGAAGACAAATCACTACTGGAGAAATAATTCACCTGTGAAAAGCTGTTTTTATGTGTTTCACATTTTCTTTTCTTTTTTTCCTTGCGTTTTCGCTTTGTTTGGCGGATGTTTCTGAGAGAACACATTTAATAATTTCTGCTTGTTGATTGTCTGTCCGCCTAAAAAATAATGTACTCTTTGTAAGATTTTAGAATGATTAATTTAAGAAATGAGTCTCCTCAAAGAATAAGAAAGTATGAATGGATACAATGCGTTTTAGACAGTTTAAAAACTGACCACATTACAACTAATTCTTCATCTTCTTTCTACTTGAAGACAAAACATAGAAAAAATTGAAAAGGAATAAGTAGCTTCTGGTTCTTTACAACAATTTTTTCTATTTCACATTTTTTCCTTCTTCTGTTCTGTTGCTTGTTATTTTTTATTTACAACGAAACACATGAAAAAACATTTATCGTCAAATAGAATTATTCATACCTTATTGTTGTTGTTCTCTAAAACATGTGGGATTCATATGACTATAGCAATGGTTTCCTAAAAGAAATTGATAGCTATGAGCAACAAAAAGAGATGATATTATGTCAGTATGAGGAAAAAAAAATATATGTGAGATTTAACGGCATATAAGGTTGAAGGCAAGCGAGTGCAAGAAAGCGTGACATAAAGGAAGTGAAAATTTATGAACATTTATGTTTGCTGAAAACAAAAAAAAGGTCTGAAAGTTTCCAACATCCCGAGAGATTAAATTAATTTTTTTACGTTAAAAATATGAACATTATTATTACATATTATTTTTATTTTTATTATGGTCCGTATTAGTAATTAAAGGACCTTTACTTTTCCCTTTTTCCTCTTTCGGTAAAAATATGAATTTCAGCAATGAAATTTTACTTTTGTTTCGTAACGTTTAATGCTTCAGTAGAATGATATCATAGGAAAACATTTATTCTACAGATTTAAAAGAACGAATGTTTTTAATTTTCAGTTCTCTACAAATGCACAATTACCTCTTTATCAATCCTTCAATCAGAATACCTCAATAATTTCTATTTTATGCTATAACATATTTTTCAGGGTTCAAGAATTTGATGAATGATGACATACATTTGTAACAAACATGCATAAAAGTAGTACATAGCAGGAATAAACAGTAATTTTTCCATTTCCTGATTTCCATCTCCACAAAATTCAATTCTTTTTTTTTCTCTTACAAAATAACAGCAAAATGAGATGACAGGAAAAGTTTAATTCCATTTCATCCGAGCATTACAGAATTGATCAATACAATTCCTCTACGTGACACAATGAATGAGCGTTATGTGGCTTTGTACAGATACATAAAAATAAGGAAAATTGGAGTAGATTAAATACAGCGGTAGGATTTTCAACATTTTTTCACATTTTCTACTTCAATGAAAAGTGAAGATGTATGCTCATGTGTTGTACATATTATTCCAATTTATTTCATGTCCAATATCATGAAAATGAAATTTTACATTCATGAGACGTGAATAGAAGGAGTATTTGTTGAAATTATAGGTATTGTTAAATGTTAGGGGTTATATCTTGAAGAAGAAAATCGAAAATAAAATTTTAAAAATTGTGTTAGTTGTTTTAGCATTGAAAATTATTAATTAGAACTCGATATGTTAAATTAATTTCATATGAAATTGAATTAATGGAAATAGTCTTAAATTTCAAATTAATATTTTGTCGAACGTGTTACCGGGTTTTACCAACTTCCATTAGTTTAGTTGTGAAAACTTGAGACTAGAAATGATTAGTAAATGGATTTAAATCCTTTTTAAACCTATAAGGAACCTTCAAAATAAAATATTAACAATCTCATCCAGTTTTTGTAGACAAAATTCAAATTATGTAATTCAAATAATATCGAAATTTAGTTCCTCTAAAGTTTAACGACTAGCTTATCCATAAACTTATTGCAACATGTAACAAAGCAATCGAATATATCAACTTTAAAATAGGGTCTTAAACCTCTTTTACAGATGTTCATAAAATATTAATGCATTGTAATTTGAATAATAATTTGAGTATCATCTCCTTTTCATAGACAGCAAAACAAAATTTTCTTCTAACACCCTTTCGTAAATGCGACACATTTTCCATATATCCAATGACTTTCATTTACAACATGCACAAATTTATCATAATAAGTGAAGTCATATCGTGTGGAATTTTAAAACAATATTTGGGTTGTCTGTAAATTCATTTTATCTTTACCTTCCTATTTAGATGATTAGAAGAGCTAACAACAACAACAATGTCCACCTACCAGCATCATAAACGTGATATTACTTTAAGGCAAAATTTAAAAAATATAAAAAATGGAACAATCTCAAATAATGTAAAGGATGTAAGGGTATCATCTTACCTTCTCCGAATAAAGCTCTTTTTCCCAATAAAACATATAATTTACGATTTGTGGACTAAAGCATAAGAAATACTCGACTATTTTTTCTTTCTTTCTCTTCTCTTTTATTTCTTTTTTTGAGAAAAAAAATGATAAATGTTTTGTGTGGCATAAAGATTTTCCTCGTCCTTCTATCGTAGATTCCTTCAACCTTTTTTCATATATATTTTTTTCATTCATACTGATATCAGAAAAAGAAGCATTGATAAAAGGTTATATGGGTTATTGATATACAAACAACGCATATTTTTACCAAGCAGTTAATTTTGAGAATAAAGAATATTTCAAAAATTTAAGGTTAAAGAATCGATTTTGAGTGGATGAAAGATTTCATGACTTTAAATGGGCACGAGATTCGAACATTTTGCAGTAAGTGTTTATTATGTTTTGACTGAACTGTGCCATATAGTGGGATTGTTTTTTGATGAGTCGTGTGGATTTTTCATTTCCTTTTTAATACTTTTAAGCATTTTGTATTTTTGAACAATTAAAGTAAAAGTAAAAAAATGTATTTCTTTGGTTTTAATTGATTTATCTAGTTTTTTTTTTAAAAAAAAAAAACATACTCATCATCCAAAAAAATAGGAGTCACCAAGTCATTTTCAACTCATGTTTACTATCCAACTATAAACAAATAGCTAAAAAAATTCGTATTAAATCACAAAGTAGAACCAGAGACAGAAAGGAAAACCGACAAAGCTATAAGAGGTAAAAATAATGTTTTTTTCCACCATATACACAAGACTAAGCATAAACATAAGCATACAAAAGCAAAAGAGAGGGGATTCTTGTCTGTCCAGACACTAGTAGCACTAGCGGTAAAACTAAAGAGGAAACAGCAACAAAAAATAGCAATAATAATAACTGTATAGATAAAAAATTGTGCTATAAATTTATTTTCTCTAAAGATTAATTTTTTTATTCCCACTCTTTCCTTCTCTCTTACTAGTTGTATACAGAAAATGATAAATTTCTCTTCACACAAACTCGAATACATAAAGGAATGGAAACAGAACAGAGGTAGAAGGCTTAAAATAAAAATGGCAAGGAGATAGAAAAGAACCAGAATTGAAAGGAATATAAAAATAAAAAAAAAATATTCATTTCCCATTGTGGAGAATGCCAAGTTGAAAAGGTAAAGGATTCTTTTACAAAAAGCTCTTGAGAGAACCTCCTTTTCTATTGAATCTTATCTCATTGTTAAATTCGTTTTCACTTTAAGAATATTAATGTGTTGTGGTTTATTATACCAAATGACTTTTTGATATTTCTTTTATTGTGAGAGGTGAAAGCAAAATTGTGGGTCATTTAAATTTATGTAAAGTTAATTATTAAATTAATCACTTTAAAATTAATTTTATTGAAATATTTTTTTAAGGGTGCAATTATACAAGAGATATTGATTTCATCTAAATTGAAATTTTTCAATTTAATTCAATTTATAAAAGTTTTAAACAGAAATCAAAAGCATAAATTCTCAAGAAATTCTTCAATTTGAAATTGCAAATCACAAGAATCCCATAAAACAACATCTCAATTGGAAAAAGACAACAGGATGATTGATTCCAAATAACAAATTCAATTTATTTTCAGTGTCAACTTTTTCAAACTCGGTCGATAATACTCAAATTCCAAAAACAAATAAAAAGGAAAAATAAATTTCGCAAATAAATAAATATTTTGATTTTCTTTCTTTTCTTTATTTATAATATTTATTTCCATTCTTCGTGATCATGTTTTCATAAAAAGTTATTACATTCTTCATCGCTGCTAAATCCAAAAACAAAATATTATTCATCTGTGCAAATTGTTCTTTTGAATTTATTTTTTTTTCTTGTTCTTTAATGCTCTCCTTTTGCGAATTTTCTTTCTTTTCTGCCGACTCCTTAAGGAATTTTATGTATTAATGCTTACAGATGGAATGAAAGAAAGTAAGTGAATTTGAATTGAAAGGAGATTGGGCAAAGAAAAAGAATGAAAAAGATTTAAGGCAATTTTAAAGTCATTAAGAAGTTTCTTTTTGTTCTGTTATTCACGATTTTACCTTCATTTGTAGCTCAATTGAGTCTAAAGGTGTTGTAGTAAGATTGGAAGTGAGATTCTTATTCAAATATTCGACGTTTAATAGATGAATAGGCAATTGGAATTAAATAACTAATTATTGTACATTAATTTATTAAAAATCCAACAAAAATCTATTTTTTTGGAAATCCACTCGTAACCATACTGAAGTTTATTGAAAGTTGAGAAAGTATAATTTCTCTAACATTTTATAACTTTTATCAATATCATGTGTCAATCATTCAATTGACTACAAAAATTAAATTGTTCTAAATTTAAACTTAAAATGTTCATTCCATAAAACATCTACACATACCTGTAGTACAACCAGCATCCGAAAAATTCACTATATTGTTAACCCGTTAATTACGGAGTTTTTTTAGGACTTGAGAGTGCATTTATATGATGAATTAAAGTATAAAAATAAGATTTACGAAGAGTTTAAGTTAATTAAATGGAAGAATTAGTTAAAAATAGCAAAAAATAAGCGTTACATATATGTAACGCTAGCACTTTACAAGTTCAAAAAATTTTTGTTTGAAAAAAATTAAATTAGTTTTTTTGTTTATTACATTCATTTTTAGGACTCAACAGTTTAATAATTGTTACCAATATATCATTTTAATTCACTAAAGTCATAATAAACACTTGAGATTGCTTTAAAAGTGTATAACTAAAAAAAAATTTCACTTCACTATTTTATATTTTTGTTCATTATTAGCACATTTTTTTGGACTCATTCCTATGTAAATAAGATTAGCTTATGTTTATTTATTACCTGATTTTTTATTGTAAGTGCTAAACTCATTTAAAGTATTAAAAAACTTCATAAAATGTGACATCTAATTTTTTATAGAAATTTTTTTCATTTTTGCAATTTTTCACATATTCTTCTATTTTTTCACAAATATTTGAATCTTAACACTTTAACTATTCATTTAATAAACTGTTTGTTAAAGATTAACACACTTTATGCAGCACAATAATGATAATTTAATTTTTTAATATTTTTTGACATTTTCCAAAAATGTTTACAAAATACTAGCGTTACATATATGTAACACCCTTATCTTACTAGCGTTACATATATGTAACAGCAATTACTTCGATCATATTAATGCATTAAAAGTGGTTTATCTATTGATATTAAGCTATTAATTGATAGTTATTGACGATTATTTTCAATATTTGTCCAAGTTAAATCAAAAAAACACTTTTAAATGAGAAAATTTTTAGTTTTAAAAGTGAATATTTTTCATAGCAATAAAAAAACTCAAATAACTTCTTTAATTTTAAAATCTACAACAAAATAGATGCTAGGTGTTTTTCTTTAACATATATTTAACAATTATCATTAGTTAAATCAATGGAAGAATGAACTTTAGTAAACAAATTTCGCCAAAAAGTTAGCGTTACATATATGTAACGCTAGTAATTAACGGGTTAAAATAAAAGCACCTAATTCACTCGAACACCCCACCCCGAATTGTTTAAAAGAAAAATTGTTTAAACATTTAGTGCCTTTTGTTAGTGAAAATACCTTTTATAGTTCAACCATGTAATGGCTATCAATAAATTATTTTACAATTTAAATTAATTTTCATTGTGCTACAGAAGTTGGTGATTGATATTTTGTAATCTCTCTCTTATTTTAAGCACAATGGAAGTTTCTTCATACTGCCGCATTCATTTTATTTTAACTTTAGGTTTCCTGAAAAAGGTAACGTCTAGTATGGATGAAAGTGTATTGAATTTCAGTTTGTTCGAGAACTTTCACTAATTTTGTTATGATTTAATTGTAAAACGAGTTTTTATTGGAAATTTGATATAATAATTAAGTGGAAAATTTCAATTACATCTTTAGAAATTTTATAGTCTAAAAATATAAACCTTAAAAAAATAAAAACCTTCCTTAAAACAATTATAGTTTTACTTGAAATTAAAGTCTCCTAAGTCTTAAGAGCGCTTCAATCACATTATTTTCCAAAAATTTCAACCAATAAGACATTCCCAACTTTACCCATTAATTCTTCTTCTTCATCATCATCATCTTGTTCCTCCAACTCACCTTCCTCACTCATACTTCATCTCTTACCTTTTTTCTTCTCAGTGTGCTCCATAAACACCATTTTATATGAACGTCGAAATAAAATAGAAAATATATCGATATCAATTTCATTTAACGTCCTTACTTTGAGTGTAATGGAATGAAAGCAGACACATATATTTTTTTTTTTTAAAAAAAAGTTGAGTGACAAATTACATCACATTTAAATTATTTCTTTGGCTTCTAACATATTTTGTTGTTCTGTTGTATTATTGCTGCATTTTTATGTGTTGCTTTCAAAACAAAAATAAAATAGAGTATAAGCTGTGGAAGGAGCACGAAAACTGTTTTTATATATTTGATGCTTTACCGCTTCACTTTTGCGCTTTATTATGCTGGTTGCGCACAGTTGCTAATATTGTTACTGTTTAGTGCTAGCTTATATCAAAATAAGTGGAAAAATATTATTGTTGTACTGACGGATGGACATTGAAGGATTTAAGAGTGATGAATTTAAGTATCACAATGAAATAGGATTGAATGGGATTAGAATATTAAAATGGTTTTTTTGCAGAGCTTTTATTAATGTAAAGAAAAGTGTTGAATATGGAATTATAACAATGAATGCATATCGAAGAGTTTTGTAATTAGAATTGAAATATGCTTCTTTAAAACTTGCAATATAATCTATTATTAAGCAACAAGCAAACAATCCTATTTAAGTGCTGTTGACGTCCTACAAAAGTCAATTTTTACCATCCCTTTAAAACATCTTCACTTCACATCACTTACAATATTTTCAAAAAGCATCTTCTCACAAACCTTTTTAGAAAAAAAGCTATTATTATTAACAGTCTCGACGTCATTGGAAATGAAATACACAAACATGTTTCATGCTCTCTTTCATCTCATTTATTTTATTTTCAGTCTTTTTTCAAGAATTGGTACTAAGTTGTGGTGTTGATATGAGATGTTAGCGTATGTATTGGTGAAGATAATAATTAAAATTTTTCTTGAATTTAAAAACAAAAATAAAAACAGACAGACAAACTAATAGAATTAAGAAAAAAAATACAAGCAAATGACTTGGAGATCGAGAAAGACATTTTAAAAAATCCAGAAAAACGCGCTTCAAGAAAAATAAGAATTACGGTCCAAAAGAATGGCATCAAAAAGTAAGAAAATGTAAGAAATAAAGGCGGCTATTCATAGGAAAAATGGAGACCGGATTAACTCGCAAGTGACTATATAAAAAGGCACTTAAACACCAACATCGTGAGGCCCATCAAATACGTTGTTTTTTATGCTTCCTTTTTCTCTTAAAGTAGTGACCAGTGAAAAGTAAAATGGCACGAAAGGGAGGAGAGTAGAAAGGCTGTATAGTTTTTTGATATGAGGAAAGAATAAGAGCTTTTTATGGTTTAACATAGGAAATCATTTGAAATATGTGTCTTTTTTTGTTCCTTTAAACACATACATTTTGGCCAGTAATTTATCGTCTTTTTGTTTCATTTTAGAATGGATTTTCTTTATAAAAGCCGTTAATGTTTGCGAATCACTCAACGAAAGTATGGAAGCAGTAAAAAATCTTATAATAATGGGGGTCAGATTGAAACTGACGTCAATTGTACGTAATTTTTCTGGTAGGAACAAAATTTTATTTTATTGTTCTAGTTTATTAGAGATCAAAATATGCAATTTAGTACAAGACCCAATTCACAAACATCCCTGATGGAAATAAATTTGAAAAGGTCTTATGAATATGAATCAACATTAAAGCATCAAATACGTTGCAGAATATAAACGAGAGTTAAATACCTTAAGTCATAATCTGGACTTGTGAAGAGCGGTGTGTGCACGTTCTTATTTATAATAAATGTAAATACTCAACAATCATCACTCATCCATAAATAAATCCACAAATATTAAACCTTCATGCAACCTTGAAAATCATTCAAAGAATAATAATAAAACATAAATTTTATTCGCATTTATGCACGTATTTCTTTATATATAAATATTTGACACAAGAACATAATTTTATGAGTGCTCCTTTCAATCGAATATTTTACACATGTCATTTTATATTCTCTATTTTTTATACATTGAAATCTAAGTCTCTTTATACTAAAAAAATTGTCGCTGTCTGCATGAAAATATTTTTTTTTACATTTTTCATCAGTTCATAACAGGAAAGAAGCTCTAACAAGATCTGAGAAAAATGATTGATATGGGAACATATTAACTTCAAATTCTAATGAAAATAAATTTAGATTGAATTTTAGTTTGAATAATATCGATAGACATTTTTAAGCTCTTTAAATTAAAATAAATGTCTCAGTCCTTTATTATTGATTTAAAGCAAATTTTAGACATAAATGCCAAAAATCTAAAAATTTTTAAATATGTTCCTTCAAAGGATTATTTAGTAAAATTACCTAAGTGAAATAAAATCTCGAATGTCGACTTCTCAAATGTAAGACTTTCAATTTTCTATCCTCATCTTCATATACATAAAATATTAAAAAAAAATCGAGAAAATTATTTAAATTCATCATATGATAAGGATGAGATGAATAACATCAGCATTAAGCAGATGAAAAGAAGAAAAAAAAACTAGAAAAGAGAAAATAATTTAAATTTCAGACATAAAATAAATTATATAACGTGATTAAAGGAACCGAAAGGATCGAATGAGAAAATGTTATGAAATGCATGATGTATCCATTTGCATGATGAATTGTCAGAATATTTTATTTTTAAACTCTCATCATGGAAAATGCTCACAGAACGTCATGAAACTGTGCTCCTCTGTGATGCATTTATAAAAAGTCTCGTCTCCTTTTTAACTCGTTTCATTATTATTAAAATAATTTAATGAAAATGATTTTGTGCATGTTTAATGACATATTAATTAACATGATGAGTTGTTGAATTTTTTTTGCAGTTACGGTCACAAAAAAAATTGATAAAATGCGAATGAGTTAAAAATAATATAAAAGTGACATTAAATCTCTTATACCGCAATCTTTTTTGGTCCTGTTTGTTGTTGACACTACTCAGTTGATGTTGTGGGTGATTATACTGTGGAATTACTCTTTTGATTGAACTCAAAAGGATCCAATTTTTTTCGTGGTTTTTGCGTTGAATTTTTGACAATTTGGTGAGGGTTATAAAAATTTTAATTTTAAATTTCAAAATTTATCTTAATGTTGTAGTAAAATCTGTCCTAATTGCTACCTAAAATTTAATTCCTTCAAGTCACAAAATAACTTTAATCCATTTAATATTCCTAAGTATTGATCCCAGGATTGATCCTCGAATAATAAAATCAGCCTCAACGATGAGAATAACAGCAGCAAGAAGAAAAGAAATTTGTTATTGCTTATATTGCCTATTAATTCCTACTGCTTCGTGCAATAAATGATTTTATTAACACTCAGCTATAAG
This sequence comes from Chironomus striatipennis, assembly GCA_026123125.1. Classification (NCBI taxonomy): domain Eukaryota; kingdom Metazoa; phylum Arthropoda; class Insecta; order Diptera; family Chironomidae; genus Chironomus; species Chironomus striatipennis. The sequence continues at coordinate 1,068,076 of CM047393.1, read as the reverse complement.
ATTTGCAATAAAAATTCGGGGAAAAGCGTATCGGAAAAATTGTTGAATTGAATTTTTTATTGTGTATATTTTTTCTAGTATATCAACTTCCATTTTTTAGTTTTTAATAAGCTCTAACGTAAGTATAATTAATTATATGTTGCCAATTTGTAGAATTAAAAATTACTGAATGTTGAAAGGATAATTAGATGTAATAGTCCCGAAAGGCACAAGTCGGATAATCGAGATGAAATCCGGCACCAATCCGGAATGAGGCCAGCAACACTCCGGCTTAAATTGTATGCCAGCTTGGTGCTGGCTTCACTCCGGCTTGGTGCCGGATTTCATCTCGATTATCCGATCTGTGCCTTTCGGGAGTTGAGATGCATTGATTTTGTTACCGATACTTGTGTCTACGAATTTTTGATTGAAAATCAAGATTTTTCTATGTTACAATTTCTAAAAAAAAACGTGGTGAAATAAATTCCATAAGTTTCACAAAAAAAATTTAAAATTTATTATTTTATTATAAATAATTAATTTTGGTATCAATTTGTAGAAAGCTTTTTACCTTGCTTTTTAAAATCGTTCATGAAAGTTGAAAACCCCCAAAAATAACTATAACAGTTAAATTTATTTTATTTCACAAGATGGTAACGAATTGATTTCTGTGGGAAAATTTTTGAAAGCAGGGAAATCACCAAATACGAAATGAAACATTTTTATGAGTGTAACAAAAAAAAAGAGAAGGCAAAAACTAGTAAGAAGTCGTAAGACAAAAAGTTTATTTCCCTTTTCTAGTTTTATGTGATCATTTGAATGGAGAAATAGACGAGAAAATAAATGCTTCTTAAACAAGCGCAATGGCGAAAATTATTGTTTCTGTGGCACTAATAGAATGAAATTATGTATTCTTTTGGTTGAGCTTTTTTGAATGCTTGATTCTTATTTGATTGTAATGAAGTGAATTTTTATGCAAGTATGAAAATAACATTTTTACGATAAAGGAAGTGCTAATTCTTGGATGTGATGGGAATATGTGTCAATTTTGAATTTATGGATGTTGAACTTATTTTAAGTCTTTGGGTATTTTATCTTTAAACTATAGTCAGTCTAAATCCTTAAGAGTTTTGAAGCTGTACTTCTTTGAATAAATTGTAAAAATTTGTGCAAAATCTAATAATGCTTTTTAAAGAAATTTTATCGCATTATTAGACTATAAAAATATCTGCTTAATTTCAGAACTAAAATCAAAAATCTATCAAGTAAAAACTTAGCACAAACAAGATTAGAAAAAAGCACAATTGTATTTCATATCGTGATTTTATTCCTATATTTTATTTCCGATTCTCAATAAAATGCACATCATTTCTCTCATGCATTACAATCAATATTCATAAATCTAAATTACATTACGTCATAGATGATGAATAAGCTTCATTCTGATAAATCTAATGAAAAAATTGAGATCAGAACAAAACAGAACAAAAATGAAGGAATGTGAAAGGTCACATCCTAGATACATGCATGAATACTGAAGAGGGAATATCGTGCTCATCATATATTGTCTGAATTATTCATCAATAAGGACAAATTGGGAGTGAACTTTTACATGAGTAAAGCAAGAAAAATCAATTTGTATTGATAATCATCAGTAGTTGTAACTATAATAAAAATTTCCTTCCTTTTTTGATGCTGTTGCAGAGGAAATAGTAAATAAAAAGGCAGAATTGGAGCAAGAGATTGAAACAATGTGGAGCTGGTACGAAATAATTTTTGAAAGCGACATCAAAGCGTCTTTTGTTTAGTAATGATGAATAACATTAGATTACGATTTTAAAGGTCGTATGTTTTAATTCCAGCAAAAATTAATTAAACTTGTTGTTTTATGTTTTGAAGCAGTTTTGTAAAAATCCAATTAATAAAAAAATGACAGACAGTCAAATGAAAAAAAGACAAACAGATATCAAAACAAATCAAGTCAGTCAGATAGAAATTTATGAATAATAACACATTTCAAGCTCAAACTAAACAAAAAACACGCAAAAATAAGAACAGAAAAGAATCTTGATAAGTCAGCTTTTGACAACACAGCATAAATATAATAAATTAGGGTTCACTTTAGCCAGTCAGTCAGTCAATAAGCATGAAAGTCAGTTATGATGAAGAAAATCAATTTTTACCATCTCAATTGGCATGTTTAGGATGTATCAGGAGTCAATATCAACACTTTTAGTGCTTTCAATCAGAAACTTTAACCCAAATTTTTTCTTCTGCCTTTTAAAATAATTTCATGACACTTTTTTGTGTGCCTTTTTATCCTCTTTTACGTTCTAGTCATCTGATTTTTTAAACTTTCTTTCCGTATTCTTCTCACTTTCCTTTTATCCTTAGCCATTAAACCTTAACTTTCTTTACTCCTTCTACGTCTTCTTCCTCTCTTTTTTCGTACTCTCCTTTGGGGTCATTCACTTATTACGTAACGCAAAAATTCGGGGTTTTTAACCCCCCCCCCCCCCCTGCGTAACGTTTTTAACAAAAGAATCAGGTGCGAGAACAATAGACCGTAACAAACTCTCGATCCCCCCCCCCCCCCTCAAAGCGTTACGTAATAAGTGAACGGCCCCTTTAATGAAATACGTTTTCGGCTATGTCATTGATTTTAACACGTTCCATTGTTTTATGACATACACAACGTCGCACTCAATATATTGCTACTTATTGCTATGTGCTATACTTGTGTCATAATGTCATAATGTTATAATCATAATGGTTGAACAACTACAAGGTGTGGGCACAATTTTTCTACATAAATAATAAAGTGACATTTGGTTGTGTCAAGGATAATTCGAGAGAGCTTTTGAGGAGGATATATTGGAATATTTATAGTAGAGGCGTTTCTTAACTTTTTATGCTCATGACATAGTTATGAGATAAACTTTAGTATTATTGTGAGAAATTAGAGCAAGCAGGATAGCTTATAAACAGATTATGGAGTTTTGTAGAGAGTATTGTGAGCTGCAGCAATGCTGCAGTTATGAAACTTAGTGTTTTAAGATGATTAGAAATTTTAGCGTGTTTAGGTGTTTCTAGAATTATAAGTTGTATTCTTCATAATAATTCAATGGCACAGTAGAATGAGACCAAAAAATTCCAAGATTAAAATTATATACTTAATAATTAAGTATCCAATCCTTTTCAACGTGTGTACCGATTATTATTAATTCATTGAATTCAATGACTACGAAAATAGCTATAAAAGCAACAATAACGTAAAATATTTCGATTTCGGACATTTGCAGGAACACAACATTCATAAATTTGTGGATTTTTCAGTCTGCACCTAAAATTTTATCTCTATTTGGAATGTTCTAAAAATACGTATTTAATTATTTTCTAGCAAATGAGGCAAGTGATTTTAAAATCTCATCTCATAATTAAAATATTAAATAGAAAATTATTTTCTGTAGCTGTTGATAATTCTCGCAAAATTAATTCTTTTTTTTGCTTTTCACAATTTCTCTACTCCTCCTTTTGGAATTAGTCTCACTTTTATAAATTAAATATTCATGACTCGATGTTGTGTTAATAGCTTTGCGAAAAATTTACTCGTTCATATAACTTTTTTCTGTATGTGTTATAAGACTTGCGATGAGAAGGTATAGCGTAAATATTAAGCTTGATTGTAAAAGAGCATTTTTAAAAGTTTATTTTATATTTTGCTCACAAAAGAAATTCATTAATTCTATGAAATTTACTAGAAAATGTGTAAACAATATGAAAAGACAAAATTTTAAACTTAGTCTTTTTTTACTTTAACTAATCGAAATGAGAACTAAAAAGAAGAGTTTTTATGATATATTCCCATTTATATAGACTTGCACATTCACATTAAATTTCCTGGTGAAAAAATAGTGAGAATGAAGATCTGAAAATTGCGAAAAGTTTATAAGTTATTAAGCAAATTACAGCATCAAATTACAGCAATTTAGATATGAAGAAGTGTTCGTGTGCGTAGAGATAGAAGAAAAAAATTCCCTTTTTTCGTGCAAGATGAGTAATAAAAATCACGAAACTGAAATCAAGAAAGTGAAAGGGAAATTAAATTTGTTGAGCTTAAATAAATTAAATATGCTAGGTGGACTGAAGGGAAAGATTTGTTAGCTCAATGCTAATGAGAATAAATTAAATTTTTGTAGAGCTTTTTGCTTTAATTTTTTTATTCATTAGATTGTCTGAATTAAATTTCGCGAAAATTTATGTTTTTGAATTTTGCCAAAATATTCTCTAAAAATATACATAAAAAGGAAGAATTAGTGTATATAGCCGTGAAATTTTTTTGGGCAATAAAAATTCTTGTTTAATTAATTTGTAGGTTTTTAATTTGAATTTTATTATTGAGATAAAATATTCATCAGCACACTAAAAAAAATTATTTTGTAGTTGGAACCTCAATTTTACTTGAAAGTTAACTTTACTTCATGTTATTTCAAAGTTGATATATTTTTTTATTTTTCAATTAATGCTTTTAAATCATTTCAACTAGTTTTTTCAATAATTTTAATTTCTTAAATACCCTAATTAAGTACAACCAATATATATATATGTGTTCATATAGAAAAATGACCGTTATTTTTTTCAAATTTTTGAAAAAATTCACTAACACTATCAAATTTTCAATACAAAAAACTGAGCAACTCAACTGAGCTATGGTCGTCGCATGGTCGTCGCTCAGTTGTATGAACACATATATATATATTGAGTACAACAATCAAAACAATTTGTAAATGATGCTGCAAATTAAATTTTCTTATCTCATTCACCGTCAGATAATTTTTTGCTGACTTGGTTTTACTGAAAAACTAATTTATCTTTTTTTATTGAATCAATTTCACATGATCAATTTTCTTAGTTTTCATCTAAACACAAAAAACTTAATTTTTTTAAATTTTTTATTTCATTTTTTTTTTTGTTTATTGAAAGACATTCGTCTAGACGTACAAAATACTAGCTTCATTTTCTCTGAGGCGATGATTCTTAAATATTATCATTTCACTTTTTACGAGCAATAAAAGTTTGGTGACATATTGAAATGTCAATTGAGTTTTTTTGGTATTGGATCGTAATTAATTTAATTTAAGTGAAAATTTTATATTATTATAAAATTGAAAAATGTTGCGATGACATTTAATGAGAATTAGAAATTTTTATATTTCAGAAGAAATTTAATGACCTTTTTAATTTTAAAGATTTAAATTTTAAACTTTAAAAGAAGAGTTAAGTTGCTGAATTATTGATTGATTATTAAATGAAATATGGAAGAATTTAACCTTCGATATTTTTATCTACTAAAACTTTTGAAAATTTTAATGTTTTAAATTATTTTTCTATAGTTATTTACTAAAGCTTAAAATCTCGTTACTACTGAAAATAATACAACCTTTTTTTAAATTAGGTAGAAAGCTCTTTTAATTAATAATACTTTTCAAATAGACAAAATAAAATTCTCATAAACTTTATCTGTCTTAATTAAAAATTTGCCGACTACAGCAAAATGTTCATATTTTATTACAAAACATAATATTTTAAGGATTTGTTTGTAATTAAAATAAATACAGAACTAAACCAACTAATAATAATTCCAAAGTTACTACAAAAACAATGTTCAAAATAATCCATTTAAAAAACTTTTCTTGTAATCAAAATCCTAAATGCAAACTATTCACTTCCTACAATTACATCATCATAACAATCTCTATCATCTTCCATCAAAAGCAACATCAGCAGCTAGAATGAATAGCAGTTACAAAAGAATGTATGTCGTTGCAATTAAAAGCTCAACTCGAAATAGCACAACAATTATTTTGAGTGAAACTTATTTTCATGCTTTTTTTATTTCTATTCTGTGTTGAGTTTATGATAATTACATTGCAGGAAGAATGACATGGCATTAGCAATAAAATCATAAGAATAACTCATATTGTTTGTTTTCATTGCTGATGAATTGCACTTTCAATGGAGATGAAAAAGTTGAGATGAGAAATGTTAAACATTTGTTCGTTATGAGTCAACTGTGTCTTTTGGCTGTTGGCAATTCAAACGGAAAATTGAAATGGGTAGGAAAAATTTGAGATTATTGAGAAGGATTCTTTCCTGCTTCATTCTAATGTTAAGATTTTCTTTTAAATTTTATCACTTTAAAAAAAATTGAAGATAGTTCTTGAAAAAAATAAGAAGTAAACTTTCAATTAAAAAAATAAAATGTGTGAACTCATCCTTATTTTTCACACAAAATAAAATCGCTTTAAAATATTAATAAAATAAAAATATACAATTGTCTTTACGAAAATTTCAAGCAACATGTTTAAGTATCAGAACTGAAAACTGCATCATTGGTAAATTACTATGATAAGAAAAAATATTGCATTTAGTCAAGCCATTAGCCACATTTTGATAAACATAATAATTTTAACTATCTGAGTAAATCAGTTTAAATAAGCAAAGAAAAAACAAAAAAAAAATATTCAACAAGGAAGCAAGTTTTTTAAATGAAAGTCTGTAGTTCCTGCTGTGCCATAGATGAAAGTTTTTCATGTGCCCAATTGTTTCCATATGACAATGATGATGATGATGATGATGATGATGATGATAAAGTTTTCTCATACTCGAAATTCTTAAATAATGTCGAGAAGTAAGGACATAAGAAGAAAATAAGAAGAATGGAACTACATTTGAGTACTATACCATAGTAAGTACATAGATGAAGTCACAATATAAATTGTGTTATGTTTTAAAAAGAGGTTATCAAATTAAGCAAATTTTATGGCACATAAAGACAAGTGGAGTCAAGTTAGTAAGTAAATCACATTTCATTCACATGGATTCTAAAGAGTCTATGTGAGTGTGTAGTACGAGGATGAGTAAGAAGGAGAACACTGAAAAATAGCAAAAGTTTGCATTTTATTGTGTCTAATGGCTGGGAAAAGGAAAATTTAATTGAGAAGAAAAGGCAAAGAGAAGATTTAGGAATAGAAAAAGTTTTATTTTGTGCCCTTAAATATTTTACAAGATTTTTTTAAGGAAATAAAAAATATAAAGTTTGAATAAGAAAAAGATTTATTTTGTAAATCACAGCATGTGGATGATAATAAGAAAAATGATCATAAAAGTTTGTCAAGATGAAGAATAAATTTTTTGCTTTTCTGAAGATTTTTGAGAGATGTTTCAATAATCAGTCTTCGTGAAAAGTTTTTGAAAATTTCAATTAGATCTGTGGCATGTGTACGAAATAAAAGTTTTGGGGTAGTTTTAACTATTAAAAATGCTTTTGCGATTTATTGAGAATTTTTTATCAACAATGAATTAATTATCTATGGAGTTGATTAAATATGCTTTTTCAAGTTTTAAATCATTACCAAATAAAATTTTCGAGAATATATTGTTATCAAAATGCTGCACTGCTTAAAAACTTGTAAAAGAAAAATTTTTTGAATGATAATGAAACCAATTAAACAATCGTGCATGAGTAAACTGTTGATAACATTTAAGCTACAATCTAACTTGTTCTCATTTTTTTGTTGAAGTTGAAAGAGTTATCTTAAGCAGAGATCGAAGCCGCGACGAATAAGCCGGCTAGCTTAGCTAAGTCGGCTAAAATAAGCGAAATTTTTAGCCGACTTATTTTTGTCGCTAAAATAAGCGGAATTTTAGCCGGCTTATTTTCGTCGCTAAAATAAGCGGAAATTTTAGCCGGCTTATTTTCGTCGCTTAAATAAGCGGGTTTTTTAGCCGGCTAATTTTCGTCGCTAAAATAAGCGGGTTTCTTAGCCGGCTTATTTTCGTCGCTAAAATAAGCGAAAATTTTAGCCGCCGCTTATTTTCGGCTTAAGAGCTAAATACTCGAGCTAATTTTCGATATTTAACTCGAGTTTATTTAGATTATTTTTCTTATTATATATATAAAACTCATTTCTGCTAATGCTTGTGAAGTATACAATATAATTAAAAATTGTTGAATATTATTTTTTCATCATTTTTTATTTATTTTTTTTACCAAAAATTCATAAAAGTTGAACAGGTAATAATTATTTTACTTTAATAAGTTAACTTTAATACATCAATCAATATTTATTTGATTTTAATAAACTTTTAGACAAAAAAATACATAGAAAATGAAAGTATAAATAATTTCTTTAAATATTTTTTATATTTTTTTTATAAAAGTTTGTTAAAATCAAATAAGTATTGATTGATATATTAAACTTAACTTTTTAAAGTAAAATAATTGTTAATTTTCAATTTTCATGAATTTTTGGTAAAAAAATAAATAAAAAATGATGAAAAAATAATATTCAACAATTTTTAATTATATTATATACTTCACAAGCATTAGCAGAAATGAGTTTTATATATATAATAAGAAAAAAACACGACTTACATAGAAAGCCACGAACTTCCACGCCACTTATTGATAGACATTTTAACTGACAGATTACAATATATATAATAAAATATATAATATAAATTGAAACTTTAATCCTGCTAACATCCTACTTCATTGCTCTTTTAAAAATATGTGAGCTACGCTCAACCTACTTTTCTTCGCTTCGTTCCGTTCGACTTTTATAGATTACAGGAATGTCGAACTCCACTTCGCTTCGCTTCGTTCCATTCGACTTTTATAGATTACAGGAATGTCAAACTTCACTTCGCTTCGCTTCGTTCGGTTCGACTTTTATAGATTACAGGAATGTCGAACTCCACTTCGCTTCGCTTCGTTCCGTTCGACTATTATAGATTACAGGAATGTCGAACTCCACTTCGCTTCGCTTCGTTCCGTTCGACTTTTATAGATCACAGGAGTGTCGAACTTCACTTCGCTTCGCTTCGTTCCGTTCGACTTTTATAGATTACAGGAATGTCGAACTCCACTTCGCTTCGCTTCGTTCCGTTCGACTATTATAGATTACAGGAATGTCGAACTCCACTTCGCTTCGCTTCGTTCCGTTCGACTTTTATAGATTACAGAAGTGTCGAACTCCACTTCGCTTCGCTTCGTTCCGTTCGACTTTTATAGATTACAGGAATGTCGAACTCCACTTCGCTTTGCTTCGTTCCATTCGACTTTTATAGATTACAGGAATGTCGAAATCCACTTCGCTTCGCTTCGTTCCGTTCGACTATAATAGATTAAAGGAATGTCGAACTCCACTTCGCTTCGCTTCGCCGTTCGACTTTTATAGATTACAGAAGTGTCGAACTCCACTTCGCTTAGCTTCGTTCCGTTCGACTTTTATAGATTACAGGACTGTCGAACTCCACTTCGCTTCGCTTCGTTCCGTTCGACTTTTATAGATTACAGGAATGTCGAGACTCCACTTCGCTTCGCTTCGTTCCGTTCGACTATTATAGATTACAGGAATATCGAACTCCACTTCGCTTCGCTTCGTTCCGTTCGACTGTTATAGATTACAGGAATGGAGCGAACTCCACTTCGCTTCGCTTCGTTCCGTTCGACTTTTATAGATTACAGGAATGTCGAACACCACAACGCGTCGCTTCGTTCCCTTCGACATTTATAGATTAAAGGAAAATGTCGAACTCCACTTCGCTTCGCTTCGTTCCGTTCGACTTTTATAGATCACAGGAGTGTCGAACTCCACGTCGCTTCGCTTCGTTCCGTTCGACTTTTATAGACATAGGAATGTCGAACTCCACTTCGCTTCGCTTCGTTCCGGTCGACTATTATAGATTACAGGAATGTCGAACTCCACTTCGCTTCGTTCCGTTCGACTTTTATAGATTACAGGAGTGTCGAACTCCACTTCGCTTCGCTTCGTTCCGTTCGACTTTTATAGATTACAGGAATGTCGAACTCCACTTCGCTTCGCTTCGTTCCGTTCGACTTTTATAGATTACAGGAATGTCGAACTCCACTTCGCTTCGCTTCGTTCCGTTCGACTTTTATAGATTACAGGAATGTCGAACTCCACTTCGCTTCGTTCCGTTCGACTTTTATAGATTACAGGAATGTCGAACTCCACTTCGCTTCGCTTCGTTCCGTTCGACTTTTATAGATTACAGGAATGTCGAACTCCACTGCTTCGCTTCGTTCCGTTCGACTATTATAGATTACAGGAATGTCGAACTCCACTTCGCTTCGTTCCGTTCGACTTTTATAGATTACAGGAATGTCGAACTCCACTTCACTTCGCTTCGTTCCATTCGACTGCTTTGGATTTCAGGGAAGTCAAACTTAACTTCGCTTTGGTTCCTCTGTTCAAACCTTTCAGTATTCTATTAAGTAAAACTAATAATACATGAAATGAGATTTTATGAACATTCTTGATCATATAATGAGATCAAGTGAGAATTCATGATCATAAAATGAGATCAGTGAGCATTAATGATCATGAAATGAGATCCAGTGAGCATTAATTGTCTTTAAATGAGATCCAGTAATCGTTATTTATCATAAAATGAGATCCAGTTAGCATTGATGATCATAAAAGGAGATCCAGTGAGCATTTATGGTCATAAAGTGAGATCTTTTAAGCATTAATGATCTTAAAATGAGATTTAGTGAGCATTCATAGTCTTAAATTGAGATCCAGTGAGCATTCATGGTCATAAAGTGAGATCTTATAAGCATTAATGACCATAAAATGAGATCCAGTGAGCATTCATGATCATAAAATGAGATCCAGTGAGCATTCATGATCATAAAATGAGATCCAGTGAGCATTAATGATCATAAAATGAGATCCAGTGAGCATTTATGATCATAAAATGAGATCCAGTTGGCATTGATGATCATAAAAGGAGATCCAGTGAGCATTCATGACCATAAAGTGAGATCCAGTGAGCATTCTTGATCATAAAATGAGATCCAGCAACCAATTATGTCAAATAAGTGAGATCCAGTAAACATTTTCTCCTTTTTGATTACATTAAGCATGATCCAATTACTCTTAAGTCTAACACTGTCTTTAAACTTCTATAAATGATCGTATTGATACAAATTTTACGTACGTAATTTTACGTAACGTAAACTTTACGTATCGTATGAAAACGTAAACAAAATTTTTTAGATTTTTTGTCAATCTTTATGATGTTATAACTTTTTATAGAAGCATTTTCAGGAAAAATTGCTGCTATATTTTTTGTAGCTCTTGTGTTCAACTTTAATTTTATGATACTTATCATTACCAACAGTTAAAATCCTGGCCTGTATCAAAAATGGCGCAACTGTTGCAAAATTTGCAGTTTTTAGCATTTTTAGGTCACTTAATGGACATAAAGTCCAGATTTTTTTCAGCACAATTTCGTTTTTAGGTACGATCTATCGAATCAAATAGAAGAAATTCTTAAAAATTGCTTCCCTGAAAAATTTTCCATACAAAAGTATGGATTTTTAACGGTTTTTTGCGTCTAGTTCCAGCACAACGGAAGTGACCGGAACTAAACATGCTTTAGGTGATAGATATTTAAATTACCAATCAAACGAGACCAAAAACGTCATGATTGGTGCTTCCGTTTGCTCACAAAATCAAAAAAAGTGAAATTTTGAAACTTAAGTGAATACAATAACTTGCACGCTTTGCGTGGAAGTTAATAATCTAAATAAACTCGAGTTAAATATCGAAAATTAGCTCGAGTATTTAGCTCTTAAGCCGAAAATAAGCGGCGGCTAAAATTTTCGCTTATTTTAGCGACGAAAATAAGCCGGCTAAGAAACCCGCTTATTTTAGCGACGAAAATAAGCCGGCTAAAATTTCCGCTTATTTTAGCGACGAAAATAAGCCGGCTAAAATTTCCGCTTATTTTAGCGACGAAAATAAGCCGGCTAAAATTCCGCTTATTTTAGCGACAAAAATAAGTCGGCTAAAAATTTCGCTTATTTTAGCCGGCTTAATTAAGCGACCTAAGCGGCTTCGATCTCTGATCTTAACTCCATCCATCCTCGTTCAAAAAAAGTTTTATTTTGACAAAAACTTATATTCTGAACGGTTCTGAACATAATCACTAGAATTATCATGACAAAGATGCTCACAATTTATTTCTTCTTCTTTCTTTCTTAGTCAATTCTCATCCTACGTTGTCGTCGTGCTTTCAAAAGTTACATGAGTTATATCATCTATTAGTAAAAGAAGCAAAACTTTTAAAAAAATGCGATAAAACTTTTTAAAGCTTCTTACAAAAGCTAAGCATATCTCTTTTCAAGTAAATAAATCTTAGTATGAAAAACAATATGAGATGGTAGAGACAAAATCACAGGGCAAAAAGAAGAAGAGATAAAGAGACATAGAATGGGAGAAGAGATTCTGAAAGCTTTTTTGATCATATTGAAAGATATAAAGTCACGCATTTTTTTAAATTGTAATTCACATATTTTTATGAGATTTTTCAAAATAATACTTTTTGGAATCGTGTAAAAATGACGTTTAGTTATAAAATTAGGGTTTGATGACAATGATAAAATGTAAAACTAACTGAATTTTATAATTTTACAAGACTCAAAATTGTTTTAAAAAAATGTAGAAGGTTAGAAAATTTTTGCCCTTACAGCTTGGCTCCCTCCATTTTCAAGTTGGACATCATAAAAGAAAATTTCTTTTTGTGATACTCGACTACTTCTATTTAGTCTTAAATGTACTTAAAAACTTTTTAAACTGTTTGCAATATATCATGAGCAGATTTAAATCAAATTTCATTCAAGGAAATGATACGAATGAGTTATATGACTTACATATACAGTTTAATTTATTGATTTCAATCGATAGCATAGGCATAATCGATAGCAAATTTCAAGAAAAATAAATCTGTTCTTCACATAACCTGATAATGAAACTAATTATTTTTGAAAAGTTAGTCTAACAAGCTTTTAAAGCCATACAGATCAATATGATCCTTTCTCAACTTAATTTTAATCATTATTCATCCAAAACGTTCTTAGAAAAGCTCTTATTTACAATCAAAATCTCAACCACGTAAAATGAGTTAAGCCGAAATGAATTCCTTATAAAGTGATTAATACTCAATTTTCTTCGAATTTCTATCCTCATTTCGAGTAAACAAAAAAGAAGCAAAATATTTACCACACAGTCGATGAGAAAGATAATGATTGCGATAATGATGATGATTTCGATTCACCCTAACCGAATCAGCTTTTTTGAGTATGAGGTGAATTGCCAAACTTTTTCCATCTTGTGTCTATAAAATATGGGCAAAATGAAATAAAAAACCGCTATAACTCAAAATATAATTTCATTTTGATGGCGAATTGATGTTCATTAATCATGGTTTGTATCCAAACTGAATGGATGGCATGGGGGAAAGGGATATCAAAGTGAAAGGAAGTAAAGGAAACAAGAAAAATAAAAATAGCAATGAATAGATGAAGTTTAGAAAAAAAGAAAACGCGTGAATATAAATGAAGGGTTTGTTACTGATGACGATGGCGATGATGATGATGATGGTGGTGGAAAAAATCGGTTTAATTTTCCTTTTTTCTTTTTTCTTCGTCACTCAAAAATGTGTCCTCAAGTTTCAAGTTTTCTTATTTTATCTAAAAGTACTATTAATTATTAATTTTTCCTGAAGCGAAAATTTTTTCAGGCTTTTAAAAATTCAATTAAGTTTAAATTGTTAAATATTCTTGGAATTTTTTTTACAGATTTCATAATTTTTGGAGAAAACTTTTTATCGATTGGAAAATTAGGTTATCAACAAATTCATGGAAGTTTTCAAGTTCACAAAGTTGTTGTCTGTAGACAATAAATTTATTTTAATTTTAATTAATTTGGATCAAAGCCCTTAAGTTAAGGAATGAATAAGGAATTAGTTGTATTATGGAAATTTTTACTGAAAATTTTGATTTGTAATTAGCATTTTTGTGCCTATAACTGATGTGCCCTATGCATACATGTCTAATTGTTTAAAATTTTCAAGTCAGATTCCATCAATACCCAAAATAAAGCCATCTACATCTTTCTCAATTACGCTACATCCGAGTATGACCCGATTTACGTGATTTTTCCTAAACAAAGTCAATGCAAAGAGATTCTAATTTTCAATTCAAAATGTACGACCATTATTTTCCTGTATTTAATTAAACATTTTCCTCATCTCTCATCCAAAAGTGTTGATAATCTTGAATTTAAATTTCAAAGCACGATGTCGGTTTCCTTTCTACTTCGTAAAGTCCATTTTACCATCCTTAAGCTAAATTTTATTTTACATTTTTTATTTTGCAATTCAACTAACCTCAAGAAAAAAAACAAGCAACGTAAGCATCAGCAACAGTGCGATGAAATTATAAAATTTTTCATTTGTAAAATGAAAGGAAAAAAAATATATACCGAGTTGTTTGAGGTTTAAAATGTGATTTAACGTGAGAAATATTGGCGTATAATTTATTTTCATTTCACTGACATGAGTCAATTTTTTATGGGAGAGAAAAGTTGAAGCTATTCATTTTTTTTTTTCTTAATAATAAGTAACTGTTAAGTGATTTGTAAAAATTAGTTTTTAATCTTTTAAGAAATTATTTAGGAAATTCGTAAATTGTCATATTTGATCACATGGCCCGATAACTTATTTGAATCATTTTTTAAGATAGAATCAATGAGGGATATTTTTTTTTAGGTTCGATACTCTTTCGATATTTATTGTTTCAAATGCTCAGCAAAAAAGCAACTCATATTTTTATAGATTTATATAACAGGTCCTCATACTTCACCTCCTCCAGTATACTAAACATACTAAACATCCTTCAAAAATGAAAATAAAAAAAATTAAAGAAGTGCTTATAAAACAATTTTTTATTCAAAATATTGCAATTCAATAATTCTTTTTTACTTGCCACCTTGCATAATGCTGCACTAGATGGTATGAAATGCAAAAAAAACTGATCGAAAGAGAGAAGGAAAAAAATTTTATTTCCCTATTTGCAATTGAAAATAAAGATAGATGCGATGTATGAACGACATGTGATGTAGAACATTGGCTTATTGCTGTTGATCCTTATAACATATATACATACATATTCATATTCTTATAGACATATTGCATGTTTGCCTTTGCCTCGCTGTTCTGTCGATGCGATTTCTATTCAATATATATTTATATATATATTCTAAAGCTTTTTATCCATTCTTTTCATCTGTGCCAGAAAATAAGAACGAAAAAATAGTGACAGTTAGAAAAAAATTATTCATTCTACAATGTTCCGTTGAATGTCAGTGACAATGAACATTTTTATGCAACGAATTGACGTCAAATGTGAATTTCAACGTTTAACGCCTAAGCATTCTGTCTACATACATGCACATACGTAAAGTACAAAGGAACGAATTAAAAAAAATTGATGAATTGAAGGATTAGACTTTCTATTGACGAGAACTAGGAAAATAGCGATGATTTAATCATTTCAGATTTATTGATTTATGATCGGATGATAGCTTCTCGGTTAGCTTAAAGGGTGTTATTGTTGTGAATGGCTTTTGACTAGTTAAATTTATAGGAATTAATGTTCGGATTTGTAATGAATAGCAAAAAACACGACTTACGTAGAAAGTCAATAGCTTCCGCGTTCGACTATCGGGTCAGCAAAGCTTCGCACTGTATAAGATTGAAGATTAGGATTCCATGTGTCCCTGAAGTTGGGCAAAGACAAATCGAGTTGGAGGTTGAAAAGTATCTCAGAATTAAGACATTTTTACGACATTTCCGACACTTTTTTTCTTTTTTTACGACACCCTCAGGATTTCGAGAAATCCCACTTTGAATTTTAGGCCATTTCTCTGCCCAACTTCAGGTTTCAAGTTAGACTATTTCTCATGGGTTTTTAGAAAACGTTTTTGTGCATGAAATTCGACACTTTTGAGAAATTTTTCGACACCCTTTTAGTTTTTCCTAAAAACCTTCCACTCATGCCCTACAACAAATCATCCATTTTGGGATTTTTGACAAAAAAATTTCAAAAAATTCTTAAAAATAACTGTATTTACTAATCGTAATAAAACTTTTTGGAGTGTATTAGTATCATCAAGAGCTTCATTTCAAATAAACAAAAATTTTATTTTGGATGACTATATGAGCTATAAACTCGAAAATATGCTATTTTTTCGATATTTTTGACTACTGCATCAACTGGAGGTTCCAAAAAAAATTATTTTCTTCTTGATTATTATACCTCTTACAAAGATCAACAAATTAAACATACATTATGACTAACAAAAACAGGTGCCTTGTAAAATCACAAGACCAAAATAAATCCTTTTTGAAATGTATGAGGAATTATTTTTTCACGATGAATTAATAAGTCCTCTTATTTTATGATGAAATTTAAAAATTTCAAAATTTTGACTAAATTTAAGTTCAAAATGGTTTTAAATACTTTTAAAAAATAAAAAATGAATAAAGAACAAAAAAAAAATTTGAAAATTTGACAAAATTTGAAATTTTTTAATATCATCATGAAATTCATGATAAGCTTAAAATTGGTAAAAATTTCAAAATTTTGACTAAATTTAAGTTCAAAATGGTTTCAAATACTTTTAAAAAATAAAAAATGAATAAAGAACAAAAAAAAAATTGAAAATTTGACAAAATTTGAAATTTTTTAATATCATCATGAAATTCATGATGAGCTTAAAATTGATAAAAATTTCAAAATTTTGACTAAATTTAAGTTCTTAAATGGTTTTAAATACTTTTAAAAAATAAAAAATGAATAAAGAACAAAAAAAATTTGAAAATTTGACAAAATTTGAAATTTTTTAATATCATCATGAAATTCATGATGAGCTTAAAATTGGTAAAAATTTCAAAATTTTGACTAAATTTAAGTTCAAAATGGTTTCAAATACTTTTAAAAAATAAAAAATGAATAAAGAACAAAAAAAAATTTGAAAATTTGACAAAATTTGAAATTTTTTAATATCATCATGAAATTCATGATGAGCTTAAAATTGATAAAAATTTCAAAATTTTGACTAAATTTAAGTTCAAAATGGTTTTAAATACTTTTAAAAAATAAAAAATGAATAAAGAACAAAAAAAAAATTTGAAAATTTGACAAAATTTGAAATTTTTTAATATCATCATGAAATTCATGATGAGCTTAAAATTGATAAAAATTTCAAAATTTTGACTAAATTTAAGTTCAAAATGGTTTTAAATACTTTTAAAAAATAAAAAATGAATAAAGAACAAAAAAAAAATTTGAAAATTTGACAAAATTTGAAATTTTTTAATATCATCATGAAATTAATGATGAGCTTAAAATTGATAAAAATTTCAAAATTTTGACTAAATTTAAGTTCAAAATGGTTTCGAATACTTTTAAAAAATAAAAAATGAATAAAGAACAAAAAAAAATTTGAAAATTTGACAAAATTTGAAATTTTTTAATATCATCATGAAATTCATGATGAGCTTAAAATTGATAAAAATTAAAAATTTTGACTTAATTTAAGTTCAAAATGGTTTCAAATACTTTTAAAAAATAAAAAATGAATAAAGAACAAAAAAAAATTTGAAAATTTGACAAAATTTGAAATTTTTTAATATCATCATGAAATTCATGATGAGCTTAAAATTGATAAAAATTTCAAAATTTTGACTTAATTTAAGTTCAAAATGGTTTTAAATACTTTTAAAAAATAAAAAATGACCAAAGAACAAAAAAAAATTTGAAAATTTGACAAAATTTGAAATTTTTTAATATCATCATGAAATTCATGATGAGCTTAAAATTGGTAAAAATTTCAAAATTTTGACTAAATTTAAGTTCAAAATGGTTTTAAATACTTTTAAAAAATAAAAAATGAATAAAGAACAAAAAAAAAATTTGACAAAATTTGAAATTTTTTAATATCATCATGAAATTCATGATGAGCTTAAAATTGATAAAAATTTCAAAATTTTGACTTAATTTAAGTTCAAAATGGTTTCAAATACTTTTAAAAAATAAAAAATGAATAAAGAACAAAAAAAAATTTGAAAATTTGACAAAATTTGAAATTTTTTAATATCATCATGAAATTCATGATGAGCTTAAAATTGATAAAAATTTCAAAATTTTGACTTAATTTAAGTTCAATATCATCATGATTTAATATCATCATGAAATTCATGATGAGCTTTAAATTGGTAAAAATTTCAAAATTTTGACTAAATTTAAGTTCAAAATGGTTTTAAATACTTTTAAAAAATAAAAAATGAATAAAGAACAAAAAAAAAATTTTGAAAATTTGACAAAATTTGAAATTTTTTAATATCATCATGAAATTCATGATGAGCTTAAAATTGATAAAAATTTCAAAATTTTGACTTAATTTAAGTTCAAAATGGTTTTAAATAGTTTTAAAAAATAAAAAATGAATTAAGAACAACAAAAAAAATTTGAAAATTTGACAAAATTTGAAATTTTTTAATATCATCATGAAATTCATGATATTCATGATGAGCTTAAAATTGATAAAAATTTCAAAATTTTGACTAAATTTAAGTTCAAATTGGTTTTAAATACTTTTAAAAAATAAAATAAATAAAAAACAAAAAAAAATTAAAATTTGACAAAATTTGAAATTTTTTAATATCATCATGAAATTCATGATGAGCTCAAAATTGGTAAAAGTTTCAAAATTTTGACTAAATTTAAGTTCAAAATGGTTTTAAATACTTTTAAAAAATAAAAAATGAATAAAGAACAAAAAAAAAAATGAAAATTTGACGAAATTTGAAATTTTTTAATATCATCATGAAATTCATGATGAGCTTAAAATTGATAAAAATTTCAAAATTTTGACTAAATTTAAGTTCTTAAATGGTTTTAAATACTTTTAAAAAATAAAAAATGACCAAAGAACAAAAAAAAAATTTGAAAATTTGACAAAATTTGAAATTTTTAATATCATCATGAAATTCATGATGAGCTTAAAATTGATAAAAATTTCAAAATTTTGACGAAATTTAAGTTTAAAATGGTTTTAAATACTTTTAAAAAATAAAACTTAACTAAAGAACAAAAAAATTTGAAAATTTGACAAAATTTGAAATTTTTTAATATCATCATGAAATTCATGATGATTGAAAAAAATTGAAAATTTGACAAAATTTGAAATTTTTAATATTATCATGAAATTCATGATGAGCTTAAAATTGATAAAAATTTCAAAATTTTGACGAAATTTAAGTTCAAAATAGTTTTAAATACTTTTAAAAAATAAAAAATGAATAAAGAACAAAAAAAAATTTGAAAATTTGACAAAATTTGAAATTTTTTAATATCATCATGAAATTCATGATGAGCTTAAAATTGATAAAAATTTCAAAATTATGACTAAATTTAAGTTCTTAAATGGTTTTAAATACTTTTAAAAAATAAAAAATGAATAAAGAACAAAAAAAAATTTGAAAATTTGACAAAATTTGAAATTTTTTAATATCATCATGAAATTCATGATGAGCTTAAAATTGATAAAAATTTCAAAATTTTGACTAAATTTAAGTTCAAAATGGTTTCAAATACTTTTAAAAAATAAAAAATGAATAAAGAACAAAAAAAAAATTGAAAATTTGACAAAATTTGAAATTTTTTAATATCATCATGAAATTCATGATGAGCTTAAAAGAGGTTTTAAATACTTTTAAAAAATAAAAAATGAATAAAGAACAAAAAAAATTTGAAAATTTGACAAAATTTGAAATTTTTTAATATCATCATGAAATTCATGATGAGCTTAAAATTGATAAAAATTTCAAAATTTTGACTAAATTTAAGTTCAAAATGGTTTTAAATACTTTTAAAAAATAAAAAATGACCAAAGAACAAAAAAAAAATTTGAAAATTTGACAAAATTTGAAATTTTTAATATCATCATGAAATTCATGATATTCATGATGAGCTTAAAATTGATAAAAATTTCAAAATTTTGACTAAATTTAAGTTCAAAATGGTTTTAAATACTTTTAAAAAATAAAAAATGAATAAAGAACAAAAAAAATTTGAAAATTTGACAAAATTTGAAATTTTTTAATATCATCATGAAATTCATGATGAGCTTAAAATTGGTAAAAATTTCAAAATTTTGACTAAATTTAAGTTCAAAATGGTTTTAAATACTTTTAAAAATTAAAAATTTATAAAGAACAAAAAAAATTTGAAAATTTGACAAAATTTGAAATTTTTTAATATCATCATGAAATTCATGATGAGCTTAAAATTGATAAAAATTTCAAAATTTTGACTAAATTTAAGTTCAAAATGGTTTTAAATACTTTTAAAAAATAAAAAATGAATAAAGAACAAAAAAAAAAATTGAAAATTTGACAAAATTTGAAATTTTTTAATATCATCATGAAATTCATGATGAGCTTAAAATTGATAAAAATTTCAAAATTTTGACTAAATTTAAGGTCAAAATGGTTTCAAATACTTTTAAAAAATAAAAAATGAATAAAGAACAAAAAAAAATTTGAAAATTTGACAAAATTTGAAATTTTTTAATATCATCATGAAATTCATGATGAGCTTAAAATTGATAAAAATTTCAAAATTTTGACTAAATTTAAGTTCAAAATGGTTTTAAATACTTTTAAAAAATAAAAAATGAATAAAGAACAAAAAAAATTTGAAAATTTGACAAAATTTGAAATTTTTTAATATCATCATGAAATTCATGATGAACTTAGAATTGATAAAAATTTCAAAATTTTGACTAAATTTAAGTTCAAAATGGTTTTAAATACTTTTAAAAAATAAAAAATGACCAAAGAACAAAAAAAAAATTTGAAAATTTGACAAAATTTGAAATTTTTTAATATCATCATGAAATTCATGATGAGCTTAAAATTGATAAAAATTTCAAAATTTTGACTAAATTTAAGTTCAAAATGGTTTTAAATACTTTTAAAAAATAAAAAATGAATAAAGAACAAATTTGACAAAATTTGAAATTTTTTAATATCATCATGAAATTCATGATGAGCTTAAAATTGATAAAAATTTCAAAATTTTGACTAAATTTAAGTTCAAAATGGTTTTAAATACTTTTAAAAAATAAAAAATGACCAAAGAACAAAAAAAAAAAATTTGAAAATTTGACAAAATTTGAAATTTTTTAATATCATCATGAAATTCATGATGAGCTTAAAATTGGTAAAAATTTCAAAATTTTGACTAAATTTAAGTTCAAAATGGTTTTAAATACTTTTAAAAAATAAAAAATGAATAAAGAACAAAAAAAAATTTGACAAAATTTGAAATTTTTTAATATCATCATGAAATTCATGATGAGCTTAAAATTGATAAAAATTTCAAAATTTTGACTAAATTTAAGTTCAAAATGGTTTCAAATACTTTTAAAAAATAAAAAATGAATAAAGAACAAAAAAAATTTGAAAATTTGACAAAATTTGAAATTTTTTAATATCATCATGAAATTCATGATGAGCTTAAAATTGATAAAAATTTCAAAATTTTGACTAAATTTAAGTTCAAAATGGTTTCAAATACTTTTAAAAAATAAAAAATGAATAAAGAACAAAAAAAATTTGAAAATTTGACAAAATTTGAAATTTTTTAATATCATCATGAAATTCATGATGAGCTTAAAATTGATAAAAATTTCAAAATTTTGACTTAATTTAAGTTCAATATCATCATGATTTAATATCATCATGAAATTCATGATGAGCTTAAAATTGGTAAAAATTTCAAAATTTTGACTAAATTTAAGTTCAAAATGGTTTTAAATACTTTTAAAAAATAAAAAATGAATAAAGAACAAAAAAAATTTGAAAATTTGACAAAATTTGAAATTTTTTAATATCATCATGAAATTCATGATGAGCTTAAAATTGATAAAAATTTCAAAATTTTGACTTAATTTAAGTTCAAAATGGTTTCAAATACTTTTAAAAAATAAAAAATGAATAAAGAACAAAAAAAAATTTGAAAATTTGACAAAATTTGAAATTTTTTAATATCATCATGAAATTCATGATGAGCTTAAAATTGATAAAAATTTCAAAATTTTGACTTAATTTAAGTTCAATATCATCATGATTTAATATCATCATGAAATTCATGATGAGCTTAAAATTGGTAAAAATTTCAAAATTTTGACTAAATTTAAGGTCAAAATGGTTTCAAATACTTTTAAAAAATAAAAAATGAATAAAGAACAAAAAAAAAATTTGAAAATTTGACAAAATTTGAAATTTTTTAATATCATCATGAAATTCATGATGAGCTTAAAATTGATAAAAATTTCAAAATTTTGACTAAATTTAAGTTCAAAATGGTTTCAAATACTTTTAAAAAATAAAAAATGAATAAAGAACAAAAAAAAATTTGAAAATTTGACAAAATTTGAAATTTTTTAATATCATCATGAAATTCATGATGAGCTTAAAATTGATAAAAATTTCAAAATTTTGACTAAATTTAAGTTCAAAATGGTTTTAAATACTTTTAAAAAATAAAAAATGAATAAAGAACAAAAAAAATTTGAAAATTTGACAAAATTTGAAATTTTTTAATATCATCATGAAATTCATGATGAACTTAAAATTGATAAAAATTTCAAAATTTTGACTAAATTTAAGTTCTTAAATGGTTTTGAATACTTTTAAAAAATAAAAAATGAATAAAGAACAAAAAAAAAATTTGAAAATTTGACAAAATTTGAAATTTTTTAATATCATCATGAAATTCATGATGAGCTTAAAATTGATAAAAATTTCAAAATTTTGACTAAATTTAAGTTCAAAATGGTTTCAAATACTTTTAAAAAATAAAAAATGAATAAAGAACAAAAAAAAAAAATTGAAAATTTGACAAAATTTGAAATTTTTTAATATCATCATGAAATTCATGATGAGCTTAAAATTGATAAAAATTTCAAAATTTTGACTAAATTTAAGTTCAAAATGGTTTTAAATACTTTTAAAAAATAAAAAATGAATAAAGAACAAAAAAAATTTGAAAATTTGACAAAATTTGAAATTTTTTAATATCATCATGAAATTCATGATGAGCTTAAAATTGGTAAAAATTTCAAAATTTTGACTAAATTTAAGTTCTAAATGGTTTCAAATACTTTTAAAAAATAAAAAATGAATAAAGAACAAAAAAAAATTTGAAAATTTGACAAAATTTGAAATTTTTTAATATCATCATGAAATTCATGATGAGCTTAAAATTGATAAAAATTTCAAAATTTTGACTAAATTTAAGTTCTTAAATGGTTTTGAATACTTTTAAAAAATAAAAAATGAATAAAGAACAAAAAAAAAATTTGAAAATTTGACAAAATTTGAAATTTTTTAATATCATCATGAAATTCATGATGAGCTTAAAATTGATAAAAATTTCAAAATTTTGACTAAATTTAAGTTCAAAATGGTTTCAAATACTTTTAAAAAATAAAAAATGAATAAAGAACAAAAAAAATTTGAAAATTTGACAAAATTTGAAATTTTTTAATATCATCATGAAATTCATGATGAGCTTAAAATTGATAAAAATTTCAAAATTTTGACTAAATTTAAGTTCAAAATGGTTTTAAATACTTTTAAAAAATAAAAAATGAATAAAGAACAAAAAAATTTGAAAATTTGACAAAATTTGAAATTTTTTAATATCATCATGAAATTCATGATGAACTTAGAATTGATAAAAATTTCAAAATTTTGACTAAATTTAAGTTCAAAATGGTTTTAAATACTTTTAAAAAATAAAAAATGACCAAAGAACAAAAAAAAAATTTGAAAATTTGACAAAATTTGAAATTTTTAATATCATCATGAAATTCATGATGAGCTTAAAATTGATAAAAATTTCAAAATTTTGACGAAATTTAAGTTCAAAATAGTTTTAAATACTTTTAAAAAATAAAACTTAACTAAAGAACAAAAAAATTTGAAAATTTGACAAAATTTGAAATTTTTTAATATCATCATGAAATTCATGATGAGCTTAAAATTGATAAAAATTTCAAAATTTTGACGAAATTTAAGTTCAAAATGGTTTTAAATACTTTTAAAAAATAAAAAATGACCAAAGAACAAAAAAAAAAATTGAAAATTTGACAAAATTTGAAATTTTTAATATCATCATGAAATTCATGATGAGCTTAAAATTGGTAAAAATTTCAAAATTTTGACTAAATTTAAGTTCAAAATGGTTTCAAATACTTTTAAAAAATAAAAAATGAATAAAGAACAAAAAAAATTTGAAAATTTGACAAAATTTGAAATTTTTTAATATCATCATGAAATTCATGATGAGCTTAAAATTGGTAAAAAATTTCAAAATTTTGACTAAATTTAAGTTCAAAATGGTTTTAAATACTTTTAAAAAATAAAAAATGAATAAAGAACAAAAAAAAAAATTTGAAAATTTGACAAAATTTGAAATTTTTTAATATCATCATGAAATTCATGATGAGCTTAAAATTGATAAAAATTTCAAAATTTTGACTAAATTTAAGTTCAAAATGGTTTTAAATACTTTTAAAAAATAAAAAATGAATAAAGAACAAAAAAAAATTTGAAAATTTGACAAAATTTGAAATTTTTTAATATCATCATGAAATTCATGATGAGCTTAAAATTGGTAAAAAATTTCAAAACTTTGACTAAATTTAAGTTCAAAATGGTTTTAAATACTTTTAAAAAATAAAAAATGAATAAAGAACAAAAAAAAATTAGAAAATTTGACAAAATTTGAAATTTTTTAATATCATCATGAAATTCATGATGAGCTTAAAATTGATAAAAATTTCAAAATTTTGACTTAATTTAAGTTCAATATCATCATGATTTAATATCATCATGAAATTCATGATGAGCTTAAAATTGGTAAAAATTTCAAAATTTTGACTAAATTTAAGTTCAAAATGGTTTTAAATACTTTTAAAAAATAAAAAATGAATAAAGAACAAAAAAAATTTGAAAATTTGACAAAATTTGAAATTTTTTAATATCATCATGAAATTCATGATGAGCTTAAAATTGATAAAAATTTCAAAATTTTGACTTAATTTAAGTTCAAAATGGTTTCAAATACTTTTAAAAAATAAAAAATGAATAAAGAACAAAAAAAAATTTGAAAATTTGACAAAATTTGAAATTTTTTAATATCATCATGAAATTCATGATGAGCTTAAAATTGGTAAAAATTTCAAAATTTTGACTAAATTTAAGGTCAAAATGGTTTCAAATACTTTTAAAAAATAAAAAATGAATAAAGAACAAAAAAAAAATTTAAAAATTTGACAAAATTTGAAATTTTTAATATCATCATGAAATTCATGATGAGCTTAAAATTGATAAAAATTTCAAAATTTTGACTAAATTTAAGTTCAAAATGGTTTTAAATACTTTTAAAAAATAAAAAATGAATAAAGAACAAAAAAAAAATTTAAAAATTTGACAAAATTTGAAATTCATGATGAGCTTAAAATTGATAAAAATTTCAAAATTTTGACTAAATTTAAGTTCAAAATGGTTTTAAATACTTTTAAAAAATAAAAAATGAATAAAGAACAAAAAAATTTGAAAATTTGACAAAATTTGAAATTTTTTAATATCATCATGAAATTCATGATGAGCTTAAAATTGATAAAAATTTCAAAATTTTGACTAAATTTAAGTTCAAAATGGTTTTAAATACTTTTAAAAAATAAAAAATGACCAAAGAACAAAAAAAAATTTGAAAATTTGACAAAATTTGAAATTTTTTAATATCATCATGAAATTCATGATGAGCTTAAAATTGATAAAAATTTCAAAATTTTGACTAAATTTAAGTTCAAAATGGTTTTAAATACTTTTAAAAAATAAAAAATGAATAAAGAACAAAAAAAATTTGAAAATTTGACAAAATTTGAAATTTTTTAATATCATCATGAAATTCATGATGAGCTTAAAATTGGTAAAAATTTCAAAATTTTGACTAAATTTAAGTTCAAAATGGTTTTAAATACTTTTAAAAAATAAAAAATGACCAAAGAACAAAAAAAAAAATTTGAAAATTTGACAAAATTTGAAATTTTTTAATATCATCATGAAATTCATGATGAGCTTAAAATTGGTAAAAATTTCAAAATTTTGACTAAATTTAAGTTCAAAATGGTTTTAAATACTTTTAAAAAATAAAAAATGAATAAAGAACAAAAAAAATTTGAAAATTTGACAAAATTTGAAATTTTTTAATATCATCATGAAATTCATGATGAGCTTAAAATTGATAAAAATTTCAAAATTTTGACTAAATTTAAGTTCAAAATGGTTTTAAATACTTTTAAAAAATAAAAAATGAATAAAGAACAAAAAAA
The DNA here is from genome assembly GCA_026123125.1 of Chironomus striatipennis. Taxonomy (NCBI): domain Eukaryota; kingdom Metazoa; phylum Arthropoda; class Insecta; order Diptera; family Chironomidae; genus Chironomus; species Chironomus striatipennis. The sequence goes on along the minus strand of CM047393.1, from coordinate 1,041,746 downwards.
AATTAGAAAATTTGACAAAATTTGAAATTTTTTAATATCATCATGAAATTCATGATGAGCTTAAAGTTGGTAAAAAATTTCAAAACTTTGACTAAATTTAAGTTCAAAATGGTTTTAAATACTTTTAAAAAATAAAAAATGAATAAAGAACAAAAAAAATTTGAAAATTTGACAAAATTTGAAATTTTTTAATATCATCATGAAATTCATGATGAGCTTAAAATTGATAAAAATTAAAAATTTTGACTAAATTTAAGTTCTTAAATGGTTTTAAATACTTTTAAAAAATAAAAAATGAATAAAGAACAAAAAAAAAATTGAAAATTTGACAAAATTTGAAATTTTTTAATATCATCATGAAATTCATGATGAGCTTAAAATTGATAAAAATTTCAAAATTTTGACTAAATTTAAGTTCAAAATGGTTTTAAATACTTTTAAAAAATAAAAAATGAATAAAAAACAAAAAAAAATTGAAAATTTGACAAAATTTGAAATTTTTTAATATCATCATGAAATTCATGATGAGCTTAAAATATAAATTAATAAAAATTTCAAAATTTTGACTAAATTTAAGTTCAAAATGGTTTTAAATACTTTTAAAAAATAAAAAATGAATAAAGAACAAAAAAAAAATTTGAAAATTTGACAAAATTTGAAATTTTTTAATATCATCATGAAATTCATGATGAGCTTAAAATTGATAAAAATTTCAAAATTTTGACTAAATTTAAGTTCAAAATGGTTTCAAATACTTTTAAAAAATAAAAAATGAATAAAGAACAAAAAAAAATTGAAAATTTGACAAAATTTGAAATTTTTTAATATCATCATGAAATTCATGATGAGCTTAAAATTGATAAAAATTTCAAAAAAACAAGCTTCGCTTTGCGTAAGATTGAAGATTAAGTCTCCATTGGGACTAGGGGTGTCAAGTACAAATCCCAAGTACTTGGGTATTTGGGGTATTTGGCAAGGAATTGGGGGACCCCAAGTACTTGGGTTTTTACCCCAAGTACTTTTACAAATCCAATAATTTAGTAATTTTCAGCAATTTTTCAGCTATTCAAGATAAAATTTCTAAAGATTTTTGAAAAAAAAATTGAATTTTTAACTGAATTTTTTCTTTTTTACATGCAAAAAACTTAAAATTTTTGTGCCAAAAAATTCTAAAAAATATTTGAAACATTTAAAGTACCAGAATTTTTTTTGTTTTAGTGCTGTTAAAAAAAGTTATAGCAAAAATGAGTTTTCTATGGGTTTTGTATGGAAACCTTGTAGGTGGAACCACGGTCGTAGATAAAGTTTTTGGGCCAAGCGACAAAATTCCCCCCCTACCAGATCAAAATACCTAAATTTTGAGATATAAACCATTACCCCTCGACCTGATAGATAGGCTGTGGGTTAGGTGACAAAATTTTCAAAGTGTACTAATACAGCCTCCGAGCTTGCGCGGAAGCTAAAATTACAAAACTCTTTTATTTATCTGATGAAATAAATTGAAACTTCCGAAAAAATAATAGATCTTATCTTAGAATCTTTTCTTTCATTAGAAAAATTCAAATCTGGAAGATATTTTCAGAGTTGGCAAAACGCCAGGCGTCGGACGCCAATGACGCCAAAGCGTCGGACGCCGAGCGGCGTCGGACGCCAAAAAAAAATTTGGCGTCCGACGCCAAAAGCGTCCGACGATTTGGACGCTGGGCGTCCGGCGTCCAAAAAAAATTTTTTTTTTTTTCTTTAACTAATTTTTTCGCTTTTCTGAGTGGTTTTTCATGCCAACTAAGAAAATCAACGCGAAAAATCGCTTTTCCAAGGGGTTTTTCATCCTAACCGAGAAAATCGACGCGAAAAATCGCTTTTCCGAGGGGTTTTTCATACCAACTAAGAAAATCAACGTGAAAAATCGCTTTTCCGAGGGGTTTTTCATACCAACTAAGAAAATCAACGTGAAAAATCGCTTTTCCGAGGGGTTTTTCATACCAACTAAGAAAATCAACGTAAAAAATCGCTTTTCTGAGGGGTTTTTCATCCCAACTAAGAAAATCAACGCGAAAAATCGCTTTTCCGAGGGTTTTTTCATCCCAACTAAGAAAATCAACGTGAAAAATCGCTTTTCCAAGGGTTTTTTCATCCCAACTAAGAAAATTGACGTGAAAATGGCTTTTCCAAGGGGTTTTTCATACCAACTAAGAAAATCAACGTAAAAAATCGCTTTTCTGAGGGGTTTTTCATCCCAACTAAGAAAATCAACGTAAAAAATCGCTTTTCCGAGGGTTTTTTCATCCCAACTAAGAAAATCAACGCGAAAAATCGCTTTTCCAAGGGTTTTTTCATCCCAACTAAGAAAATTGACGCGAAAATGGCTTTTCCGAGGGGTTATTCATCCCAATTAAAAAAATTAATGCGAAAAATCGCTTTTCTGAGGTGTTTTTCATCTCATCTAAGAAAATCGAGGCGAAAAATCGCTTTTCCGAGGAGTTTTTCAGAGAAAAATAAAAAAAAATTTTTTGGACGCCGGACGCCCAGCGTCCAAATCGTCGGACGCTTTTGGCGTCGGACGCCAAAAAAAAATTTGGCGTCCGACGCCGCTCGGCGTCCGACGCCAAAAACGTCCGACGCCGAGTGGCGTCCGACGCCAAATCGGACGATTCCAACTCTGGATATTTTACCCATTCAAAGATATATGATAAAACTCTTAGAAAAATCCTGATTGTGGTTCTCCCAATGTTCTCACGAAAATTCGCCTAAATCAGTTAACAAATATACAATTTTCAAGAAAAAAAAGTTGATAAAAAGCAAAGAAGCAATTTTTTTGCATCAATTTCAATTAGGCTCCATTAGAAAACTTCCTACATGCAAAGATCAGATCCCTATAATTAAAAATCACATCTTCCAAGAAGGGAAAGCAAAAACATTAATTCATATTTTTTTTTATTTTATTTTTTTTTTTTGCAAAATATTTTTTTGATTTTAGTCCTTCTTGAAATTCCTTTTTTTATTTTATTGAACAATGAAGATTGCAGAGTTTCTTTAAAGTTTTTACATTGCATATTTTCAATTTTTATTAAATTTTATAAATCTCTTTTTTTAATAAAAACCTATAAAATTGAAACAAAAAGTTAATTACTTTTTGAAATTACTGGAAAATTTATATTTTCTATCTAACAGTAAACATTAACATCATAATCATATAAATTCACATGTTAAATTTCAAAAGCTTCAGCATCGTCCAAAAAAAGTTATTGACACTATAATAGCAAACATTTATTGAAACTTATAGCATCTGAAGAGTGAAAAAGAAATGGAATGAGTAGAAACAGCTTGTCTATATCACAAAGAGGTTATCAGAGGACATAGACTGATACACATTTCTTTCAGCAGCAATAGAAATAGAATCTCTACGTACATGTGTGATGAAAATTTATGGAATAAAAATTTGCTCTCGACATGCTAAAGTAAACAAACTCGAATGTCTACGGTTTAAATAAACGAAAAATGAGTGCAAAAAAAACTTTTTTTTTTATCTCATCGTGCCAATGACATGATGATGGAAATGAAGATACAGAAAATTTAACCACAGATATGATTTGATGGTCTTTTCATGAAGTATAAGCATAAAGAAACGAAGAGGAAGAAGAAAAAGTTTTTCTCTTTATCATGGCTGTTTCACTTCAATCTTGATAAAACAAATTTTTTGTTGCCGTTGTTTTCTTGCTGCTTTTTTATCGTGCAAATATAAATGCTACTTTTTCCCCTTTCAACTTCAGCTCTATTTGCTTATGAATGTAAGTACGCGTAATTTTTATGTCCTTATGAACGAAAGGGAATTTGTAAGCTATGGAACCTAAAATCCTTTTTGATTTTTTTCTAAATTTGCTAATTTTTTTATAAAACTGAATTTTAAGATATTTATTTTTTTTTGGTAACGTCAATTAAAATAGCTTCCGCGCATTTTTAATTTTTATTTTGTTCTGAATTCAAATCAAATTATTTTCAAGAAAATGAAACTGTCCGTAATTTACGAACAACATCAAGAATTACAGCAAGGCATAGAAACCTTCATAATACGACATTAAAATGAATTGTAAAAAAAAAACTTCTAAAAAAAAAGAAAATTTCAACAGTTTAGCTATGATTATGCAAGGGGAAATAACTTGTGGGGAAATGCGGGGATATGCAGGTTTTTGCGTGTAAATGCAGGTGCGTGTGGGGATTTGCGGGTAAATGCTGGTATTTGCAGGAAAATGTGGGTTAATGCGGGAAAATGCGGGAATTGATAAAAATCAATATTAGTGCAATATTTTCGGTTGATGTAATATCAAAATTATTAAAATTGATAAAATATCATTTATAACATAATTATTTTCATTTTCCATGCGTAATCCCATTTTGGAAGTCACTGAATGGCACCAAAACAGCTAATATTTGTCTAAAATGAACATTTGTCAATATTTTTACATTCAAAAATGATAAGAAAATAACTTATATAAATTTTGGAACAATTATGACAAAAATTTGTTGAATTTTAGATTCTCAAGAATTTAAATCATGAAATTAGAGAAATCCTTTAAATTTTGATTTTTAAAAATTTTAAATTAAAAAAAAAATGAAAATTAAAATTTAACAAAATTTTATAGTTTGTTAAATGAAATAGGTATTAATTTTTTTATAGTTTTTTTGGTAAAAATCTCAAAACGGTTGTAAATAAACTTTTTGTTACCTACGGGGCCATTCACTTATTACGTAACGCCAAAAAAAGAATCAAGTGTAAGAACAACAGACCGTAACAAACACTCGGACCCGCCCTTCTCCTTCAAAGCGTTTCGTAATGAGTGATCGATCAATACCTAGGCTTTTTGTAATGCACAAATATCGAAAATAATTTTTTTGATGACTTTTTTTGATAAAGATGATGATTTGAAGTAAAAAAAAAACAAACAAATATTGGGCTGTTCAAAAAAAAACCGGCCACTTTAGAAAAATATAAATATCTCTGCGATGGAAACGAGTTAACGCATGAAATAAAAAGTTAAATACGTAATTTTGAAAATGCAATAAACCAACAGTTAGAAAAGTTTTCAATTGTGTAAGGAAAATCGGAAAAACTCGTGGAAACTTAGCTAACAATTTATATGAAATTTTGAGCATGATTTTTCTCAGAAGTTTTCCACTATTCAAATCCTAACTTACTTACTGTAACATTCTAATCTTATAGAAGATTAACAATCACTATAAGTTTGAATTTTTCCATCAATAGTTTTTCATGAATCATGAAAAATGTGAAATTTTTCACATTTTGAGAAAATTGTTGATTTTTCACTCGTTTTTCACTTTTATGAAAAACTAATTATACTGTTATGATCGTATTACTAATAGCTACATACTAGAACAAGTATATTTTGAAAAATCGTAAGTTTTGATTTCCTTAGTTTTTCCGATGATTTTTCCAATGTCCAAAAAGCTTTTCATTTTCAAAGTTTTTCTATTGGAAACTATAGCTGTTAGTAATACGATCATAACAGTATAATTAGTAATTCATAAAGGTGAAAAACGAGTGAAAAATCAACAATTTTCTCAAAATGCGAAAATTTCACATTTTTCATGATTAATGGAAAACTCTTGATGGAAAAATTCAAACTTATAGTGATTGTTAATCTTCTATAAGATTGGAATGTTACAGTAAGTAAGTTAGGATTTGAATAGTGGAAAACTTCTGAGAAAAATCATGCTCAAAATTTCATATAAATTGTTAGCTAAGTTTCCACGAGTTTTTCCGATTTTCCTTACACAATTGAAAACTTTTCTAACTGTTGGTTTATTGCATTTTTAAAATTACGTATTTAACTTTTTATTTCATGCGTTAACTCGCTTCCATCGCAGAGATATTTATATTTTTCTAAAGTGGCCGGTTTTTTTTTGAACAGCCCAATATAAATGAAATTTTTAAAAGCAATAATGATTTAACCACATTCAAACCACTCTCATTTTTTCATTTTTAAAACCAGTTTCTTTTATTTTTTTCTAAACTAATATTTTTTCACAAGGAAGCCTAATGGCAACCATAAGACATTGCAATCTGTCTTGAGTCAATGCAATAAATTTATTACCAAATGGCTGCCATGTCACCATGATGACGACTCCTAACCATCTTAAATAAATTTTAGTGACTGCCATGTAAATGCCATTCCCACCAGACTGTTATGCATTCTGAACACCTTAATGGTGCAATAATGGCACCTACATGCAAAATTTTATGGTTTAAAATTGATTCATTCTTGAAAAAAAAAAATCTTAAATTTCACTCATATTAGTGATTTATCTTTTGAAGTATGTGTCTAAAAATGTCTAAAAACGCGTTTATAATATTTTGGTCACGAAAAAAATTGTGTCAGTCATATAGCCTGCAAAATTCGATAGAACATTTGCTTTTATGGCAGTTGTATTGAAAATTGTGTAAGAGTAAGGAAAATGTAAATACTTAAATGGTTTATTAATGAAAAAATGATCCAAAGGCAATAATTTGTCAAATTTTTATGTTAAGAGCTGCTCAGGAGTATTTAAAGTCATTAAGTTCATAAAATAGTAATATTCTAGGATTTGTATCTGATTTTGTGCAAATTTTCAGAAATTGAAGTAAATTATTGGTACTAAAATTTTAACAAACTAAAAATTTACTAATTTTAAGCTGTATAAACTTAATATTTTGAATGGTTATGACTAAATATGATGAAAATTAATAGAATATGCTATTTTTTTGCTATTTTTACATTAAAAATCATATTTAAAAATATTGTGGGAAAATGCGGTTAAATGCAGGTTTATTCAGGTTTTTGCAGGTAAATGCGGGAAAAAATCTGAAATGCGGGAAAATGCGGGTAAATGCAGGTGAATGCGGGAAGATTTACAAGTTGTTTCCCCTTGTGATTATGTACCGGAGGGAGAATTTTAAATTTTATTAAAATTTTATTTACTTTTCTTTTCTTGAAAATTTTTTCTCAACTTGAACCGTTAAATAAATGTAAATTTATAGGAAAATATTTATACGTCGTACATAAAAGTGTGTGTATCTACATATGCATAAGGTATGAGAAATAAGTCAAAGGTAAAAGTGAGTTTATTTGACTTAAAAAAATATTTATCATTCCCAAACAGATTTTTATGAACGCTGTGCTGAACATACATCAATTATGACTTCTACTTTTTATGACTTAACATTTGCGAAAATCTCAAGGAAATATGATGATTATTTTTTGTGGCTTGGAACATGAGATTTAGTTCAGTTGCGATTTGTATTGTTTTTTTTCTCGTAAATTCACTTCGAAAAAATGATCTAACATACTTATTTTCAAAATCTAAATAAAAAAAATTACTCAGAAATCAACAAACAAATAAAAATAGTTAATTTTTCAAACGTATACAAATTCCTTTTGATGCTTACATTAGCTTACATTTTGTTGTTTTGATTGCTCATGTTGTTAAAAAAATTTATTTAAGCATCGTGCCTATACATGATGCAAGTAACAAGAACAAGAACAAAATCAGCGAGACTTTGAGAAATTGAAAGCAAAAAAAAAAACGAAAATTCAATTTCCGTTTATCAATTATCGCAAAAAACATGAGAAATATAAGAATCTTTCATCTCTCTTCCTCTTTACTTCTCGTTCTGTATAACTAGCTCTCATTTCAAAAGATATGACAGCTTCAATGAAAATAACGACGAGATCAGAATTGAAATTCCTTTTTATTTAATTTTTTTGTTGCTATTCGCGCTTTTTGTTTAGCATTCAAAGCATTTCAACGAAATTAATTGCGACTCTTAAGATAATCAGTAATATTACATTAATTAAATAGAATATTTTTTCCCTTGTCATTTGACATTGAAAACGGAAATATCTTGTTGAAAAGGAAAATTTATGGGTATAAGATAAACAAAGTACAGTAGAGAAAGATAGAAGTTTTTGTGAGCTAATTCAGGCATTGACATTTTAATTTAATTGATGCTTAATGAGTAAATATTTATTTTGACACAATTTCCATTTTGCGTGACGCTTAATCGTTGTGAAACTATTTTTTATGAATATGGGGGTGGAATCAGGAATCATAAGAGTTTTGAATTGTTTTCCCCAAGTTTTCCAAAGTTTTTCAATAAAATCAAAATTTTTAGTTTTCATGTGTTTGATTTATACTACCTAACTCCGTCTTTGCATCAAGATTGCCATTTTTCCAATTAACGGTATTATTCCCAGAATTAAGTTATTTTCTAAACTTTGATTAAATTTAAATATTTAATCAGCTTAATTGCTGCAATTAAAATCTTTACATTTTACAAAAAGTATTCCTGTAAATTTTTAATTCCTATTTTCTTGTATATATTTTATTTTTCTTTAAATCTTCACTCCCTTTATTAAAGAAGTATACAACGGAAGATGTTATTAATTTAAGACGGGATGAAAGCAGTTATTTTCCTCCTTCACGGTTTTCTGATACTAATCGTATCAGTTAAGCTGAAATAAAGCGACAACGAAAGGAAAGAAGGAAAAGAAAAAAGTCCATTTTAATGTCAACTCGTGGAAATTCTCGACTGCTTTGTGTCTTTTTTTTCTCTTAGTCAGCAAATGCCAGAAGGAGGCTGAGAATTTACACATAAATATAGACGTTGTGAGAGAAATGTACCAGATTGGCAGAGTTGTTAATTTTTATCGATTTTAGTTTTACTAAATTGAAATATTTGATCTTGAATTCAATTGAGAGCTGAAAATTTTTTTAATTTAAAAAAGATAAATATTTTCTGTAATTTGAAGTTTAAGTTTTAAAATGTACTTTAAAGAATTTTAGCATAAACCATCAACTCTGTAGAAATATGTCCTCACATGTCATGAAAGTCATTTCCAGCAAGCAGAATACAGAATAATAGAAATATTTCTGTTCATGTCCTTGAAATGCTTACGAAAAACGTTAATGTATCTACTCTATCTTCATTTATTAATAGATTGCTCAATCCATGAAGAATAATTCTTTTATTCCATTTTGCTTCCAGCTCATTCATTGCTTTTTCTTTAACTTTCATTGTTCATTTAAGTATAATAAGAAAGGAGGCACAGCAGTAGCTTACTACTTGTGCGAATATTTCAACAAATAAAAAATTTGAATTGAAGAAGTATGAAAATAATGGAAATCGATTCTTTAGACTGATAAGATAACAGCTTGAATAATTTATGAGAGAATTGACAAATAATAGAAAATGGAATTTTCAAACAATTTTCTTTGTGACATAAATAAAAGTGAGAATTTCTGTCTTTTGTGTATGTGCGTGTGTTCAAGGCAAAAGCGAAAGAAAAACAAACAAATTTCTCAAACAAATATCTGCTAAAAAGAAGAAAAAATAATAAATAATAAATATGTAAAAGAACAGGAACAAAGAACAAATTTTTTTTCATTCGCTTTGATCAAAATCAAAATTGGTTGTTATACTTTTCTTGTCTTCATCTTCTTTAATGTCTTGTAATTTACGTTCTTAAATTGGCAGCACAGCGAACTGTAAAATATGTCACGTGAATATGGGTGAATATATCAATATTTTATTCAAGGTGATATTCGTGCTTCGAACAGAATATGTACCATTGAATTCTTAAGAATATGAAGTTTCTTAATCCATATTAAAGCATATATCTTAACGAAAACCCTGATGAAAACAAACTTTCCAAGAAACTGATGTAATATTCCACAAATGTCAACAGTCCAACTTATAAAAGATTTTTTCAAACTTTTTCATGCAGAATCATTAAAATTAAGAAAAAAAAATCTAGTGAAAATGTTTGTTGTTCTTTTGAGAATAATAAGCGAGCATACGGAAAGAGTTGTAACTCATTAAGTATACAAAAAGAGGAAGTAATAAAAAAATGAACAAAAAAAATTAAAAAAAGAAATAAGAACAAAAAACAATGAGAGAAAAAACGGAAAATGAAGGGAGGAAAGCCTCAGGAGAAACCAACAAAAAAAGAAACAAGTTAATAAACGGATGAAAGAGAAGAAGAAACGCCATGTAATGAGATGAATATAAATATTGGTTTGGAGTACTTCTTAGAAATTATCTTTAATTTTTTTAAGATTTTTAAATTCACTTTTGAATAATTATTTGAGAATTTTTTGTGCACTAATGTGACTTGAAAATATGTATTTGATAAAATAAATTTGTTTGGAATGAAAGCTAAAATTGGTAATTTGGCAAAAATTTCATCGATGCACTTAATTATATCAAAACATGGACAATTGGTGTGAAACTTCAGGAAAAATTTTTCTCATTAAATAATTCTTTTGAATCCATATATTGGTCAGAATTTCATTTTCTTCTATTTTTACAGAACACAAATGCAAAGTAATTTGATTCCTTATTTACATGTCGTATTAAAAATAAACGAAACTTTACATGACCAAAAACAGATAAAAATCAACTCAGGGAACAAAAAAGAGCAAAGATTTTTTTTTGCAATCTCTCTTTTTCATTTTTTTGAAATGTAATTTTATGTATCTCTTTTTTTCTCTCTTTCTCAATTTGACATTTTATCTTGCCTCTTCCCTAATTTAACTCACGCACATTTTCATATTAAAACATGATATAAGGAAAAAATGAGACATAGAAAGTTTATTTTTTCTCTCATTTCTTGTCTGACGGAAATAAGAAACGAGATTTTTTGAATTTCATTAAATTACAATGCATGCATACATATATGTAAGCGCAACTCTTCTTCATCATGTGAAGGACAAAAATTAAATTAACCGTCAAGATGTGGCATGTTGTTGAGTTCGCGTGATGTTGAAATGAGGATAAGAAATGAAGAAAAAAAATCTTCTTCTTTTCCACTTCATTTTGCATGCTGGAAGATAAGGAAGTGAACTTATACTTGTTATTTAACATAGCATCACATTCATGATTGTATTTATGCATGTGAATGGAAAATGAAAACGATGAGAAAATAGAATGAGGTAGAAATTAAATGCAAATTATTTCACATTAGCTTAAGACAAAATCTATTTTTTTAGACTTTTTCAAAAATACCTTTTTATAATAGTTAAATAAAATAGTGTACATTTTCAGTTTTTAGGGAAAACATTTAATAACTTGACTTTTAACACTAAATATCTCTTGAATATGTCTTAATTGAAAAAGTTTTAATAATAATTAAATCTTTAATTCATTATATTCGCTCAATATATGTTCATAATTGTTTGATAATTAGATTTGCATTTTTTTTTTGCATTAATAATTTGAATCTTTCAAAATCAATCAATCCACTTTATTGAAAAAAAGAGCTTCAATAAAATTTCAAATCATTTCTTGATTTCAATTATTCAGTTTACATCTTCATCCTTAAAAATGACAAATAAATTTTTTGATATTATTCACAAGTTATTCATACAAAGAGTGACATAAATTGTGTTTTGATATCATTTCCTTGAAATCTAAGAAGAGATCCACTCTTCACATTTTTTTGTGAATTGTTTTTCATCATATCCAATATTTTTTTCATCTTGAGTGCTTCATCTATTTTTCATCAAAGTCAAGAGTAAAGAACTTCATTACTTTTATATTTCTCTTCTTTGTCCTTTCCTTCATTCAACTGAAATACTTTTTTTTGCTTTTAACATCCCCAATGTTTGCTAAATAGAGAAAACTTGGCAATAAGGATGGATAGATGGATGAATGTGTATCAAGATTGATATATTAAATCATATTAAATTCAATATGAGTTTCCTCTTCTTTCTCCTGTTATTGGTGTAACTTTACTTGTTTACTCTTAACAAAGAGATGTCGAAATAGATGAAGAAAAAGAAGTCATTGAAGCAAACAAAAGCTTGAGCTTCTCAAAAACATGAGGCCGACAGTTGCTACAGCAATATAATCTACGAGAAAAAAAAGTATCTTATCACACACGCAAAAACGAATGATTATAATCAGTGGCATGAGTCAAATGAAAGACAAGAGGTTGTTATGTCTGACAACAGTGACAGCATTATTATCATCATGATTGATCATTTTTCCGTAAGATGTTATTGATATACTGATATTGTTTATTGATTTTTTAAGGCAGCCGGCAATCTTACTTTCGGGAATTGTAAGAATAAAAATACAATCAAAACCTGTTATGAAAAACAAGCTTGGTATAATGGATGAGTGGATTGACATTAAAAGTTAGAAAATGTATTTTTACGCTTCATTGAATTTTTCTCGATATTGAATTTTGAATTTTTGAATAAATTAAATATTTTAAAGTATTAATAAATTGACGAATTGTTAAAAACCTTGCAATAATTTTAAAAAAATTAATTTTTTAACGCACTTAAAATTTTTAATGTGCTTTCAGAAATCTTTTTAGCACTTCCAATTCACTTAAATTTTAAAAATTTAAAACTCATTATATTTTTAATTTTGTCCTAATTGAATTTGGTCAATTAACTATTGTATTGGCAAAATTACTCAAAAACTTTTATTCTTTCATTTGTATCTTTATTGGCACTATTTATAACTTTATAACTAAAGTTTAGCATTATATAGTGCTTTATTTGTATAAGGAACTTAAGCAACAAAATGTCTCTACTTACATTATGTTGTACGTCTGATATAATCAATTATTGTGAATGAAATACTTAAATTCAGGAGGTTGATATTTATGTATTGGTGCGTTCAAAAAAAAAATGAGCCGGTTTGAAAGGTTTTCTTCAAATGTGAATAACTTTTTACAGGAATAGTCTTTTTTAATGAAACAAAAAGCATAATTTAGTATTTTGAATGTAGTAATTGTTGTGTAAATATGAATTACTAGAACTTTCTGGAAATTAGTTTTATAAGCCGCGGAAAAAAGTAAGAAATTTCAAATTTTTACATCAAATTTTGAGTTCAATTTTTAAAAAGATTTTCCCATTGCACTAATTAAACTAAAGTACTTTTGCAATATGGAATTCAGCGAAATTTATTAATCAACAGTCAGTTTTTAAATATAATGCGTAATGTAAACAAAAACAATTTTTTAGTCAAAAGATGAAAATTTTGATAAATTTTGAAAAGTTTAAATATTTATTAAACAGAACAACTAAATGAAAAACTAAATATGCTATCTTAATAAGTAGTTAATAAGCTATTAAACAAGCACTCAAAAGATTTAATTTGTGATGGTAAAATTCTTATCAAAATTTTTTTGCATAATTTTTATGTTCACTAATTAATCTATAAAGCGCATGATGTGAATAACTTTTCACATTTGAAGAAAACTTTTCAAACCGGCTCATTTTTTTTTTTTTGAACGCACCAATATGTAGAAGGTCCTCAAGTGATTGGCATATCATAGTAATTTGAAATGGATATTAATCTACAGAAATTTCTGAAATTTTCTTTGATTTTTTTTTTTTTTTGCAAGAAGAAAACAAATGCGAGTTCTATGTCTAAATTAATTTTTATCAAATATGCTGATTTCATCAATGTTGGAAAATCTAAATATGGAAAATTTCAATCTTTTCTTTCTTTATTTTTTATTTCTTCATCCTGTTCTCTTTCTTCTATGTTTTTCACACAGAGTTGAAATCTGCCTTTTGCCTGCATACGAGTATTTTCTGTATGCAGACATTGCCTGCATGCCGGCAAAAGAAATCTGCCTGCATGCAGGCAATGCTAGCAGATCTGTCGCCTGTGCCTACAGCAGGCACCTACATTTTCAACTCTGGTTTTACATCTCGTGTCTCAACATTTCTCCAAAGGCTACGACTCTAATGGTAACAAAAACAAATAACGCAAAAAAATAATTGATTATTTTTTTGTGCTGGGAATGAAAATTTGAATAAATAAAAGTAGATAAAGAATATATACATATTTCTTCCTATGTATGGAGAAAGACATTAAGTTTTCTAATCTAAAACATCTTTTAGCCGAAAGTTCAATGACTTTTAACTTGACATTAAATTGCTCAAAGCACTGCAAAATTTGTCTATAAATAAAAAAGAAAAAAAAAGTTCTTGTTTTTGAAAAACAAATGATTAGAGATTCATTAATTAGCATGCTGATGGCAAAAAATGCGGAAAGTTTTTTTGTTTTTCTTTCAAATTATCAAAAAAGATGTGATTTATAAATCTATTGTTTAAAAGTAGAACGAATTTCTTTCGAATAAGGTCATTATTATTAAATGGACATTTTTATCTTAAAGTTTTCCTTCAATACCGTTTTTTTATATGAATTTTCAAAGAACTCAAAGCATTTTCCTCAAGTTCATCTCCAACCTCAATTAACACAAAGTTATGAAGCATATAAATTTTACATTTTACAAAATATTTGATCATGCAAATCAAAATATTTTCAAATGCATACAATGTCAATATAACGTAGTAAGTTTATGAGAAACAGAAAAAGTCATGAAAACCACATTGTTAATAAAGTTTCAACAATTTTCTTGAATGCTTGTAAGAATTTTTGATAAATTTAATATTTGCCTTTTTATCTCTATAATTGAAGAAGCCTCAATGTTATTAACTCGAAGTAGGTTTGTGGAAAGTTTTCTTGGTATTAAAGTATAGTTTTGGTTTTTTAATTAGTTTTTTATTAAGTTAAAATTATATTCACTGAAATCAAATTATCTGAAAATTAAAATTATATTTAAAATCAAATAACGAACAATTTAAATTCATTTTTATAATATCTTTTATTTTGAAAAAATTTGTGTTTTTTTAAATTTTTATCTAATTTATCAATTTTTCTTATAAACCATCGACAGAATTGTGTAAATTTTTTTTTTTTTTTTTTTTTTGTTGATGAATCATTTCCTTATTCTTTTCATGTGTGTATATTTAAATATGTATGATGATGTAACATTGTTTTTTAAATTGTTTAATTAGTTTCTGATGAACTATTTACAAAGGATCTTCTTTTTAACTTTTAATGAATTTTTTTCACTCTACAAAATTCTGTGGACATAAATTGATACTTAATTCAAATATATTTTTCGATTTTTTATTTTATTTACATGATCAACGTTATCCACACTTTTATCACTATATAAAATAAAAATAACTTTTAAAGTTTTAGAAAAATGGAAGGGATAAAAGTAGTCTGAGTCTTGAAATTCTTTTATGTAGTAAACATCGGTCAACATGATAAAGTTGAGTGAACTTTCAGTTTATTTTTCTTCTTCAAACATTTAAATTGTTTTTCTTAAGAAAATGAAAAAAAAGACGTATTTTTTGACTTTTATTTGACTTTTTCTTGTAAATTGAAGTCAACTGAAAGTTTTTGTTTTCATTTTTTTAGAATTGTTTTTATGTCTTTATTGGTAGTTTTATATACACAACCATTATTCATATACAATACATGCTAGCAGGGAAACATTCAATAAAACTTAAATTTCTTTGATTTTATAGAATTCTATTTTTTAAAAAAAAATTTATCCCTGGCATGACTTTGGATATTGTCAATAATTCAATTCCCAATGGCTTAAATCTCGGAAAACTACAGCAAACTTTTTAGTTAAAAATATTTTTTAATATGCTGAGTATTTTAATTTACTGTGTCATCTGATGTCCATTGAGATTTTTTTAATTTGACTGTTGATGTTCTGATGCTATGAGTAAGTTTACTGCAGTTTGCATTATTTTCATGACTTTTTATTTGATTTTTTTTTAATAAAGTTACTGCATACGTTCATTTATAATGTGAAAATTACAATTTTTAAATATGTGTCATGCAAGTAGGGAATTCAAAGTGAAGTTTTTTTCGAAGATCCCTCTACATGATTTAGCAATTAAACTGAATTATAATAATTTAGTTTCCTTGATGTATTAAGTTTCCAATGGTGTTCAAAAGTTGCCAATATATTACTTTATATCGATAAGACTCTAAGAGATTTTTTAAAAAAATATTATAGTTTTTTGTTTTTAAAATATCAAAAATCAAAAACAAATTTTTAAAGTTGTTTTAAATAAATTGAAACCAGAAAAAGTTTTACTATTAATAGTTTTTATTTCTTTTCTTTAAAACTTTTTCTTTTGTTGAAAAATAATTTATTTCAAACAAGCTTTTTTCTGTTTCTTAGAACTCGCAAATATGAAAACTTCTTCATGTAGTAAGGAAAAGTTTCACTTCTTAATTTTCTGAAATTCACTTTCTTCCTTAACGTAAATCATTATGTGTGCAATATTTCTGTTTTTTGTTGTTATTTTACTGTTTTACAACCATAGTTACTTGTTGTAAAAGTTTTGAAAGAATTTTATTTCAATTAATCAAGAAAGAATTTTTATGAAATACAAAATAGGATAATTGAGTCATTATTTCATGAAATTCGTTTCGATTTCACTCAATATTTCGTGAATGTTTTTGATATCTTAATAAACGAAACAAGTACGAAAAATAATGAAAATCCTTGACTCAGTTAAATATTTATTGAAAACAATTTGTTTTTTAATTTTTAATCAAATCAACAACGAGATCAATAAATTTTAATTTAACTTTAAATATAGGATTATTTACTTTACTTCAAAATTATTCAACAGTTTTGTTTATTGCTGATGTTTTTTGAAAAAACATTATTCAACTATATTTCATGATTGTTTGTTTGATAATTTCAATAGCAGATACATTAATGAATATTTCCTTGAAATTTATTTTAATAAAATTTTTGTTTAGTTTTAATGCGATAGATGTTTAAAAATTTCAGAAACCAGATCATTGAATGATGCCCAGTAATAATGCTTCTTTTTATTCATTGATTTACTGTTCGAAGTACATTTGCTTAATTTTAACACCAACTTAATCGGTTTTAATTTCAATTCAAATTGAATATTATTTTGTTTGTTGATTTAAGTTGTAATTGAAAGTATTCGGATGAAAAAATATTAATTTTAAATAGAAATAAAATATAGGCATCTAAATAAGTTCAAAAATATTTTCGTCAAAAAATATAAAATTTCTTACAATTCGTTTTACATAAAATCGGATTAATTTCACTTGTAAATTTATCTATGCACAATATCGGAATAATGTCGAAAGATAAAATGTTGATAATTTATTCCGACACTGCGATGGAATAAATTCACTTACAAAATGTAAGTGAAGTTATTCCTGGACCGTGTACGAATAATTTTTGAAATTCTTACAAATCTCAGGAATAACTTCACTTATATTTTATAAGTGAATTTATTCCATCGCCGTGTCGAAATAAATTCACTTGGGATATATAAGTGAAGTTATTACGGTCTAATGATAAAAATAATTTCGACTTTAATCCAAACTTGCGATTTACTCTCCAAATGAAGTTATTCCTTTTCGATGCTATTACTGGGCATCCATTGAATTCATTTATGAATAATTCACAATTGAAATTGATGTTTTATTTTAAAATTTGAAAAATTAATTGAATATTAAAAGAAATAAATTTTAAATTTTTGCAAAAATTGTAATTTTAATAAAATTATATTTCTAAAAAGTTAAATTAAAAGTTTTCTTAATTCATTTTGAAATTCTGAAACTGCATGAATTTCAATATTTTATGAAAACATTTACAACTGCAAACTAATGCGAGTTAAATTGAGCAAAAATCAACTTTTCAATTTTCTAAAACAATATTTTCATTCATCTCAGAAAAAAACTGAGGAGAAAGTTTTTTGAATGCTTGCAAACTTTTCAATTTGTGTGCATTTCATCTATCGATTTATCGACATCAATTTTAGTTTCTCCTTTATGTATTTAAATTGGTCTGTGCTTCCTTTTTGTACGTGTTGAGTCCTTTTTTATTTTTATTTCCTCTTAATCTCTATTGCTCTATTTTTTCAATCATTCACTTGATTTTTTTTAAAAAATCGTTTTAGTCAAATGAAGTTTTTTTGAAATTGATGTCTAGAAAAAATTGATGGTTTTTAAAAAATTTACCGTCATTTGTGAATAAAACCTAGTAGCAAAAATCATTAATTCATCATTGCTTTCAAAGCTTTAGTTTTGCTTCCAACCTGATTGATAAATAAACACACAGTAAATTTACAATAAATTCGTTTTCTTTTTTTAATTGTAAATCAAATTTTGTTTGGATAGAATTCAGTCTATTAATGAGAAGTTTCGAACATTTGAATTGATTTGAAAAATCCAGTTGAATATGAAAAAATCAAATAAACAAAAAAACAGACCGAATGAAATAATCAGGCTTTTCAATTCTAACATGAACAAAAGCTGTTGAATTTGCTTAGAATATATGAATGAAAAGTTTTTTTTTTTTATTTTTGACTTCTGCTTAAAATCCTACATTCATAACTTTTAAAAAAATCCAATATCAAATATTTCTCACAAAAAAAAAATTATAATGAAAATAAAAAGAGTAAAAGCTTTAGGGATAAACAAAACAAAAAGAAAATGGAAGAATTCGCATTGATTATTTTGAAAATAATCCCAAACAACTTGAGGCTAATAATATTTACATGTTCTTTTGCAATCATATAATTTGCTTTCGTTTTTTGAGAGACTTTTAAATTTAAAAGATATTCATGTCATTTAGTCATCTTTCTGTACGTTTGAAAGTCGAAGCTATAAACTTATTTTATCAAGAATATGCGCTTAACTACATTAAATCGAATTACTGAACAACATTCATTCAACCATTACAAAAATAATAATGAAATAAAAATAATAACAATGGATTTTAAATTTGGCAGTAAAAGAGAACAAAGATAAAGACCTTAAAGCTATTTCCATCCCCAAAAAATACATCTGAATATACCAAAAAAGTTTATTTTATCTTCACAAAGAAAAACAAAAATGAGGAAATTATTTTGGTTTACATTTCGTATAGTTTTCATCTATACTGTAAAATCCTTGAGTTAGAAAAATGTCATTCCCAAAATTGTCCTTTCAATTTGTCTGTGTGCAATTTTCAATTCTCTTTTGTTTGTTGCATAATTCTTCAGGCAAAATAAAATTTGAGTTACAAAAGCTTCGTTTGATTTTTTTTTTCCTCAATTTTAATCCAGATTTCTCGAGCATCAATATCATTCGAATTTCAAATTATCCCATCACAAAATCACTGACTTTATGGAGTGCAATTCTTAATCATGTAAGGAGGGCAAGGTCGATAGGCTGCCTAAGAATAGACAATGTGGTGTTAACGGCATGTAGAAAATTTATTTTAGTTCATCTTCAATGTGAAAATTCATGTCAATTTTTGTAAAAATTGATGATGGCGATGGAAATTGAATTTTACATTCACAATTTCGTGACCAGGACATGACAAAAATTGACTTTAAATCACATCCACAACCTCAACTATAATAAACTAATTTAGTGAAAATTTCCTCTCCATTCAAAAGTTATTTATGGGTTAAGTCAATTTATTCAGAAAAAGCAATCATCTGTGAACCTCACATAAATCTAATTATCTACATTCAATATCTCATGACAAGATAGAAAAGTTTTACTACAACTTTTGAATCTAGTAATTCAATTTGAAAGCTTTTCGCAAGTACATGTGAACTTTGAAAATGTTTTTAAGTTTTTGATGCAAGATGAGAAGTTTGGATGAGAATTTGTTTATGGTGATTCAGACTTTGAGAGAAAAAAGTGTCTTGTCCAAAAAGTAGTTTCAATATTTCATTTTCATCAATTGAAAAAGCGTCTTTTTCTTTTGATAAAGTCTTGTTAAAATGCAGAATAAAGGGTATTAAGGTAATTTTCAGAACAAGAACTATTTATTAGCTACGTCACAAAAATAATGGTCTATAAACAATAGAATTTCAAAATATTCTTGTTGTTTGTTTAAAAAAATTACCTTTAATTTTGCTTCGTAATTTATAAACAGCCTTATCTGAGTTTCATAGTTTAGCATATGATTCAACCTTTTCTAACTTGAAACTTGATTTATTGATGTAAATTGTCCCTCCTTGCGTCTTTTGAGTAAGACATAGTGCCCCTCATATTTAATAATTTGAATTAAAGTTTGTTAAGTTATCGAAAATTGGCAAAAATTGCCATCATTTGTTACTTTTTGTTATTTTTATTTACTCTCATTTGATTTTTAATTTATGTGATTAATAGCATAAGACTTTCGCTCATGCAGATTTTTTAATAGGAAAATAATTTTCCGTTTCCGATTCTTATATTTTTAAAAGTTTTAACATTCTTAAAATTTACTGGTAGTTTCTTAGTGCAATACAATTTAATACCTAAATTAGTCTATTTCTTGTCCTAAAATTAAACCTTACACTTAAAATTTATAAATTCTATACTTTTTTGTTTTACTATTTTTAAGGCGTTACAATTACAGATTCACTTTCAATCCTCGATTTTTGGTAAACTATAAACAAACTTCATATCTCATTCCATTTAATATTCTATAATAATCACTTATACTCGAAAGTATTTATAGACAAACATCGTCGAGATCAAATGACACTCATGTCACGTCACGTCTTTCTTTGCAGCTATTCTCGTCACATTGTTCTTGCACCGTCGGTGGCTTTTGATAATTTATTGATTGTTTCAAGATTGATGGTGGCACAACGGGTGACGGCAAAGAGGACGAAACGGGACTCATTGTTTGTCATCCATAAAAGTACTGTTGATGCTGTGATGTATTGATTGACAATGCTTGTGGCTGTTGATTTTGACGAATGGCTGGATAAAAGCTTCCCGACATACTCGTTGGTATCGCTTCAACCAAACCACTCTGGGTTGAGCGACGAATTGTATGATGACCCATAACTGAGCCACTCATGAATGTTGATGGTGATGGGATAACACTAACTAGGGCACTACTTTCATTTCTATTTACATTTATGTGTTGCGTTGGTGGCTGACGTGGTAATGTACGAAATTGTAAATTTGCTATTTGAAATAAAAAAAGAAGAGAAAAAGGGGAAAATTATTTTATTTTTTCAATTCAACCATTCATGAATGCTTAATTGGTTATTCATTGTTCAATGACAAAAACAATTCTAAAAAGCAAGTGGAATATTAAGTAGATTCATCATTGAATGATACAGGAAGTAAAGAAGAAAAGTGCTTTTGGCAAAACATAAAAAACCGCAAATCATCTCCAATCATTAATTTCCATATTTATTGGCTTGTTTGTGCTTTTTTTCTTACTTCTTTTTTAATGCCTGGAAAATCTCAACATACATAAAAATTATTTTTTTTTAATATTTTTAGCATGTTTTATTGAAAATAAGTGAGGAACTGTGGTTAGGATGTTGATGTTTATTGGCTGTTCAGGATTATGTTGATATCGATTTTTTGTTTTATGAAAAAATTGATACTTAAAAATATAATAATTAATATCAAAATTGGCAGTTAATAATCAAAGAGTCCTTTTTTGCAATAAATTGTATTATCTTCCCTTTTCTTAAATTTAGAAGATGATTTAAAAAAAATTCATCAAAACCTAGCATGAGCTATAAATTTTGTTCTATCTGCATTCTTGATCCTAATCCTATCAGTACGCTTCTAGCCACTGCCTCTCTGACTTAAAAAAGAACAACTCTTAAAAAACAGAAAAAATTCCTTTCTAGCAAAATTTTTCTTCGTTTTCGAAGATATTTTCATACTTGTGCTACCTTCTTAGTATTATTCCTTGTTGTTCTCGAATCAAAACACACTTGTGGTAAAAGAGTAAATTTTACTTTTGCTGTGAGCACACAACAGCATACCGAGAGAAAAAAATAGAATATTTAAAAATATGATGTAGAAGATGAAGAATGAGATGGAATTTGTGCAGCGTACTGAAGGAAGAACATGAAAAATTACACGAATTATAAGAAGAAAAAATATTTCACGTGGTAGAGAAAAAGTCAAAGAAATATTACGTGCGAAAAGGAAAAAATTGAGAATTTTTTGGAAAAGTAAAAAAAATATGTGAAAAATCAGGCTTAAATTAATTCTTAAAATAAATCAAAGACTTCTTGTTGCTGAAACTCAAGTTTGCATGAAAAATTTTAAATTGTGTAGAATCATTAGGCTGATTAAAATTTCTTTCCAACGAAGAAAATAAACTTTTCTTCTTTCATTTCAATGAAATTTTATTCTTCAGAAATTACCTTCAATAAATCATGCCATGAAAATATATAAAAATGAATTTTCCACCCACAAGAACATAATTTTTTAAGATTAAAAAATTTTTCACCATAACTTTACGGGTGATTCGCACGGAGGAGGTCGTATATCCGGGAAATAAAAAAGATTTTACTTTCATTTTGATTTGATTTTCTTTTTCTTGCGAAATTCTGGCAACAAAAATTGACTGTGATTTTTTATGAAACATATGCTGAGAAATGTAATAACATTTTTCAATAAAGTTTTTTGGAAATTTGTCTCAGAGATGATTGCTGAGAAAATAAAAAATCTTCGATAAAAATTATAGGAAAATTTTGTGTAACTTAATTTTAACCTATTTTAGTAAAGATACAATGATAACTTAGCCCAAAATTATTTCTCAATCAAAAAACTCCTTTAAAAAAATTTCCAATTTTTACGACCTCGAAAATAAAAATTAATTTGCGACAAAATCTCCCCATAACTTTTATCATTCCAATAACTCGACATTCTCAATTTCCATTTAAGTCCTTAAATGACTTCCAAAATAAAAAAGCTTGAAAGCAACTTTCACTTAAAAAAAGTTGCAATTAAAAAAGCCAGAAAAAACTTTAATTAAAAAATTTTCTTTTCATTATTTTCCCATCCATTTAAAATTCACTTCTTTGCCTTTTTTTCTCTCTCGTCCTTTTCTTCTTCATTTCACATTTCACTTTTCAAGGGTTGCGGGCAACAATCATGATGATGATGAGGACGATGGGGAAAAATATAAAGTTTTGTGTTGAAATGAAGCAGGATGAAAAAAGAAAAAGGCAGACAACATGGGGATGGATGGATAGATGAAACGACATGCCTGAGGGCTTAATGAATATTAATTCGATTATTATTAATAATGAGTAGAAATTTTCATCTTTAAAGCTTCCGTTTTTCATTCGTTGCATGTTTCTTTTACGTCCTGTCACACCACGACGACTTGAAAATATTTTTTGTAGAATGAGTAAAATATTTTACACTCTTACCTAAATTGGATGGTGATTGAGCTAATATTGATGGATTGTTGCTATTTAATCCACCAGAGCCTATTAAAATTGATGATGGTGGTGGCACAACTCCCATAGCTACTTGCTGATGAGGCGGTCTTATTAATAATCCACTCGATGCTGAGCTTGTTGGCACGATACTGACATACGGTGCTAGTGGTGGTGTGTACGTGTTGAATGATGATTTCTATGTGATTTTGAAGATAAGCAAAAAAAAAAATCAGTTGACAGTTACGTAGCTGTAAAAAAATTTCTACACTCACCTCATTTTTCATTGGCAAATTAGAGATGGCGATTGGTGTTGTCAGATCAATATCACCACCTTCAACCTCGGAAATATTATCACCGGAAAAGCCCTTGGTGATTGTTGTCTCACCTGTACTTGATTTATGAAATTTTGGCTCATCTTTGCCACGATCTTCGACCTCATCACGTTGCTTCTGTATTATAATTCGACCGGTGATTATTATCAGACATAGCAACACACCGACCGTCACTGAGATGATGAGATACAAATAGTAACGTTCGTGATGCTCTGTGGAAAATTGAAAAGAAGGCAAGGAAAAAATATTTTATGCATGAATGAATTTTTAAGAGACATTTTTTTTCTTTCTGCCTTATTGAAAGTCAATGCGTACTAACAGGATGACGATGATGATGATTATGATTTTTTGTGAAAGAGAGACCAAAGGCATTTTTATGTTAAAAGTTTTGATCCTTATATACTTTAATACATAAAGAAATTTGCGATGTAAAATTTTTCTTTGAGTTTATACGTTTTTAAGATTTTTTTAACTCTAAGAACTGAATATTATCGAAATGTATTCTTGATATCCTTTAATATTTATTCATAAATTTTCTAGATGTATGCATAAATCCTTTCTTAGATCCTAAAACAAAATCAACATTTCTATGAATTCAAACAAATGATCATTCTTCTAAAAGGATTTGAACATAATAACGAGCTTCATTTTCAAAGTAACAAGAATTTCAAATCCTTTTGATCATAGTATTATTTTCGTCCTAATACACGAAGACAACAAAATGTTCTTCGAAAAAGAAATGGAGAAAATCTGATAAAATAATTTCAATGTTACATTAAATCGTTATCCGATAATAAGCTTGCAATAAATTTTGCTCATGTTGTATAAATAGCACATGGATTGCGGTATAAAAATAAAGTTTATTACATCTATTAAATGTTATTACTCGTATGAATGATTCCATTATATGCTGCTATGGATATTTGATTGATTGATGCGGATATTTCAACATGATGAAGATTTGCGGAGAAAGAAGAAAGAAATTTGAGTTTTTGTTGCTGTTTGAGAACGCGGTTTTATAATTGTAGAATAAGGAAATGAGATGCATTGGATAGAAGCTGATGAAAGTTTAGAACATTATGTGAAATCTGGCTTGTTGTATTCAAATTTAAATTCAGTTAACTAGTAAAATCCATTATTTTTTGAAGTTATACAATTCGTGATTCAATACGATATTAGTAATAAAATAGTAAAAGCATCTCATCTTAACTATAAAGTATTAATTAGAGATAAATTTTGCAGTGTTTTGCAGTACCCTCTTAAGTGCTATCAATTTCACAATCCTAGTAACAAAATACTTGTGACATTTTTATTAAAAACCAAAGCATTTATTGACACCAATCCCACTCAAGTGGAAATCTGACATTCTAAATTTTTTAACCTTTTCTTATTTTATTTTATTTTTATTTGAAATCAAATTTCAATTTTCTTGTTGTTTTCCGCTTCACTATTCAATCAATTTCATTCAATTTGTGGAAAATAAAATGATGTAAAGTATATAAACATTTCTGAAGAGGTAAGGTAAAGCAGAGAAAAAAATTCAACATTTTTATTTTATTTGTTCATCGTATATGTTTCTTTTATTGCTCCGTGCATTCGTTGTCGTATACCCAAAACGAATTAAATTTCATCGTTCTCGAGAGTGAATCTTTTATACCTCACTTAAAAGTTAAGAATCTTTACGTATTCGCTTTTTCGTACTTTTAGTATTGATGTGAATTTTACTTCTTTTTCGATGATTTTGAATTATTTAAAAGAAATTTGTGGTGATACAGAATTGTTGGTTGCTTTTTTTCTAAGCTATTGATTAATTAATAATAAATAAATTTTCAAATAATATTGAAGATTTTGGGATAAATTTATTTTAGCAAAATTGTAATTTTGCTTTCACTTCATTAAACAAACTACCTAAATATAAAAGTTAACTACAAAATTGCAATTGACATTTTTTTAATATTCTTCATAAAACTTTATTATTTTATTATTGTAAAAAAAACTTTAAATATTCATCACAGACTAAAGCATACAAAGTGAATTTAAAATCCCCAAAAGGACCCTAAATAATTAAAAGCTTTTCCTCATTAATTTCAATAATGCTTTAAAAACCTTCCATAAATCTCATAATCCTTCTAAAACAGGAACAACGTTGCTCTGTAATAACAATTTTTTTTCCTTTTCCCTCCTTTAATTCCCACAACATTCTTCATCTTATTTTACTTTTCCTCACGAAAAAAAGAGGAAAGATGAACACTTTGAAGATGAGAAAAATTATGCAAAAAATAATTGAATGAATTGTGTGAATAAATTTACTCAGCTCTACATTTCCTGTAAATTATTTGTATACACAATGAGCGCGTGACTGTGTGTGTACTTATGCGAATGGCACACATATATCACGTTACTTTATCATCATTTTTGTGTGTTTTCATCACATTATTCATCTCTTTTACTGTCTACCTTAGCTTGATGTTTGCTTTCTTATTTCAAGATGAAAGTTTAGTTTAGTTAAGGGATGTACAGATAATTAAAGTGAACAAATAAATTATGGATGTAAAACGAAAAGCTCTAATTGAGTATGAAAAGGTTTATAAGACTTTTAAAAATTAAAAATAATAGAAAAAAACAAATTTTTATTCTTTAGAAGCTAATATATTTTCATAGTGAAATGTATTCATAATGTCTCCTTCTATAATTTTACTTTTTTCCAATACTAAAACAACTCTGCAATAAATTCTTATAAAGTAAAAGGAGAATAAAGCGGGACCTTGTCAAAGATTACGAGCAAGTAACAACTAGTTGTATGACATCCATAATAAGCATCGTGAGATATGAGCTGAATTTCTTATCCCAACATAAAAGGTCAGAGCTTGCAAACATGAAGAAAAAAAATTATTTTTTTTTTTCTACTGAGATTTTTTTCTTACGAGTCATATTTCAAGATTTTTTTTTTGTGTTCATATTCTTGCTAATTGTTTTTATTTCAAAGTTTTCTTCATCTTCATTTCAGATTATTTTTTTAATGATAGAAATGGAGTGCCTCAGTCCATAAAGAGAGGAAATTTTGCAATTAAATTATAAACTTTAATGAAGTCTGATAAAAAAACATTATTGTGGTTTTAAGTTGATGAAAATGACTACATAACAGAAGTTGCTTAGTAGCTTTTTGCCCGAATCTTTTGTGATAATAATTGAAAAAATAATAATTCATTTAATGAGTTTGCAAAAATTTTAATGCTTAATCATTCATTAATTAGTTCCGAAAAAGTGTTTTTAATATTAAATTTAATAAATGTGAGAAGTATAATAATATTGATGAGTCGGCGATTATGCATTAATTAATTCACAGAATTATCGCATGTTGTGTCAAACTGGAAAAATATTTTGATGCAGTGATAATCTCTGGGAAGTTAACGAATTAACAAAAATGGGCTGTCAAAATTTAATTGCATGAAAGATCAACTAAAATGATGGTGTGAAAATTAATATGGATGTACTAAACTTTGAGATTTGAAATAGACAAAAATAATTTGTGGATTGAAAAATTCTTTAAAAAAACTTTTTAACATGAAAATTTAAGTGGTGATCACAAAAAATAAGGAACATAAATGTTTCATCCTAAAAATATCTTATAATTTAAATTTCAATAAAAAAACCTGGTAGACGGAATCTCCAAACATTGAAATATATTCATCCACATCAAACAACAGCTGCTCAATTTGTAAGATCACCTCTTATAATTTTTCCCAAAAAGTCGTTTATCCTTCCCACACCAAATTATGCATTTACAACCAAATCATAGCACAAAGAAAAAAAAGAGATAAAGGAATAAAGTATTCAGATAAATTCATCTACATTAATGAGTTCATTTCTATTCCGAAACCCCTGCTGAATGCATAGTCCTTGTAATAACGCCAAAGAACACAAAATTATCAAAAAGTAAAAAAAGACGTAGAAGAAAAGAAAAGAGAGCAACAATAATAATTTCTAGCTTACAGCGTATCATCTTCATCATCACCTTGTGATGATATCATTACTACTTCTATTATTGTTATTATTATTATTTTATTTTCAAGCGAATATAAGTAGGAAGAAGTGTAGAAAACTGTGAGGGATTGGCATGCTAGATGAAGAGAAATATATATTAAGAAAAAGGACGAAAAAGAGGAAGATAAAGTTGACTGTAAGGAATATGAAACATCAAAGTGTACGATGAACATTCTGTGAATAACTTTGTGCCATATTTTTTGACCTTTTACATGGTTCAAAGGGCTTTTACTATCTGTTAACTTGATATAGATAACAAAGCATGGACTGATATCCAAAAATGATGGAGATACTGGAATTGAATATAAAAACCTCAAATTTTTGTGTGACATCACATCTGGTTGACCCCAACAGCCCATCTCTTATTTAACAGAATTTCTTATTTAAATACAGAAAAATTTGTTGAATGTAAATTTTCATGAGCTAATAAAATGAAAATGTATTATTCGCTGTTGACGAACTCGGCATGAACATCATCACGTTTGACAATTTTATTAAGGCTCGTGCTTTTGGCTTGTGTAAGTCTTCTCATGAATTTTGATGTTTTGTTATTTCTTTTATTTTCTATATTTGAGTAGATTTTTGATTGGAATTATAAAGATGATGATGATTTTTTGTGTATTGAGGGCAGGCATTACTGAAGTGAAAAAAAAATTCCAATCAACAAAACATTAATTTGCAATAAAAAATCTACAACCATAACTACTCACTCGAATTCATAAAAGTAAAATCAGAACACTTCGTCATTTTTTCATTTAATTCCCTATTGACCCACAGTATTAATATTTCACAAAAAGCTGCTGATTAAATTAGACAAAGCCCATTATTTTTACTCTCAATTAAATATCTCACGAATGAATAAAATATCTTCCACCCTAGAATGTTAAACGATATGTTATCGAGTTGGATATAACAAAAAAAAAACACGAATCAAAATAAACATATTGAATTGATTTTTTGTTTAACACAACAACCCAACGGAATGAAGAAAAGGATTTAAAGAAATGCCAGAAAAAGCATAAATAAATTCATAATTTGTGTATTTAGGACAGAAGAAATAGCAAATCAATTTGGTGGAACTGAATTTTGATTTCAAGAAATTTTTATTTATTTTTTTTACTTTATTGATTCCTAGAATGGCATGTTTGTCATGATCCAATCTTGAGGCGATGTAACATGAAAAGTAGACTTCTTTGAAAATAATACGAAAAAAAGGGGGAAACATTGAAAACTGTCCTCTGATCACCCAACTAAATGTTCAACTTAGCTAGAAGGATTTTAAAACAGTTTCAATATTTGAAAAGGTTCAAAGGCACGTGTTAAGATGTTCTATTTTAAAATACTTGCAGAATCGATCAGAATTCATATAAAAAATGTTGTCCTTTGCTAAGATTCTCCGACCCACACCTTATCCATCTTATCCAAACGACCACTTTATTGACTCTCAAATTTCCTTCCCACGTTAGCTTTGTTTTAGTTTTAATACTCTCATATATATTTTTTGAACAGTAAAAAATAAAGCACAAAAAAGTGTCTTTTACATTCATGAAAATAAAAAAAGAAATCCTTCAAGGAGGCTTCACGACGACAGTAAAAAATATTTTTTACGATGATTTAAAGAGCAAAACCTCTTCTCTCTTGAGCTGAATAAATATTGAAGGAATTTTGTACTTTTTTAACATTTCTTTCTTATCTTTCTTATTCACTCACCACCACTTCATTCATTCTTCTTTCTTCTTTTATTCATTCACTGAAAAGTACGAGCATTATTATGAGAAAAATGTCAAAATAAGTATGCGACGATATTCAGGCAGGCAATGATAAAATTATTGAGGGCTAAGAGTACTTAGGATTAATTTGGTGGAAAATTGCAGAAGTGGGCTTTCTTTATCTAATTTTCTTTTGATGTAATGCTGTCTTTCTGGAAAGAAATGAGTCTTGTGACTTTTTGGATCACAAGGGATAATCTTATTGAATTATTTGAATTTTGAGATAAAATTTGAAATAAAGAAGGGATTGAATACAAAAATTAATTGGAGTTATTAAAATTCTGTGATAATATCTTGATAAAATTTGAATAATCAAATTTTTAATTTATAACAAATTCGATATTTCTTGTCAAAGTCCCCAATCTACCTAAAAGTACACTTTGCAATTTATAATCCAAAGCCACATACATATTTTCTAGTGTATATTCAATATTCATTTTATTACATTACAACACAGAACCACTTTTTAATATTTTATATTCCTTTTTTTACATTTTTACTGAAATATTTTTGTTTATATATATATATATATTTTTTTTTGCTCTTCAACCACTTCGTATGCTTCCTGTTTGAAGAATAAATATTAATTATGAAGCGCACAGAAAAAGGGCGGAAAAAAATCCTCTTGTGTGGTTAATATAATGAAAAAATAAAAATTGCACAAATAGGAAAATGTGCAGTATGATGCATTGCAATTTCTCAACAGTTTTCATTTATTTGTGGCATCTTTTGTGGTGATGTGAAATTTAATGTTTTGCTTTGTCAGTCTTGTGTGAAAGGAATGAAGGTGATGTTAAATGATATCAAAGAATTTTCTATTTTATTAAAAGGTGAAAATTTATCAAAATTTTTTTATAAACTTTAAATTTAATTTTTGATAAAGCGTTAAAATTAAAAAAAAAAAATACTGTTACTAAAACGGAAAGTGAGAAAACAGTTCAATTAAAATCTCAAATCAGAATCTCAATTTAAAAATCTTCATAAATGTGTTCCTGATAATCGTTAATAATATGATAGTTAACAAAATGCGCATTCGTTTTTACCTCACTCTACATTTCCCTCATAAATTCATTCATCCACATGTTTGCATAACTTTTAGTAATTAGAATTAATGTTTTCCTGTTACTTTATAAAATCTCAGTTGAGGATGTTTCAACGTTAAATGAATAAAAGTGCTTTTAGTCTGTAAATATGGCTTTTAAAAACTGTATGTACGATTTTTATCCATTTTACAGAAAAAGTTTTATAGAGGATAAAATTGAAGAGTGTAAAAAATTTATTTTAATCTCCTTTGTGCATGAAAAGATAGAGTAAACGGAAATAAGTTATGCATTAGTAAAAACAAAACAGATTTCGAGATATTTATTTTCCATTAAGAATAAATTTGTTTGAACTTCAAATGGTTGGCGTTATGATGAAAATTTGCGAACTAATTGGGTCCTTGAAGAGCTGGATAACTTGTCATAATGATGTTTTGTTAATTACTAAACACTTTTAATTGTTCAACAATCTTTGAACATATAAATCTTCTTTAGTAATGAAAATTTGCAAAACAAAATTTATAACTCAATAATTTCAAACTAGGTCGAAAGAATTTAACCTAAAAATTTGCAATAAAGCTCATTCATTTCTAATTGCACGCATGCATTAATCGTATTTGTTAAAAGCTCATATATATTCATAATGCAAAGCAATAAACGACAGTAACAATAATTTAAGATATTTATTATCATCAATTTAAGTATTGTCTCGAAAATTTGTCGCCCAAAAACTAGTCATACACTTCCCATTCCATTTCCGCGATAGATGTTCAATTCATCACGTGGCATTCATAAATTGTCAATAAGTTTACAGATTTCGAATTCTGTTGTACCAATATACATTATAACCACAAAAACCGCTCATATTGTTATGGAATTTACGCTTAAATAAAATTTATACCATGTTTATGTTTATGTTGTGTAATCTAATTCTCCCCTTTTTACATATATATATATACACAATAATCTGTATAACTTGAACGACGATTGAATTTTCCTTAATACAGCCAAGCACATTAAATTCATCGTATGTCGGTGAACATAAATAGGAGACAAAATAAGTAAGGGCATCGAATGGAGTAACGGAAGGAATTTTCTGTCATGAACGAGACAATTATTTAGGAAGTGAAAGTCTATTTAGCATATGTGTTTCTGAAATACAAATATTGTAGATCACATAGTACTTCAAATAATTTTTATGTGATTTAAAACTAAAAACAAAACTATGAATGTTATTTTTCTATTTTTTCGAATTTAATTTTTATCTACATCCTTTTATTTTATTTTATCATGACATAAGTGCACATTTTTTCATGAATATATTTCACTTTAAAGACAAACATAACACAACCCCAATTGATTTTTAAAACATTTTTTACATACAAAAATTTAATCAAAATCAATATGTCGTGTCATTTATAAGACATCAATGAGTCCAATTTTATATTTGTTTGTTGATTCATCTCCCATGCAAAATTGCACAATAAAAATTTATGATATCATACAATATTGTGTTAAAAATGACAATCAATGACACTTTTCAATTATTTAATGAATGTGTGAAATTGAATCAAGCGTTTAACGTTCCACGTTTCATGAAATTTAATGCATTAATTTTGACATTTAGTGATTAAATTTTTAAATTGAAGAAAAAGTCATGCATTCTCTTTCGTCATGCGGTTAAGATGAATAGCCAGATTGCATGACATATTCAAATATATAAGCATAATTAATGCTTTCATGACGTCTATAGTAACCAAATAGTAACATTTCCTGAATGACTCAAATCCAAAAAATCTCATCAAACTACTACGGTTAAGTAAGAATGAACATTTATCACATATATAGTATATGTAAGCGCCAGTAGAATCACCTAGAGCTTTAACTTCCTTCAATAAAAACTTTTTGTTAATCCTTCAATTTCTCTAATTTGCCGTACGTGTAGGCAAGGAAAAAGAAGAAAAATTCATATTAAATTATTCAAAATGTTTGACAAAATAATTCATTTAGTAGTGAAAATTTCAAAACACCTGAAGAAATTCATTCATTTTTTTTATTTTTTCGTTTCCCTTTTGCCTTCCTATCCAATTTATTACCGTGGCATTGAGTATTAAAAAATGAATAAAATTGTACGAAAACGAAAAAGAAAATTGTTCCCGTAATGACTCTCAATCACAGTCAAGTCAAAAGTAAGTGGAAGAACGGAAGTAGAAACGAACGGAGTAGTATTTTCACCGACGGAGTGTTTCATTAAAATTTCACTTCTGCAACGTGCAATGGGGATGGTTTGGAAGTGATTACGCGGCAATGAATGATTTGTAAGTTTTGCTGTGAATCATTTTAAATTCTGGATATTGCCTTCAAATAATTCCAAAAGAGAAGTCAAAAAGCAAAAAAGCTAAACCTCATACCATTTTGAAATAATATTTCTTCAATTTTCTTAAAAAAATCAGGATTACGCCTCTGAATTACTCCTAACCTGTCTCATACAATTGTCAGGCAGTACACTGAAAACTTCCTTTTCTACATCTTTTTCTTTCTTTCTGCAATTTTATCTCAATTGAATTTGTAATTAAAGCATTTTTAATTGCAACATTTTCCAGCAATGAACATGAGTATGAAAGTAAACTGAAATTACAAGTTGAATTAAAATGGACGTCGATGCAAATAGAATGTTCATGGCAGTGTTTTAAAGTCAAAAATTTCAAAGAAACTCTTTTTATGAATTTTTAAATTAATTTTCTATAATGAACAGCTCAAAAGAGAAGGGAAAAAAGGTTTCCATTGACATTCTTCATAAATCTCAGTTTCTGTATAGAAATGTTTCAATTCAAGTGCATTCACCCAACTGCAAACTTGAGTAATGAAAAGGCATTAAGAACAAATAGAAGGATTGGAACAAAAAATAGAGCTTAATACAAATCGTTTTAATTAGTGTCATTTCGTAACTCAACGTTCTTTTTCATTCTCATTTTTCTACTGAGAATTATGAGCATTCTATTCTTACAATCAGGGGCGTAGCCAGAAATTTTTTTAAGGGGGAGGGGGGGTGGTTCAAAAAATAATTTTGTTTTTAAATTTCTCATTTTTTCTCTAAGTTTATAAATTGTTTAATATAATTAAATTTATAAATTGATTGAGCGTAGCGAGACCACAGAAATTTTTCAAAAATTTTCCAAAAATTTTCTTTAGCAAATTTTTTTGTATGAAATTTCATTTTTCAGAGGGGGATCCGGGCCCCTTGGGCACCCCCTGGCTACGCTATGCTTACAATGGTATATAGCTGTATATGAAAATGTTGCTTTCTTTTTTTATACGGTTGAAAAGTTTTAAGTCATAAGTCATGCATTTTCAGATAAATATCTCAATTTAATGAACTGTAAATTATTCAACATGGCGGGAATGAGATATGATATATATGAATCATTTCTTCTGACTTTATGATTTGTTAATGACGAGTTTTAAAGAGTCATGAGTCATGACTTGTAATTATTTTTTAAATACGTGACAAATTTGATTAAACTTTAAAATGCTAGAACTGATAGTATTTTTGATTGCTGTGATGAGCCTGAAAGAAAATAAGAAACCAGTTCGTCCTGATAAAAAATGCTTTAAAACATCACAACCCACACACTCAACTAACGGTTCATTTGTGATGCTTAAAAAACAATTACAAATCTCTGACCTTCCATTCAAAACTTGTCATGAACACGCATTTAAAAAAAAAGTAGACATACAAAAAAAGAATGAGAAGTGCGACAGTAAGCATTGTTACAAAAAACGGTCGACACTTATATATTATATAAGAACGATGTAGACATAAAAAATTGAATAAAAATAAAATTAATTAATTTCATTCTCATTCATTTCAGCTCCGATTTTTTTTATCTCCCTTTTTGCTTTGTACTTATTTTCAGCATTTTTTGTATAACAAAAAAAATTTTTGTTGCTGAGTCTGAAATGCCTTTAAGAAAAATGTGCACAAGACAACAAAATTAAATGTTTGGTTGAGGAACTTTTTCTTGTAAAGAAATTGTAGCTTATAGGGACAAATTTCAATGTTTGATGATTGAATTGATTTCTTCAACATTTTATTTTTCGTTTGGTGAAATATTGTCTAACTGTCTCCATCTCTGTATTTGTAACAAATAAAAATAAAATAAAACATTCAAAAAAAATTATAAATGCAAATTTGAAATGTGTACTAAAAAAATTTAGCAGCATTAAGTAAGCTTATATTACAAAAAAAAATCTCAATGCAAATTATGTTCCTAATTGAAATACAATGAAGATGTTTTTGTTGTATAAATTTAAAATTAATGGAAAAAGCCAAATTTCGTGAGAATTCATTTAAAGAATTTCAGTAGAATACAGGGTAGAATATCGTACAATATATATATATTGTTTGTAATGAGAGTTTTAAGAAGCTCTTGATCGGCTTTGTTGTTTGAATTGGGTAAATTTTGTGAGTGAATCTTAACTTATTTGGTAAAAAATTTTAAGATCAAAATTATTGGAAATGTTTGTGCTTGAAATAATTATAATTAATTAAGGTTTAAATTTCATTTTTGCTTTAAATTTGAATTTTTGAATTTTGTAAATATTTGTTAAGAAAACAAATTCGTTTAATGGGTTTGTTTACTGAGTTTGTGAAAGATTAATTGAAGATTTCAAACAAAATATTGAAGACAAATAATTTTGTATCATTGTAAATTTACCTAAAAGTAGATTAACAAATTATACCAAAAACATTTTTTTAAAACAATTTGAATTTCTTACTGGTTTTGTTACATAAAATTTAATTTGACGACCAATGTATTAAAAACTTAATTTCGGTAGTAACTATATCTAAATAATTCAATCCACATCTAAATAGTTTATAGTCAGCAAGAACTCATAAAAAGGAACACAAAAAAGTTTGAATCATAAAAATAAACTCTCACACAAATCTTATCAAAAACAAATTCATAATTTTATTCGAAATCTGGGACTATTTTTTCCACTTTCGCGTGTGGCAAAGAGCCAGAAGATTATTCTTTCATCTTATTCCACTTTTCAGATACCACTGAATGCTGAATGAATTAATAAAAAGCAAATTGGAAGGCGCAAAAAATGCAAAAAAGAAAAAAAAATGGAATAAGTTAAAAAGAAGAAAAAAAAATCTTATGAAACTGTAGCAACAAAAAAATTGACTCAAAGCCATAGAAGTGGACGGAACTTATTATTAAACATTGTATTCAGTAAAACAAAAAAAAATCTCCGAGGGAAAATTTAAAATCACTTAAATTGAAGTACATATATCCATGTTTTGATATGAAAAAATCAACATTTTTTTAAAAAATTTGAATCAATCGAGAAATTATAATCAATATTTTTCTTTTCTTTAGGGACTTCAGATATGATGTCAATGAAAAATTATGGACTTCATTTACATATTAATAAATTTTCTTGCTTTAAAACTCCCAAAAATTTTCTAAACTTTCATTCTTTTAAATTTCAAACACATTTCCATAAAAATATTATGAGTTATACAAATCCCATCATTTTCAAAACCATCCCTCCTTTTTCACAATCGAGTTTGGCCTTATAAATTATGATGATGAAGTTTGTTCAATGGACAAACGAGAAAGAGAAGAAAAAGAGGAAAAAATTCAATCCCTCCTTAAAAGCACTTTGAATAATTTCCTTCATTTTTTCTCTCCTTTTTCTTGTAAGCTTTAGAATGAATGTACATAATGCATTAAAGATGAGGAATTTATTCTATTGTAAACAAGTTTAAATCCATTTTAACATTCCATTAGCTCCATTTGGTGTTTTTCATCTAAAAAGGAATAACCTTCTTATACACGTGGCGAGTTTTTGATGAAGTTTTTATTGAGTTTCAAAATGAATTTTTTTCTTCGAATTGATTTGAGTGGAAGTTTTCCAATTCAAAAGAAATTCGATTAAGGTCAGTTTTAAGAATTTGATTCTGTTCTGTAAAGTTTGACTTTGAAATAAATTTCTGAGGAAAGTTATTTGTATTTAGTAAATTTTTGATACAAACAATTTTAAATTCATAAGAATTTTACAATTTAATTTCAAAATCAACTTCTAATGTCATTGATTCACAGTAATAAATAAGACACAGAAAAGCTCCAAATTAATACAAACAGAACCGTTAAATAATGGTTGAAATTTGTTTTTAAACAGATTCAAAATCATCAATCATCTAAACCGTCATTTCTAATTCAACACCTAAAAGTCCAACCACAACAGGATATACTTCAAAGAAATTTAGAATATATGTTGAATTGCTTTGATGTAACACAAACAACACAAATCCAAAAATGAAATTTTTAAACAAATATTCACATTACAGTTTTTTTAAAAATTAAACTTAAAAATATTTTTATATGGGCATAAGATAGTTGTTGACAAAAAGCATTGATTTTGTGCTCCTGAAGATTTAAACCTTAAAACAACTTTTCAACAATTTGCAATGTTTGAAAAATAACAATTTTGCTGATTGAGGTTTGAACTTATATTTTTTATTTACGAGCAATTAAGCACTTTATCGTTTGAGAAACTGATGTTTTTTAAAATTATATCGAAAAGCAGTTTCTTAATTTTTAAATAAAAATACAGGTGGAGCTCGCCGAAAAAAAATTCAGCGTCAGTGACAGCATATTTTTTGAGTTTTTCTCTTTAAATACGAAATAAAATCAAAAACTAATGATGAGTTTTGATAAAGATCGCTAAAATCTATAAATTGACATAAAAATTATGATATGAAACACTGTAATTAAAGAGAAAAATCGATTTTAAGCACTGTCACTGACGCTTAATTTTTCGGAAATCAACACAAAAATTGAAAAATTTCTCTCAATTTGCATCAATAAAATCTAGCTAATGTCTTAAAACTTAGTTTAACTGCTGCTGCAACTTCTCACAACAAAAAATTACGCGAAAACATAATGGAAAACAGTTAAATTAACAAAATAAGTTTTTAACGGTTTCTTGAAATTCAAATTTTCTTAGTTCTGAAATAAATAAAATTTTCGAAATCATCAAAAATAAAGCAATAACAGCAGAATAAAAGCTGTTAAGCTATTTAAAGGCTTTATGAAAGAGAAATGAATGATTCAACATCATTAAATCATTCATAAAGTCCTTTAATAATGCAAAATTTGATTTTCGAAATTTCGATTAATGAAGAAAGAATTCAAAAAATTTATGACCGTTGAATTTTATATCCGATTTTTTTCGGCGAGCTCCAGGTATTTAAAAATATACATTTTAATAAGCAAAAAATTTGTTAAAATTATTTTCAAAAATATTTTTATAAGTTCTGCTGCAAAAGTTTACACTTCCACTGATAAATTTTCTCTTTTTCCACAAATATTTGCATATTTTTTTCTAAACAAAATATGAGCAGATATTTCTTTTTCCACCACACAGCATATAGTTTCCATAGAGCATCAGAAATAAATCGGTTTGATATGAAAAATATTTTATGTATTTTAAAATTGAAATAAAAAAGTAGCAAAAAGATTGTGGCGTCAACCAGATTCTCATTTCTTTGGGCTTTTCTTTTTCTCTTCTAGAAATGAAAAATGAAATTATTCAATTAAAAGCCATCAGTACAACAGCATTGAGTGGTTAAATGGAAATATAGAAAAAGAAGGAAACAATTTTTTAGTATTCCAAAAAGAAAAGGCAAAGAAGAACAGAAAAAACCCCTTTTAAGATGGATTTTGATAGATTTTCTTGATGTTCCGTTAAGGTCCCATTTCATCTTTTCTATGATTTTCTTTTTATTCATGAATGTCATTTGGCTCCGTTTGCTTAGTTACTGTTACTAAGAAACATTTGAAATTTATTTACAGCTTTTAAATTGAACCAGAAATGCCCAAACGGATAAAATCGTCATGTGAATCAGACAAAGAATTAAAAATAGAATGTCATTGTCATTGTCTGGAATTTTCAAGGTTAAGATTTGACGGTTGGTATTGTTTTGATTTTTAATAACGAATTTTAAGGATAAAATCATATAAAAATTTGTCAACCCATTTTTAAGTTGTTAAAACGAATTGCTTTTATAATCTAAACAGAACACAAAGGCTTGCAAAATCTCGCAAGAAATCGTACAATGCACACAAATTCAAAAATTACTATTCCAAAAAGTTCAAAAAGAAAAGAACAAATTATCACAGAAGCACACGAGAAACTAAAACATAAATGCCATGAATATATGATGATTATAATATTCTCAGGAATTTCTTTCAACTCTTTTGAATGAAATACTTCCTCTAATTTTACTTCCCACATCAAACAAGAAATTAAAGATATGAGAAAGAGGTGCCTAGCAGCTGAAAAGGGCAAATCATGAGTATGTAAATGTAAACTCTGGAAGGGATTTAAGATTTAAGCATGACTCTTGAGAACATTTTTATTCTTGTTTAAAAAATATTCTTATATATTTCATACATTTACGGCATTTTCAACTGTATATGTGAATATATATGAACATGATGTATGTGTGCTTTTGTGATTTTGATAGAGGAAATACTTTTTATCTCTCTACTTTCCATACTTTCCTTTTTTTGACGAAGGATTTAATTTTTTTGTGTGCGTCTGTTGTTGTGAGATTTTCTTTCTTCTGTTGGGAATTATTTTGCGATTTAACAGTTTTAGGAGGAAAGAAGAAAAATGTTTAAGTGATTCCTTTCCTTCCTTTGTGTTCATCATGATCAGTGATTTTTTTATGGTAAAGACGCTTTTCTATTTTTATTTGTGGAAAAATTAGATTTTGAGATTTATCATTCGAGAATGTATGATTTTTGAATGAATCTTTTCCTGGGATTTGGGTTTTCATATTCAAATATTTTTATCATAAATTTTCTGTTAGAATGTAGTGAAGTTATCATAAGTTGATTCTATCTCAAAGTGTCACTAACTTAAGTTTGAATTATTTCCTTAGTTAAAGTTTTATGTATGATGTATACGTAATACGGAATATTCATGTTCCATAATCATCATTGTCATCATCAAGTAAAATGATACTTTAGTTCAATCAACAAACCTTCTTGCTGACGCAAAAAACCACAATAACAAAAAAAAACTTACCTTCTAGTGATGAATCATCTCGATTCCTCATTGGCGGTCGAACAGACGATGGTTGAAATGAAATAATTTGAGGAATACTATCCTGTGAACGATCCTTTGCTAAATCACCTTGTAGTTTTGGCTCAGGTGGAACTGCTTCAGGTTCCTTATAAAATTGATCATCATCATACAATTCATCATGGTCATGGTCCATGTCATTTTGCTGTGGTTCATCGGGCTCAGGTGGCGTATCAAATCGATCTTTGAGAACTTTCTTTGGTACTGAAAACATGTAAATAAGAGAAATGTGAAATATTAATTTTCTTGGATACACACAGCAACAGAACAACAAAGGGACATGATTGATTATTCAACTTACCACAAGTGTAAACCACTTTGAGAGTCATTCTCACTTCAGGCTTACAAGGCTTACCAAATGTGGCACTATCAGCTGTTAATAAGCACTTTCTCTGTCCATGACAAATTTTCATTACAGTCTCGGTTGTGTATGTTGCTGGACATACTGTGAAAGAAGAAATTTATGTTATGAGACAAAAAAGAAATAATTAAAATACAAATTAAAAAAGCCACAAAAACCAAGTTGCAGAAAATAAAGAGATGGAGGATGTGGGTGATTTGCAAATAATGTCTTTCATATGTGCCTTATCTTCTGGAAATCATAAACATATCTCAAAAAAGGTTCTATTTCTTGTAGACATGACTTCCAAATGAGTCATTTAAAAGAGATATTAAAATAACATGATAAACTTACTCTCATCTTTTGATGCTTGTGATGGCTGAGCACATTGTAGACTTTCATATTCAGTTTTTCCGTAGCTTGCACCATAGATGGCAATTCTCGAGTAAGGATTACACATTAATTGAATCACATCATTTTCACAAGCCACTTTGCTGCGGAATTCGTCTGAAAAGGAACAATATTGTGGTTAATTTGAATATTGAAGCATAAAAGAGCACTTCCAGGTATAATTCAATATCCTTCATCCGTAGAGTAAACAGAGAATTTTGACAAACAAAATTTCCATAAATTGAGATTTCTACTCGATCCTATGAAATCCTTTATTTATGGAAATTAGAAGGACCTAGATATTAAGCATATGTAAGCAAACACAAAGCCTGTGGCATTCAAATATGTTGACTGTGAAACTCAATATCTTCCTTTAACGAAAATTCTCACAATGATTTTGGCGTCCACAACATGCAAATTACATTTTTACATGATTTTTTTGTGAAACCCAAAGGGGTCGCATTGTTGAAAATTCGCCAACTTCGATTAAAATTTGACTGGCAACAAAAATTTTTGATTTCAAAAAAATTTTGTATGCAAAGTGAGAAAGTGTGCCATGATGAGAAAAAAGTCAAAAAATTTGTAATGATTTTATATTCCTTTTATCTACAATTTTAAGCTTTTATACGACAGTTGGAATAAGCCTGACCACATAAATGGCTTTATTTTCAAAAAAAAATGTTCAAAACCTCTGAAAAATCAAATTTAATTTAAACTCATGACATACTTTCTAACTTTCCATACAAATTTTTTTTGAAATCAAAAATTTTTGTTGCCAGTTAATTTTTAATCGAAGTTGGCGAATTTTTAACATTGCGACCCCTTTGGTGAAACCACACAAGTAGTCGTTGCAAATATTGTTCTCAAAATCAAATCGAAAATGCTTTTTGAAGATTTTTGCTTATTATTATTTTTTTTTTCTTCGAAACATGAAAGCCAGACTTAAATACTGTGACTGCAACAAAGTGATTTTTGATTTAAAATTTTTAAATAAATTAATTTCAAATTTGAATCCATAACTGAGGCAACAAAGACATCTCTGCAACTGGATTAGCATTAACAATTTATATTTCCAGATATTTCCATAATCTCATGAAGCATGTTTGATCAGTAAGAGTGGCTATAGTTATTTACAAAAGAGAATAATCAATTAACACAAAATGTGTGAATAGTCATTTAATGGCACTTCAAATGCATCATCCTATCTGTCTATATATCTTCATCTAAGCCCGTTGTATAGTTTGGTTTATATTAATGGTTGTATATGAGTTGAAGTGGAAATATAGGGATTCTGCCTTGCCGTGATATTTAGAAGATTTTCAAAATTTAGAATTTTACTTTTTGCTCATAAATTTAATTTCAAAATTGAAAATGTGAGAAATTTTTGAATTTAGAATGTTTTTTTGTAAATTCTCATAATGGCCATTTTAAATTCAAATTTTATCATAGTATTTAAGATATTATTGTTAATTCAAGAACTTCAATTTTCCACAATTAGTATATTTTGCTTTAATCGTTCCAACAATAAATCTAAATCTGTAATGTCTTCTTACATCCCCAATATAATTATTTTGTTATCTCGACATGCCAATAAACTTACACTCTATAGTGATGTTCATGAGTATACGTACAATACATATATTCTGAAAACAGTAAATACGTAGAGGAACTTTTAAAAAGGCAATGTGTTCAGTGAACAGTAACATAAAATTGAATACGGGGGGAAAATTGGAAGCAAATCAAGTTCTTTACTGTTCAGTATTGAGCTTCATTTCATTAATTTTGTTGTCACTGCTTCTACTGCTACATTTTAATTGCTTGTTCACATTATTTCCTCTTTCATACAATTTTTATGTAATTTTGATTTACACATTGATGTATGACTCGAATAGGAATGACGAGAAAAAAATTATTTTATTTTTGTCAATTTAAAATGTTTATGTACTCACATGGTCTACATTTGTAGGATACTTCAACAAATTTTCTAACTGCTGGACATGGATCAACTTGTAATGATTTTTGTGATGCGATGAATTTACAGTGACGCTTCTTTTGACATGCCTCAACGACCGTTTGAAGCAGTGAGTACTATAAATAAAATAAATGTAATTGAAAATGTTTTAATAAATGTTTTTTGACATGGTGATGTGTGCTGAGATGAAGTTTTATTAAAATAAGTGGATTGAACAAAAAAATCAATTTTATCAAAAAATTTAACAATAAGTACAAAAAATGGTTAAACTTTCAAACTTTTTTTTTAATTTTAAAGCTTTTGTTTGAATTTTATATAATTATTTTACCTAGCTAAATAATATAAATCGGATTACTATGATCATTATTAACACATAAGATGAATTATCAACTTTCCATAAAAATTTAAAATTTATTGGTAGGTCAATTTTTATTATGCATATTAGATTTTTAATATTTTTTCAAATAAACCTTTTCAAAAATTTCCAAATATAATAAAAGAAATTTTTGCAATTTATATTTTAATTAACATCAAAAACCCAATATAACTTTGAATGAAAAATTATTTACGATGAAGTTTCAATTCTGCAACTAGACTATTCGTAACCAAAATTAAAATACAGTTAACTTTTCAATAGAATTGATATGCATTCTAATTACACAACTATTCATATCTAATACGTGCTATATGAATCTAAAAGTTTCGAAAAATCGTACCATTCGAGATGTGAGAAATCAAAAATTTATTCGAAAATATTGAACATGCAGGCGAGATGCATATTACCAATATATTTCAATAACTATAGCTTCAACATAAAAGCAATAGTAATATACCATAAAATGCCAATATATTCGTTCATACGAATTTATATCACAGTTTTATTTTATTGACACATTCGAGTACAAAAAAGCATATTTACATGTGGCATGTTCGAATCACAACCATTGGTAACAGCTACTCATGTGCTATATGTATGCTCGCTTTTTATTCATTTACATCAAATATTTATAAAATGAATGTTGGAAAATTAAAATTGATTCAATATTTTTTACTTTTTTATGTTGTGCGTTTGAGTGTTTCAGTCAACTTCGTGACATAAAGTCAAGTTATGATTTAATTTTTTTCGTCACTCATAGAACGCCTACATTTGAATGAAAATTTACTCAAAAGAGAGAAAGAAAGAGACCATAAAAGGCAATTACATTCATCAAACATTTTTATATGTCGTAACTTAATTGATTCAATTTTATTTGATGACTGAAAATAAAATTTCAAACTTTTTTGTAGAGAGTAATTGAAAATGAAATAAATTTTAATTTTATTTTATCAAAAAGTTTTCAAATGGAATGTTCTCATCAATTTTGATATACTGAAAGGATTTGCAGAAATTTGTGTTCATTGAATTTAATTGGAATTGAATTTTGTTTTTTCAGTGTTGTAACTTTGAAATTGATTTTGATTTGAACTCTAAATATCCATAATTCCACAGATTTATATATGAATTTCAACACTGCATATATTCAGAAGTTGATAAAACAACAAAAGTAAAAAACATATTTTTCGAAATTTCAAATAAATTTAATTCAATCAGACATCTCACAAATCCTACAACATGTTATTAAATAAATATGAAAATACCAAAATATTTTCTTTATTATCTTAATCCTGGAATATGCAGTTGTCACTCTAATTCCTTTTTCTAATTTATTAATGAAATTTACTGCGAAAATTTCTCGATACTTATTTTACTTTCAATCTTCATTTTCATCCTCTTATATTTCTCTAATCAATGCGGCACAAAAGAACCATAATGCTAACAATGCCAAGTACACATTCCAATTTTATGCTGACTCTCGAATATACATAAAGAAACAAAATTACAACCTGAGGACAGAACAGAAAGTAAAAATAGTTTTTGCTAGTTACTGGCTTTTCCATATTCTTCTTATTTATTCTCTTGCTATATAAAGCATAGAATGCAATGACATTTCTTTTTTTGCCAATCTTCAATTTTGTCGAGCTTTCATTTAGATTCGCTTGATTACTTATTTCCAATATGTTACGGACATTAAGCATGTGAAATTTTTATTATCTTAGGGAGAAGGAAAAAAGT
Organism: Chironomus striatipennis; assembly: GCA_026123125.1. NCBI lineage: Eukaryota > Metazoa > Arthropoda > Insecta > Diptera > Chironomidae > Chironomus > Chironomus striatipennis. The sequence goes on along the minus strand of CM047393.1, from coordinate 997,505 downwards.
TAAAGCTTCGAAGAAAAATTTGGAAAGCTATGCGAATTGAAGATTTGCAATGGTAGAGAATTTTTGCTCAATTTTTAGCTTAATCAAATTAAACATTTACAACCCTTTACAAATACATAGTAATTCATCCAATATGTAGAATCCAAAAGCTATCACCCCTTAAATCAACTTCAAAACATCATATCCAAAAAAAACTTCATCATTGCAAATCGTAAAAAATTCTTCAATCGAAATTTAGTTGAACCATCTCATCTTTTCCGTTCAATACACATCCATAAATATTATTTCTGCACTAGATGAATTTTCTTGATGTAAAAAGGAAAATTATTTATATTTCGGAAGTAAATTGACAGCATCTAAAGAAATTAAAGTGAATTGGATAGGAATGAGGGAATAAATTGTCTGAAGGGAATGTCAATCTTCTCTTTCGATCGAAGAATATAAGCACGTCTAAATATAGCTTTATGTGCAAACAAATTCTTGTAGAATTAAGAGTGAAGTTTTTCAATCATATAAAGCAAAAGCATGAATGTTGTTCGTCTTTTATCATCTCTATAAATGTATTTACAGACAAAAACAAAAGTGATGCAAAGACAAATCTCTATTGTGAGAGCTTGAAATAAATTATATGAGTTGAAAACTTTGCAAAAAACGATAATTTTTTTCATTTCGAATTGGTAAAGTGATTTCTCCTATGTTTTATTTGGTAACACTCAAAGAGAGATAATAGCTATGTTTATGTGATGAAAATACAAAAAAAGTTTGTATTATTTTTCAAAAGTGAAATTTTTTTATAATTCTTTAGTTTAAAAAATCATCTTTGTAATAAAAATCTCATATTTGAATTAACTCTGAAAACCGTTAATTATTTAATGTTAATTGATTTCTACAGGTCTTGATTTCTACAGTCCATCCCTTGATGTCTAGTATCGGTATCTTGGAAGTAGAAATAGAATTGAAAAATAAAATCAAAATCTCTCCCAAACATTTGTCACTAATAAAAAAGAAAATTAGAGCAGAATCATTTGTTTTTTAGTATTCTCTATTCCATCCTTACTAGTTTTCTCTCTGCAGCTTTCCATTTCAATTTTGTGAAATTTTTTTAAAGCTTTAAAAGCACTTAGAGGGAAGTGGAGAGAAACTTTATCCATTTCAATGCTTCTGTGTACCCATTTTCTCATTCTCGTATCTCTTCATAATGTTATCGAACTATTTTCATTGCTATTATCGTTCTCATTGTCGCAAGCATAAAAAATAGGGATAACTTTATAAATATATATACAAAATATAGTATAGACTAGAGAGACAAAATCATTTCTCGCATCAATTGTGAGGGTGAAACAAACTTAAAATTAAGTTTTCAATAATTAAACAATGCAATCTGCCTTTGCCTTTTCAGAGTTTTCAGTTCATTGAATTCTTCCTTCTGAACATGTGTTAACATAAAGCTGTGTGTCTGCACATTCATAAAGTTAGTAAAAAAGCCAAAATGTACGTGAAAGTTTTCAATAAAATTAATACAAGAATAAGGACCGAGTTTTCTGATAGAATTGGAGGAAGTACATTGGGTTACTTAATGGAGTTATTATTATTTTTATTTTTATTCAATAACGAGTTTTTCAGGGATACTTTAAACTTTTTTTTTGATGCTTATTTAAGAACTAGTTAAAATTTTCAAAATTCAAAAACTCCGATTTTTCGAAATAAAATAAGCAAATTTTAAAGTTTAAAATTTCTTTATTGAATTTCCAAACCCAGCAATCTAATAAATTGTAGTTCCTTCAAGCAAGCAAAAAGTCCATTCAAGAGAAACTTTTAATTGTAACAGTACATGAAGCAAACTTTGTTACATGAATTTAATTTTACAATTAAAAGCTTTAGTTGTGTGGCAAACTTTTAGAGGAAGGAACATAGAGAGTTGACCGTAAACACCGAGAGTTGACAAAAATTTTAATAACAATTTTTTGGGCAAGAATTAAGTATCTTAATTAAGTAGAGTGAAATTGAACAATCTGAAGTTATATGTAAGGCATCGAGTACAAGCAGTAACTTAAGCAGGAAGTCAAATAAAATCAAAATTTTAAAAAACAAAAGGAAAAAAAAAGTGACAAATATTAATGTGAATAATTTTTATATATTGAGCCTGGAAACTGTATTAACAATCATTCAGTACTGAGGAGAAAGCAAAAATCTTCAAGATTCTTCATTTAAGATAGTTTAACTCCATTGGAATCATCTAGTAAATTGTGATTTAAAAACAACAAAGAATCCAGTGATACAATTTTTGCGCCACATTCCGAGGTGAAATTTTGAGTGGTGAATTTACAAAATAAATATTTAAGATCTGATTTAAAACTTAACGACTTTTTTTTACTCAACTTGTGTTGGAATTGTTGAATATCTCGAAAAAGAGCAAATTCACCAAAAATCCATCGACAACGTGTCTACTTGAGTGATTAATTTCACTTATTAATTATTGTGAATTAATTTTCACGATTTGCAAAGAATTGAATTAATTTTCAATATACTACATAACTCTGACTTAATTGTCAAAGAATATTAATTTATTGACTTAATTGTCAATGGTAACACAAGTGACTTAACTGTCACATTCAACAATTATTTAAATCCACTAAATCATAACTGTCACATTATGTCACCATTGACAAATAAGAAAAATCAAAGGAAAGTTAAAGTTAATAGCAAAAACAGCAATAAGAACAGCAATAAGATAACAAAATATGCCACACAAAAAGGACAGGAAGTAACATGATGGAATGTGATGTCACTGACGATTTCACAGTGGCTGACAGTGTAATTCCACAAGTAAGCCAATCATTAACAAAGCATGCAGTCATAGCTCCAGCAGAACTTAAAGCTTCATTTGACTCATATAAGCAAACAGGTGACTTAAGGCACAATGTTGTCAGTGATGGTCGATGCATATTCCTCGCTTGCAAATTCAGCACAAACAAATGACGATAACTGCACAAAAGTCGCACAAGCACTTGACGAAAATTCGGTAATGCTACACAATACTGCTGACCACTTGAATGATGAATTGATGCAACTCACGAACAAACACTATGAATACGTTGAAAGTAATGAAAATGACAAGTTAGAAATGAAGGTAAAAGCTGATATAAGATACTTCAAAAGTCAAATGATTATTTACCTGAAGAATGATGATCGACTCAAAACAATCACCAATGATGCTGCTGTGCATGAAGCAAATCAAATTATTACTGAATGTGGACTCTCGTTGGAGAAGGCTTACATCTCAAGAGCAGTCATCTTATCTGGAATGAAGAAAATAAATAACGTCAATAAATTTGTTAAGTATCTGTATGTATATTTCAGCGATACCTTTACTGCAGAGAGACTTATGATGGAAATGATCCATAAAAACAAAAATTCAGCAAATCCAAAACAGCCAAACTTCATATTCACACAACCGTCGAGCTATGACATCAATAGAGTGAAGAATATTTGCAATGAGCTAAGGAAGGACGGATCAATCAGCAAAGTCTTCATTGAGACGACTCAATAAAGGTCACGCTTAATAAACAGAATCCAAATGATAAGAATGAAATTGCAAGGAAATTCCATGTTCGCACCTTCTCGGACGTAGACACATTAAGGAACAAGGTTCGTGCTAAGAACTTCAAAATCCCTACAAAAATTTATTATAATAAAGATTATTGGAATAATAAATACCCTGATAACAAATCCGGAGAGAAAACTGAAAAGCGTAAAGCTGTAGACGATCCAGAGACACCATCATCCAATAAGAAAAAGCCAAGAAACTGTGATGAGCAGCAATATGATGATGATGATGAGGATAATTCAACAAGCAGTCATGAAATGTCCAGTTCAACAATTTTAAATCAAAATAAATGAAGTCTAAGCTCACGTGTTCAGCAACTAGAAATAAATAATAAGATAAATTATGACATAAAGGAACTTGAACAAATAATCACAACAAAAATCAACATAAATAAATTCAAAATTATTACCTGGAATGTTAGATCAATTCGTTCTTTGAATTCCTTTCAGAACTTTAAAAAGCAGATTGCGGGACTCGTGAGCAGAAACATTGATATGATCATTCTAACGGAGAGCTGGATCGACAGCTATGACAAATTTAATCTCTACAATCTCAATGATTTCAAGATGTATTCATGCTGTAGAAATGGAAAGTCTGGTGGCGGAATCGTCACTTACTTGCACAAAAAATACCAAGCTAAAATGATAAATAATGAGAATTTTAGTTTTATTGAATACTTATCTTTGTTACTTCTCTTAGATGATGTCAAAACGAAAATACACGCAGTTTACAGACCACCAAATGCATCATTTAATCTCTTTTTACAAAAATTTGAAGATCTCTGCACAACTGATGATTTTTCCATAATAACTGGTGACATGAATGTGAACAAATTTAACCAAGACAATGTCAGCGTACAATTTTTTGACGTCATTAACAGCTACGGAGGAGTAATTCGAAATGAAGCTGTCACACGAAACGCAAGCAATACATTGATCGATTACTTTATAACATTAAATGCTCCAGCAAATAAATCGATTCATTCACTGACATCATCTGAACTTTTGGGCTCAGATCATAATCTAATTCTCTCATTTATCAGCACAAAACCACCTAAAACGGAAAATAAAATCATTATGAGGAAAATTTGTAATTATGAGAAATTAAGAGATGATTTTGTATGTGACGAAAACATGTTGAATGACCTACCAGTGAATGAAAGTTATAACTACTTGGTGGGCGCAATTCAATCTGCAATGGAGAGCTCTACTCAATCATCAGTGGTCAAAATAAAAGTTCAGTCATTGCTCCTCCATGGGCAGACATTAGATATCATGTCCTTCACAACAAAGCAAATAACATCCTGAAAAAGACAAAAAAAATTAGAGAAATTAAACAAGCCAACAAATAAACTTAGATCTAAATTGAATGACCTTAAAAAACTTGATTAATACATTGTATTGAGGTATCAAACAGATTCTACACAAATGCAATAAAATGCAATGAAAAGAACTCATGGAAACTAATTAATGAAATTCTTGGTAAAACTAAAAAGCATAGTGATATAGTTTTGAATACACAAATGGCATAATTAGTGATCCGATGGAAATCTCAGAAATTTTTTAATTATAAATTTCTGATGAAAATTTCTCATACATCACATGCAATTGAATATAATGGACCAATCGTTGATGACTGCATTTTCTTTGATGTCGTATCAGAAGAGGAAATTATGAACATATTAAATAATTTAAATGAAAGAAAATCAGCTGGAAGTGATTCGATTCCACCAAAAATTATCAAGCAATTAAAAGAAGAACTGATAATTCCATTATTAATTGTTATCAACAAAATATTTAAAGATGGCGAATATCCAGACGCTCTAAAATATGCAACGATTGTTCCAATTTACAAAAAAGGAGATGTTAATGAAATTAACAATTATCGACCCATTGCGTTGCTTCCAATTATCAATAAAATTGTAGAACGTATAATGCTTGACAGGCTACAAGATTTTATGAATAGCACTGGAATTAACGACTGTGAGCAGTATGGATACAAAAAAGGTATTGGAACAAGCGATGCCATTCAGAAATTTAGTCACGACATTTTGAACTTCCTCGACAAAAATGAATGTGTCATTACAGTTTTTATGGACCTAACATCAGCGTTTGATACTTTAGACCGCAACGTTTTGTTGAAAAAGTTGTCTTACCTAGGTGTTAAAGGTCACGCACTAGATTTAATGAAATCTTATTTTGATAATCGCACACAAGCAGTAAAAATTGGATCAGCAGTCAGTACAAAAGTTATCAATAGAGATGGTGTTGCACAAGGCTCAATTCTTGGGCCACATCTATTTAATGTCATTCTCTTCGACTCTCCTGACATCTCATCATGTCGTATAAAATTCGCTGATGACAATACGATCTACAAAAGATGTAAAAAAGCAGACATTAATGCAACATTATTAGAAGTAGCAAACGATATTTCATTGATGGCTTCTCACTTCAATAGCTGCGGTTTACTACTTAATTTCTCAAAAACAAAGTTTATGATTATGGGAAATACTGGATTGGCAAAAAATGAACTAATGGAATTAAAGATAGATAATGCAGTGAATATCGAAAGAGTGAGCAGTCATAAGTTTCTTGGTGTAATTATTGATGAAAAATTCACCTTAAAAGAGCAATTTGATAGCTTAATTAACAAATTGACTCAAGTATGCAGAGTGCTATCAATAATTAAACATCACTTACCTCGTCAAATGCTTATCGACTTCTTTAACGGCCACTTTATGTCTCATCTTTATTACTGTGCTGCTATTTATGCAAAGTTTAATTCTGATCAAATATCCCGTCTACAAGTATTGCAAAATAGATGTATTAAAAATATATTCAATCTAGACATTCAGCATTCAACAGTGGATTTGTTTAAGACTTATATGCCTAATACCTTACCAGTAATTGGAGTCATTTATTACATGATGATTGTCTACATAAAAAGATCTCTTCTGTTGGATAAGCCAGAGCTCTTAAATTTTGACATTACTGACAGCATCACAAGATCCTCTGGAGAAGTTGCAGCATGTAGATTTAAGAAAAAGCATTGTCTTGGTCTTGACATAAGCTATTTGGGTGTCAGGCTTTACAATCAACTCAGCAAAGAATTGACAGATTTGAGGAATCTAAAAATATTCAAATCTCAGTTAAAAATTTATTTATTAGAAAAAATTGACTTACTGTTTGATTCTCAGCAACACAAAACAAGGAAGATATCGTGAAATCGCATCGTCAACAGCTTAATCACTTTGAAATCACCAAAATATGAAAACTTATCTTTTTAATAATTTTCATCTGTTGTTTACAAACATTTGTGTACTAAAAATTAGAACTCAAATTTTTTTTTTAAAATATTCCAACCGTTAAAAAATTTAAACTTCAAAAATACGTTAATTTAAATCGAATAGTGATTCTATCCGATTATCATATATATAACCCAATTGGACCAGTATTGATATTTTTTTGTAAAAATTATATATTTAAATTTTCAACTGCTAAATGCGGTGTCGTCTCATATATTATTCTTTAATGTAAATATTCCTAATTTAAGCTGAAAATCAAAATTGAGACAGACTAAATAAAATAATAAATAATAATAATAACTTGAATTTTGTTCTACGTAAAAGAAGAAATTTTTTATGGAAAACAAAATTAAAGGAGGAGTTCTCTTCAATGATAGTAATTAGTAAAACATTTATGTGTATGACATGAACTGCATTCACTATTTTTAACGCATTTTTGGAAAAATGACTGTTTCATTCATTTTATTCTACTGGCTGGCTGGCTGGATGAGCTCTGAGATCTCAGAAACCAGACATAGTTAAGAGTTCTGTTATGAAGAATTATCTTCCTATTATCGAGTTATTCCGGCCACGGCTTTTAAAAATCGTAAAAAATCGTTATTTTAAGTCAAATTTTTTTCTTTCTTTTTAAAAGGTTTTGTATTTGTCATTCTAAAAACAGATTTTTCATACATAGTGCATTCTAGAAAGACGGAAGTCAATGATTTTTGATTCTGTTGTACAGTTTATTTAATTTTATTTTTTGCAAGGTTTTTAGTTGAGGAATTAAGGCGTTTAGTAATTTGAAATAATTTCTATTTATTCGATTATTGATCGCCGTTACTAATAATAATAATAATGCTATAAAAATGCACTGAAGTCCCTCGATAAACAACACAAGGACTTTGAACATTTTTTTACTTAATTGAACAAAAACGAAATCAAATGAAACCTTTCTAAAAGGTCAAATAAAATGCAACATTTAATGGTTATGATGTGTGCAGAAAGTTCTAACACTTAATAATGGCTTTTGAAAGAGATATCAATAGAAAATATTTTATGGATTGTTAATGGAATGTAGACAGGTCAAAAGTATTTAAAGTTAAATGGTTTTGTGACACTTAGCAAGTTTTATGGTGTCAAAAGCTTTAGATTTTTTTACATTTAATTGGCTTCAAAGTTATGATGTGCTTGTAGTAATGAAATTAGCTTTTTGAAAAACTTTTCCAAAATAAACTTTAGCCGATATAATTTAGGATAATAGGAGCCGGCGATTTTAGGATAAAATGACTCCATTGTACTTTCTGATGGCATGTAGATTTTTTTATCAATACAATAGCAATGAAGTAAATCCTGAATGTCTGTTTTATATTGACTTTTAATCTTGTTCCTTAAATTTTCATTTATTTTAGTGAGAAAAAATCTATAGGCAGCAAAATATGAAATTCAAAAAGAATTCTTTTTTCCCACCACATTGAACTCTCTCAGATATTCCTGTTCATTGATATGCAGTCAACAGTATCGAAACCAGGAGATATGGTTAAAAGAAGAGCGCAGATAATTTGAAAACTATACCTTGATTCACTCCTGCAGTTCAGTTTTTTCACAGCTAAAAATAAAATCTCGAATAGAGCATGTTTAATGGATTCCTACTCATAAACCACGACTGTTATCTCTGAATTTTTGTTCATTTTCCTTAATTTTATTCATGAAAATTAAAATTTCATCCAATTCTATTCCACATTGCACATGATCCCAAATCGAAAAAAATTTTCAAAAATTAAAAAAAAGTCATGCCTTTTATACCTCATTATTTGAATGCACGATTACAAAACATAAATTGGTGCATCTTCTGTGGAAATATCAAGCTTCTAATCGTTGTCTAATTTTGTCAATCATTAATGAAAGTCACGAAAAATTTGTTTACAAAAACATCATGAAAAAGTTTTCATAAATTTTCCCACTTTCTGTTGTTAGTCTTATGTTTTAATTACTGTCAATAGCTTAATAAACATTCAAATATTATGTTAAAGCTTATAAATTATTAGCAAAATCCTTTATCATTAGGGGAAAATGCAATTAAAATTTTGAAATTTTCGAAAACTTTAACCGTTCATAATTTAAAAAGGCCTTCACATGACTAGCACAAATCGAAAGATTGAGTCTTTATTTACCTTTAAATCATACTCTGGCAATGCCAAAGTATGCCGATTCGAAGATATTTACACTTTAATTTCACTTGTTTTTCCAAATTTTTCCATACAAATTTCCTTGTGCACAAAATTTTTTGAGAGACGATTTTAAATTTTTAATGAAAAATCATGTTAATCCTTAATATTATAAGCTCATATTTTCAGAGATGTATGATTAAAACATGACAAAGCTATTGACACTTTCAAAATAAAAAAAAAATCAACCAATACTTTGCGACCTCTAAAGTCTACACCAAAATATAATTTTTCAACATTTTTTTCGATTTGGGACCATTGTGACATTGTCGAAATTGGATGCAATAAGCCTTTGCGCATTATTCAAAAATTAAGTGTATTAAACCACAGAATCGCAATCAATTTAGTGATTTTTTTTTTATTTATTTGCTTCAATTTCCCCTCTTAAATGTACACGAAATAAAATTTGAGAAACGTCGAAGCACTCAAACATACTTAAACTAAAATACATAAATTAATGCTCCTCGTTATGTTCAATACATGGTGTGATGTGAAAGCATTTCGATAATACACATTGGAATGCAATAAATTCAAACGGAAAATTGTTTGCTGTTTTACCAAGTGAAAATTAATGGCATTGAAATAGAAAAAGAGAGGTGAGCAATATGAGATAATGGAAAAGTGTTAATTGCAAATGAATGGAAGATTGAATTGCATAAATATTGTGTAGTATTTGACTAGTAATTCAATATTGAATAAGCTTTATTGAAAACTCAATTTTAAATCAATTGGATTATACATTGGTTTTGAGTTGATAGAAGGGAATCAATTAAATTTGAAATTAATTGTGATTTTGTCAAAAGCAAACTGTGAAACTTATGTGATTGATATTAATCTATAATATTTGAACTTATTTGCATTTTTATTAAAATTTGTTAGGATTTTCTTTTTGAAACAATTTTGCTTCAAACCTCTTTCAAAAATTAGCTTCCGATTTGTAAATAAAATGTATCCACCCATAAAATATTCCACGAATCACCAAAAGTACCCATTAAAGAAAATTATTCTCTCAACGACAGTAAAATACGACTTTTACGTTCATTGAACTGAACTTAAGCATCTTTGAGAAAGAAATTTATAGCATTTAAAGAGAAAGTTAAATTGATAAATTTAATAACTCAGATAAAGCATTTAAAGTTGAGCTCCTTATCCCTAATTTAATTGAATTTCAACTTCTAAGAATTTCACATTTTACCCTCATTAAAAAGTTTTTATCTCATGAAAAAAAAATAATATGAACATTTCAAACAGAAAAATAAGTACATTATTCGTTTTTTCTTACAAAATGTTGTTGTAGATTGAAAGAATTTTTCCTTTCTTAAAAATTGTGATCGTAATTATATGACGTCAAATATTTAAAAATAACAAAAATTTTTTTTTTTTTGTTATTTCTAAAAACTCCTTATTAAAGAGTTATCTAATAGGGTTTTTACTATAAGGTCTGATAAAATATTTGATCAATGCTAATTTTCAAAAGAAAATCATTTATAAATTTTTCCTTAAAAGTCAGAGAAAAATAATAAAAGAGTAAAAATAATAAAGAATTTCCGGAAGAAGGAAAAAGTTTGGTAGGAAGCAAAAAAATACTGGAAGAAAGAAAAAAAATGTCATTGGTATATAAATACGTAAAAATGTGCAGCATAGGATCATGTTTGTCATCCAGTTTGTGTGGCACCACAAAAAATATCTGCCGTTTAGAAAACAGAATGTTCAAGGACATGTTCTGGTTCATATGTTCTACATTCCATAACCAATGGTAGAATTTTTTTCTGTGTCAAGTGAGAATTTCGGCAGTCCTTCCGGAGTTTTTTTCGAACATTATCTTAAATCGTTGATCTCAATTTCGGCACAATCATAAATTCTCAACTTCCTTGGTCGAGCAACATAAAACTTTTTTCTCTTTCTGCATTTATGACTACATATATATAAAATTTTCAGTGTCATAAAAAAAGCCAAAGGAAAAAAATGAGAAAAAAGAAGAAAAAAGTAAGCTTATTTTTCAACCAGTGTCAAGAGGTTTCCGGTGCACATAAATGTCAGTCTAGTGGAGCAAAAGGAATAAATGAAAAATATATGTTTGTGTTGAATATATATGAGAATATTTCTGGATTTTATAGTTTCAATAAAATTTCAATAAAAAATGCCTTTAAAATCCACACAGAACTTAATTTAATGCTTCATCTTTGGGGCATGAAAGAAATATTGAGATTCTCATGTTTCGAGGGGAAATTGGAATTTTTCTATCAGATTTTTTTATTGATAACTTTTTTTTGTAAATTCGAGAAAAATTTAATATTTTTTATTACAAGCTTGGGGCTATTTTAATCAGAAATGCATAAAAAATGTGAAAGTTTTGCGGAAGCTTGCTCTTTAATTTTAAAAAGTAAATTCCAATGCAGTTGTATTAATATAGAAAGAACCCCTAACATACTCACTCATAAAAAGTAATATAAATATTTGAGTGCTCTTCTAATTTTTACAGCAAAAAACGTAGTAAAAACTATTGAAAAATTATCAGCCACACACATTGGGGAAGATAAAAAGTATAAAATTTTTATTTTATCGTCTTTAATAAAATGAAATAAAAAATATAGAATAAAGAGAAATATTCAAGCCAGCATCAGCAAGAAATTACCATTTAGAGTAGTTGCGAAAACAGAATAAGATGATGAAAAGAAGATTAAGGAAAGAAAAGAAAATCTTTTTTCATGCTTGACGATGCTTTAGCTGATGTTGGCATATCCTCAATTCTATATTATTCTTATATAATCATGAAAATGCTTTCCGTAATCTATTGTACATGAAAACATATATTAAAATGAGATGAGAAAACAATTAAAGACGTGAAATGAAGGGACAGAAGATGATTTATTATCTCTTTTGGATACACTTGTATATGTGATGTTTTGGGACTTTTTGATCAAATTTTTAACATTTAAAAATCAAGAAGCTATCAAAAGGGGATTTTTGGAAAAAATTAAGGAGATGAATGTTTCAAAAATCCTTAGAAAAAACTATTCAACGTCAAGTGTTCTACTTCAACTCACAAACCAGAGTGTGGAACTGATCAAATTAATCAGAAATGATAAAAAAAATGATCAAAAATGATAAAAAAAGATCAAAAATGATCAAAAATCAATTTGATCAGTTCCACACCCTTACCCTTGCTCACAAATAATCTATTGCTGACAAGATCAATTTGATTTGTAAAAAAGCGTGTAATAAATCCAAGCAGACATTGTACTAAAGCATGTCTTTTTTCACAACAATTTTTTTTCTCAAAAATGTATGCTGACAAAACTTTCTCATTCATTGATTCCTTTGAAATGAATCAAAGGAATACAAGTTCCTTCAACTATTAAAATTCATTTTGACAGAACTTCAATTTTGACATAATATTTACAGAACAAATTTAATTTTTTGAAGAAAGCTGAGCATTAGATATAAATTGTAAGACACAAAAGAAGATTTAAGCGTCGGAATCGTTTTAGCTATAATCCAACTTTGATCCATTTTTATTTTCTTTTTTATCAATTCGTTTTTTTTTCATATGAACGAATGAATGAGTAAAATTGTAATTTATTCATGTAAAAAACTGGAACAGCACAAGTATTGATGGAAGAATAATATGCCAAAGGAGAACACAGCAAAAAATGAAAGAAATCAATTCATAAAACAACTTATGACTAAGTAAAGAAAAAAAGACGACAAAAATAAAAAAAAATGTTTTCGCTCGAATATCTTCCAAAATGTATGATTGAAAGCATTTATTTCCTTCGAGCGCAATGACGACGATAATGGAGATATATGAAAGACGACAAAAAAACGGGAATGTAGATTCTTGTATTTCGAAGAATTGAACAACAGAATAAATTTCATCATATACGAATTGAATAGACAACAGAAGCAGCAAAAGACAACATTGAGAGAAACTTAAAAATACATTTAAACTTTTTTTCTTGCTTGCTTGCTGTGAATCAAAATGTAAAGAATTGAAATGTAGATATGCAGACATTCTAGATGTTCATACATGAAAATGGATGATAAAATGAGGAATAAGCAACGAACAACGTGAATATATTGAATTGGAAGGATAATATGATAAAATTTCGCGATTAAAAATGAATGTATTTTATTTTGTAAAGCTTTTAATTTTGCTTGATTAAACATTTCATGATGAGTAAGTTAAAAAACTGTTCCTCGATTTTTTAATTAAAGTAAGTTTTTTGATAGTCATTGTGTTCAAGATTTTGAAATTAAAATCAAGATAATGTTAAATAATTTCTACATAAAATTAAAGCACACAGAAAAAAAAGCTTCATAAAAAATCTGCATCCATTTTTACTGAATACTTCTGTCACCATCATCAATGTGCTTTCATAAATTGTCGTCTAGCTGTGACACAAAAATATGAACCGAAAAAACTAAAACAATTTCAACAAAACGAAGCATTCGATTAACCTCGACTGACTGAGATAAAGAATAAATGAACCAGCATCAAGTCAGTGTTTTTCTTCTTTTCATAACTTTTTCGTGCATCTCTTCATTTCTCATTTCTGACAGAGAATGAAATGAATATTAAGGAATATCACTGGGTAATCCTTTCATCTCTCCTCCTTTCTTTTCTTTTATTTTGACAAGTCTCTTGATTCCTTGACTTTCATTCATTCATTCGATAAATCTGACGTGGAAAAAAACGATTTTTTTCCCCTTTTTTTCCTCATCAAAATCTAAAGTTTGTTTATTGCTTTCACTGACAGAAGATTCATTCATGCTTTTATTTCTTCAAAATAAAAAAAAAATACAAGTTTGTTGAAAGCGATGACGAAATAAAGCAAAACATATCGAGAGGGAGGATATAGCAACAGAACAGACATTTATGTCTGAAAAGAAACGCAAAACTTTTTTTTTGTACTTCCCCCATCCGTTCTTGAAATTGTCTTGTTGATCGACAGCAAGTGAATTCAAGAAGGAAATTTAAATTTTTCTCTTTTTTTGAGGGATATTAAGCGTGAATTGTTGATTGAATGTTAAGTTAAACATATGAATAAAATTTATTTACTTGCTGAATGAAGCTCCACAATTGATGTAAGTTCTCGTTTTTAGTATGGGAGGAAATTTTTGTTCCATTGTTGATGGATTGAATGAAGGCATTATACTAACTTAGAAATTCATTGACAATTTTTCTTAACAAATAAAAAAAAGTTAGACGTTGTTCAGATTCTTTCGTTCTTGGATTTTCTAAGAATACAAGATTCTTTTGGTTAGACAATTGCTGTTGAATGACGTAAATAGAAGTCATCTAGATTTTCGTAAATTCCAAACTTTATTAAAAATTATGAGAGCAAAAATATTCCAAGAAATTAATATTGTAAATTTTCACAAGAACCTCGAAATTTAATATTAAACTTCCACATAATTAAAATTGAAATACGTCATTTCTAACAAAAATTTCTACAATATTAAAGTTCCAAAAAATATACAAACATTGATACATTTCGTAGAATTACTTCAAATAAATTCAAATTGATCTTTCATCTTCTAAGTAAAATTCTTCTCTATAAACAAATACAGCTCATAAATAAACAAATGCTAAAACAACATTAACAATTCCTGTTCTTATTCAAGTCTGTTATCTGATGATGACTATAAATTCAAACAGGAAAATGGTTTCTTTAACCTCACATTTTTCCCTCTCTTTTTCATATACAGTTCCCGAAATCCTTATATTTGCTATTTCCTTTTCATGTTTTCACTTAACAGATAAACATATAGTAAAAAGGTAAAGTGAGAAAAGGATTTTATTTGCTCCTCTTTAATTTACAACATGGTAAGATAAAATAAAAAATGAACTAAAATCTGGGAAAAAGGGGGAATGTCACTGGAAAAAGACGAATAAAACCTGAGAAATTGAAAAATTGAAATAACATGCTTGAAATCTTAACCTCACATCCACAAAACTTACAAACCCCCTCATCATCAGACGAGAAAAGAAAAAAAAAAAAAAAAATTATATTCTTGGCTTGTGTCCCTTGCCATTGAATAAAACTTTGTTAAAATATGTATCTAACATTTAAGAGAAACTTATTAGAATGCGAATGTTAAGAGCGATAAGAAACTAATATGTTATCAGTAGGAAATGACAAGCACATTTTGAAGAATTATGAATCATAAATGTAAATATGATAACCTATTGACCTATTACAAATTCAATGTAGAATGCTAATCTTAATCTTGAAGAGTGAATCATAATAATGATGTAATCGTCTATTTTAAGAATAATCTAGAATTCTATATGCACAAAAAATTATATATAAATAGCAAAAGAAAATTGAATAAAGTCAGTTGCTTTTGGACAGCCAAACAGGAAGGAATAGTATTTACTTAGTAAAAGTAAATTTATTTAAGTAAAAGCAGTTATTCTATCTAGCAATTTTGATGGCAGAACAACAGGTTATGGGCCCAGAAGGAAGCAATTCATTTTCAACGTCTGATAAATCAATTTTTCAAATAGAAAAATTGAACAACACCAACTATTTGTCATGGAAGTTCAAGATGAAGATGTTGATGGAAAAGGATGATTGTTTCGACTCCATTGAGCTGAAAGATGATGAGGAATTGAAAGGTGAAATTTTGAAAAGGATAAGAAAGCATTGCAGTGGATTGCGCTATTGGTTGATAATAGCCAATTAATTCATGTGAAGAAGGCTACTGGAGGTAGAGATGCTTGGAGGAAATTGAAGGAGTATCATCAACGTACAAGTTTGTCAAACCAGATTCGTATTAAAAAGAGGTTGTATAAATACGAATTGGAGAGAGGTGAATCGATGCGTGTTCATCTTGACAAAATATTTCGAGATTTTGATGAGTTAGCGGAAATGGATGCTGCTTTGGATGATAAATCAGCTGTGCACATTTTATTGTCAAGTCTCAATGAAGAGTACGATGCTTTGATTACTGCATTAGAGGCATGGGATGAAGGAAAATTGACATTACATGCTGTTAAAATGAAGTTGATTGAGGAATTTGATAGACGATCGTCAATGTCTATTGATCAGGAAAATATTCTGGAAAATCGTGGTTTGAGAGTTAAGGAGATTGAGTGTCATTTTTGTGGAGAAAAAGGACATGTTAGACGTAATTGTAATAAGTATATGGAATGGAAAAGGAAAGGCAATGATTGCCAAGATTTGATAAGGCATTTTTGAATAAGGAAGTGCGATTGCTAAGTTGACTCTGATGTTGCGTGTATAGCAAGAGTTCAATGACATTTGTTGTGATCAAATGATTGGTAGCAGAATCGTGTTAAAGTTGGCTGTAGTTTTTGGAGATAAAACTAACAGTGGTATTTTTTGGAGAAGATTATGTACGCCCTGTGTGCTAAGGAAAAAGGAGTGCATAATATTTTGGAGTTGATCAGTTGAAGCTGAAATTAAAGAACTAAGGCGAATTCAAGAGAGTGTATTGAATTCGAGAAAATAAGGAGAATTTAAGGAATTCAGGAGGAGAATCATAGAGGAGTATCGATAAAAGCTATAAGGAATTTTGGTGGTTGAATGGCCAAAAGCTGGTTTTATGCGTTTTACCGGTATATAAACGTGCAGGAGGAGCTTGATATTCAATGATTCGAAAGGATAAGGAACAATTAAGAGAATTAAACGGTGAAGTTTAATGATTTTTAATGAAGAGATGTCTAGTTAAGGCATGTTTGAGCTATGGAAGCTTGTTGGATCCACGGTGAGTTGGATTGTTAAAGAAAAAAGTCATGGAGAAGTGACTGTATCTAAGGAGGTCTAAGAAGAGAAAGGTAAATTTAGAGGCATATAACTGGCGTGTAGAAGAACGTGAAAACTTCTGACAGAATTGTATGCTGAAACGGATGATTAGCATCATGAGAGAGGTTTGGAGGAAACCTAGATGAGTAATCGAATTCAGGTGAAACAATATGGAGTAGACTACGACGAAGTATTTGCTCCAGTTGTAAGAGCAACAACATTTAGAATAATGTTATCAACAGCAGCTGTTAAAGGATTTAAAGTTAAGCATTTTGATGTCAAAGCTGCATTTTTAAATGGAAAAATTGATGAAGAAATTTATATGGAACAACCAGAAGGGTTTGAAGAAGGCAATAAAGTTTGCAAGTTAAAAAACGGCTTATATGGTTTAAAACAAGCTGCAAGACAATGGAATAAGGAAGTGCAAAAGGTATTGAAGTACAGAAAGATGAAAATGAAAACTTTTTGATCAATCAAAGGAAATATATTGATAAAGTAATTGTAAAGGCGGGATTAGATAATGCAAAATTTCTAAATATCCACTAGATCCGGGATATGAAAAAATTGAATGTAAAGATTTTAAGATTATTGAAGATGGACCAATTAAAGTTTTTGAAGATAATCAAAGTTGTATCAAAATGACGGAGAATCAAAAATTCAGTAATAGAACAAAACATGTTGATACAAAATATCATTTTATAAAAGATTTAAGAGACAAGGAAGAAGTTTTGGTGAAATACTGTTCAACATCTGATAACATAGCTGATATGTTAACAAAACCATTGACAGGAGAACGGATTAAAATGTTAAGAGAAGCAGCAAACTTAGTAAAATAAATTGACTTTTAAGGAGGAGTGTTAAAATATGTATCTAACATTTAAGAGAAACTTATTAGAATGCGAATGTTAAGAGCGATAAGAAACTAATATGTTATCAGTAGGAAATGACAAGCACATTTTGAAGAATTATGAATCATAAATGTAAATATGATAACCTATTGACCTATTACAAATTCAATGTAGAATGCTAATCTTAATCTTGAAGAGTGAATCATAATAATGATGTAATCGTCTATTTTAAGAATAATCTAGAATTCTATATGCACAAAAATTATATATAAATAGCAAAAGAAAATTGAATAAAGTCAGTTGCTTTTGGACAGCCAAACAGGAAGGAATAGTATTTACTTAGTAAAAGTAAATTTATTTAAGTAAAAGCAGTTATTCTATCTAGCAATTTTGATGGCAGAACAACAAACTTTTCTTAGTGAAAAAGTGGCATACCATGAATGTAAGAAGATGTTTTGAATTCTCTATATATTGTGTCTGTAACATATGCTGAATAAGTCGACGTCTTGATAGAGAAAAAAGATGTAGAGCACATAAAAAATGTTGCAAGGTAAGGAAATTAAGATAAAATAAAAAAAAAATCAAACTTTTATTTTAAAAACCGCGACCATAATATAAATAAAAAAATCTCTTGAATTATGGCTTTTTCCAAAGGTTAATTTTTTTAAATTGGAGCTTAAAGCAAACCACAATATAAGTCAGAGCTTATATTACTAATCCTAGACTTGATGAAATGCTAAAACAGAGATATTCTCATGAAAAAGAAGCTTTAAAGGCCATAAAAAACTATCTATGTAGATTTTTTAAGTTTTTTTTTTCTGTCGCTATGACAGATTTTTTGTCTTCATCTGCAGCATGAAATTTTCCTCTTTACATCTCTTTTATTTAAATTATTGATTTTTTTCCTTTATTTTTTATACTTTTTATACGCCTAGAAATTCTTGTCTTGTCATGCTTTTTTTAAAGCGTCCCGACAGCTTTTTCTTTTAAATTCTTCTCCTACTCTATTTTCTGTTCTAGTCAACTGAACAAATAGGCATCTACAATAGGAAATCGATTCGAAAATGGAATTTTTCTCGTTCTATTTTTTTATATATATATTTATTTATCTGAACTGATTTGACAAATTGAAATATTTTTCAAGAGGAAAAGTTATTTTTTTTTCGGCTTCCCCGTCACGTCGTGAAGCAATGCCAATAAATTATTAAAAAGTTCAGACCTACAAATGGCACTATTTTAATGTAGGGTGGATGAGGTAGATGAATATTAAATTTTGTGGAACTCTTAAAATTATCTCTTCTTCAGAATTTTTCCTCAACATACTCCATTTTTAGTATCATAGTTCATGGGTAAAATTCTTTTCTTAAAAACTAGGTTATTAAATTCAAAGAAACTCATCTCAACAAATGAAAAACATTATTCAGTTTGTAAGGCATCTTTGTCATAGCATCATAGCAATCAAATGGTTGCTATCTTGAATATTCTTTTGTAGGATTCACAAAAGGAATCTCAGATGCTTATTCAGTGACATGGATTAATCTTAAAAATGCCACAAACAAAAATATCCTGGATACATCCCTGCAGAGCCTATATCAATTATCTAGTATATCTAAAGCATTCCTCAAAAATTAGCAACATACACAATAAAAAGTCTTCTTATTCTTCATTTCTATACAACTCAGCAGGGAGGAATCCATAAATTTTCAACAATCTACATCAGTTGTTATTGCTGTGATGAGAGTTAAATGTAAACTTCTTCCCACAATATTATGTTTTTCTTCGTCTTCGGCTTCCTTTAATACTATTGTTATTGTTATTTGAATTCAATAACAAGAAAGGAAAATATGTTGATGAATAACAATAAATAAATAAAGAGAAAAAAAAAGTTGATGAATGAAAGATCAACAGTACAAACAAGTTGGCATTTACTTTATTTATTTCAATTCTTATTTGATTCCAGCTGATTCTTATTCTTATTCTTTTGACTCTCAATTATGTTCATCGTTTTAAGGGATGCATAGTACTGACACTGCATTGTTACTTGTTGTAAGGGCTTTTTATGGAGTAAGACTAAAGAGAAGAACATTTGAAATGAAAAATATGCAGGGTTGTAGCTTTGATACCAATATATATTTAGTGAAAATACAACTCAAAAATTTGTTTAATCCAAAGTTTCTGAAAAAAGTTCTGTTTAGACTAAAATTATTTTAAAAAAATTCTAAGAAACTCAAATTATGAAGTATGATTCAGTATAAATTTTCTAATCTCGCTTTTATACTTCTTCTTAAACTCCAACATCATTCAGCTAGAAGCTCGTCAAACAACACTACCAAGTAGCCTTCATTCACAAAAAAAGAAAAAGCTTTCAAGAGCAAATGATGAAACAAGAATAAGAATTTTTTCCTCTCGTTTAACAGAGACTGTGTGCTTAATGGATTTACAGCTTATATCTACAAAGTTATTGTGGACGATTGTCTATCTCTTACGACAATAAATTTTTCAAGTTTTGCGGAGAATAAAATATTTTTTCAATTTATAATTCTGTAGTCGCTACCCATGTCTACTTCCAATTTTCTTTACTTCAACTAAAATGTCTTTCAAGATGATGAATTTGTTAAGCTTTTCCAACAAAAAAATTATATTCAACTTTGGTCTTAAGATAAAGATAAAAAATTTAAGTTCAGATTTTCAATTTACAAAATTGTCAATTTTTCAATTATTTTTAATTGATTGATTGACTTTCGAGCTCATTTCTTATATACTTGTGAAAATTTGTGACAAAAATTATTGAAATTGATATGAAAGACATAAGTCTGCGGGGAAATCAAAGTTCAATTATGTTCTTTGAATTTTTTATTAGCTGGAAATCTTATTCGAAAGTATATATGGTTTATAATTTTAAATTCACAAGAATATCTAAAGTATTCATTGAAGCTAACTTAAGTTAAAGAAAGCCATATTAAAATCCATAAACAAAACGCACCAATCAAAAGAAAAAGGTGCGAAAAAACTTCAGAATTGAAATAAAAAGATATAAAAAGTAGCAAGGTGAAGGTAAATGTCAATGGATAATCTTGAATTTCTTCCAAGAAGGATGAAGATGTAGGTGATAATGTAATCCAATACCTGCCTTTTGATGCGAAGCCATTCGACAAAGTCTCTTTAAAGAAGTTACTTCAAGTAAAATGAATAAAAGATTGAATTATTTAGCAAAGGTGAGCTTTTTGGGAAATTAAGTAGCTATTAAATTATTTACATACTTTGCATTCTGAAAATCGTTGAATTCCTTTTTGTAAAGATAATTAAATAATCAGCAATGTGAAGTTTTTCAAATTTTTAGCTCAATTAATTTCTTGATATTTTTTTTTTAAATTACTAATTAAATATTTTAATGCATTAAATTCACAAAATAATCAAATTAACCTTGAATAAATTACCTAACAACGCGATATAAAAACATAAAAATCGTAAAACCTTTTAAAATACACTTAATCCCTTTTATCATTTCTTTTTGTTATTTGACTCATCTAAAATTCACCCATGCCATCCAGCCTTTAAATTACATCATTCAAGTTATATTTTAAAGCTAAATATTTTGATTAAAAAATCGTTTCAAAAGAGATAAAATTCATAAAAAAATTTGAAGTATGTGATTAAGGATTTAAGCAGTTCCTGGTAACATAATTTACTTCCTCAGGAAAGGTTTACAAAGGCTTTGATTGTGATCGGCAAGCCAATGTGTATAAAATGAAATTTATTAGGTATCTCACTTAACTTCTGTAAAAACAACAGCGGAAATGGAGAAGGGGAGAAGCTTCTTAAAATTCAACAGCAGATTTTGTGTTACAGGGTTGAATCTTTAAAAAAACTTGATATGAAATGATACGAATTAAGATAATACAAAATGACTTCAGAAAGAATCTGCGGAAAATGTTAAGATAGTTGAAAGTCCTCTAACTCCACCTCTGACAAAACACACACAAATATTTTTAAGTATATTGTATATCACGAAGTGGATTATCTTTAATGGAAATGTCGTAATACATGAAAGAAATCATCTTCACTGCCAAAAAACCTTTCATCCTAAAATTCACTTGCCTTCTTCTTTTTCTACAATCGACAGCTTGGGAAATTTATTGCGTTTTTTCTTTCTGCTATTTTTACTCGACCCACTAAGGCAATTGAAAAAAATGTGCGATTGAAAGAAAGGGCTTAAATCTATCCATCGTTCCCTTTTACTGACTGCTTTAAAGAATTTTTTTATAAAAATAGAACGAGTGAGGATTTATTGAGAATGAAAATTAAATCCTTCTTTCCTCATTTCCTTCATCTCTTAATGTTTATTGCTTAATTATTTTTCTCTCTTTTTTGTATGTTTTGTTTAAATTGAAATGAGGCTTATAATTTAAGAGAAGTAATCAGCAAGTAGCAAAAAAGGCTCAATTGTAAATGTTTTTCAATACTTTTTCTATTCTCTTTGTTTATTTTTTAGACAAGCGCTTAACATTTTTGAATTGGTGGAGAATATAATAGGAAAAATATCTAATGTGATGAATTTTGTCTCAATGTCTTATTAAATTGGAAAACAATAAATGTTTAATGGAAAGAGTAAAGTTTGAATTTATAAAAAAAAATTAATTTTTATAACTTTTTTAGTAAAACAAACTAAATGTTGATTTAATGTATTTCTCAGAGGGCGAAGCCGATGTTTCTCGCCAAAACAGTTTTTTTTTTCATTTTTTGGTAACATGATGCAATCAAAAATTATTTTTTGTTATTAGATATGTAGCTTATTTAAAATACTATGATTCTGTTTCAAAATTTTTAAAAAATTAAGCATAGTAAGCTCACAGTTTCAAATTAGTCGTCGGCTAATTTGAAATTACGAGCACATTAAGAGTGATATTTTAAAAATTTTGATGAAGAATAATAGCATTTCATATAAGCTACAAATCTGATAACAAAAATTCATTTTAGATGGCATCATGACACCAAAAAATGAAAAAAAAAACGGTTTTGGCGGGAAAAACCGGCTTCGCCCTCTGGTATTTCTTATGAAATCATACTATAATTTCAATAAAATATGTTAAATTACAATAAATCAAAAACTTTTTTGCAAATAAAAAATTTTCAAAATTTCACAAAGCAAAATTTGCCATTAATTTCCAATAAAACTCTTTCAAGCAATTAAATTTCAATCGAATATTTTAAACAGCGCCTATCTCATTCACAAAAACTCAAGAATTTCTAAAAATTCTAATTATTTGTATACATTTTATTTACATTCCATTGATGTTAAAAGCGAGAAGGTTCCTCTATCTAAATTAATCCGATAAAAATGAAAGATAGGAAAAGAAGACAAAGAAGGAGGAATTTAATAGTGAAAGCCCCTGAAATCGATCATTTGAGGAAAGCCCTTTATAACCCTTCTCATTTTGAGCTATATCCTTCCACATGAACAGTTTATTGTATTTTAATTTTATGATATATCCTTAATTCTCGCTTTTGAAGCCATTTTTACGAGCGATTTAGAAATCGTTTTTCTTCTACAGTTAAGAAAAAAAAAAGAATTTATTGCATCGATGATATACTTATAATAAAAATGAAAACAAGAAGTGAAAGAGAATAAAGAAAAGGATTGAATTGGAAAGGTCTTTATGAGCTTTATTTTTCTTTTAATGTGAACGAGATGCAATAATGATGATAAAAATTTTTTTAGGTCTCTTATCAACCCTCAAAATATGAATGAAGTTTTGTGAAAGAAGATGAAGTTTAAATATTTGTTACATCATCAATGGGGGTTACCGCAATAAAATTTAAGAGCCTTTTGCCGAAAATGTATATACAATTATCTGTCAGATAATCGTGAATAGAATTTTTTTGTGGGATTAAGACAATATTTTTTTATAAAGAACTTTGTGAATGAGACCTTAAAGTTTCATGATTTGCTATCTTAGTTCGTGTTTTTCTAGTCGAAAACAGAGAGCGAAGCCGGTTTTTCCCACCAAAACAATTTTTTTATTTTTTGTTGTCATGATGCCATCCAAAATAAATTTTTGTTATTAAATATGTAGCTTATATAAACTGCTATGAATCTACATTAAAATTTTTAAAATATCACCCTTAATGTGCTCGTAATTTGAAATTATCCGACGGCTAAGAAGGCTAAAATTAGCTGGCTTAGCCGTCGGCTAATTTGAATTTATGAGCTTACCATGTTTAATTTTTTAAAAATTTTAATGTAGCATCATAGCATTTTATATAAGCTTTTTACATAATTAAAAAAAAATCAGTTTTTGATTGCATCATGTCACAAAATAAAAAACTGTTTTGGTGGGAAAAACCGGCTTCGCCTTCTAGTCGAAAAGCTTTAGTTTGGGCTCGATATAATTGCTTACAAAATTTAAATAAATAAGCTCAACTCATTCTTCAAATTTTATTTAAATCCCTTTATTAATTTTAATTCGGAAATTTTCTTTAATTTCTTAAAGGTTTTACAAAAATAAAGAAAAATTAAATTTCAATAGTTACTTAGTTAAAATTCAACGTCAAATTAGTTTCCATATAAAACTTACTATTAAACATTACTTTCCAATTTTTCATCCAAACCTTCTTTTTCCTCCTTTTCCCAATAAATACAACATTTGTTGATGTCATCAGCTTTTAGCACAGTCAATAGAACAAATTTATACTTGTGAATGACTGACTACAAAATGCCAGCTTTCATTTTTTTTCTTTTCTCAAATCATTCCATGATAAAATGCTTTTACCAGACTGCCAAAAATGCTCACTCAATGGAATATTTAATTAACAGTTATGCGAAGTTCCATCAAATCATGCTGAGCTTTCAGAAAGTCTGAACAACTCACAGATTGCGCAAGAAATTCTTTTTCCTTCTTTTTTTTCATTTAATTTCCAATTCATCACGACTTGTGTAGTTTTACTCATTCATTATTTTGTTAGGGATTTTTTGAGGGGTGGAAGATGAAAATTGATTGGTCAGGTGTTGTTACAAGGTAGGGTTTGTTTGAGGTACTGAAAATGTAATTATTTTTATGCTTAAATTCTGAAGAATTATTTTAAACGTCAACAAGGGTGGGTTCTGCTTTTTAAAAAGAAAATTCGCAAAATAATAATAATTTTATTGTATAAAAAATTTAGTTCTCATTCCTCCATACCCTGCAACCTCCACACACCAAAAACAAAATCTACAAATCTAAATTAAATTGGAAATGAAGATAAAACTAAAAATAATGTAATTGCATGTTGCAAAAAGTTTTTCAATCTGTTCTCATGACATGATAATCTAATATTGAGATGGAGAAAATTTTATGTCAATTCACATATTGGTAATGACATCAAAATTGAGAAATATACAGACACTTTGCACTCTTGTGTCTGTTGGAGATTGAGAATTGTTATGTGAATTCTATATTCATATTGACATTGATTCTTTACACATCACTTGACATTTAACCCCTAACAATGAAGCTGATATGGTTTTAATTCAATTATAAAATTTTATTTTTATTACTTCCCATATATCTGGATAATCGTAATGAGAATTGCCATTATGTGGATATATTCATTCTATATCAATGTCGGTCTTGTTAGCTATAGAATCAAAATGGCTCATAAATTTCCTTAATAATTGCTCAGAGAATTAAATTTCTAAGCCATGTTTATATTCACAATCGACAGCATGTCAACCATTTGTTCAGCATTATTCCAATATATAAATTTGTATGTACATTATAAGGATCTTGTTAGTGTCAAATCAAAAATTCAATCTTGGCTTAGATGAAAATCAAAACATCATAAATGGAGCGCAAGCTGTGTAAACTCTAATTTCTATCCGAATCAATTCCCTTTGTAACATTTGTTTTGATGGCTGTAGCAAGTGTGAAAAATATAAAAAAGAGACATACAAAGGCGTTACAATTTTCTAGAGGAAATTAGATGTGAATGACAGAAATTTTCTAGTTCATTGGACATAGAATGTGGTGTGTGTATGCGTGAAGCATACAATTTCAAATAATATTAAATTTAATTTTTTTAGAAATATTATGCATGAAAAGGGAGCAGCCAGCATTAGCACAATATTTCTATCTTTGGGGAAGAGCTGCTCGTGATAAACGCCTATTTTATCAATTTAAATTAAGTACATTTAGCCTTTCATAGCTTGTGATATCATATATCTCTGTGAAATAGCAAAGAGAAAATGAATTCATATGTGCTTCACGATGTTGTATATATATTGTGGACGAGCATGTGGTGCTTAATTGTGATTGAATTTGACCTGAAATAGAATTTTATTTGATTTTATCCTCGATTTTTGAAGATTGAGGTTGCTAAGCTTGAGTCTAGAAAATATTATGAAAGAGACAGAGTTGGTTTTTTTAATTATTTAAATTAGTTACAGATAGTTATCAAGAGGATACGAATGCTCATCTGCAACAGCTATGGACCAATAATTTATGAACTATCGTTTGTTGGTAATTAAATCTTAAGATTTAAAAGCATTTTTGACCATTGCATTTTCATAAATTTTAAAATCATAACTATAAAGTGAATGAAAGATGAAATATATTTTGAGTTTTCAGCAAGTATTTGATCTGCATATGCATTCACATAAATTAATGTAATTTATATGTAGGCAAATGGAGATTTTGATTATTTTACAAACACGGAAATTTCTCAACCATTATTTTAATTATTTTATTATTGATAGAGTTGAAACTCTTAAAATTTTCGACAGAAAATTTTTCTGGCATTTAAATAACTTTCTGTTCAAAAATACAGTTCAGTAAACGAAAAATAAATTTTACCTTATCAACATGTCGCCTCACGTTTTGTGGACATTGAATAACTTAAAAGTACTCTCGCACATTAATGAAAATGGTATGAAGTATATTCAAATTATTTCAGTAATAAAGTGTTTGTATTTTGCAGTATTTTATATTAAATTGCGGTATACATTCATTCAGACTTCCTCGTCGAGTATATAAATTATATTAATTGGCATATATAATGTCATCAAAATATGTTAATAAAATACTGAAAAGGGACCGAAGCATGCGACAAAAGGATCTGCTTCATTTACATGTTCATTAGCCTGCTCAACTTTTTGCTTTAGTTAATTTTAATCTAATCTAATTATAGTGAAATTTCAGAGGGGACACGTGTGGAACGCATATAAATAATGAACGAAATAGGAACTAAAAGACAGAAAGTGATAATTATGGGAAAATACAGCATTAATTAGATACAAATAATACCAAAGCTGATGACATGAAATTTGTGTATGAACTGTGGTTTTTTTAACTTATGAATCCGAAGGCTTTTACGTGACATGTGTATTTTACTCGTACACGGTTCCATTTTCAAAAAACCTAATTAATTTAAGTTTTTCGGATCATCAACAGCTAATCAGACTAATGAAAAGAGTGTAAATAAAATTAACTCGATCATCACATCATGTTTATGTTTGAGTCAAAAGCATGCAAACGAGATTTTTAATTACAAAGACTTTTTTATGAAATGCGCATTGCGTTTAATTAAATTTTGTGATTAATTTTTAATGAGACATTGAAGATATTTTTAAATTGCTAATACGTAAAAATTTTTAAATTTGGAAGTTGCAATCTTTGGAATTAATAGAAAAAATCTCAATTTATAAAATATCTAATAGTAAAGTCTTCAAAATCCAACATCAAAACAACTACTTAAAAAAGTTTCTTAGAACTTCTTCCTTTTTATCTTAATATAAATAATTTAGTTAAACATCAAACAAAATTTAATAAGAATGCTTCACTAAAAATAATTTAATTTTTCCTTATAATTCTCTAGCTCTTCACCTGTTTCTTCCTCTATCCTAAGTTACTCCATAAAATTCCATATTTATTGTAATAGACAATTTAAATGATAGATGTTTTCAGTTTATAAATTTAACGAGACTAAAGCAACACGAGACGTCGTTAAACGATGACTGTATCAAATCCAGGAAACTTTTCTATTCTCTCCATTGTTGAAGATGAACGTGCGTATGTATATACGTTTGTACAGCGGAAATTTTAAAGTACATAAGCGCTTAGCAACAGCAGTCAAAAACGTGACATTTTCGTGAAAATTTTTCATAAAAAAAATGTTGGAAAAATGAGCAAATATATTTTTTTCAACTCTAATGACATCGACTTGACAAGCTGTTTGTGTTCATCTATGTATTTCTACTAATGTCAAATATATTTTTTGAATTTAAAAAGCGCTATATAAATAATTTCATTTAAGGTAACAAGGTGAGAAGAACAATTTGAGAGGCTTAGAAATGAGACTTAATGTCGCAATTGAATGTAAAAATTTATGCTTCGAACTTTTTTTTTATATATTTCACTCAAAAATTTTCCTTCTTTCCTCACTTTTTAAATGCCATAAACATCAATTTTGCTTATGCACGAGGAGTTTTTAACACTTTTAAAATTGTATGAGGAAGAGTTATGTAATAAGTAAAAAGTTTCATGTGCGAATGTTTGAGAGAGAAAATTTTTAGCAAATTTTTAAAATAAAAACTTTTGCATGTACACATCTAGGATGGAGTGATAGGTGTAGAAATTTATTGAAAGGATTGGTGGCTGTTAAATTTATTGGTAGGTTAATATAATAATTTTTCAGTAAGATTTCAATTTCAAATTCGGTTGTGTCAAAACAATAAGAAATAAATAATTTAATGATTTTCAAACCAAACCACACTTAAATATAAAAATTTCCTCCATTAAAATATGATTTTTAACTTGTAATTTTTTTATTACTTAATACAAAACTTGATCATTCAAATATAAAATGTGAATTCACACAAAAGTTATGGCATGATACATACAAAATTAAAGTGTGCAGCAGTGTCTGTTATTTCGACTTAAAAGCCATTCTTCAAAGCCATAAATTTTCCAATAAAGAAAAATTTCACGGTCAATAATTTCTAAAACTGTCATCGACCGCAATTTACGTCATCTTGCTGTTGCCATTCCCTTCATTTTAGCAAAACAAAATTCTCGCTCGTTTTTCAAAGCAAAACATTTTCTTTTTTTGCAATGATTGATGTTATTTTGTTCTCACATTACACATTGTATGTACAGCAGTAGAAGAATGGAATGGAATGGAATGAAAAAAGTTTTTGTCTTCCTTAATACAAGCTCATATAATTTTTTTGCTTCTTTTTCCTCCCATTTTTTGTACTTTTTATACTTTTCTATGTTAACATGTGAAAATGTGAAAGGAAAAGAAAAAGGAAAAAAATCTATTTGTTACTTACACTTAATTCATTTTGCCAACTCGAACATTTCTCTGGTGCTTTAATTTCAATTTCCGTACCAGCATTTACAACGCCATCCTGAATGATATTTTCAGTCACTGTTACACATTCATTCTCAATTGTTGTTGGCATATATTGTGCTACATCTATCGAAATGGACGTGCCTCGAGGACAGCTTAATGTAATGGGCTCATGTTCACAACCAGTTCTCGTATAGGTACGTAAAGTTTGCGATAAAAGTGCTGCAATAAAAATAGAGGAAAGAGAAAATGAGAAAAAGTAATAATATTAAAATGGAAATGACAAAGTTATAGTCTTAGTGCTAATAACCAAATGGTGCCAAATGTCTATTTGAATTATATAAATAGCAATAGCCATGAGAATCATAGGCAATTGCTGGATAAAATGACTGTCGTGTCTGATCACACAAGAAAGCTAAGGAACACAAACAAAATATTGAAATAAATTTATTGGAAATAAATTGTGAAATTTTTTTCGTCCATTTCATTATGTCAATACTTGAAGCCGATTATGCGATAAATCGATAAAATGTTTTTACGGTCACATAATGTATATCCATATGAATTGAAATAAATATAAAATAAAAATTGATGAGCCACATATCTGACATTGTAATCGAAAGCAAAAAATTAATAATTAAGATCAAGCATACCTTTTATCCACACGTACACACATAACAATCATAATTAATCATTTTCAATTATCGGTAATAAAATGAATCAAAAAAATATCAGTTTAATTCAGATTTTCTCTGACAAAATGTTATAATTTTTGCATCACTAATTGAATTTTCATTAATCCATCGTTTTTACTGAAGTGATAAAAATGCAGATATGGTGATGAAAATTTTTTATTATGGTTGAAAAAATAATGTTTAGTGACTGTGGTTGTCTATAGTGTTGTGGCTTTAAAGAAAATTTAATTTAAAACTTGGTCGATTGATTGATTTAATTATAATATTTAATCGTCTTTTATAGTTTATTATTCTTTCTTTCATAATTTGAGAATCACTGAAAATTTGTTTTCTTTACAGCTCAAAAAATTCAAAAAATCACAAAACTATTAAATTCCCATGAAAAACTAATTAAAACCCATTTCCAAGAAGCTTTATTCATGAACGAATAAATAACAAGCAATAACCAATGTCATTAAAACAGACTAACGAGGACTATGCCATCATTATACAGAGGATTGGCAATGTGGCAAATGTATCACAATTTCTATCTATCTCTATTATATTTAATGTTTAATTTTTTCTTTCTTCTGCTCGGAATGGCATCGACACACAAAATATCATAGAGAACAAATGAGATAAAAAGCAAAGAAAAAATGGTTTGCAGGGGAAAGATGGTAATTTACTTTATTTATTTATTACCATGGTTTTCGCATTTTTCATCATTGATTTATATTATGAGCATCATCATTGTTGCAAAATTTCATATTTTTCCTCCAGCATGTGGATGTGTGTGAGTTTCTAGGGAGATATAAATCTTGCAAGGAAATTACACAAGTTGAAGCAATTCTTCTCGTTAACTTAGGCCATTATATAGTATGTATAACGAGTGAAATGATTGAAGTAGGTCAACAAATAAAATATTCTACGGTAAATCAGACAGGATGATGTATCTTCCATCTACACATCAGTCTTTATTCTTTGATGTATGAAAGCTAAGTTAATTCATAAATCTCAACCATCATCATTAAAGATTAATGAGCAGCGAAAAAATGAGAGAGCTTCAAAGTTTGTCTGTAAAAAATATTATTCTTTTAGCAGAGAACCTTTGGCATTTAAAAAAAAAAGTTGGAGAACTTCTCTTAATTTATGTTTTCTTAACAGAAAAGTGAACCTTCTTGGAATTTCATTTTTTTTTTTTTAATTTTTAGAACATTTATATTTTTATCCTATTAAACTAATTTTTTCACCAAATTTAAATCAGCAAGAAAGCGTTTAAACAACTAAGTGCATGATCCAAATGCTTTGAAATCCAAAAAATAATTGAAATTAAAAAAATAATCATTCAGAACGTACCCAAAATTTACCTTGAAAATTGGTAAACACATAAATTACGAGTAAATTTGGAGTAAATTCGTAAGCACAGCTTTCGAAAATTACCAAATCTTTCAAATTTAACATACACGATGAATTTTCTTATCATTAAATTTGAATATTTAAACATAAACACTCTTTATGCATACAAAGACACGAAGAAATTTTGGAAGAAGGAGATGAGCCTTCACCTACCATTCCATATCAATTATAAATGTTTTATTGTTTACTTTATGAATATGTGTCTTTTTATACGCAGAATAAAGCAAATATGGTGCCTTAATATCAACAACAACATCAACAAAATACGAGTAATTAAAAGAGTCTGCGAGTTATTATTGTTATTATTATTGTAAAATATTGTTGGTTTATTTAACAAACTAGCAACTAAGTGAGTTGGTTATTCAACATTACAAAGCTTTGAATAAGTTTTTGAGCGATGGAGGCAAATGAGAAATTTAATTTTCAAACTTGCGGTGATAATATAAAGTTGATTTTCATCATGGAAAACTTTCTACCCAGTAATCTAATTATGAAATTTATGAGCTTGTAATTTAATCAAGTATGCGTTTGCAATCGAAAAGGTTTGATTAGAATAAGAATAAAACATTGTTATTATAACAAAATCGATCTACAATTTTACAATATATCAACTTTTTGGATTTAATTTCCTAATAATATGATTTTAACTCTTTATTCATTTTTTTTTTTAAAAAAAAAAAAAAAAAAAAAAAACATTTAACTTATTTAATACCTACCATTAGCACTTTTTATGGCTTCTTGAAGGAAAAAAATTATACAGGGTCAATTTTTCGTATATAGATTTTTCTAATTTTTACTTTAAGACCATTAAACAGAGGCTAGTTTTAAAACAAATACCAACATTATAACACTATAACTGGCAAATACCAACATTATAAAAATTTTAAACCATTTTTTTACTTAATTTTAAATCATTGAATAGAAAAAAGCTACAATTTAATTTTAAAATCCTTTAAGCTATTTCCTGGAAATTATAAAAAATTCATTAGAAAAATATTTCGGCTTTTATTCATCAAAAGTTTTTGAAAAATATATGCAATAATAACATCAACTAATGTTATTATTAAAAACATAAAATAAAATTTGTTCCAAAAATGTATGTAATTAATGTTCTCTTAAACTTTATTATTTTAATAGTTTTCAAAAATATATCTCATATTCAGACACAAATGAATGAATTTTAAACAAAGCAATTCAGAGATAAAATTTCAAATTCAATGCAAATTTTAAAAACTAGAAAAAATATAAACATTGATAACAGTTATTTTTGCCTAACAATAACATATGAATGTGAGTAGTGAAATAAATTATAACAGCTGCAATTAGACTAATAAAATTTCATTTTTTATGATATTTGCTCATTAAAATGTGCTACAAATTTCACCCCTCTTAAAAAAGAAAGCTGCTCTAAAACTCGTCGTCATCATATTACACAAATAAACATTCGCAAGCGAAAAATATGTGCAAAATTAAAAACTTTTTCTCTGTCTATTTTCATACATTCATATATTTATGGTGCTAATACTGTCCTTGCTTATTTCTGTCCTGAACATAAAAATTTATTCTATGCATTTTCAAATACAGATTTTTATTTTTTATGCAACATTATTCATATATGTACAAAAAAAATTTATCATCGTATTTTGAACTTTAAACAAAGCTCTTTTTCCAGCATATGATAATGAAATTTTTAATTAGTTTTGAACATGATTCAAAAACTTTATATCAACAGATTCCGAAATACATAATCATTCTAAGAGTTTTTGATTTCATTTCCAGATAAAAGCGTTCAAAATACAATTTTTGCTTCACCAACTCGCCTCGTATTTCATTGTTTATTTAAAATGCAAAATTTTCTGGTGCATCTCATGATCCCACAAACAAATGAATGCACGAGGGAGAAAAGAAAAAAAGTAAAATGAAATTGAAAATTTGCAGCGATAGAGGTCATTTTAGAATTTAACATATCTAAACTGGTTTGTATGAGTGGGTCAAGTATGTGATCTAGGCTAATAAATGCAACGCAATTTCCCTTCAAACTTATTAAACCTTAAAGTTAATTGTGTCGTCAAAACTTTTAAGTTTCTTTGACAAACATTTCATTTTAGGATTTTTTTAAAAATAAGAACTGACAGTCAATCAAACTGAAAAAATTTACAACATATCCTAAATAATCCACTCCCCGTAAAATTGCATCGCTACATTCATTTTTCTCATTTATATGCATAATAATTTGCAATACACTTTTCAACATTATTGCATTTTGTTTCGACACAATGATGATGATGATGATCATGACAATAATGATGATTGAATGATAAACTATTTTGCTAATCTTCGTTGTACATCTGCGGATTTTATTTTTTTTTTTTTTTTTTGTTCTGTATACAATGATTTGTACACATTAAAAATGTTGCACATGATGATAATCTATGGGGGATTTTCGACACTAGCTAATTTATTTTATGAAGCATTTCATTTTGATCCTGAATGAGGTTGAATATAATTCAATATTTAAAGGCAATTGTTGATAAATGTTAATTATTTTAACCGATTTGAAATTTCATATTTTGTACGGATGAGATAAAAGTCAATTGATGTTTTATAAATCCGGAGATTAATAAATATGAGGAAATGTTTGTGAATATGGCGAAAGCTAATTTGTCGTTTTAGGAATGTAGCGTCCTCGTCGTCGTCGTCGTCGAGCTACACATAGTGTATACGATGTCTTTGGTTTTATTGGAAATGGCCCTTTATTTCATCATAACTTAGCTTGAATACAGACTACAACTAGACTTAAAACTTATGAACTAACCGACTAAAACTAACTAACTATATATGAAAAAATACGAAATTCCATTTCTAATTTACAAAAATCCATAACTATGAAATTTTTATATATTTAAAATTTTCCTTACATTAAAAATCATTAAATTCTTGTTTAAGTAGGTACTCAAAACATACAAAATGATGAATTCTAAAGAAAATAAAATGGCACTCAATTAACTTCTCATGATAGTCTTTTGAACAAACATCTACATGCTATATGCATGTATTTATGTCAATTTGCTTTTGGAACTGCCACTCATGTCAACTTTATTATATCAACTTTTCCTTAGAATTTCCATTTTAAGTATCAGCACAAGAATAATATAAACAAGACGAGTATGCACACATAGAATCTTATGTACATTAATGTACAATCCACATAAACTTAACCTTTTTCTCTTAACATAAAAGAAAAAGATAGAAGAGGAAGGACACAGACACACACAAACATGTATCTTATGCATTGTGGTATTCATTTCACACATCTTTTGCTCTATAACTCAACTTAAAAATGGAAAACCATATACGAATCTTTTTTTTTTGTTTGCTAAAAACTTGTTTTTTCTTCTTGCTGCTTTTTATGTCCTTTCAATTCTTTTTTTTAATTTTGCTTTTTTTTCTTTAACAAACCTCTGTCCTATGCATGGATGATATTATCGGATGATTATGTGAAGAAAAAGGGACTCAGTGACGAAGGGATTTGGTCTCTGTTTCTTTTTATTAATGCGACACTCTATATAGATGAATATATTTTTTATATCATCAGTGTATTTTTTTGTCTGAGGGCACAATTATAAAGGAGACATTTGTATGCATAGAAGCGACATTCAGATCTAGTTATAACTACGGAATGTTGAATAAAAATTAATGGATGGGCTTTGTGGGGATGATGATGATTTTTTTGTGTTTGTCTTGTTTGAATACGTTGGGTTAGGATTGTTTTAAATGCAGAGTTGTTGATTGTTATTTTGATTTTGTGTGGTTTAACTGATCCTTTTTTTTTGTTTTTGAAATTACAGCTTTCAGCTTTTAACAATTAAATTTTCAAGGTTTAAATTTTTTTCTCAAAATTTACTTCAACCCTGCTTTATTTCAATTATTCAAAATATCCATAGAAACTCAACCATCTAGCTTCCTCAAATAAGGATATATAATAAGAATAATAGGAATCCAGAGTACATTCCTCAAATAACTTTTGTCTGAACAAAAAATAAAATCATCTCAAAAGAACCAAAAAAATGGGGGGAAAATTAGAAGCTTTCAGGTTTTTATCACAATCAAAGAAGATTATATTAGAATAATTTATGTATATTTTCAAATGTATAGTTGGTATAATTATAATTTAAGTTAGAAAAAGAAGAGACGGGGATTTAAATGAAATGTGAACAAAAAGGATTATCAAAAATAAAAAGGAATGAAACTTTAAAAAGAAATTTAAATGAGATAATTATAATAATTTTGAAATTCATTCGCATTATTATTGAATTTGAATTTATCATATTCACACCGTTTCAAGTTGTGAATATATTGATTTCGATACACTTGAAAAATCGTTTTTTTAGTTTTTTGGCGCCAAAACTCAAAATTTTCATAAACTGTTCGGTGTGAAAAGTTCGGCCTCAAAATTATCTACAAAATACAAAAAACCGCATTGAAAAAGGTTTTGATGCCTCCGGACACGACTCCAAATAGTGGTGGTGTATGCTTACAAGCAAGTTTGTTCCTCGCAGAACTCAAATACGAAAAAACCATTTTATGTCAAAAATGTCTCAAAATGTGCGCATTATCACTCAAATGTGCACCTCACACGTTGGTGCCGATTTATGTAGATGGATCTGAGAAATTAACGAAATAGTGTGTTTTTTAAGCATTATTTAGCCGATTATTGCAAAATACATTTAAAAAATTTCACAAAAATTGCGAATTAAACTTTTTTGATCAAAATCAATAAAAAATGAAGTTTTGTTGAGAAAAAATGCAAAAAAAAAAATTTAGCCACCAGTACACCTCCCACAAACCTAAATTTTGGAAAAATTCGTGTGGTTCACTGTGTGGATGGATTTTTGTAAACTTTTCTGTTTTTGATCAATTATTGCGAGAACTTTTATGGAAAAATACCAAAAATATTTTTAAACCTATTTTGGTCAGTCAAAATCTCGAAAAAGTTCAAAAAATCGGCATTTTTTGGACATTTTGCCCTCCTGTGCCTATAGTTCGGATTTAAAAAGTCTAAAAACTTCTGATTATTGTAGCTTATTATTAGACCTAAAAGACGTACATACATTGTCATATCCGAAAACATCAATTAGTGCTTCAAAATTAAGTCCAAATATGAAAATTTTCGATTTTTTTAGGAAACTTAATTGTCAATCTTATGCAAAGCGAAGCTTTGCTGACCCGATCGAGACTTAATCATCAATCTTATGCAAAGCGAAGCTTTGCTTACCCGATCGAGTCTTAAACTGCAATCTTATGCAAAGCGAAGCTTTGCTGACCCGATCGAGACTTAATCATCAATCTTATGCAAAGCGAAGCTTTGCTGACCCGATCGAGACTTAATCTTCAATCTTATGCAAAGCGAAGCTTTGCTGGCCCGATCGAGACTTAATCTTCAATCTTATGCAAAGCGAAGCTTTGCTGACCCGATCGAGACATAATCTTCAATCTTATGCAAAGCGAAGCTATGCTGACCCGATCGAGACTTAATCATCAAACTTATGCAAAGCGAAGCTTTGCTGACCCGATCGAGACTTAATCATCAATCTTATGCAAAGCGAAGCTTTGCTGACCCGATCGAGTCTTAAACTGCAATCTTATGCAAAGCGAAGCTTTGCTGACCCGATCGAGACTTAATCTTCAATCTTATGCAAAGCGAAGCTTTGCTGACCCGATCGAGACATAATCTTCAATCTTATGCAAAGCGAAGCTATGCTGACCCGATCGAGACTTAATCATCAATCTTATGCAAAGCGAAGCTTTGCTGACCCGATCGAGACATAATCTTCAATCTTATGCAAAGCGAAGCTATGCTGACCCGATCGAGACTTAATCATCAAACTTATGCAAAGCGAAGCTTTGCTGACCCGATCGAGACTTAATCATCAATCTTATGCAAAGCGAAGCTTTGCTGACCCGATTGAGCCCTAATCTTCAATCTTATGCAAAGCGAAGCTTTGCTGACCTGATCGAGACTTAATCATCAATCTTATGCAAAGCGAAGCTTTGCTGACCCGATCGAGACTTAATCTTCAATCTTATGCAAAGCGAAGCTTTGCTGACCCGATCGAGACTTAATCATCAAACTTATGCAAAGCGAAGCTTTGCTGACCCGATCGAGACTTAATCATCAATCTTATGCAAAGCGAAGCTTTGCTGACCCGATCGAGACTTAATCTTCAATCTTATGCAAAGCGAAGCTTTGCTGACCCGATCGAGACTTAATCTTCAATCTTATGCAAAGCGAAGCTTTGCTGACGCGATAGAGAGTTTTGGAACGGTGTGAATATGCACATGAAGCGTGATCCGCTTCATTACTAGTTTCAATTGAATTGCTGTCTGTCTTATTAAAGTTTTTAAGCTCATGTTTTGAATGAAAAATGGAAATATTTCTCATTGAAAAGCTTGTAGTACTAAATTATACACACAAAAAAAGTTTGATTAAGATTGATTGAAGCTGTTTAACATTATTTTGGTAATGGGATATTATGAAGGCAATGAAAAGTTATGAGGATATATATGCTGGTTGATGATAAAAGGTAGTAATATTGTTATTGAAGCATTAATGTGATAAGTTTTATTTTGTGAATTTTTTAAGTTTATTAAGTTTTTTTTTTTTTTATTAAAAAGTTTTTTTTAACTTTCCTAACAAAAATGCTGGCATATCAAACTTTTAAATTAATCAAATTTTAAAAAGATACATTCGCTAACGGACAAATGTAATTTTTGAAATAAATTTCACTAAATGACCAATGTTTTATAAAATATTGCAAATAATCCTCAAAAAATTAATGAATATCCAAAAATAAACTATTCATACCAAAAAAGTAGCAAAACTCATTAAACCATCACTCAAAAACCATAATCTTAATGATATTCTGCTTATAAATCCATTTCATACCAATTTAAATGTAATTTATTATTCCAACAATTCATTTTTCAGCATAAGCGAAAATTTCATTTATTCATTTTTAAAATGAGAAAATCAAATTAAAATAAATTTGATAATGCTCATATCATCATAATCGTATCAATAAATTTCATTACTCTCATGTTCTTTCTTATTTTTATTCTATATGTTGTGTATTATTGTAAAATATATATTTTTAAAATAAAATATCGAAAAATAGAAGAAAAGACTTACAATAGATATTTTTCTTTTGGACAAACTCTTGAAAATTTTTAGCATTTTTTGTTGCAGTTTTAATTTTCCTTGTGCAAGGAATGGGCATTTCATTTTTTTGACACTATAATTAAGTAATATTTTTTGAATTTTAGCTCCATAAGTATTGCTATTATTTTCAACAGTTTGATTGACTTCCAATAAATTTCAACAAGAATTAGTAACATAGAATTTGAAACTTTTTTTAAATACCTAGCACAAAACTAAAAAATTTTCGGAAAATTTTACAAATCTATTAAATATTTAAACTCATTTTTTTGTCATAGAAAACATTCATTTGAATTTAAAATCTATTTTTAAAGCTTAATTCAGATTATACAAGTGTCAACATCTTTGCAAACAGTGACAAAATTCAAGCTTAATACCATAAAAATTCAAACCTCAACAACACATTAATTACCACCTCTTGCTTCCTTTCCATCTCAATGAGGAAAAAGAAAATTTATTTTATTATTTATTTTCCTCTTCATTTAATTCTTTCATGCTTGTTTATTTTTTCCTCTCTTTCCACAAATTTGCTGAACAATCTTTTATGTACATCTTGGAAAGTGTGTATATGCTTTTCATTGCATTATTGCACACAATATTCTCCACATATAATGCTTAATAATTTTCTTTACCAAAGATACATCTACAGTCATTTTTCCTAGCATGCATTCTCGTTTTATATTGCAATAGCTTAACATAATGGAATGAAAGATTTCTTTCTTTCGTCTGCTGCTTTGCTTTTGTTGCATTTTTCAACCTCCTTATTCTTTTTTTTATTATATTTGGAACTTAGGTTTGTGGCATGAAATCTCTTATCTTATATGAAATACACCACAAAATAAGAAGAACAAAAAATATAAAATTGCATTTCTTGCATTTATTATCTTGTGATGCTTTTAAAATTCCTATATTAATACATCCAAACAAGTAGAAGATGAAGAAAAAGTAGTAATAAAAAAGGAAATGGTGAGCTTGTAGGAAATTGAATTCCAGAAGGAATGAAATAGAACTTTTTTGTTGATCTGTGGCATGCTCAAGAGCTTTTTAAATTGTTGTGCAATAGAAGGAAATAACAAATTTTATATTTTTTGTGAATTGCATGGCAAGGTATTTGCAAGATTGAAGGAATGAGATGAAAAATCTTGTTGAGGTTTTCTTTGCCATAAAATGTGTCACTTGAATTCCAACAGAAATAAAATTTAGATTTGTTTAAAAAAGAATCCATGTGTGTCGTATTGTGAATTGACAATGCAATGTTAAGTGATGACTGGTTGACTTTTAAAACTGTAAAATATGTACGAAAAAAGAACTGTTTGGTTAGGCAAACGAACCATAAATTAAAAATCTTATTTTCTATCGAAACGTGAGTTCATTTCCTACCAAAATCTGTAATTTCTACATCTTAAACATAACAACAAAGTAGGTAATTTCAAAAATAAATCCATCAAAAATCAAAAATAAAAGGAAAAAATACTAAATTCTAAAAACAGAGTTTCCACCAATTTCCAATCAAAAACAAATCACAAAGCTTATCTAAACAGAAACCACTTAAATCTGTAAACAAGGTATAAAACTTTTTATTCGGTCGACTACCTTCGCATTACTTACAAAAAAAAATCTCTCGAAACTTCCAATAAATCAAAGCTCTACGATGCATAGTAATGAAATAAATATTTTTTTACAGCTTGTTTCAAACGAAATTCTTTTTAAAAGATTCAATAGCACACCAATAATGCTAAGTATGCTGAACTTCTTAAGGATTACTTCTTTTTATCTCTTATAAAATTTAGTATTATTTTAAGATAAAACAAAAAAGATTTAATCAAAGCAATTTAATCGAAAGATTTTTTCTGCTCTTCTCCTTTTTATCTCCAATATCAAATAAATTTTGAACGAAGGCACGAAATGAGCTAAGAAGAACAGAATAAATTTAAATGAAGGATTTTTAAGGGAGGAAAATTGATTTCACTTTAATTATGCTAATAAATATTGCTTGTCTCTCTCACCAATTTTCTCTCTCTTATTCCACTTGGGATGTTTGTAAGTGGCGTCCAAATTAAGTTGATTCATTTTTACATTTTTTAGATTCGAGTTTTAGTGAAATTTTTAAAAATATTCAAACGTCTCAGGCCTAGTTCGTCTTTAAACCAAACGTCATTTTTACTTAAACCCCATCAAACAGCCTTATTCGATATTTAAACTGGATGTTTGCTGGAAATAGCATATAAATAAATATCTCAACAAGAAATAAATTTTCAGAAGCATAACATGAAAGGAAATGGTGGGAGTGAATAAAAGATGTTATAGAGTGTATGAGTGAGTGAAACATGAGCATATAACAAAATTTTATTGCTTTTCATTTTTCATCATCATGATGCTGTTGGCCTTTTAAAGACTTCGTTCTGTATTTGTAATCACTTATGAGCTCTTTTTGAAGCTGTAGGAATTGTTGTCTTTTGAAATTAGACGCATTTTTGATCTGCTTATTAAGCAAAATTTTTTATGTAAATATGCATTATTTTATGTATGCAAAGAGATTTGAAAAGATTATTTTTTTAAATTCATAAATTTTTTTTAAATATTTTTTTTTTAACTTT
The DNA here is from genome assembly GCA_026123125.1 of Chironomus striatipennis. NCBI lineage: Eukaryota > Metazoa > Arthropoda > Insecta > Diptera > Chironomidae > Chironomus > Chironomus striatipennis. The sequence goes on along the minus strand of CM047393.1, from coordinate 956,536 downwards.
ATAAGATATCTCATTAAACTTTATTAAACTAAAAGTATCTTCCCAATATGATATTAAATCAGAAACAATAACGAAAAACTCAACTTAATCCAAATCGTAAACATTTTATAAGTTCCAATAATATGATTGTTAAGAAAATCATCAAAAACTTTGGAAGTAGGCGTTTGAATGAGAAACCCACATCAAATTAAAATTCATAGTGAATCGCAAAATTAATGGATATCTTTTTAAATCCTTTTTGAAGAAATTGCGATTTAAAATTCAAACTTTAAATTTATTTTTCATGAGATTGTTGAGAAGAATTCAACCTCCTCCCACTAATTGTTTTTCTTTTGTTTTAAATAAATTTTTTTTATTTAATCTAAAGCATAGAAAACCAAATATATAAACCAAAATTCCTAATTTTCATCGAAGTTTCCGTAATGCTTTGGAACTTGGCTTGTTAATGGATGATAGATTTTATCAAATTTTATTATGTTCACGAGAGTAAATTGACATCAATGGACATATCCCAACATGTGTAAACATGCATTTGCCTTGTTTAGAGATGAGACGAGAGGAAAAAAAAAGAAAAAATGTTTTTTTATGTCGATAGCAGTATTTAATACATATTATGCTCTATGGAGGACAAGGGGAAAAGGTTATGTAGGAGAGAGGTAAGACAGTTACTCTCTTCTCATTCCATTATTCTCATTTATGCATAATCGTATGCATAAGTGAGAATAATTAGTTAGAAATAGAAGAACCATCGAAGTGTAACAACATGTGTAACAATAAATATTATAATAAGAATAAATATAAGATTATAAGATAAGGAAGATAAAGTGTTCTTAATTGTTCATATCTACGTCAAATGGGCTTAGGACCCACAGACACGTGTACCACAGGGTACAGTGCCCACAGTGGTGGCAGCGGTGATTTAATATCGATTTGAAGTGGTGTGTTCAAAATTAATTAATTGTGAACTAATAAAAAATAAGAAAAAACTTAGAAGATTTATCTTCAAATGAAACAAAATGATAAATAATCATGAAGTGCTGTGTTTAAAGTGCTGAAAATGTATAAAAAATCACCAATTAAGATTTTCTCGTGCATTTTAAGAGAAAAAAAAAGAAGAAAACTAAGAATTAAAAATGCTAAAAAGGCTACATTTGTTACATAAGTGTAGAAAAAATTTGAAATCTGAACCATAAAAATTACAAAGAAAAAGAAAAAAAAAAACACTTACAGCGGGAATTTAACACAAACTAAAAATTCCAGTGAAAAAATATAATGAATAAGAAGGAATGAAATGATTTTAATTTGTGAATGCTATATGGTTGAGTGGAAAAAATATGCTGCGACGAGACACCAAATGCTGCGATTGACGTTTCTGCACGACTACGAAATGATGGATGTTTGGAACAAGAAATCCAGGGATGATCAACACATTCAGCAGGTGAAGGGAATCAATGCAACTTAAGAAAGTGTATTTTTATATTTTCCTTTTAAATCAAAATGTTCATTTAATAATTTTAATTTATCTAATAATTAAGATTGAAAAAAATTAAAATTTATAGAAAAGAAAATATGATTAATGAAAAAGTTGACTATTAAGTTTGACATACGATCAGGATATGAATTTTGATTCATCTAGACGTATGAAATTGCATAATTTTTTTTAAAAAAAAAGAAAAAAATATAAAATAATAATTTTCCATGACTTGTAAATATATGAGTTGAATACATAGCATTTAAATTTCTTTAAATAAGACTTTAAAATTTTTTAGAAAGAAAAATTTTAAAATTTTAAAACTTAAAACTTTAAAAAAAAAAAATTTTTTTTAAGAAAAAAAAATTAAATTGAACATAATTAATAATTTTTCTTTGAATTGAAAATATGGCATATAAATAGAAATTTTATTAGTTGATTAACTCAGTAGAATTTGATACTAACATGAGTGGATTTTGTGTCGTTTCTTTTCTCTCTCGCTTCGTTGAATAATTTCGCTGTGTGTTGAAAATATTTCTCTTGTAAATGAGTAATGAAAAATCAAATAGCCAAAAACAAATTGACATATTTTCTACTCCAACTAGTAGTTTAGAACCGAATTTAAGAGAAATTAATCTGAGATCAGGGGTTAAATGGGTAAATACTGTTTGGAAAAAACGGATTAGGAAAAAAAAGATAATTTTCAAAAAAAATTCGGAAGAAAATAGTCCAGAAATGGCACATTCAGATACCGAAATAGTTAGGTTGAAAGAACAACAAAGATTAGAACAAGAAAAAAATTTGGCTTCTCAGCTTGATAAATTAGATTTAAAGGATAAAGAAGAAAATAAATCAGATGCTTCAAATTCAAACCGGATAGTAACAAACAGAATGTTGGAAGACGTGCTTCATAAATTTAGAACACAACTTTCGGGGGATATTACACGTGAAATTTTTGCATCAGGAAGTAAAGCAAATAAAGAAAAAGATGAGTTAGCGGATAAACCTGTAACAATGGAAGCATTTAGTAAATTATTGGATATTTTGGGATCAGAATTAACACAGGCATGCCATGAAAAAATTGATGCAGAATTAAAAATGCAAGGGTTGAAAAGCTCAGATAAATCAGATGTTCCAAAAGAATCAAAGGGATCAAAAAAATCAAAGGAATCAAAGAATTCAAAGAAATCAAAAGAAACGGACGAGGAAGAAGATAAAGATGATGATCTTTCCTCAAGTGATGATGAAATAAATGATTCAGATGAAGATGATTATCCAAATGATTCAAGTTCAGATTCGAGTTCGGAATCTGAGGAGGAACAAAGACCAAAAACGAAGGAAAAAACCAAGAAATACAAGAAAAAGTTCAATAATTCTTTAGCAAGAACACGACAAAATGCATTAATGGCTGCTTCAAATATCAAGGAGTATAAACAAAAGAATTATAAAGAATTCTTATTAGAAGTTGAGAATATTGTGAGAATTTACAGTGAGGATAAAGAAAGTGTTCAAATCATATTAGATACAGCGTCGTTAAAAATTGATAATCCGTTGATAAAAGGTAAAAAATTTAAGAATTTTAAAGAAATGAAGAAAGCTGTTACTGATATTTCAGCAACAGAATTGGATTATAGAACATACACAAATAAGATAGCTCGAGCTTCACAAGCTTCTGATCAGACAGTTGAGCAATTTGGAGCTTTTATGGCACATTTGCTTCAAGAACAAACAGCAGCTTATCGTAGAAAGAAAGAAGATAAAATGTCAGTGAAAAAGATGCAGAAAGAATTAAATGAAATGAGCGAAATTGCAGCTCAGAACTTCATAGATGGAATCAGTATGAAGTACAGAGAGGTTAAGGCAAGATTACGTCTAAAACCCTATTCTTCTTTAGCAGCTGCTATTGTTGAAGCTAAAATGATCGAAAAAAGCATAGAAGAAGAAAAATCACGTGCTTATGCTCAAAGATCAGAAGAGTTCAGATTAAAAAATACATCTCAAAAACAACATGATCCTAAATTCAATAAAAATAAGAATTTACAAAATAAAAAATATGGAGATAAAGGAAACAAAGCAACAAAAACAGAAGCATCGGGATCAGGAAATGGATCAGCAAAATACGCAAAAACACCATTAAAATGTTTCAAATGCGGGAAAATGGGTCATAAAAAAGCTGATTGTCGTGCACAAAACGTGGAAAATGCAGAAAAAAATGAAGTTGAAAGCGTTCCATCTTCAACAGTTGCATGTTTTAATATCGAATCAAAAAACTAGATAGATCCGGCTGTAAACCAGCCGGAAATTGGACAGATTCATGTCCAAAAATTAATATTAAATTTGACGACAGAGTCATAACAGGACTTATTGATACTGGCGCAGAAATCAGCCTTATCAAAAGAAAGGTGGTAGAAAAATATTTGGAAGAGGAACAAAAGATTAAACCTATTTACTTAGAGGGCATAGGATTAGGTAGATTTAGGGTAGATTCGGTAATAAAATTAGTGTTATTTAATGAAGTAGTTTTTAGGTTTAAGATTGTAAATGATAATGTAAAATTAGATTATGATTTTGTTATTGGAATGGATTTTTTGAATCAAAATGTGTGCAAGATTGATTGCTCAGACAAATTATTATTAATTTCAAACAAACACAAGATTTATTTCGCACAAAGCGGAGACACTACATCAAAATACATTAACACACGTCCACCAAGACCATACAAGAGTATATGGTTGATCAGCGGTGAAGCTGGATCGGAAGGCGACGACGAGAGTGAGGACTGCTCAGAATCTTCGAATTCAGATACTGTTTCTGAAAATGAAGGAAACTCATCAAACAATGAACTTAAGAGTTCGTTGGTAGATGAACAAGATTATTCATCGGAGGATGAATATGAGAGTTCATCGGAAGGAAACTTTGAAGATGATGAAGAAGAATGGATAGATGCCCGGGAAAATCTATCTATTGACGACATCATCCAAGAAGAAAATTCCTTGGAATCTGAGGATCTATTTGATAATGAGTATCAAAATAGGAATGATCTTCTGGAAGAAGAATATCAGATTCATGCAAGAAGTATTAACATTGTTAAAGCGCGCATTAAAAGTGAAAATGGAACGTTCTTGGTCAATAGGATGAGGTTGCCAGAGAACTTAATTATGTCTGAAAGCTTCGATGAAGTAACGGACGGTAAAGTTCGCATTTTGATTGTGAACTTGGGAGACTCAGACGTGAGACTCCGGTTACCTGAGCTAGAAGTCACAAAATATGACGTTGTTCAAGAAGAGTCGTCAGAGACATTAGAAGATGATAATTCAGCGAGGATTTATAGAATTAGCAAAGAAGAATTGGAAGAAAGAGTAAGAAAAATATATGAAATTCTTCCTAAGTCTCATGTAATGTCGAAAGATCAAATGAATCGAATTAAGGACGTAGTTAGGGATTATGCTGAAGTTTTTCATCTGGAGGGCGATAAACTTCCAGAAATTAAAGGATTAAGTACAGAAATAATAATGAAGCATAATAAGCCAATTAATATCAAACAATACAGAGTGCCTTTGCATTTAAAGGAAGAGTTAGAGAGGCAGATAAAAGATAATCTTAATGAAGGCATAATACGAGAATCAAGATCAGCATACAACGCACCTGTAATTTTAGTTCCCAAACCGCCAGATCCAGTAACGCAAGAAAGAAGATGGCGCATGGTCGTTGATTTTAGACGCTTGAATGAAGCAATTGAAAAGGACAGTTATCCAATTCCTAATATAGAAGAGACACTGCATAACTTACATGAAGCGAAATTTTTTTCGACTCTAGATTGGTATATGGGTTTTTACCAAATGCCAATCCGTGAAGAAGATAAGCACGTAACTGCTTTTTCAGCGAATAATAGAAAGTATGAGTACAATAGATTACCAATGGGAATTTCGATTGCACCATCCAGTTTCATGAGGAATGTTAATGTTATCATGAATGGACTAACTGAAGAACAAACTCTATTATTCCTTGACGATATTCTAGTCAAAGGTAAGTCTATTAAGGATCATGACAAAAACCTAAGGATGACATTGGATAAGTTGAAGATGCATGGTGTGAAAGTGAACACGAAGAAGTGTATTTTATTTGCAGAAAATCTAATATTTTTAGGTCATAAAATAACACCAAATGGAATCTTTCCAGATGACAGAAAGATTCAAGCAGTAATAAATTGGCCGACTCCAAAAACTGTAAGACAAGTTCAAAAGTTCTTAGGACTTGTGATGTACTATAAAAAATTTATTCCAGGATATATGAAAATAGCAGAGCCTTTATATGAGTTGACAAGAAAAAACAAGGCTTACAGATGGACAGAGATGCAGGAAAATGCATTTCAGATACTAAAAGAGAAATTAACATCACCTCCAGTACTTGCAATACCAGATCCAGACCCAAAAAATCCGTTCATACTAATAACTGATGGATGTGATATGGGGTACGGAGCAGTTTTAGCGCAAAAGCAACACGGAATTGAAAAACCAATCGCGTTTTTTAGTAAAGCCGTGTCAGAGAAAGACAGAAGAATGCTTAAAAACAGAGCATTTGAACATGAGTTCAGAGCATTATCTGCAGCATGCAAAGAATTTCGATATTTTTTGCGGGGAGGTAAAAAATTCATTGTATATACTGATTCAAAAATATTAGCTCAAATTAATAAGAAAAGTTTCCACGAAAATGAAAATTATGCGAAATGGCATTACGATTTGATTGACTATGATTTTGATATCAAGTACCGTCCAGGCAATAAGTTACAAAATGCGGACGCCTTGAGTAGAATGTTTAGAATTAGAACTGCAACAGAGATTGAACGAGCTTTAAAAGAATGTCATGATTCACCACTTGGAGGACATAGAAATGCAATAGAAACATTAAACAAACTTAAGTCATTAAATGTAATCTGGCCAAAAATGGCAAAAGAAGTCAAAGAATATGTTGAAAAATGTGAAGCATGCCAGAAAACAAAAGTGTCGAAATATACAAAAAAACCAATGATAATAACAGATACACCATCAAGACCATTTGAAAAAATTGCTTTGGACATTGTAGGTCCGGTAAATCCACCTTCAGCAAAAGGACATAAATACATTTTAACAATCAGAGATTTATTTTCAAAACATACTAGAGCAATTCCATTATTCACACAAACAGCCGATGAAACAGCAAAAGCTATTGTAGAATACATAACACATTATGGTGCTCCAGAAAAGATTTTAACAGATCAGGGTTCGAATTTTATGTCAGATTTAATTAAAAATTTATGTAAGAAGTTTGAAATTAAGAAAATAAGAAGTACAGCGTTTCATCCACAATCAAATGGATCTCTTGAACGCTATCATCGAGATCTCAAAACTTATTTAAAAATATTCACTACTAATGTCGCTGAATGGGATGAATTGTTGGGTTTAGCATCGTTGGCATTGAATACATCAAAGAGTAGAACCACTGGATTCACTCCTTTTGAAATTGTATTTAATCATTCAGCTAATATTCCATCGTCGTTTAAAAATACTGTAAATAGACCAATTTATAACTACGATGACTACGTAAGTATAATGACAAATAATATTCAAGCTGCATATAAAGCAGTAAAAGAAACTTTAGAAAAATCAAAAGAAGAGACAAAAAAGAGTTATGATAAAAAGATCAATGACGTTAAATTTAAGGTAGGTGATAAAGTTTTAGCATTAAATGATAACAAGAGAATAACAAGACAAAATGCTTTTCCATTTAAATGGGTAGGACCGTATGAAATAGTAAGAGATTTAAATAATTCCACTTATGAATTGAAAGTAGGAAGAAAAATAATTACTAAACATGGAGATCAATTAAAAATATTTAAACAATAATTATTTTAGTTGATAAGATTGCTTTTATAACTAATTTCTGAAATTTAGATTGCTTACTAAACACTGTATACTAAAGAATTTCTATAAAATTGCCATTAAAATAAATAAGTATTTTTAAATTTGAATTTCTTAAGAATAAATAAGTTGAATTTAAAATTTTATAAAATAAATAGCCACGCTAAAAAATTAAAAGTCTTAAAATGATAATAATGAGTAAATAGTTTTAAAGAAAAGAACACTTGGAAAATTTTTATTTTATAATATAAATATTAATTATTTAGAGACTATTAATAATTATACAGAAATAATATTGATAAAATATTGATATGAAAATATGAATGTATGTAAAATAACAAAAAAAAAAATTTTTAAAAAATATATGTATAGAACAGCCAAAATTTTAAAGGAGGGTGGAGTGGACAGAGTCCTCAAAACCACCAAGGGAATGAAACATCCAACCTGCTCCATGAAAATGCGCAGTTTCATTGAGGGGGGTGGATGTAGGAGAGAGGTAAGACAGTTACTCTCTTCTCATTCCATTATTCTCATTTATGCATAATCGTATGCATAAGTGAGAATAATTAGTTAGAAATAGAAGAACCATCGAAGTGTAACAACATGTGTAACAATAAATATTATAATAAGAATAAATATAAGATTATAAGATAAGGAAGATAAAGTGTTCTTAATTGTTCATATCTACGTCAAATGGGCTTAGGACCCACAGACACGTGTACCACAGGGTACAGTGCCCACAGTTAGATGAAAGGAGAATAAATTTATGAAGTCGAAAGCCATAAAAATCGATGCCGCATTCTTTTTAGCTTAGTCATTGGCAATAGATTCGATCGAGTATACATTATGGAGAGTTTAAAATTTATATTTTTATTCATATATATGAAAATTTTTATTCATATGAGATAAGCAAAAATGAGGCACATTGTTATGCAAAAGGATATTTTAGCTGCATTTTTTTGAATTATGCTGATTGTGCTGCTACCATTTAATAAGATTGAATGTTTCTTTTTAGGGTACTATTCGTATGTGGCATCTTGAATTTAGTTTGTGAGGAGCTAAGGCGTTTAATAAGAATTCAATTTTATCTATGTCCTAATAATTCTGCAAATTTCTAAAATTCCATAACATCGGTTCAAAATAGGGTTTTTCATAGTTACCCTTCAAAAAAATATTAACTACGAATAATCCCCAAAAAAAAGTTATTTTGTTCTGATTGAAGTACTAAGTCATTGTTGCTATGGAATTTTTATCTTTTTAATGTCACATTTTCTTCACAAAAGCTTATTTTTTGTATGTGAGCTAGACAAAAAAAAACACTTTTTTTTTCCTTGAATGTACTCAGTTGTAGAAAAAGAGAAACATAAGCAGCTTTTTTGGAAGCAGTACTGAAAGTCAATTTTTTTAAACAAAAGCACAAACATGAAAAGGAAAAAAGAATGGAATTTCCTGTTAAAATGTTTGCGATCAAAGCAGTAGCTTTAAAATGCTTCTTCCTCAATTCTCAGTCAAGTGAAAGGAAGACTCTGAGATGTTTTTGGAATTTATGATTGTCGTTTAATGATGTCTAGTGAGAAATTAAATTTTAAGATTTAAGTTAGGCTGTAAGATAGTTTCACACAATAAAAATAATATTATTGTTGATCAGGATGAAATGAGCTTTAAAATTATAAAATTGAATTACGTCACTTATGAACAACTCCTTTGAGATTGTTTTCCAACTTTTCCGAGATTTTTTCTCTTCTTTTTGTTCCCGAGCAAACGAAACAGTCAATTGGAGCATGAAAATTGTTGCATTTATCATAGTTTTGCTTTCTGTTCTGATGAAACAACAAGCAAAATCGTTATTTGTTGATAAGAGAATTATAAATTAGAAATAATGTGAGTAGAAATGAACAAAACTTAAATCGAGAACAAATGAATTGAAATTTCTTTCTGCTTTTTTATATAAAAAAAGGATATTTTTTTACAGTTCAGTAAATTGAAATAAATTGATTTTTCTTGGTTGAGATGTGACTGCTGCCTTTTTGATTGTTTTCAAGACATTCGAGTTTTTTCAAGAATGCATTACACTCTTTTTTTTTAAAGGGTTCAATTTTGATTTGATTATTTTCATTCTTGAATTTAAATCCAGTATTTGATCTCTTTAGAAACTTCAAGAAATTATCTTTACAGAATTAACCTTAATAGATTGAGCTCAAATTTCTTCTTTGTATACATATTAAATTTACCTGCTTGAAAGAACAAGAAAGACTCTCATCAGAGAGGTTTTAAAGGTAAGCAGTACAAAGGTAAGTTCATTTCGTAAATCTTTTCAATCATTCATATAGAAGTATAGGCTTTAGTAAACCAAAGGGATTTTCTTACTTATGTATTGAGATGAAAAATTGAGAAGAGATTTTTTGGTCAATAAATATTTGATGTTCTTTAACTTATGGTAAATTTTGTGGAAAACATGTTTTTGGTCAATTATTTCTAATGCATTTTTTAAGAACTAATAAAAATTGTTTATAAATGATATGTGATAATAAGCAATGACTATTTTTTTTAACAAAAATTAAGAAAATTTTTAATTTTTATAGCTTGTTAACTCCCTGTGACATCATTTAGATACGATACCAAAAATGGCAATATGACCTTAGTTTTCTGGTCTTAGAGTCGTATAATATTCAAATTTAGAACTTCTCATCCTTACAAACCAGCCAAAAAATCAGCACAACTTATCAAATTAAGAACCTCTTCAATTAATCTTCAGTAAAACTCTTGAGATTAGCATTTAATAATCTTTATCACAGTCTAGCCTATTATTAAGCTAAGTGAAACCGATAAGATTAAATTCATAACAGCCACAATATAAATATTCAACTAGTTCAGTTCAGTAATCCGTTCAAATATGAAGGAAAATCTTTTAGCTGCATTTTTTCTTTTTTCTATTTCCACAGCATTTTCCACTCCATTGCCACCACTGACAACGTTTGAGAGCTTTCAACTACCAGATGAGTTAGAGCAGCAAGTCGAATTCAAATTTCTAGATGGAACTCTTATAAGAAAAGATACGAAAATTTCTACGAAATCTGACAACAACATCACTTATCGTCTACCAAACAATACGATCCCAGTGCGATACGACCTTTGGGTAAAGACAGATGTCGAAAAAGAGAACTTTAACTTCGAAGGGCATGTAAAAATTCAAGTTCGAGCGATTGAACAGACTGATTATGTAACATTGCAATATCGAGACATTGTGATAGATCAAATTGATTTATGGAATGAAAATGGATTAAAAATAGGCGAGAATTTAACATTTGAGTATCTCGAGCCATTGAGTCATGAGTTTTTAAAAATCCACCTTATCAGTGCTGTAAACGTAGGCACACGATTTATTCTCGACATCATTTATCACGGTGAACTGCACGAGCCAAGCAATAATGGATTTTACAAAGCATATTACACCACAGCTAATAATGAGACAATATGGTATGCAACAACAAAATTTGAACCGCATCATGCACGTCACTTGATGCCATGTTATGATGAGCCAGCAATTCGTGCCCCAATTGGATTACAAGTTCAACATGATAAGAGTTATAACACTTATGCAAACATGCCACTCAAAAATCGCTCTGCGGTTGATGGAAGTGATTATGTCATATCTGAATTTGTGGACACTCCACCAATGCAAACATATTTACTTGCATTTCTCGTATCTGCCTTTAAATATGTTTCGAATAATGCTACAGACATTGAGCAACGAATTTTTGCTAAGCCACAGTCGATTGATGACGGTGAAGGTGACTATGCTGCAAGCATCTCAGATGGTATATTGAAAAAATTTGAAGAATTACTTGATGTAAAATATCCATTACCGAAACTCGATCATGCTGCCATAACGCAATTTCCAAGTGGTGCTATGGAAAATTTTGGGTTTATAAGTTACCAAGAGAGTGCCTTGTTGCTCAAAAAAAGTTATACGCCTGCACAAAATTTAACATATACAAAGTACATTGCAAGGGTTGTTGCTCATGAGGTAAGTATTTGAATCGAATTGAAAATTGTTAATTGAGTTGCTTTTCTTTCGAAAAACGACATAAAACTCAAATCAGGTCAATTCAAAGATACACAGAAGCTTTCAAGTATAATCTTAATAAATTGCATAAAAATAAATTTTTGAGAATAGAAGCATAAATTCTACTAATACATACTCTAATTATTGACCAGATTTCATTGGGTTCCAATCCAATTAATTTTAAATTATTGGCGTTGAATAAACAAAATATCTCGCTTAATTAAACAAAACATAACTAAATCTTTACGAAAAAAATATTAGAATTTTATTACACCTGGAAATTTTCCCATGAAATTTAAATATTTATATATCATTAAATGATACTGACCCCGCAAATTAATTAAGTAATTTCCATTTATAAAGATAGCTCATCAGTGGTTTGGTAACACAGTAGCCCCGCAATGGTAATAAAATATCCTATCAAATATTACTGAAGATTAAGTTCAATTCTTGTACCGTTATCAAATTACAGGTGGACACATTTGTGGCTCAATGAAGGTTTCGCAACGCTCTACGAATATCTCATTCCACATCTTCTTTACCCAAATCTCAATTTCAGAGAAGATTTTCGTACAGCGTGTCTTCAAGCATCATTACGAAATGACTTGCCAACAAATACAGCTTCCGTTCCAATGTCTTATTATGTCGAAGACCCTACAGCTATTCGTGGACGATTCAATTTTATATCATATCAAAAAGCAGGCACTGTGCTTATGATGTTCTTAGAAGCCCTCGGGATAGACATTTTTCATCAAGGACTTACAAATTATTTAATCAATAATTATTATGGAATCGGAAATCCAAGCAAGTTGTTTACTGCTCTCCAATCGTCTTTTGGTGATGAAAATCAATTGAATATTGCTACCACATTGAGCAGTTGGACGACACAAGCAGGTTTTCCAATTTTACATGTTGAACGAAATGGAAATAAATTGAAATTCAGCCAGAAGCGATATCCAACAGGAAGTGGAGAAATCTATGCAATTCCTCTTACATTTTCGACAGCATCAAATGCAAAATTTGATGAAAAAACAGCAGGTTATTGGATTAAAACGAAGGAAGAGGAAGTCGACGTCAATGTTTTTGGTTTGAATGGCACAGATTGGATAATTTTCAATAACCAACAAGTCGGATATTATCGAATTGACTATAGCGATGATTTATGGCTTGCCATAGCAGATGGATTACGTCATGATGTCAAGAAAATTCATTTGATTAATCGAAGAATTTTGCAAGAAGAATTAAATATTGGAATGACAGTAAGCAAGAGTATTTCGGCATCAACAATGTTAGAAATGTTAAACACACTTGACAATGAAGAAAGCTATTTGGTATGGAATGACGCAAACCCCAACATTCAATTCCTAAATCGAACATTATTCAATACAGTTGTATATGAAAATTACATGGAACTTCTGCGAACAATTACAAAGCCAATAATTGATGAAATCGGATATGAGGCTACAGATTTGGAAGCAACAGAAATTACACAGCTTCGATTGCGTGCCAAGACAATAAATTGTTATGCATTTGACGATAATTGCATGCGCCATGAGCGTACAAAATTAATTAAATATCGTGAGAATGAGAATGAAAATTCAGTACCAGATTTTTGTTCAGGTTTTCGCCTCGCTGAGCAGGATATTTACGATCACTATCTCAATGAATTAATCACGAACTCTAGTCTTAAAAATCGAAATTTAATTGCGCGAGCAATTCATTGCACATTGAATAAAGATTATCTTGGCGTTCTCGTCGCAGCCATTGAGGATGATAAAAATATTTTAACCGCATACGAGCGCGGCAACATAACAAATTTTATGCTCACTTCAAGCCCAATTAGCTTTAATGTTGCATTTGATTATATTCGAAGAAATGTCGACAAAATTAATTCATTTAAATCGCAAATTATTGCAGCAATTAACACACAAGAGAGATTCGATGAGCTCAAATTGCTACTCGCTGAGGCACTTAATGATAAAATCTTGACACTAGTAGAAATTGACGAGATTAAAGCTGCAGTTGATAGCAATTTGAAATGGCAAGAGACACATTTGGGTGGTATTATGGACTTTTTTGGATTAGACGAAGTGACTACATTGACAGCAAATGGAGTGTTTGTGTCATTTTATCTAATTATTTCGTCATTTACTGTTATCAACTACTTTAGATAAAGATTTTAAGAGGGTGGAGATTGTGTCAATTGCATGATGAGAATGGTTAGAGGCTATAAATAGCTTTTGTATGTTTTTAAAGATTTTTCTTTTTGATTTATTATAGAAGATTTTAGATCATGGCAAGTTTTAATTATTTTAAAACTAAATCCCCACTTATTGAAACGTTATGATTAGATAAATTTAATTTTCTCAATTAGCTGTGAATAAATATTTTATAGCTCAAAATTTAGCTTTCTTATATTATATTTATTTTGACATTAAGTGGTCATTATTACTTCAGCGTTCTCAATTCAATATTTTGAGATTACATTCCAGTTGTTTAGTAAATTTTTACTAATTTGAAAAAAACTTATGCTTCAAATTAGCCCAAAAATTTTAATATGTCTTACCAAACAATTCATAACCCAAATAATTAAAAAGAAATATGAACATTTTTCATTCTCATTATACATAGCAATTAAAATCAAATTTCAATTAAAAATGACAAATTTTGAGAGTCAACACAATTAGCAACATAAACAATCTCTTCTAAACACAAAAACCATTTGAAATTTCAAAAAATATCAAATTAATAATATAGCGAAAAATAATAACATGATAGTTATAATAATTATGGTAACCATAATTTTATTCATATGTGTTATGATTTTCATATTTTATTTATTAGAACAACATTCATAAAACCATTGTTTGCAGTGGGCGGACACATTTTTGTGTAGAAGGAAGCATTGACATTGCTAAATCATATAGGAAAGTTAAAAAAGCGCGTGGCAGATAATTGAGTCATATTTTTACAAACATATGCTATGGAATGGAAAAACCTAAATGTAATAAAATTTTTTTCATTTCATAAAACTTTACTCTCATCATACAATGTTAAAATCTTTCGTATCCAGAATTTGTGTCTATGTTCATAAACATCACTTGACTCTGGCATATTTTTAATTACTCTTTTTTACAGTGTTTAAAGGAAAGTTGCTCATTGAAAGAATGAAAACGAGTTTCTGGTTTTGAAAGAGTTGAATTAAAATTTTAAAGTGCAATTAAAGCTTTAAGGTGCTTTGAATTTTCTTTATAGTAGTTTTTACTTATAGTTTAAATGATTTTGTGCTGGATATGTTTATACAAAATTAAAAAAAAAATCAAAGCTTATTTCGAAATTATATTTTTTTGATAAAGTGTTACTTTAAACTTCTAATCCCTTGAATGATTTCATTAATAGCCATCACAAATTAGCATGCTATGTTGATTGCTATGTTGATTGAAAATTAAACATAACACACAATCGGATGATAATATTTGTTTCATAATCAAATAATTACAGAAATTTTGTGATAAATATAATTAAACATTAGTTTCAGTCACATTTGAATTAGAAATTATTATTTTTCACATCCTTTAAAAAAACAATAAAATACAAACAAATATCATAATGATGTGGTCATTTTCAAAAAAAGAATCAGTACAAAAAATATTCATCATAAAAAAATTATTGTGCGGTTGAAGGTTTGCAATTAAGCTTAATTTTAATTATTTACACCAGCGAAAAATATGATGAATGAATATAATATCGTGGTACAATAATAATTAAAAGTTGTTGTTTTTTGAGTGTATGTTCCATATTTTGCATATTAAATCTGCAGTTTTGAAATTAAGTAATTAAGCTATTTATCACATTATAAATTCATAATTATTCGTATTCATAATACATAAAGTATTCGATTAATTATGAATGAAATTTTCAGAAAATGTTAAACGTGCAAAAAAGTAATTAAAATTTAATTTACTAATGTAAGAAAAAATTCCTCTCAGTATTAGGATCCAAAAATAATTGAGTTGTCACTGACAGCAGCAAAGCCGTTTTCTTCTATTTTCTTTTACATTCTCGCAAATGCGTAATCAATTAAGATTTCCATTCATTCATGAAAATAATTATACGTATTAATTAATTATATGGAATATTTTTGTCATTCATCATTAATGCGAGCTGAAAGCTCAATTATTAATCAATATTTTGGTATGAGTTATGTTGTAGAGGAAGTTGAGAAATTTACTTTAAATTGTATTAGATTTCTTGAAGAGAATTAAATGTTTTGTTGATTTTAATACATTTTTACGATTTATTTATAGACTTTTATTGTAAATAATTTGAAAATGGATTGAATTGCATCCAGAATTTATCAAGAATCTAACAAATTCCCAATCTAAATTTCTTCGATTTCAACACTTATTCTTCATCCAATCACATTTTATTCTATTTCAGTTTATTCAACAAAAAAAACGGACACGACAACTACATCCTCTTTAAATCTGCCAGTAATACAAAATTTATTCTATTTATTTAAATAAGAAAACTTTTTTCATTCACGTGATGAATGAATTTATAAAAACACCATTTTTCAATCCAAACTCGATTTAATCGAACTGAAATAGGAAGGAAGAGAAATTTCCGCAGATGTTGTTGATGTTTGAGGTTTTTATTGTGCATAATTTTTTGCTTCTCATCTTTTTCCAACTTTATTTGAATGAGGGAAAAATGCTGTTTCCCGTTGAATTTTAATTTATTTAATTCTAGAGGCGATTTTGTGTAGAATGAAGACTTGGAGGTATTATGAGCTTTTATGTTAATATTAATTTTATAATCATCAATTTTTTCTGGTTTCTCTTAGAGTAAGGCAATGGAAAAGTATGAATGGTTTTCATGGATCATGCAAAGATTATACATTTATTTTTATTCATATACCTAATTGGATAGCTAATTTTTTTACTCTCTTTCTAAATACTAGACTCAATTTACAACCGACCCTTAAGAAACTTTCATCTCAATATTAAAATTTCTAATTATTAAAATATCTTCACAAATGTTGATCAACGATAACGCTTTTTTATTGAATAATTATTAAAAGTAGAAAACAAATTTTTTCCTCAATTTTTCTTCTTCATTTTTCACGTTTTTTCCTTTTTTCCATTAATGAAAATTACGATTCAATTTAAAATCAATTCATAGCTGATAACTGCTGATGTTGAATTGCATTGATTTTATTCTCCCTATAATTTAGTTCAATTCATTATCTTAATCGATCTGAACATTTTTTTTTAATTAAAATAAAATAATGACTATTTAAATTTAAATCAAATGAAAACGATTACAATTATGGGATAGTTTGAATGGATTTTAATCAGAAATTGAAAATTAATTCCATAGTTGAATGGATAATTATAATCTATTTAATTGTATAATTGGAAGTTATGAATTTTGTTCAGAGATGACTATGTCTGGTCAAAGGACGTGATTTTTTTTAATATTTAAAACAATATTGTAAAGTTTAAAGACAGCAGACACACACATTCCCATTCACTCATCACTAGTATCTTCAAAAAAATTACTTTTCTCATCGTTGCATTGCGACCAACGAAGAGTGAAGTTGTTTGAAAAAAGACTGTTAATCTCATTTTTAGATCTAATTCTTTATGACTCACGTCATCACCAACATCAACTTTGGATATGAGTGATGTGAAAAATTTTTAATCACGTCTTTTTGTCGTTGGCAATCAGGAGACATGTATAATGAAAATCATAAAGATTTGTGGTCTCTTCTTCTCCTTGATATGAAAATATTAAGTACGATCATACGAGGATTTATGTCATTTTATAATCATCATGAAATAGCATATAACATGTTATAGTCTAGATGGAGAAGATGAAGACATATAGGAATTTAGAGATAGAAATCTCTGTTGTACGCTTATAGATATGTAGTTGGGAGATTAGAGGATAGAAAATTTTAAGCCATACCTAATGGATCTACACGAATAACTTTATCGTCACAATTCACAAATATGCTCATGAATGGCACTGAGAATGCCATCATTGATAAGAGGATAAGAATTATGGATGGTTGCA
Source organism: Chironomus striatipennis (assembly GCA_026123125.1). Classification (NCBI taxonomy): domain Eukaryota; kingdom Metazoa; phylum Arthropoda; class Insecta; order Diptera; family Chironomidae; genus Chironomus; species Chironomus striatipennis. Next base: position 939,021 of record CM047393.1, on the reverse strand, counting down.
ATTTTCTCCGACTCTTATTGGCATATCTATATAGTGGTAATCCATATGAGCTATGTTGTCTATCTCCAGTCGAATTCATTTTTTACGTTTCCTCCTACTCTCCTAGTCGTCGTCACTTATCTTATCTATAACACTAGACACTAAGTGAAAAATTTTCACTTTATAGCTATGAAAGCATTAATAGTCTTTAAACTTATTTTTCTTTCACTTTTTTTAAAAAAAATATTTCAACATTTTTTAACATTTCATTTTTTGCTGTCAAACACAACTTAGATCACTTCAGGATACACTATACACTTTATTATTAGCATTACTATTACTTTATAATATTGTTATTTTAATATGCTCTTTTTTCTCTCACTTATCATGATATTTTCTGTTGTTGCTGGTTTGACTCTATGTATTCAATGTAAAAAAAGCACAATATGTGAATATGTAAATATTTTATGATGTTTACTTGCTATATATCTCGAATCCATGAGATATATGCAAATGGGATTTTAATATATGATTAATTATTCAAACAATCTGAAATATATACAATTTTAATAATTTACAAATAAATGAATTTTGGACAATGTGGAGTCAGGATGTGACATATTGTGATTCCTACACACTAAATTTCATCCCCCATTTCTTGCATTAATTATTCCTAAATTTCTAATCTTTATCTTTAAGTCATTACAAACTAGAATTTAAATGTCTCTCTAATAGTCTCACTAATTTCTACTTCCATAATCAATTTTTCCAAACAATAATTTCCTATGTGTTTCGAATGAGTTGATCCCTTTTACCACCTTTACTTGCATGACATAAATAGACTTTTTGAAACAAGGATTGTACATTTTTGTGGGAATTTAATTATGATTATGTATTAAATCGAAAGTTCGTCCAAAAATGATCCTACAAACAGTTCTGCTCTTGCTATCCCGCTGTATCTTTCGAATTTGACAATTTATAATCAGGCAGCATTCCTTAACATAAATTTCATCCCAACATCCGGGTAACAATAATTTATGAAGGTAAGACCGCCCACCGTGAAAAGATAGACTAACTATAGCTATCATAAAATATAGTCAGGGTAGACAATATGTAAGTAATTAATAACAAGTTATGTGGACAAAAAGGTTAGAATAACTTTTTTAAGGTAAAGGGAAATGAAGAAAAAGAAGAATTAAATTTCATTCATTATGTGTAGTTTAACAAAATGAAAATTGTCACAATGGAAAAGTTTCATTGATGAGTTTAACATGAGAACAAAAATTTGCCTTTTTAAATGTAATTTGATGAACTTTAAAATGTCTTTTTAATAAAATGAAACAACAATTAGCGTGAATTTAGAAAGTTTTTATGAAGAAGTTGATTATGTTTGTTGAGTATGAGATTGAAAAAGTTTTCAAAACTTCCGCAATAAATTCTCAATTAAATTTAATAATATTAAATCAAAATGTATGGCCTGGAGTGATAACCAAAGTTATGTGAAAGAATGGAGCCTTAATTTCAAAATTTATGCTGTTCAAATCAAATGTTTTATCCACAATGAATTGATTTGGCTGGTCTTGTATGCGTAACTTTTTAACTCAACAATTTGTTAATTGGTTTTTGCAGGAATTATAATTATTATTTTTTTGCTGTTTTGAAAATTTATTCAAAATTTTATTATTTTAATTATTTCATTAAAATGATTTGAAATTCAAATTAGAGTTTCTTCTTTTTATTACCATTTGAATAATGTGGTTGTTTTGAAATGACTAACAAATTGAAGGGTATAGTAAAGTGAGTGGGGAGTATTTAAGGTCAAACATTAGTAAAAAATAAAAAAATTAAAATCTAAACTGAATTTTTGACCAATAAACTAAAACATTCAGAATTTCTTCTTTTATTCTTAGAAATTTAACGCAATAATTTTTTTTCCACATAAGTAAACTAAAAGAATAATATGTTTCCCACGCCCTAAAAACCATCTTGCTCAAGTCTTCATTCTCTTAGCATGATATTAGCATGTATATTATAATTTACTAACAAAAAGTGGAAAGAAGAAATATATGTATGGTAAGTGCCTAGGCAAAGAGAATATGTATGCAAATTTAATATTGTTTTAAGCCATTTGGGGCTATGACTTTAAAATGGGATTTCTACATCACTTAATTATAAAAAAACACTTGAGACATATACACAGCATTATTTACATTCAACATGAGTAAAAAAGATTTTTTTACTGCATGGCTTGTGTTCAACCAGAGTTTTTTCTTCGTTTTCTTTCTATAAAGTTGGTCTATGATAAATTTATATAATGCTCACAAACATAAAAAATATATTTTATTATATTTTTAGATGTGATACAAATTTAAAGGATACGGATAGTTTTTGAGTTTTTTAAGCAAATTTATATTTTTACTTAAAATTAAAGCTTAACTTGTCTTCAATTCTAATTGCCTAAAAGCTAATCATAATCCTTTCAACCCAACATCACTCAAACACTTTTTGGTTAACATATCAAATTATGCCATTTACCCAAACATGTCTAAAATTTGCTTCAGCTCTTAATCCTAATGCGTTCTAAATATTTCATAACTTATAGCGCCTCAAAACCTCAACATCATAATTGCAACAAATTGCCAGATGCATTTGCAATGCAATAGATGCTCAAGCAAACTTGATATTAAGCTTGTTTAATACTTTCTGAGTGAACGTTTTATTTTCTACTTATTTGCTTTAGAAATACTTTGTTCTGATTTCTTTCATATTTTTCTTATTTAGGTAAAAAGGAATTTAGTAAAAAAAATCCGCATGAGCTTTATGAGTGTTATGTTATCAAAAAAGAATGGAACTTATTGTTTTTAATTATATATTATAAAGAATTTAACCAACCAAAGTTTTGTTTATTATTAGAGAAAGTTAATTAAACTAATTAATTTATCACTATGTGAAGACTAAAAATTTTTATATGGCATGTGTAATGAATTCCTTTGCAAAAATTTTATATTGAATGCACTTTATGAGGATAATTCGAAGAATTTTTCAATAAATTTCAATTAGCTTGGATGCTAGTTTTTATAAAGTATGTGAAAAACTATGACATTTCTCATATTTTCTGTAACACTTATTCAAAACATGTGAGTTTTTACTCATTGTTCCAGGTATTCTCTAGAAACTACTACTGTCGCAACTTTTTCATTATGTTAAAGAAAAGTGACTTTGCATATAAACTAACACAACTTTCTTTTATAAAAAATTATCATAGTTGCTAATAGCTACTGTTATGTATACAAGACATGATATGTCTACAAAATCTTTGGGATTTTTTCGAATTTTTATTTTTTTTAGAATTCAAAATAATCAAAGTTCAACCAGGACCTTCCCTACAAAATTATCAAAAACCTACATTAGATACTTAACCACAAGAATTCAAAAATAAAATTCCATTTCCGAATGAAGTTAAATTTCTCGATAGTCTTTGGAGAGACTTTCCTATCGACTTTTTAGAAATTCTTTATAAAAAAAATTTATTTCGTTTTATTTCTCAACCTTCAACCTCCCATGAAGATTCATCATTTAAAGGATAATTAGATTCAAGACGAAAAGATCTTATTTCAAAATATCTTGGAAATTATTTTAATTAACTCAATAAGTAGCATCGCAAAAAACAAGTATTGACTTATGTAATGATTTATTTAATTTTGCAATTGGCAACAATTCCATGGCAATGCTGTATTTGGAGATATTTTTACCAATTTAGAAAGTTTCTCCTGTCCGAACATCCAGTCCATTAATGCTTGATAGAATACTTAATACGATTTGTAAGGTCAGCTATTACAAAATCCATAATTAATGTGCCAATGGGTGCTCAAGCTCTATGTAAAATAAATAGAAGAAATCTTGGAAAATTACAACTAAATGAATTTTTGATCAAGTTTTGTGACCTTCGTCCTTCTTCCTTTTTTCAACAAAAATATTTGAGCTTACTAAGCATGATGGGAGAAAAATATTTTTTTCTGTTATAATTGGAGCAATTTAATAATTTATAATTTAACAGTAAAAGGTTTTTTTTATTGGAATTAAATTTTTTGCTTTTATTAGGTCAGATAATGACTGCACGTGTAAGCATCAGCCTATCATTTTCATTTTTCTCCCTTCGTTTGACTTTTTTTTATAAAACTTTTTCTCCCGCAAGGACCTTCATTGGAAATTCTTTATATTTATGAAGATATCGGGCGGCTCTTTCAAATTATGCTATTATATTATGTTTTGTTTTTTGGCTTTAATTTGATTTTGTGTTTGGTCTGCTCATATCATATAGAATCGTTTGATATTAATGGAGACTCAGTAAGGGTTTTTTGCGTGCAATGATATGATAAAATTTTAGTTTTTATCTAAATTTAGTTAAAAATTTTAGCCAGATTTCATTACAAAGATGAGAAACTAGGTATGTAAGTATAAGATCCAACTCCTTTTATATGGTGAAGAATCCATGTAAATTATGAAATAATATTCTATGTTCTGTTTTTGTAAAAACTGTCACTTAGTAAGTGAATAACCCCTCATTAAAGTAATTTAAAATTTCCCTTGAAATGTAACCCAAAAAACTTCAACAAATAGGAGAAAAAAAGGAATCAAAGGTTCATTTGCTTGCAAATGAATTTTATTATTTCTTACTTTTTCATATCATTGTGAAAGGTTTTTTCAAGATCCACAGGCGTTGCTAGAAATCTTTTCTAGGCGGTTCCAAAAATTTATTCGTATAAAAGAAAAAATTTAGGGGGATCTAACTGCTTTTTCTCACAAAACCATAGCAAAATTAAGAAATTTTTCATCTAAGAGTGGGTTCGGACCCCCTTAAATCCTCTCCTGGATACGCCCCTGTCAAGATCCATGTTTGAAAATGACATTTAAAAAAAATAAAATATCTTCCGTTCCGTTCCTTCTTTACAAAAATGAAAAATCTTCTTTTAGCATAATTTTGACTTTATCCCTGAGAAAAAAAAAGAGAAAACAAAGTAATAACATAAGTATCAAGTGGATATGAATGTTAACTTTTCTATTATCATATTGATAGTAAAAAAGGCAAAAGAATGAAAAAGTTTTGCTTTGCTTCTAAATCCATTGATGGAGATGAGAAAATTGTTTTAAAGAAGCTTCTTTTCGATGATCTGATATTTTATGATAACATCTTTTCTATTTTTTACTTCCTCCCTGCTATTTCTCTTCTTTAAACTTTGCATCGTAGCCTTTTCACATCATGAGGTTGTGGATGGTGGGTGATGATAATCATGATGACGGCGATGATGATTATATTGTGTGAATGAAAGTGAAATGAGATGAGGATAATTCTTTTTCGTATGGAAATGCTAAAGTTTTGGTATCTAGCTGCTGTTTTTGGAATATTCTCAGATAAGAGACATTTTGTGTTTGTGTTGCTGACTTTTAAAAAAGTTATTTTGGAAGCTTTTTGCGGATATAAAATTTGGTGTACTTCTTGTTTTGTAGTAACAAAAAGAAAATCTGCTTGATTTATGAGCTCTAAAGAATGTGATATATTAGTTTCTAATGAAATTTACTTATCGAAAGAACAGTGTAAATACACACGGAATTAAATACATAGAAGCAATAAATTAAAGTTTTTACATCTTAATAATTTCAAATTGCAATTCTTGAAATTAATTTTGTGGAGATGTACAAAAAAGCTCGTTTTTGTATTACAAAGACGGAATAAAGTCAAGAAGGAAAATATATCTAAAAGAATCATCTCTGCTAAAAGCCCATTAAAAAACAAATAGTTACATCAAAATCATCCTGATATCTTCAGCAATACAAAAAAAAAATTAACATCAAAAAATTTTCTCACCCAACTTCAAAAAATAAAGAAAATAATTTCACATCACACAAAAGCAATGGGTTGAAATCGAAAAGTATAAAAATACAGATCGGAAAGAGAAGGAAGGAAGTGAGAAAAACGAAAAAGAAACTAATAAAAATTTCCATAACATAATGCCAATGATGGGTTGCCTCATAATACGAAAATATAAAAAGAAGTGGAATGAAAAGTTTTTGTTAAAGTTTTCGATATTTCTCTCTTTTAAGTTTTCAAAAAAAAAAAAATAAATAAAGCAGCATAGAATGGGAATTGTTAATTCGAAAAATACAGCAGCACAAAAAAAAACTGTAAACAATACAGTAAAACAGATTATGCACATCATCATTCTCATAATCTCTTTATTTGCTCAATACTTCTTCTTATTTTTTCAATTCATTTTTTTTTTTTTTTTTTGAAACAACAGAAGAACAATTCAGAAAAGTTTTTGGGAGAAAAAAATTATGATGTGGAGTATTAATTCACTATGGAATTTTATTTTTGTTTTGTAATGCTATAAACTTAGTGTTCTGGTTTGCAGAAAAATCTGGAAATAATTTTCGTTACTCGATGGTTTGTTTTGGTTGCTAAGTGAAATTAATAATAAAGCTTATCACAAAGTTTTTTCAGTTATTGAATTTTTGAAAAAAATTTTTTTTTTTTGAATGAATTTTGAGAGTTTTTTAAGTAAACTCAATATTTTGCGGATTAAAATCTGTAAATAACTAATTAAGAGATTTTTGAGATCTTAACATAATTTAATGACTTTATCTTTGATTAGTTTATTATGTTGACTAATTTTATAAAAACATAAACTAATATTTCGCTTGAATAACTTTTGTAAAAGAATATTCGAATATTCAATAGACGCCATAGTTCTTCTCAGCTACTCAATAAATCTTTAAACTTACTTTTAATTCCATTTCATGCTTTGCATATTATAAATATTCAGTTTTAGTTCTGAATTCGATCAATATCGCTTATAGGATCAAAAGTTTTTCATTTGCAATTGTGATAAAAAAGGAACAATTTTCATAATAATAATAATCATCATTGTCATTTGACTTGACATATAGATGAATAGTGTTCATCTACAATCGACACAAGTTTTTTTTTTGTTCTTATTTCTTCTTCTATTGCAGGCGATAGCTTAACGATATGGTAAAGTTTTATGTCGTCAATATATATAGTGTCATTTTAGGATTAAGGCAAAATATTGAAGAAACGAGAATCTATAAATGCTGAGGCCTTACGAGACTGCCAAATATAAATTGTCTTTATGATTTCGCTGTCATCGGCAAAAGTTTTTTCTGTCTTTTATATATTTTTTTGGGGATCGCCCACTCTACGACTTATATTTTCCTTTCCATTCTATTCCGAAAAAAATCTGCAAAACTCAAATAGATAAAAAAAAATATATACGAAGAACAAATTTTCAGAATAAAATGCGAAAAATTATGTTAAATCAAATTGTTGACATTACGAATCCGCTGAGAATAGCGCTTGTTAATTTTCTCTTTTTTGGCGCTTTCAGCCTCAGTAGCACAAGTGCCTTTTGTCATCATCACCCACAGATTTTCATTTCATTAAATTTTTATTTATGTAAAGAATAAAGTACACAAAACTAAATGTCTTGGCATTTCTTCTTGCTGTATTACTTGCTTTCTGTGCTGTTAACGCTGCCATCATAAATGAGCGAAAATTGAATTAATTGAAATAGCGAAAAGAACATATTTACTTCTTATTTCCACTCCTCGTTAATTTTTTTCTCCTCTTCATCTCCTATACGAAAAATGAAAAATTAAAAATTGCACAAGCTACAGAATTGAAGCAATGATTAGAAAAGAAGAAATGGCAAAAATCCATTTAAGCTATAGAAATATTTTTTTTTTTATTTTTTACATTTGAAGAATTTCGGTTCTTAATTTTAATTCTTTTAATGTTATTCAGCCGAGTTGAATCTAATGAGTTTAAAGCGTTGACTTGGAAATTAAATGCCTTTATTTTATTGTTTTACACTGTTCAGGAATTGAGCCTAAGTTCCTGACGTATGACTTCAAACTTGCCTCTTGCAACATTTCATAACCAAACAAACATCTTCTCTTCATATCAAAGAAGTCATTTTACATTCATTTTTGAGAAAGATGAAAAATAATTCTACTTGGTGGCAATAACATTTACATGACTATTGGGAGATTGTTTGACACAAATGATCTGATTTTTGGCTCATTGCCCTGTGTCTGAGAACTAAAGGAAATCATCAAGACGACTGTAGATTAGAAATTTGACTAAATTTACATATAAAATCGATATTGACATTTGAATACGAGAATGAAAATTTAAAATATCCTTTAAGCTTGTCTTTTTTGGTGCAGTTGTTATGGTAAATAAAAATTTAGAAAGTTTAAATGTTCATTGGAATTTTATGGGTTGTCGCATAGCGAAGATATTATTTTTTAGTGATTCGTTAAAAACAGTTTGGTTTTTTAAAAAATATTAGCAAATATGAAATTTTAATTCAGATAATTTATACCAGTTAATTGAGGAAAAAAATGCTTTACGTGACCGTTTGTTGGGAAAATAAATTCGGTACTATAATTTTTTTAAAAATTTTTGTTTTAATTTACCAGTTTATTTAATTGAATAAAAACATTTTAGTGCTTTGACCTTCATGTTTAAAATTATTTAAAATTTTTAACCTTCTCAAAAATCTTTTAAAATACAAATTAAATCAAACTTTTTAATCACATCACCAAGTCACAAATATCCATGAAAATTTCCACCCCAAAAAACTTCAACATACTCGTGTCGAAAGCTTCAAAAGAAATTTACAGTTAAAGCTCTAATTAGGTTTATTAATTCTTGCTGTCTCTGGTGTTATAAAATTGTTGCCATTAACGTTAAAAAACAGAAAAAGCTCTAAAAGAAAAACCAATTTTATTCGGTAATGAAGGTGTTGGAAACAAAAGTAGAATGAGCCTTTCTTCACATTAAAGAATGAAAAAAGTTTAATTAAATTTTGATCTTTTTTATCCTCTCTTCCAATGCAGCTTTAATTAACTTTTTTATCAGCGTAGAAAAAAGAGCGAAGCTATTGAAATTATCTCAAAAGAATCATCTTTAGCAATTAGTTGCTCACTATAGAAAAGTAAAATTAAGAATATGGTGAAGCCATTTTTGACTGCTGTCGCCTATTTTCAACTCTCGATTCTCAAATAAAAAGGAGGTAAATGTCACGATAAAATCTTTAATTTTTATTCTACATTATTGCTATATAGCTTCAGAAAACACGAGAATGAAACGAGAAATGAAAGAAAATTTTAAACATAAATGTACATAATATGTTTATAATGTTCTACATCTTTAGATTAATCTCTACAGCTTTTTCATCGACTCAATGTAATGTAGTACATGAATGTAAATATGTCTTATGTGAGGCATAAAAATTAATTACAAAACAAGCCACCATTATGAGCTCCTATCTATCTACATAATCTCATATTCAAGTCGTACATAAATGGTAATATGAAGGCACACAGCTTAATGTATGGTAAACTAAATTAAAAGTCAAATTCAGAGCTGGTGAAATTGAATTGATTTTGCTTTAAAATGTGGTGTTTGTAAGAATCTGAAATCTGAGAAATTCTATTGTTTTTGACCTCAACCCATATTTCAAAAAAAAATTTTTTTTTATTTAGATTTTTTTAATAAACTTATTTTTTTAAATTTTCAAATTTTTAGCATGCATATGTCTGTCAAGTCCAAATAACCCCAATAACCATCAAATTCCAACTTTCCTCATCTCATCATTCAAATAACAACACTGCATAAATTCCTCCAGATTAAGACAGAGACCCTATTCTTCTTATTATATCATGCAACTAAACTTTAGTCAAGTATTTACTTATGGACAATAGCAATTATGAATGGATGAAAAGGAAAATTGTACAGCATTTTCATCTAATTGGTCGGAAGCAATTTTGTATTCTCAACAAACATTTAATCTCTTCTTTTCTATTGTCTTGACTTCTTTCCTTTTAACATGAAATTTTTTCTCGACTTTTTTTCTTTTCTTTTTTTTGTGTGTATCTTAAGAGCTAAAATTCCTGATGAAATTACTTGCTTATGTCTTTTCCTCTCCCTTTTATTTATACTTCCTCTCTCTTGTTGAAGAAAAATTCCTTTCCATTTTTCTTCTACCAAATTTAATTAACAAACATTTTTATATGGTAAAAGCTTTTTGCTTTGTGTGTATGCAGTCAAAGAATCCCAGGAATTATTCCCATGACATTCTTACTTTAAGCATTATTCCTGCTTATCATTCTTGAGATGATTCTTGCAATCGTGGTACGGAAAAGGGATGAATTTTTTGTTTCTCGTTGTCATAATGATGATTAGAGTTTTTTTGCTGTAATGAAGGATATTCCCTCGCGAAATTATAAATACGGCCTATATAGTATGCTATATGTATAATAAAGGATGAAAGTGATTTTTTGTAATTTAATTTAGAAAAGGAAATTGGTTTCTAAAAAAGATGATTGAAAAAGTTAGAATTGGCAATTTCGGGATAGTCGCTGAGACTTGGGAGTCAGTTATTTATTTATCTAAAACAAACATTATAACTCCAATTTCCATGCCTTGCAAAATGACTTATCCTGTTTTTTTTTTTTGTGCTCGTTTCACATTTGAATCATGAAATGCAAGCAGGAAAAAAATGATAACGCAAATACAGAAAACTCTAACGCACGTATAACAAAGAAGAAGAGATAAATAAATATAAATAAAAATATACACGCACGTGCATCTATTGTATTATCCTAAAAGGATTCTTCTGCTTGCCTTCTTTATGATTGCTCGTTTTGCTGCAGAGGTTATTCTATTATTATTTTTTTTGTTCTTTTACTTGAATTGTTTCATGGAAAATGGACATGAAGAAAAATACATATAATACGAGAAAATTGGAGATAAATGAATTGGAGAAATTGAAGAGATAAAGAAGTAAAGTTTTGTTCCGTCCATTTAAGTGTTGGCTGCTTCGATGTAATAAAGGATGTTGTAGATAAATGAACATAATTTAATATTTTTCTTTATAAAGATTATAGAGTCATGCTGTGTGGGCGTTTTTTGATTAATATCAGCTAAATTTTCTTCTGGCTTTTAGTGAAGTAAGTTATTGAAATAAAAACAATTTGGATAAGGGAATCTAATGTTAAAAGTTTTGTGGAGTCTAAAAATTAAAATCAAGACCTTTTCTATACTGCTCCACGTTTTTACATTTTTGAAAAATGACCTAAAATTTATCTTTGATTTTATCAAACTTGCAAATCTATAGTCTCTTTTCAAAAAATCCTCAATATCAGCCAACAGACCCAAAAGCATTGTATTTATGAACGTGATAATGTCTCAAATCGTGTTCCACAGAGTCTATTTATCTTCAATTTAATCATACAATCAAGAGTGCGTATCAACAATATTTTATCAAAAAATAGAGATCTCCAAAATCTTTATCCATTTTTGACCCAAAAAGTTTCCTCCTCGAATAACTAAAAGCCTTATACTCGATGATCCTCGAACAGAACATATACAGAAACAAAAGAGAGAAAAAAAAACTTTTTTCATTTTCTTCACGAGCTCTCTTTCTTTGTGTTTTTCTTACTCATTCAATTATTCATTTCTACACTTGGACAGCTATTCCAAGGCTGTCACGAAGTGAAAGTGAAAAGTACATAGAAAAGACATACAGAGAATGGATGAAAGGATATACGGGATATATTCTATACATGAAAATGATAATCTCACTATTTTTTTAGTTTTTATTATACGATGGGATTTTATAGAAGTAATGTAGCAAAAATTTTGGTCTTCAGACTTTAGCATTTTGCAAATTTTTTCATAAATTCTCTAAAATCGTGACAAGACATTTAAATGACCCTTTCAAAAGACAAAGAACCTCCAGCATAAAATATATGCTATATTCTTCTTTGTTTATCACTTTTCCATGAATTTATATCACAGCGGTTGTTAGATTGGCTTGTTTTCATTCTTAGCTATCATAGTAACAGCCAGGTACAAAACAAACAGTCTAAATGTTCAAGAGGTAAAAACGTGAATGTACGTTGTTTTTTTCATAAACTCTATTGTTAAGCTACAAAATGTAACACAATAAGGTACAAAAAGAGCATAATAAATGCTCTATTTGAACGATGTACGCGCTTTACATAAAAAAAATCACGAACGCTGCGTATTCAGAAAATGGTGACATGATAGGTTGCAAAGGCATAAAATGAATAGACAAGAGAAAAATTCCAAAAATATCAGCATTCTTGTCAGTCCTGACTCAATTTTCTCTTAGCCTTTTATTTAACCATATCAATTGCTGATGTTCATTAAGCCATACTATCACGTCGCATCAGGCTTTTCGGGGGATTGTTCTACATTTGTGCTGGATTTTTTCCAAGGCATGGCATGGATATAGCAGATTTAGTTACGATTTCAAGGAAAGAAGAAGAAAAGGAGTTGAAATAGAAAAGAATTTTAACAGGAAAATCAGTGGTTTAAAAAATTTCGAATTGATTTCATGAAACTTTAAAATTAAAAATATAATAAATCAATCATCATGACAAATATTTTGAAAAGGCTCTAACACTATTTGATGTGATTACAAACACATCAAACTTAAAATCTTATCAACATCCTACACGGAAACTAATTTCATAGAGTTTTTGATTTCATTTATTTACAACCCACACTGTGAAAATTTTCCCTTTACTTCGACTATCTCATCAAAGATTTCTTCCATCTTCTCCGTCTATTACTTCTTTTACACCTCTCTTTTCCTTTGTTTATAAATGTATAAAATATTCCAAAGATCATCAGCATCAGTTTCTTCTTATACCATACTGATAACGCCAACAATACAAGTAAAATTGACGAAAACATCTTCGCTTACATTTTTTCATCATCTGCATGAAAAGACGCAAAAAATAGCAAAAAAAAAAAGAAAAAAATCGCACAGCGACAGATAAAACAAAATTTTTGTAACAATATTGACACAAAAAAGCGTTTCTTTTTTTTTTCTTTCTCAATCAAAGTTCATCATGAAAATCGCGAACAAAAATTCAATTTTTTTTCTTCACACAGCGTTGAAAAAATTTCACTACATATTAAGCTATATGAACCAGCAGACGACAGTAATGACATGAGAGATGATATAGATTTGATATATATATTCATTCAGAAGGGAACATTCATATTAAACAAAAAATATAACTTTTCTGCTTGAAATCATAAAGATATTTTTTGGTCTTCTTCTTTTCAGTACGCAAAAAATAACAGAAATTTTTTTGGCTACACTTGTTTTTTCATGCCTTTTTCGCAATTTTATCATTAAATGATGATAAACTACCTCCTTCATAGAGAATGATATTAGAAAAAATATATATTTCCTTTCTACCCTCCCCTCTTTGTACATATTCTACTTCTTTCGCAATGAAAATAATAAAAATGAAGAACCTGGAATGGAAAGAAAATGTAGAACGGAAAGAGGATGTATGAATGCGAAGATCAAAATGAAGATGAAGATGACGCGCTGTCTTTTCTACTTTCGCAACATATATATATAAAATATATAAAAAGTAGGAAAGTGAAATAAAAAAAATATAATATATAATAGGAAATGAAAATAAAGAAGGAACGTGAAAAGGGTTGAGTGTTTTTTCTGAAGACAATTTTGAAATTTTAAGCTAGTAATGTTGAACAAGCAATTTTTTTTCTGCGGAATTTAAGGTATGACATGTTTTTACCTTTAATGTGGTTAATGGAATTTTCATGCTATGGCATTGCGAGGATAATTTTGATTTGGGTACAGTTTAAGGTTGGTAAAATTTATTGATTACTTCTCTGCGGTCATTAAATGGTTTTGAAGGAAAATGTGAAAGTAATGCGATATCATGTTCAATAGCAATTTTGAAAACAATAATTTGAGAACTAAAGATAGAAAGATCATTTTTGGGCAATTTCTACGTGAGTTTGCAAATCATCAAAAATAAAATCCTTGAAGAAAATTCATAGGAATTCAATTTTTTTAAGTATTTGTTCATGATTCCGTTAAGTGAATTTTCGGATAAAATATTTATAAACATTTATGTCGCATCAAATAAATCTCTTCATAATATCCTAAGAACAACTCTTCAAACATTTTTTTTTCCATTTTAAAGATTTATTAGCTAGATTATCCCAATTGACTTATTGACTTATCATTCTCCCAACATCATATCTATTCAGCATAAGGCAAAAACTCTTCTTTTTCACAAAAAAAAGTTGTAGAATGATAAGCCCTTTGGAATCTTCAATGATGGCATACGCAGAAAATGAAAGAGATTGAAGAAAAACATCTTAGATGAGTTAAAAAATTTTCCAGCTTTTCTCGTTTTATATTTTTTTAAGTAGATGAAGATTGAAGAACGAAATGAATGTATGATGAACAGCGAGAAGCAAATGTTTTGAGAAAAATCCCACACACACTTATTAAACTCAATTTCATGTTCATATACCCGGATGAATGCGGTCTGCCTTGCAAAAGACTTTTTTCCTTCTCTCTCTTTTTTCCAATTTCGCTTTTCACATAGTGAAATAAAATTTCATTTAAAATGACTGCTGTGGTGCTACTGATGCTTCAAACCAAGGCAAAATGAAAGTATTGAGTGAAACTTTTTCTTGTTATTTATTTAACATGCCTTCATCATAATTCTATAAGACTTTTTTTGTAGCACAATTACATGAAAAATGAAATGGATCTCATTTAAGCGATTGGCTTCATGTCTGGTGCCCTTGGAAATATATCTTTTGCCGACATTAGCGTCCTTTTCAAGGATCAGAAATATTTTTGCAAGCTGTGTTTATTGTGACTGAGTTGTTTAAAAATTATTAAAATATTTGAATGTGAAATATGGATGATACTGTGACAAATTGATGCTGAATCAAAATTTTTGAATAACAGGGGGTAATTAAATGTCAATAGATAAACAACTGTGATGATTTATTTTCAATTTGAAGCTTGCTCACAATAGTTACTGGTCTAAGGTTATTAGCTCTACTGAATTCATTACGACGACTTTAGAGTTATTCGTACATTTCGTCGTTTTATACTTTCTTGTAATAAAATTTCAGAATATGACAACTTCGATTGACAGGATTAAATTATCATAATTTTCAACGCATAAACTTTTTTTCAATTAAAAATTAGGTAATTTTAATTTCTTACTGCAAATTTATGACCATTTCCCCAACAGCTCTAAACTAAGAGAATGCTCACTCAAATCAGCAGCAAATTATCATATCATCCTAATTAGAAACCTACTCACTTTAAAGTACTTAATCAAAATTTCTCTAGCAACATAAAAGCATCATCGAAATCTTTCGAGTTTGAGCAGTTTCTGAAGCATATGATATTTGAGAGCCCTTGAAAATGCGTTTCCATACATTCACATAGCAACATCAAATGAGCATCTACTCAATCTTACATTACATAAGTATATTTATCTCATTTATTTCGTTCTCCACTTCAATCAAATATAGTATTACAAGATTTATGCCTACTTACAAGAAAACAGTACTTATTCCAAAAAAAAGATTCCATTCCTCATGTAGATGGATAAAAAAATGTAATCATGTCTTAAAATATTAAATCATTTTTTACGAGTTGAGTATAACATCCCTCTCAAAAATAGAAAGAGCCACCATACAGCAACTTACATAAATAAATTATATTATTATACACTCGCTATAGAGCTTTTTTGATTCATTTTCATTTTACATCATTTAAGTTAAAGATATGTAAAATACTTAAGAACAATGAGGAGGAGAATGAAGAGATAATGAATATCATAATGACATGAAAATGAGAATTAATTCTATGCGAAATAACATTTACGACATCTTTATTCACATTTTTATGATGATCATCATCATTGTCACTGCCATTGGTATGAGCTTCATGGTGCTCATGCATATATGAATTACTTAGTAAAAATACACCTACAAGCTCTATTGTCTCTCATCTTCTAAATGTATATGAGCGGTACTTAAAAATGAAAAGCTGAATAAAAATGAAGTTTCAAAATTATTATTGCTATGAAGATTTTGACTGTTATTATTATGAGAGAGTCGACTGTTGAGGGTGGCTTTATGGGTGGTTTTTAAGTTATTTTTGTGGATTTATGACTTGGAAGTTGAGTAACTAGTTTGAAGTTGTACTTCAATTTCTTCGTCAAGTTGTAATTTATTAGAAAATATAAAGTGCTATATTTACTAAACCTGCAATTTTTGCAAGTTTTTTGTAGGATCAAACAAATTTCCTCATTTGCCTCAGTTTGAGCTCACTAAAAAAACTAACTAACTAGCTAAGTTTGAATCGTAAAATTTTTTGGAGAAATTTTCTTTCAAGCAAATTTCACACAAGTAAATTTTTTATGAGCTTTTATAGAAAATGAGCTTTTTTGAAGATATTACATAAAACTCATTAAAAATTCAAACGATTTATCTTAATGAGCTTTAAGATATTTCATAATCACCAACACCACACAAACGCACGTGATTATAACCACAAATGAATTTAAAGACAAGCATAAATCAATTCCTGCTCTGTCTTAAAGGATTAAGCATGGCATAAATTTAAAAATTAATTATTTTTGAGGTATAACAATTCAGAGCAGAGGAGAAAAATGAAAATTTTTAATGACATTAAGTGCGGGATTCAGGCATATAAACAACCGTCACCACTTTTATATATCCACATCAACTTCAGCAGCAACAACAAAAAAATCCTCTGTCGTTTGTATCTTTTTACCCTCCCTGAGACGCTTTTGAATGTTCTGTTGTGCAATAAATCTCATTTAATCATTAATCTTGACATCGAAAGCTTTTCCAAGCTACACGCACGTTTCATATTATTGTACTCAATGGATGAATAAATACAGTAGGCATATAATATGAGAGGAAATAAACAAAACATTAAATGAAAAAAGGGATTTTTCTGATGTCGAGGAGGAAGTTAGAAAAAGATGAAAGCAAAGGCATTGAAAAGGTAAAATTTTCACTCATGAAATTAATTTTTCTTCCTTTCTTGTCAAACTCAATGGTTTTGCTTTGGGATGTTAAAGCATCAGTAAATACAAGCAAATTTATGTGATTTACTTTTTTCTTCCTTTTTTCGTGCTGCTTTTCAAATGAGCAGTTTCTTAATTAACGAGAAAATTATTTTTACTATTTATACTTTTGCTCTCATTTATTTTTCTAATATTTTTCCCCGTCTATAACCTCAATCCTATCATTCCAAATTAAGGGTTGATAAATCACTCTCAGACAACTTTAATTCATTAATTATGAAGTAATTTTATTGTGTTTAATCATTCCTTTCCATGTTTACACACATGTAAGGGTGTTTGGAGTTGACCATGTTCACATTTCCTTGCTAAATGCTCCAACTTTGTATCAAATGAATGAGCAATCTCATAATATTGAATAGTGAAAAATTCATTACAGATTAATCATCTTTTCTACTTCCTGAATAAGTATATTAGCAGTAATTAGGTTTTCACGTGTAAAAAATGATAATATTTTAGGAAATAATGAAGAAGATTGAAGTATTTATGTAGGAGTAATATTTCTGAAATTTCTGTCAATTTTACGTAACTAAGGAAATAAATCTTTATAATTTTGAGGAAATCATTCAAAAAACATATTTTGAGAATTCATTTATGTCTGATGCAGGGGCGTAGCCTCCCTTTGGAAATCCTAGGTACGGCACTGGTCTGATGTCAATCAATATTTCTTAGAAAATTTGATTGCGTTTTATGTGTAAATTCCAATCAGCAAGTTTAGTAGAAAATTATCAGTCAATATTATTAAAATTAAAATGTACAAAATATTATATGGGGAATTTTTTCCTAAAGAGTAAGATAAAGTTTGCAACATTTTGTAAAGAAAATTCTTAGAATTGAAAACCTCAATTACCAACATATTTTTTTACAGAAAAAAATGAAAACTAATTTATAATCAAAATTTATAGTCAAAATTTAATCCACTCCAAAAATTCAACAAAATATCATTACTGTATATATTTCAGACTTGTTGAGATTATTTACTATTGCAATAGTAAACTAAATGATTAATATAATCCACAATATATCATTGTGTGCTTTATAATACCTAAATTTATATTCTATGCACTATGGTTTTTGTGTTTTAAATGTGGTTTTTATATAGTTATTGATTGTGATTTTAAAATCAATTTATTTATGTTTCAAACCTCACAATAATCCAAATTGAATAGCACAAATCACTAATTTACGAATTATATTATTATTTTTAGGTTGAATTTTAATGAATCCAATTTGAAAATGAGTTTAAATTTTTTTGAATTTTTTCTTAGTGTTGTGTAAAAATTGTAAGTTGAAATTCGTTAATAAGTTCAGATATTCTCCGACATCAAACGTAGTTGTCTCAGTAAAACATTAATTTTGATGTTCAATCTTTAGTCTTATATTTTTATAATGAGTTTTATAATTTAGGACATGATTATGTCTATTAAGTTCTTTGTATACACACTTATAATTATCACTAATCTTCTTATGTGAATCAATTCCTTTGGCATAAAGTTATGTGGAAATCTTTAATATTTTATGTATGATCAAAGGAATTTCGATTGATGTCTATTTATATACAATAATCCTTTTCTTGACATAATTATCGATAACAAATAAATATTTTAAACTTTTTAGCAAAGTAGCTTATACACATTAAAGGAAATACAACACTATAACATTTGCTTCCTTTTTCATACACAAAATAACATAATCCGATCAAATATTTTTGTGTGTTAATGTTTTACTTTGAGCCATATTCTTTTTACTCTGTTAAGTTGCAATGTTTTTATGACTGACTAGTTTTTATTATATATTTTGAATTGAATTAGTTTTTTTTAAGTTCAAACATATTCGTTTTTTTAGAGATGAATTTTCAATTGTATACTACAACTACTGATAGCAATTTTAATCCATATTAGATTTAAACAAAAATTCATTCTTCACAATTTTTCACATCTAGTCACCCCAAAACCTCAAACTGATTCAAAAAAAAATCAAAAAAGCACAGAAGTCAAACAAGAAAAATCACAGAGTCTTCCTTTCATTCCAACAATGTGTTTGATGTCTTTTTCTTTCGTCTTTCGTCTTTTTTAAAGGCTTTTTTCAGCATAAATTTCCATTCTTTTCACAAATAACAATTGATTGATAAATTACCGCACATCATTCAAAACGTTCAACTCCTTTCAAATCCTTCCTATTTTTTTCCTTTATTCATAGCACATAACATCGCATTATGTGTTTTGTAAGTGTGTGTTTGTACGTGTGCCTGTATGATTTATTTACATCGTTTACATATCAAGTGTTCAGGAAGGAAAACGAAGAATTGATATGGGAAAAAACAATTGTTAAAAAAGGTAAAGTCACTCTCCTACGACTGTTTTTCCGGTTATGATTATTATTATCTTTTTCTGTATTACTGTTATTGCAAAGCCCTCGCACAGTTAAACTTTTCACATTTTTTTTTTCAAAACAACATCATTTTATATTCATTTTTATTTTCCACAATTTTTCTCTTTCCGTATTGTTATGTTTTTGGTGCTACAGAAGAGCACATCAAACAATTTGAATAAATTTTTTCTCATACGTATGTGTAGAGACAACGGCAGTTTAGAAGCTAAATTATTGCAATTTTTAGCTTTAAATCGAATGTTCAATAATTCATAATTTTTATGAAATGTGATTTTAATATAAATATATTAGCATAACACCGAGAGGTCATTTAACCTCAAACATGACCGCGAAATTTTATTATTCTATGAAAGAAAAAAAAGTTATTTTTTTTGCCACGAATATTTATGACTGTTGCGTTTTTCCGTCCTTTCCTCACTACAATACAATAAAAAAAAAACTTTTTTTATTCCTTTCTGATGTGATTGATCAGAACGAGAAATGTTAGGAGCGCGATTTCCCGACAGCTTTATGTGCTGATGTTTTATCACATTATGAGCTTCCGATAGAGAATATAAAAGACGGTTAAGTGATGCTGAAACAACTTTTCCAATGAAGGCTATTGGAAGTTGATTTCCAGTGCTTTTTTCCCGTGTGGAAGCTTTTTCTTCCATTTATTGGATGTCCCCACTAAACTTTACATTACCAACTTCATGTTGATTGCCACACGCCCCACTCTTTTGTGAGACGCAGATGTGGAAATCGTATGGAAATTAGTAGAAAATTTGAAAGCTGCGCACTTTTCCAAGACACAAAATCATCTCCATGTGTTGTATGGCATGCAGCACATAGCATGTTCACATTCTGATTTTGTCATGAGAAATTTAAATATTTTTCTAACGTTTCTGATGCTTGTGGTATGTCACAAACATAGATCCAAGACGCAAGCCACACAACATGGTAGAAATTCGTTAAATGTTGCACAAGTGAAAAGTTTTGTGCCATAAATGTTATGTTCTGTTATTGAGTAATGAGAAAAGTTTTTCTTTTCTTGATAATGAAAAAGTGGAAAGCAAGTTTTTCCAGCGCTTGTCTTTATAAAAAATTTTTTTTCTCCTCTTTTTTTATTATTTTTATTATGCGTTTTTTTACACTTTTATTCTATTTGGAACCGCGTACATTCATATATTTATTTTATTGCATAGCAGATATGATTGTTAAAATCAAAAGTTTTAGATATAAAAACTTGGTAAAAAAACCAAAAAAAAACTAACTTTTAGTTTGTTTTATTGAAGTTGAACAAATTTGAATTTTCTTTTTATATGAAGGCTTTGAAAAAGAGAAAAGTTTTGACCGTTTAATACATTAAATGATATCGAGTGAATGAATTTCTAATGTTAACTTCATGTCTTTAAAAATTTAAGTGTCGCTGGTCATCAAATAATTTTTTCTTTGACTTCAGGAGCATAACCAGAATTTTTTTTAGAGGGGGTTCAAAAACTTTTTTATATGAAAGATAATATTTTATAGGGTTCCAAATGCTTTTTTCCTCAAAAACCCTAGCAAAATGAAGAATTTTTTTTCCAAGGTGGGCCCGGACCCCCTTGAACTCTCCCTGTCAACGCCGCTATTTGACTTTTAAGTTTCCTAACTCAAGTTTTAATAAATTTTTGATATTGTTCTTTAGAATGTTCATTCGTCTAATTAAATTTTCAAAACTTAAAAAATAAAACTTATAAAGGAAATTTCTTGCGGTGAAAACCAAGGCGTACACACTCAGGAAATTTCCTGTATTTCCGGAAATTTCCTGCATTTCCGGAAATCGGGAAATATCAGGAAATTTTTAGATTTAGCTCTTAAACTGCAAGGTTTTGGAGAAAAATTAGTGCAAAATAGTATTTTTGATGTCTAAATACACTATGAATGATTAAAAATTGTTTTTAAAATTTTTTTGAAAAATGTTGAAAATTTTCTGTTTTTTAAAAAAATTTAGCCATGAAAATTATAATTTGAATTGTAACCAAACAAAAAAATTTCATAACATTTTATGAGCATGAAATCATCAGAAATACTGTTCTATACAATATTTCCTGCATTTGCAGTCCATTCAGACGTTTAGTGAGGAGATTTCCTGTTTTTCCTGTATTTCCGGAAATTTCCTGAGATTTCCCGAGTGTGTACGCCTTGGTGAAAACACATTCTCAATCTTACGCATTCTTTTCATTCTTACACTAAACATCATAACTTTCATCGAAAAAGTACTAAATAATTTAATTAAAATATCGAAAACTTTCTACTTCCGACTCAGTCTGGTTTTGATGAGTCTTTATTTATATAAAGTCATGTTTGGCATTTCCTTATTTTTCTTTATATTCTACGACTTATATATTTGTATACGAAGAAGTTTCAAAACCCACACAATACAGTTAATAAGCTGTGAATAAAACTTCATCCGCAATTTGTTGAAGGAAGTTTCGCTATTCCTTCTGAGCTATCATTTTGAGTGTGGTTCAGAGTTTTAATAGAAATTCAAATTGTGTAGAAATAGAAACGACAGCTCTTTGGTTTTGATTCTTATGCTTCTTCTTGTGGAAAAGGGAATTCCGCACAGTAATAGAGACATGAGTGTGATTTAAATGTGGAATAGTGTTTTACATTGTAAACTTTGAAATCATGTAAACATATGATGGTTTTTTTTTACTTTCAAAAAATTGATAAGTTAAAATTTTTAATTTTATGAAAATTCATCTTAACAGTCCACTTGTTATTGAATACCTTCAAACACAACCCACATTTTTCATTGAAAATATCGAATTTCCCTTAAAATTTAATTTATAATTTGTCAAAAAATTTATTAAATTTTTTTTTAATTCTTGTTCTTCGAACAAAATTATATTCATCAAAGCATTAATTTGGCTTTAAAGAATCAGCAAAGTTATACGTACTTTTGAATCAAAACAGCTTTTCATTCAAAAAATATAAGCTTTTTCGATACCAATGAATTTGGTTCTGACGTCAACAAGCTGTTTACAGAGTTCAAATTTCAAAGCTTCTAAGATGTTCATATAAGTCTTACTTCAAGTGTATAATGAACAAAATAGATAGCACACATAACTGCTTATATACACCAAAAAATACTCATTTTAGCTTCTTTCTCAACACTTTTTCCTACCTTACCTTCATATAAGTTTTTTTGTTCGGTATATGCAAATATCTACCTGGAAACTTTGTATATCCTCATCATGTGGTGCAGATACACGACGAGTATACAAAATTCAATAAAAATACTAATAAGAGACTTCATGTTATTCATGTTATGATTAGATATGATTGTGGCTGAAAATTTGCATAAACTCAATTCACAACAGTAGCAAGAAGTGAGAGAAGAATAAGATGAAATTGAGGAAAGGTATGGAAATAGTGTTGGTCGTAGTGTCTAAAACGCAAACTAGGGAATAAAATGAAGGTTGTAAAACTTGAATAAATGGTAATAAATGTCGATAATCGAGGAAGTTAAAATCCAAAATAGAAAATTCTATCAATTTCATCCTCAAAAGCTATCAAATCAAATAAAGACAGACAGCAACACAAAGCAAACATTGAAACCCTTTAAAAAAATTTCTTTTCAAAAATTCTAAAAGTGCACCTTCAACATTATCAGCTGTCGTATTCAGTTCTATCAACAAAAATAAAAAAAAGTCTTCACATGTTCACATCAATAGAGGTGGGAAATAATCTAGTAAGGCAAGCTTGTATTCTTATTGTACTCCATTCAATGCCAAATAATAAAATTCAATCAAGAAATGAAGAGGCAACAACATCGCGCAAATATAATAAATAGATATACACACTTACATAATGTAATTCAATTTACTTTATTCCTTTCTCTCTTTCTGTCTATTGCCAAATTCACATGGATTGTAAGGCAAGAAGTTTCATCCTCTCGTTGAGGTGGCGAAGAAGAAAATCGTGAAGGCAACGAAGTGAGTGAGTAAATTTATATTAAACAGTGACTATAAACATTCAATATATGTGAATGGCTTCTTATGCCGTTATGTACAGTACGTAGCTATAGCTATAGACGAAGGGAGGGGATAAAAACAAAAAGAATGTAAACCGTGATGTGAAAATTCCATAGCAAAAAAAATTCTTTCTTTTTACTGTCTATCGCTTGAATCTCTACTGCCATTACGTCTATTTTTCATAAATAAATTGTGGAATTTCAGAAAGTGCCAAGGGATGGAATGGCGTTTATTTTTTATTGCTGGAAAGTTTTGAGTAAATTGTGGTTTTTAAAGGAGACTTTTTTATTCATGGTTTTATATTGACTCTACAGCAAGAATCAATTTAGTACTTTTGATTTTAATGCCTTGAAACAATCGATGCTTCATTGAATTATACGGCATCGATATTTTGACTCTTTGAAGCGTTGGTTTGATTTTGAGTCGCTGCTTCTGAGATATTGTTTATCATATCAAAGACATAAAAATTCACGCCGAATGTTCCCACCTCCTGCCAATAAAAACACGGAAACTGGCAGAAAAAGCGGAAATAGGAGAAAGAAGAGTAATAATCGTATTTTATTTTTTATGTTGACCTATATGTGTTCTTTTCTTCTTTTCCATAAAAAAATTCTCTTTCCTTTTCAACTCATTTCATCTCATTTTTTTCCTCGTTCTTGTAATTCTACTTATTCTTCCCTTTATGACACTAAAATGATATGCCATTTTCAAATGAAGATGAAAAAAATGTTTCTTGAGTCTCTTCCGTTTCTTTTATTTTGTGAATGAATGAAAGTGTTATTACTTATTATTATTATAATATAGAATGATGTTGCTTGCTGTTTTTTTTCTTATTCGTTATATTAGGCATACGAAAATATTTACTTGGGGGCATGTTATATTCTAAAGAAACTTTTCAAAATTGAGTAGATTGGAGATGAAAGGGTTAGAGTGAAAGTTGTTAACAGAGATGAGACAAAAATGAATTTTTCGTTTCGTTGATGTTGAGATTTTACATGTTCCCTAATTTTGTTCCTACATTTACAAAAGATTGAGTTTTTTTATTTTTTTGTTTTGTTAATTATACAAGATCTGGTCATGAAATTAACATAATTGTGTTTATATTCTCATTTATTGTGTAATTGAAGAAGTTTCTGGTTGTTGCTTTTAATTGCATAAAATAAAACTACGTTGGAGAAATTTTAACTTTTATACATTTCTGAAAATGTGGATTTTGGGAATTTAATCAAATGTTCTATTCTTTATTGAAACATTTTAGATTTTTTAGTTTCAAATTGTCGCTGCTTTAAAACATTGCTTCAGTTTCAAAGCATCACTTTAAATAATTTATTTAATTTTTAAGCATTACTTTGAAATATTGACTTAATTTCAAAGCGTTACTTTACAACATTCAGTTAATTTTTATCCTTGCTTTGAAAGATCCAGAGTTGAATTTTTCAAAAAAATTTCTTTTTCTAACTGTATTTGCTTTTCATAAAAAAAAAAAATCTTCTGTTTTCATTTTACCCTCTTCTACTTCCCTAATAAATTGAGTTTGAAGATAATTTTTCTTTTTTCTTCATGCATATTTATTTAAAGGATTTGATTTTTGTCTCTTCTTTTTGTTCGTTTAAATCTTGTAATCCGCACGTGTACGTGTGTAGACATTGTTTTAATATGAAATATTGCATATATTTATGTAAAAGAATAATTTCTTTCTAAAAAATAATAATGAGACATACTTTTTGTTTTTTGGTACACAAAATGTTCTTATTTTTGCTTCCTGTATTTAGAATAAATAAGAACTTTTAGACTTTTTCAAAATATTTGATGTTGTTAAATCTTTTGAGATGAAGGTTGTTTGTTTTATATGGATAGAATGAACGTTAAGTGAATTTATTTGAAATTCTTAAATTTGAGTTTTCTTACAAAATCATGAAAACTCTTCTTTAAAGCCACAAAGACAACTTGTAGACACCTTTTGTTCGTAGCATAAATATTTTTAAAAAATTCAATACTTACCCCATCTACTCCTTGTTCAACAAAATATACTTACAGTTCGCTGCGTATCAACAAGCCTTCAGCATTTCATTGATTTTTTTCCTATCTCCTAATTTTTAAATATTCAACATTCAACAAAAAAGTGAAACATAAAAAATTTGGCGCTTCAAAAAATTCCCAATGAAAGAAAAAATCAATGAGTTAAAAAATCTAGAGTAAACTATTCAAAAAAAATAAACATTTCTGGCACCATATTGTATCCATCCCAACTGATGTCTCTTATTTGCATAAACATATCAAAAAAAGCTATGAAATTTTTTTTGTTTCTGTGTCATCGGTGAAAAAGAGATTTTGGTACGGAAAAATGATATCGTCATCATCATATCATATGATTTGTCTCCGGAAACATTTTTTTCTGATGGTGGAGATTTTTATGGGAAATTGTGAATTTTTCGAGAGCACAATGGCTGTTTGTTTAGGATTAATGTTGGAAAAATAACTCATGAATAATTGAGAATTATATAAACATAATATCAGGATGATATGTTGAATTTCGAGTTAAATATATTTGATTGTTGAAGTATTCGAACAGAAAGGACTCGATGCCGTTTTATATGATTTTGTATTTTGAAAAAGCACTATGAATTTGAAGTTCTTCAAAAATTACCTTTAAAAATAAAATGTTAATGTTAAACTTGTATTTGCAAAATTTAATTTTTACTGGATTATCTTTCAATAATAATGTTAATTTATCCAGGAATTTAAACATCAAAATGAATTTTATTTAGGTAAATGCAACTTTTTTTAACTAAAAAAATTTTTTGAAAACTCAAAAATTGTTATGATAAAAATTTTGAATAAAAGAATGCGCTTTAAAAAAATCAAAAACTATTATTTCATCGAATCAAACAGATTTATCATGTGAATGTGTGATCTTGTCTCACTCATGATTTGTTTGAAATTTTTCTCTTTCTTTTATTTATGTTTTTAAAGTGAATTTCATATATTTTAAATAAAATTATTTATATGAGCAGTTAGCAGTATGAACCTTCTATTTTTTCTACTTTCAAAATGGTTAAGATTAAGGTTGAAAAATAGATATGACTGTCTTTTTTGTAAATCATAAATTTTTTTAAAATCCTATTTTCTGCAAAGGTTTCAAAAAATTTAAAATTATTTAAAATTGTCCAAAAAAATTATTTTACTACAAAGATTTGACTCTGATGCTTTATTTTCACTTTATGCATCCAGACATCAAAGAATTCATAACTTGCATATTTTCAAATTTTTTATCTCTTTTTTTCATTATGTCGTTGCACGTAAACAAGCATCACATTTTTTTGTATGTTTTTAAAATTTTCTTGTTTTGAATATACAAAATAAAACTTTTTTATATTTTTAGAAAAATACTAAAAAAGCTCAAATATAAATTTTTCTGTGCTAGAAGAAATTTACAAACTCAATTATGGAAGTTTTATGCTTCATTCTCGTCTGAACATATAAATATCCAAATTATTGTTTAACATGTTTAAAAAATTTTATTTATTTTAGAAAAAACACAAAAAGAGAAATTTTCTTCCATAACAATATCCAACTCACATCAACAATTTATTTAAAAATATAATAATATCAAAAAAAAATATTTTATATCTGTTGTATTATCATGTTCTTTTCCCAAACTTTTCCTTGTCTCGTTCACAATATTATGACAACTTTATTATATTGTCCTTGTAGTCAACTGTCTACGAACTTGTATTTGCTCCATTGTCCGATAATCTCACGCCAGCTAAGAATTATGAATAAGTGAGTTTATTTTTGTCTCTGTCAAATAAATTATGAATCATAGTGTTGTGATTTGCAATTGGTATTATCTCTTCTAAATTTAGATTATCTAATCAATTTTTAGCACTCATGTCAGATGCAAAAACTTGAAATGAGGATTTGAATAACCTTAATACTTAGAATTTTGAATAATTTTTATTATTGTATCGTGATGAAATTTTTCTATTTTGACAAATTTGGATAAGAAATTTTAATGCCACAAAGACTAAATTTCTTAAACAGAATAGGTTTACAAAATTTTTCATTTAAATATTTGATCAAAAAAAGTTTTAATTTCATTTCAATAATAATCAAATTAATTTTAAAAAAAATTATAAAACATAA
The DNA here is from genome assembly GCA_026123125.1 of Chironomus striatipennis. Classification (NCBI taxonomy): domain Eukaryota; kingdom Metazoa; phylum Arthropoda; class Insecta; order Diptera; family Chironomidae; genus Chironomus; species Chironomus striatipennis. The sequence goes on along the minus strand of CM047393.1, from coordinate 911,470 downwards.
ATATTTGTTCAGCAAAAAGATAAGTTTGATAAATTTAAAAATTTATAAAAAGCTCAAAAATTACATAAAATCGAGCAACTTTTGATGAGATAATCATGAAAATGTAAAAAAAGATTGGAATATTTTAAACCTTAAATTTTTTGTAATCTACTTTAATAAAAAATTTATACTAACTCATTGTTTGAATTTCAAGTAAGCCTACTCACATAACGCAATGCACTGCATTGAAAGGAATTTTATTTGTCCTTTGTGCACTCAATTTAAAGAATCCCATAATGTCGATGAAACATGAGTCGACAAAATATGAGAGATAGAAATTCCCAAGCAAATAATTTTTTATTAACTCATTCATCTCAAAGTATCATCAAGCTCAACAATTGCTATGTTCATGATGATGGCAATACCATTATGAAATTTTTCTTGTCTTGAGCAATACAGAAAAAAAAAAGTTTTTATCGTTCGTGCGATTTTTTATTTTTTTGTATTCAAAACTTTCTCTTTTATCCAACCATTTTTTTTAAATATTAGACATGATGTTATGATAAAAAAAAATTATATGAGAGACATGTAGACATGCATAGAATTGAAATTGAATTGTAAAAAATGAAATAGGGAATTTGAGTCTTAATGCTGGTGAAGAATTGACGCATTATACATTTGTCTATGAACTATTAAAGGGGTTAATAATGAGATCAACGGCAAAGCCAAATTCTATTAACTTATAATTTCCGAAACTTTGAGAAGGTTTTTTGACTTTTTCGAAATTGGCTAGAAAATAAAATGGTTTTTTGGAAGTTAAGACACTTTTATAAGAAAGTTATCAGAGACAGCAACGAACTGTAAAAAATTTCAGGTCATAAATAATTATCTAAGGCAAACACATCCTACTTCCCTCCAAAAAGAACATAAATTAAGTGAAATATTTTCTATAAACAACAAATAATTACAGAAAGAATTTTCTTTTATAAAATACCAAGAAAAATGTATTTTTAAGAAAATATTTCACGCACCAAAACTTTTCTGCTTTTCCAACAATTTTGCTCATTTACGTTTTCTTTGAATGTACTAGCTAAACTTTATGTGTGCATGTTGATAAATTGAAAATTATTTTACTTTACCAACTCAATGATGAAGTTTTTCTCATATAATTTCATATTTATAAATCAAATGTTGTGCTGTGTACTTTTTTGCTTCATGTCAGTCATGTCAAAATATTCATCGATAAATTTACAGGAACCATTAAAAAATGAGAGATTCTTTGCTTTTTTATTTTCAACAAAAAAAAAATAATTTTTTCGTTCACGCCGCTTTCTCGCATGCTATTTAAAAATTTACAGCACGTTCTCCATCAATGTGTTGTGTATGTTGTATCTGTCCTATAAATTTACCGATGACTTCATTTTTTTATTTTATTTTAAAAATGTATGGTACATATGTATTGTACATCCCATGAATGTGATGTAAGTTTATTTTATACTTCTTTTTTTTTATTTCATAGCCAACAACGGTAGCAAATCATAAAAATTTATCTTGATGCTAATTGAGCCATAAAACACTCGGTATTTTCTCATGCATGTATGTAACTTTTACCTTCAACTAGGGATTTATTTCGTATTTTTTTTCTTCTCTCTATGTCTCTCGCAAATGAGAAATTGGAAACAATTTTGAGTGACTGAACGGTGAGTATGGAGTTGGATGTAATCAATATTTAATTAAATGACCCAAAATTGATCCCAGATATTTTTCTTTTTCATCAGAAACTTTAAATATTTAAACGAATCGGATCGAATGTTGTGTACTTTATTCATCCATCCAGTCATCCTGTTTTGTTTATCTTGTTTCTACCCGTCCAAAAAAGAAAAGATCAATGGAAATTTTATAAAATGAATGAAGGAAATATGGTTCTGGTTGAATTTGTTTATCATCCAAACTGAACCTTTGATTCTCATTTTATTTTTTTTATCCGTCGCTTCCATCTCTTCACCTCTGTGCCTTTATTGTTTTTTTCTGTTTTTCATTGGTTCGCTCTCTGAATACAGTTTTAATATTCATTAAACCATTAAATTTCATTTTTTTCTGTTCTCGAAAATTAAAGCACAGTTGTCAAGCAACAGATTAAAGAAATATGAAAAACGAGACATTTTGCTAAAAGCTAGATGTAATCTTAATCTTGTTTTATGCTGAAGTGCTTTGTTTTCTTGTTGTTACTTTTTTTGTAAAGGAATTCTTTTTAAAGATATTGTTGCATTTGAGTTAAACTGAATTTGCTCATAAGATTTAAGTTGAGTTACAAATCATTTCAAAAAAACAGAAGTAGTATATTTTTCTTAACCGTAACATCTTGAGGTATTGTAAATTTCTTAAGGTCTATTCCCAAAAGGCGCAAGTCGGACAATCGAGATGAAATCCTGCACCAAACCGGAGTGAGGCCAGCACCACTCTAGCTTAAATTGTATGCCAGCTTGATGCTGGCCTTACTCCGGTTTGGTGCCAGATTTCATCTTGATTATCCGATCTGTGCCTTTCGGGATTGTCTTTGCCTGCTTCTTTTTATTCTGATATATTTCAACTTAGTTACAAATTTGTAGAAAAAAAAAATAAATAAAAATATTGAATTTAATAACTTCAAGCAATTTCAATGTTCTAATTTTGTTTTCTAGAAATCCACCGAAGACATAAATTTATTCTCCAATATATATGCTTTAAATTATATTTTATGTAGATTCTTGAACGTTATGCATATTATTACTTATCAGTGTTATTATTACTCATCTTTACTCATTATATTGAAAAGCTTCATATAATTAGTCAATTTATGTCTTTTATCAAAATTTGTTAAACTCATAAAAAATCAATTCAGCAAAATTGATAATAGAAATAAATGGAATAATTGATTGTATCTATCCACAAAAGAATAAAAATCATTCAATACGAAATACCTCCATGTCATAATATATCAGAGAAATTGTTCAAAAAATCCATATTCATTCATTCCAAAAACTAAAAGATAGAAACATACAATATTTGATTCCAAAAGCAACCCTTTGGCTACCATACTAATTTTTATGTCAGAAAAAAAATTTAATTGGCAATCAACAATCTACATGAGTATATCGTATGCTTCCTATTTCCATTGTGTTTTTAATTTCAGTGATAACAATCATATAAAAAAAGAGTTTGTAACATGTAACAAAAAAATCGCTTTGTTATCAAATGTTATGTTTTGACAGTAAAAATAATAAAAAAGATCCCACACATGAAAGAAATATACAAAAAAAGCGTCCTCAATCCTGACTTTTAGTCTTTTAGTCATTTTGTTTATGATTTTTATTTCACTTTTTGTGCCCATCAGGCAAATAAGAATCTTTATCCCATTTGTTTATGAACCTTTTTTCTACTGTATATTAGCTTGTCCCTTACATATCCATTTGTAAATGATCAAAACGTAAACATATGAAGTAAGAGTATCTATAAATGGAAAGGTTGTTGTGCCCTTAAATAATCTCTTATTTTGTTGTTACTTTTAAAAAGAAATGAATTCTTATTATTTCTTGCAAATTTATTTTTATATAAATATCAGACTAGGTTGCTGTACGTCTTGTCGTTCATGGTGGCTTTTTTTCAGTCTGTTGACAGCATATTGTAGATATTATAGATTATTAATGCTTATTAAACACGTTATTTATTAAATGTCTAAATAATGTCTTAAAGATTATGTGATAAATACTATTTCTTCAACCTTGATTTTCTTCAAGCATATATGCACAGAATAAGCAGAGGTAAATTTGTATGAGTATGTCGCTTCTCTATTAAGAATAATTAAGTATGTAGTTGTACAGACAGATGCCAATCGGATCGATTGATTTATTTCTAGTGTTCAAAATACTCTTAAAATTTTCAAGGAGTAAAATTCAAAAGAGTTTTTAATTTTCAAAAACTCCTAAGATTTTTTTCCTCAAGAGCAAAATTGATCAATTTTCATTTTTCTCTTGAGAGCAAAATTTTTAATTTTCCTCCTAAATAATTTTGCTCTCAAAATTGGGAGGAAAATTAAAAATTTTCCTCTTGAAAAAAAAGAGAAATATTATTTTACTCCTCAAGGAAAGGAGTAAAATCAAAATGTATGGGAAAATCTTCATGAACATCATTTAAAGCGTTCTGATCATTTCCAGTGCCAAAAATGATGCAAATTTGAGGCATTTGCTTTAAAACTGTAAACAAGGCATGAAAAAGTTTGTTTAAACTATAGTAGGCAGTTCCTTTTCATGAAATTTATTTCAAAATTCTCAATTTCTTTGAAAAAGTCATGGAGAGGATAAAAACATTGATGAAAATGATGTGCCATTGCAAAGTTTGCTTACGAAAGGAAAGAAATGAGCATTTGGAAGTGCGGAACTGACTATATCCAGTGCCAAAAACTTCAAAATACTTTTTTTCCTTAATTTTTGATCCTGATTCCAATTTTGGACATTTACGAAAAATGTGTGGAACCGACCATTTCAAGTGCTTCCATCACCATTTTTATGGCTTTTATCAACATTAGAAGGTTTCAAAACCCCAATAGCCCTATAAAATGTTCAAAAAGTCAGTAACTTTCTGTAAAATTGCAATAATCATTTTCTTAATACCAAAATGGAAGTTAAAAATTAGTTTTGACAAAGGAAACTGTGACTTTTTGAATATTTTACAGGGCTATTGGGGTTTTAGAACCTTCTAATGTTGATAAAAGCCATAAAAATGGTGATGGAAGCACTGGAAATGGTCGGTTCCACACATTTTTCGTAAATGTCCGAAATTGGAATCAGGAACAAAAATCAAGGAAAAAAAGTATTTTGAAGTTTTTGGCACTGGATATAGTCAGTTCCGCACTTCCAAATGCTCATTTCTTTCCTTTCGTAAGCAAACTTTGCAATGGCACATCACTTTCATCAATGTTTTTATCCTCTCCATGACTTTTTCAAAGAAATTGAGAATTTTGAAATAAATTTCATGAAAAGGAACTGCCTACTATAGTTTAAACAAACTTTTTCATGCCTTGTTTACAGTTTTAAAGCAAATGCCTCAAATTTGCATCATTTTTGGCACTGGAAATGATCAGAACGCTTTAAATGATGTTCATGAAGATTTTCCCATACATTTTGATTTTACTCCTTTCCTTGAGGAGTAAAATAATATTTCTCTTTTTTTCAAGAGGAAAATTTTTAATTTTCCTCCCAATTTTGAGAGCAAAATTATTTAGGAGGAAAATTAAAAATTTTGCTCTCAAGAGAAAAATGAAAATTGATCAATTTTGCTCTTGAGGAAAAAAATCTTAGGAGTTTTTGAAAATTAAAAACTCTTTTGAATTTTACTCCTTGAAAATTTTAAGAGTATTTTGAACACTATTTATTTCAAAGGTTACAGTTGGTTTCATTTTACAGAATTTATTGAAATTGACGAAATTTCCAGGAAGGATTTAAAGTTTAAATATTTTAGAACCTTAAGCATATCATTTTATCATATTAAGTGATATGGAGAAAAATATAACAGCTTTTATTTGTGATTCTGTTCCAACTTCATGTAATTCTACAATCTAATACATACAATTTAATACATTCTTTAATTTCAAAAATTTATTTTTTAGTAAAACTAAACAATTTAAAATTAAAAAAATGGTATTTATTTACAAAATTTTCACTAACATGCTCAAACTTAATATTCTGATTTCCTTAATCATTAGACAACAGCTAGAAAATAAAAAAAAAATCCAATTAATCAAAACCTAACAAACATTCAAAAGAAAAACTTCATCGAAAGCTTCAAAAGAAAAACGTGTATAAGTAGGAAAAGATTGCTTAAGTAAACATAACGAGAAGTAAAAAGAACAAAACTTTGAAGAAGACTGTAAAAGTTTCCAATTTGTCTGCAAAACAACTGTAAATAAGTTACTCAACAAAAAAGTAAAATACCTGTTAACAAATTGGATAAATTTTCTGGATATTTTTCATCTTTTATTAAGCACCGGATCAGTTTCATAAGCTGAAATTTTCTTGAGCCTTTTGACAAATATTTGAAAAAGATAAAAAAAAATAGAATAATGAATCTTATCCTTATCATGCCTTTATACTCAGCCTACACATCTAGCACAAAACTTTAGACGTGACGAAAAATGTAAAATACCAAATAATATTAGAATTAATTAAGTTTATAGTTCTATGGCACAGTAAAGCTCATAAAACCTTTTAAAGGATCTTCACATATCCATCAACCCACACTTGAATAGTAAAAAAAGAGGAAAAATTCAACCTCACATGTGTGGATGAATGAGATTTATATGACATGACAAAAATACACTCAAGATTTTTTGTGTGTGTATGTCTCTCAGTGTTTATTATCTCTATCGTCTATTGTCTTATTCCCCATTCAGATGAGCAAAGTTGTGATGCCAAAAGTGTTATCATCTCAAAATGTATTAAATGAATTCTATGTCATGCTTGCCTGCCTGCCTGTTTGTCTGCCTAATTCTCACTAGAGATTTTTTTTTCTTCTTCATCTTTTTCCACTTAAGCTTTAAGCATCTACATAGTTGAGTTTAGTCAGTATATCCATATCAAGTTATCATGTTAAAGATACGAAATTCAGGCATTAATGTGTTATTTGTTGAGGATAAAACTCCACTTCTCAACTGCATGATTTATACAAATGTAGATGAAAATGGTATTCAAAAAAGTTGATTAAATAATTGATTATAATGTTTTTTCAGCCACTAGTGAACCTAGTTTTAGTCAAATCCCTTTTCAGGAAATATGGGTTTAATTCCAATAATTAAAAATTAATTAATAACTAAACATCTAATAAACAGGTATGAATAGTATTTTTCTAAACTCAACATTCATCGTGTGACAGACATGTTTTGCATCTATTCTGATGACTATAACAAAAATTGGATTAGACAATTAGAAGAAATTAAATCTATGAAAGACACATTCAATAATAGAAGTGGATATATTCAGACGAATTAAAGCAGACATAAGCACCTACATGGTATGACGAGGTAAAGAATTGGATAGAGTAAAGTACATGCGAACTGATTATTTACATTTTTCTATTGTTGTTTTGCTACTCGAGTGTGTCTCGAGTATCTTTAAATCTCTTTGATCACATAAAAGGAAATAGGAATAAAAACGTTTGGTAAGATTATCAAGTATAATTAGTGAAAATAATTGTTTTACAGACCATATAAGACTCGTTATGTTCAACAACGTGTGAAAATTCATGCTGTAAAGCCTTTTGCGGTTGTATTCAGGAAAAGATTTTAATTTGATTAACAATATAATTCAGTATTGAGAGTTACAATTTTGTCATCCGCGGTTATTTAGTATACAGATACTGTTCAAATTCAAATTATAAGTAAATTTTCTCCGAATTGAAGATAAATTGCGTTTTAATCGGACATTAGATAAAATTCTTTGAATCTTTGACAAACCTAAATAGCACATCAACTATTCTGAGAAAATTAAAATCTGTCTCATACTATCTAAATCCTTTTCACAAACTCACTATGAAAAATATTTTTCTATGAACTTAAATCCTTCGATTGAATGTCCTCTGTTTGCTGTTATACTAAAAATCATGATCTGTGATAATCCCTAAATTTAATATTTTCTATGAACATTTGCTGGTATTTTGCAAATATTTTCAAATGTAATCACACCATACAACATAGTTTATTTACTTTGTAAGCATAAATACAAGCATGTACACGTATGTGTATGATGATGTGGTAGATATGAGTAAAAGTATTCATCATGATGACAAAAATTGTCTATATTAATCCCAATATGTGTACCTATAGTAGTTCATGAAAACATAATAAAGTTGTTAATAATAAGAAGATACTAAGCAGGAAACTAAATAATGGCTGAGGATATGGATGTAAAAAGGAAGGAAAGTAGGAATAAATGTAAATAGGAAAGATGCAGAATGATGAGGGAAATGAAATCAGAGGATATATATCCTTAAAGAAGTTATTGCTTTTATCAGTAAATCTAGATATATTTATTGAATTTTGTTTTATTCTGGTCATATTTTTAATAAAGTAAAGTATATGATGCATATTTTTATTTGAAGTTGCTATATAGTATCTAATATTGCAATATTAAAATTGAACGTTATGTTTAAATTACGTATAAATATAAAAATTTTGAAAAAGAATATAGCAACTAAATTTTAGTGAAAATGGGACCCAAAAGCCATTATTTTGTAAAAAATTTAAGATGCTAAAAATATACTTTTCAACCATTGTCCTTCTTTGAATTATGTAAACAATATTTACATCATCATCTCCGCCTCGAGTAGACTTTTAACAACAAACAATCAAAACGTGTCCTTCTGAAAACTCCAACTTGAAGTCTTGTTACGTAACAAAAATAAAGAAATTCCATTCTAGTTTTAACACAAACAAATCTTGGGCGAAAAATCAGCTAGAAATATATTCAAACATAACATTTGCTGACTTTTTCAACTTCTTCTTATATCATGATTCAACAGTAAGTCAATTCTTTTTCTTTAAATATTTCAATAATCTGACGTAAAACATTCAGCAGAAAAAAATCTTTCAAAAGTTTCTCTGACTTTTGATTTTTTTGTTGGTCTTATACAATGGAATGGATAATATTTTAAGAGGGGTTTTAGGAATGATATTGGGTTGATCTGTCAAAAGTTTTTAACAGCTCTTGAAAAATATAAAATTTTGATTTTCCATAAAAATATTTAAATCCTTATTACACCCCTGCCACATAAACCCTCTCTTGTAGGAATAAAACCAACATTCCTGTCTTCTTTTTCTCTCTTCTATTTATTTACTTTTTTGCTTCGCCAATGAAATATAAAAAAGTCATTTGCATTTATCAACAAAAAAGACAAGAAGAATAAATAAAAAATAATAATAATAAAATGTATAAGAATGGGACAATTTGCTGAACATCATGTCATGACTCATGAATGAAAAAGACATAATGTAGGTGGAGAAACAATAACATCAGCAAAAAAAAGCAGTGCTTGAAGAGTCCAATGAAGAAAAATAAATGAATTTTCTGGAAAAATAACAATTTAAGGAATTGTAAGCGTTTGAAAAAAAAGATGTAAAAGAAGTTACAATGATAACAATTTTTTAGCGTGCCTTCAAACATGTGTAATTCGTAGAGATGAAATTAGATAATTCAACATAAAATTTGAGTACAAAAAATAAAATTATACATTTAATGTCAATTGAAATTCGATAATGAAGGTAATGACGTATGTTCAGAGTAAAAAAGAATTATTAGGATGTATTTATTTGTGGAATCTAATTGTTACTCTGACGTAAATTCGAGAATTTCCAAGTACTCTATGAAATTTTATAAAAAAAAAAATAACAAATAATGCTTAAAAAACAAACGGATAAGAAAGCAAGTTAAATAAAAACGTGGTAATTAGGCTCTCAACAGTAATTTAGGTTTTTGTAGGTAATTTAATTTTTAATATTAAAAAAATTTCTTAAAAAATTAAATGTTTTATGGTAACTAAAAATTGTTATAATAAGGGACCCGTATAACACAAGTCGGTTAATCGAGAGGAAAAACCACGATGGGACGACGTGAAGTCGATCTGGCGGCTAATTTTCCTTTGTGACGCTTTTTTTGCCGTCAGGTTGACTTCACGTCGTCTCAGCGTGGTTTTTCCTCTTGATTAACCGACTTGTGCTATACGGGATTTAATCAAAAAATCAAAAAGCTAATAAAATTTCATAAATATCCTTGCATCTGTCATCAATTTAATTATTTCTGAATTACTTATCAACCGCCCACTAATTCTTTTTTTCAAAAGGTCAAATTCAGCATTACAAAAAAAAACTTTTTCGTCTTCATCAACTTGCATAATCCCAACACGTATTAAAATTATTCTATTACATTGGTCGACAGTTATATTTTTTTAATATCACAACACAAAAAAAGTTTATTAATAACGATGACATTTTCCATTATGGAAACAACAATTTTATCAGCATTTTGGAAAGGATATTTAGCTTGATAAAAGTAATATTGTATGTACAATAGTCTCTTAGTGCCCATGAGAGTGTCTTGTACACGATTACAATTTCTATAAACATAATGTAATGGTTATGTTAATTATGAATATAACATGTAATCTAATGTGACCCTCTGCTCGACTCTGATTAAGCAGTATTGAAAATTTGAATATTGATTGAGATTTTGTAATTGTGGTAGACTAAGGTTAAGATTTGTTTTGAAATCAGAAATTTTTCACTCAAATCAAAATCATACAGCATTAATTCACGTTAAAATAATTTATCAACTCTGAATAAACCCTTAAAATCCATAAAATCACTCGAAACAGCTTAAACTCCGAAAATTGAATATATGTAGTACAATACAAGTTCATTATCCATAAATCTACATCACTCGAGATAATCGATGAATTTTTCAACACCTTTTACCTATAAGTCTCCGTAATAATTCCCCCTCCCCCACTCAACCGCATGTTATCAAAAATGTGTCAAGTATGGCACAATATTTATGACGAATGACAATGTCGTGCAGTTCATGCGAAAATTTATTAAATTTGCCATCATGAGTCTGCTCAATAGAGAGAAAATATGATTTATATGGCATAGCAATTGCTATATATTTTCCCTCCCATACCCTCCTCTCATTCTTCATAATTTTGAGTAGGTTTTCTTCAATGGTTCTTTGAACGATTATTATTGTTATTATTTTCTTTTGCTTTATCCATCTGCTGCATATATAAAAACATTAGACAATTGTATATAAAATGAATTTGATGTTAGCAAATACAAAACGAAAGAGAGGCATTCATAAAAGATGAACGATTGCCTATTAATGAAGACATAATCATGAAAATGTTACGGGTAATATTAAAAGCCATAATCTTATCTATATCTTTGCTTCATTTTATTGCTTCATTTTATTGCTTTATTATATTTGGCTAGTTCCCTTAATATTGGTCTTTGTTGAGTAAGAAATTATAAATAATTGTAATATCACACGTGAACAGCACGTGAAAGACGTCAAGAATTGCAAATTTATCGTTGCTTGTGTTTCGTTCCATGACCGTTGATAAAAAAAACTTTTTTGGGAATGTGATGAAAAAGTGCAATTCATCATCGGAGGGAAGAACTAGGTCACAACAGCTAAATTACTTTTTTTTATTTGTTCTTGACACCTGGATATTGCGAATGAGATATTTATACTGTCCAGAAAAGAGTAAAAGAATTAAGTTTTAGCTAACGATCGAATAACAAAAAAATCATACATTAGATGTATTATTTAATAATAATAATAAAATTAAGTATGTGTTGGATGAAAATCAAAACATGCTTTTAACAAGTCAAAAAGAATGAATTCATTTTTAATACAAACTTGAGCTCGATCAATTTTCAAATCAACTCCCACAAAGCACAACATCAACCCACATCTACCAAGTTTACAAAATTTTCATCACCATGTCCAAAGGTCTCTGATGATCGTCTAAACCATCCAAATATTTACACATTTATTAAAACAATAAATTTGTAAAATAATCCAATTTTTTCGTAGGCCTTGAAATAGGAGTTTTGACCCTCCAAAATATTTTAAGCTATTCATTTACCTCGATAAGTATTTTCAAAATATAAATCAAATGGTCCTTTCTACCTTCCACTCTATTATACCTTTTTGTTTCTTTTTGAATCCTATTTATATACGTATGTATAAATACGTACGAAGTAAAGCTTGTATGAGACACAGACGTTTACAATGAAGGAGAAAGAGAGAGAAAAAAGTCATCTAACCATGAAAATTACATTTTATGTCACGTGCTAGGAATGTTAATTATGTGTATATATATATATATTTTTATATGTGCTTCAGTGATATTACTCTTCTTCTTTTTCTCTACACATCTGAAATGGCTGAGAAGTTATAAAAGACGATATATTTTATTTACGAGATATGTGTGGTTTACCAAATTTTTTTTCTTTCTTCTATCATTTTTATTATGGTAAGATTCGTTACGACAATATTTTTTAAGAAATAAAAAGAATGCATACAAGCAAATACATCCACATATGTGTACGTACATAAAATATAAATTTTTTTGAGTGTATAGAAAAGTTATTAGGTTGCCCATGAGCTACTCAACCAAAAGAGCTTTCATTTTTAGAATGTGAAAAACAATGACATAAATGGGAAATTATGTAATTTATGTTCCTTTCCCTTTTTTACTTCTCATTTTTCTCTTTCCATCTCCATCTCTCTCTCTCTCTTTTTATTTTGATGATGGCAGTAGCAATAATAATGTTCACTTTATATTATTTTTATTTCCTTTGTAATTTAGTGAAGCGTGCGAATAATGAAAGTTGAGTTGGTTAACTTTTAAGTGCATCTTCCTAACCTGGAGCGCAGGTGAAGCAATCGAAGATCCTCATCAAAGCAATTTACTTAAATGAGAAGTTATTCTTTTGAGAAGTTTCAACTATTACAATTACTATACAACTATAGATTATATAAGTACAGAACATTTTAAATCATCCATTCATCGCTGTACAATTTATATCCTGCTTCTGGGTATTTTCAATTAAACAGTACAACCATTATAGGGCGATTCCATGAGTGAGAAAACGCATCAAAAAATAAAATTTTCTTAATTTCTCTTAAATTCAAATGATTAAATTTGACCTGACAGCTTCGTTCCATGTAAAATTAAATTATCTATCAATCAACATCCTTTTGAAATCCTTTAAATGTGTCTGAATTGAAATTTACATGTTTTTGTAGCGTTAATGTGTTAACATTATAAAAAATTTACAAAACTTTTTTCATTTTTTTTTAGCTAAATACGAAGTTAGACGGTGTATTAACATATTAAATACTTAGAAAAGCTTAAATCACGTCTTCTTAAGTGATTTTCAAATTCTAATATGCCTTAATTAACTTTAAATTTGATAATTTAGCGTTAATGTGTTAACATTTGAAAAAATTTTCGAAATTCAAATTTTCAAAAAACCGTTCATCTTTTGTTTTCACACCATTTATTCGAAAAATCTTAAATTATTTTTCCAACAAGTAGAGAAGGAATTACAACTCAATTTTCTCAGTTCCCTTCACTCATGAAATCGCCCTATAGCAGATTAACCTTTTGACATGAAAATCATCAAAAGTTCATCGCTTTTTAGATTTATCAGCATGATCATCACACACAGTAATTTATTTCAGCAATTATAAAACATACATGTAACTATTATTCCATCAATATGATTGCTATTCAGTGATTGTGTAATAATCAACTCATACAAAATTTATTCGAAAGTTTTGTACAATTAAAATAATTGCAAACTGAAAATTTTAACTTCAATTTCCCATCAAATATTATTAGTTTTTAGCAAAACATTTACATTTAAATATCAACAGTAATATTCATTATCTTAATGAAGTCCTTAATAGTAATTAAATCTAACAACTATAATTGTTGTGCAAAAATTATCATTATGATAATTGGAAGTCGGACAATACAAAAACACTAGCACATTCAACACTTCAAATGTAAAGGGCATTAGCCTTATGGTTGGGATGGAGAAAAAAAGACTGTAACTTGTTCATACATTTAAACAGATACACTCTATAAGAATTGTAACCCATATCATGAAACATTTTTATTGGATTTATTATTTACCAGAAAATTTCCCATAATGTTCGTGCCTTCATTGCTTCATTGCCTTTTTTTCTTTCCTTCAACATTACTTGCTCACTTGCTTGCTGTGATTATAATCTATAAAAGCTCTTTCACTTCTTCAATAATAATTCACAATATATATGTGTGTACAGTGTGTTACCCTTACTTACTCTTTTATACTCTCGTTAAGTATTTGTGCATTTATATGGATGAATGATGGTGTCACGAGATATCATACACATAAACATGATGTAGTAGATAAAATTGATGGGGAAGGGCATGAAAGGTAATTAGTTTCTTATTACCCTCCATCATCATCATCATAATCTTTAATTTACTTTTACTTTTATTCATCACCATCGTATCAAGATGAGACTGAAGGAAAATGAAATGAAATTTACTTGGAAATGGGTGGAAATTGGTTAATATATCGTATAATTTTGGTTGGGGGTTCCGTTTTTTAAATGAAAAAATCAGTACCTTTGATAAATGTTAAAAAAAATCTAACTTACAGTTCTAACAACTTGATTATGACTATTAACCACATCAAACATCTCCATAGGAACCCCCAAAAAATAATTAAGGCAAAAAGATCATTAATTGAGTAAGCACATACATACTTTGAGTGCCACCTTGTTGTAATATAACACAATAAATTTAATTTTGATTGCGTGAAAAATGAAGATAGATTTTAATTTACGTAGACGAGATAAGATGCGGCAGTCTTAGATATACATATCTTTATGAGGGGTGAAGTCGAATGAATACGAATATTGAGGTATAAATTGAAATCTATTTTGGCGACATTTCAATAGCTTTGATTATCATAATTGACTAGCAATCAAATTTCGATAGTGGATATGACATGATGATTTTCGATAGATTGAATTGTACATAAAGATGTAAGAGGTTGATTGATGTTTGTTATGGTTTAGATTTTGAAATTTTTAATGAAAAAAATCAACAATTTAATTTCATTGGTTTTATCTTCTACTTAACTTGTTTAAGCTTATTTCCTAGAATATGATTATGACGTCATTCGTAAAAAAATATCTACATAACTCCTATATTAGAATATCATCTTACCACCCATAAAAAAATTTCCTTTCAAAATTTATTTTCAAATTAAATGAAATAAATTTAATGGAATTTAATTTTATTGCCGGCAGCAACATCTCACCGAAGCTTTCAAAATGAATTATTGAGTGAGTCCCCTACAGCTAGGAAAAATCATCATAATTACGATTGCGAATGATAATAAAACATTTAGAATTAAAATTATTATTTTGAGTCGTTTACTACTAAACAATGCATGATATTATGTAGCCACACAAAAAAGCGATTAAAACTTATTTTTCATTTTCTATAAAATGGTGTACGCACATTAATATTCATTTATGAACTCACCAACCATAACTATGGCTTATAAATTTTCTAGATAAAAGAAGAAAATGGAATGCAATTCATAAATTTTATTTTCGCAATTAACAGAGATATTTTTTTTATTTATTTTTAGACATAAAAGGGTTGCTACACCAAAGTTCTATTAGAAATGAACACAGATGATGGGCGGTCTATATACCGATGGCTTGTTCAAGTAATTAATTTTTTTTTTCTTCTCCTTTTTTGCAGAATTGTGTTTGAATTTCATAAATTATAAAAAGAAAATAAAATATTGAGAATGAAAGAGAAAAACAATAAACAGTAAAATAAACAAAGTGCGGTAACAGCGGTTGATGGCAATATGATACTGTTGCTATGGTGGATAGAGAAGTACGCAATAAATTTTTTATTTAATGTTTTTTTCGCAACAATACGCAAAATGAGAGGTCTTTTATTACTTTTATTGGATTATTTTTAAAGAGTAATTGCTTCTAACGCTTTTAGTGCCTTTTACAGCCTATCAATTATTTGGAATGAATTTTTAAAAAATGTTGGATTTACTTTTGATCACGTAGTCTAAAGCTATTTGCAAAATTTCGCAATTTGATACTTTTCCCTGCATTTTCTTCATATTTTCAGACAGAAGCATTTGTTATTCATTGTTGCAAGGTATCATCAAGGTAAAAGAAGAATCTTGAATATTTAAGGACAAAAGTCTTTTTGAATAAGAGAAGCAATAACTAATTTTTTCTACCCATCCGATGAACTGATTTCAATGGGTGGTCTTTATTTAATGTTCAAAAGTATTTATGTCAGATTAAATTAAATTTTGATTTAATTTGCTCAAATATTTCAAAATTTACCAATATCAAATAAATTTTTTTTGAAAGCATTAGAAATAACAAATTAAAAAGCAAACCAAAATTATTACCACTATTAACTCACCCATAAAAATATTAATTAACATCAGTTTTCAAAAAATATGAGACAAGAGTAATTCATTGAACTTTATGTATTCATATTCATATCGATCAATTTCCATGCATTGATGCCTCAAAAAATATCAAAGAATAAAAACTTTTTAAATTCATGGGAATAGAGGGGAAGAATTTTTATGAATTTTATTTATTGAACATAATCAATCATTTATGGATTTTGCAATCAATTTTCATTTTTATAAAAATTGAATCACTGCATTTATATTAAATTCTATAGTCTCTAGATTATGTAATAAATGCAACACGGATTATCATATTTTGTGTGTGTAATTTTATAGTTCGTGCGGATCTCATTAATTAAATTCTCATATAATATTTTATTTTACCTACGAAATATTTTAAACATGTTAATCAAATTTCGAATGAAAACAATAATTACTGTTTGTCGATAATAAATTTTTTGCATGTTCACGAGCTTGCGGATTGTTTGGAATGTTTTATTACGAGTATGTCATGTATATTGAAAATATTTTTGGGATATCAATTTTACAATAATTGGTAATTATGGTAATAAACAGCATACACTGATTCTCATAATTGTATTGTGGTTGCACTGTATCTTTAGGGAAACGAATATGACACTGTGCAAAATTGAAGTGTTGCTGTTAATTGAGCTGTAATAAAACTATCATTACAGTTCCTGTAAAAATGTAGTTTATAACGTTTATACTGCAATTTAATTAACTATTTATCTCTAACGAATAAGTTAATTTATTGTCCTGAGAATTTTTGAAATAATAAAGTATCAAATTATTCAAAATATAATTGTGACTTAAATCTTCGCTTTATAATTCACTGGTGTTTATATAAATTTAAATGTTTAGCCTACACATGACGTTGATCTTGATTAATGTCATTTTGTTTTTGTTTTTATTGATTGATCATGTGATTGTTTTTTACTCGCAACGGAAAATCACCATCATATTAAAGTAGTTTAGAGATAATACAAAGAATTTTTTAAGTTGATTTGTATCAAGCACAAAAGTTTAACCAACCTGAAAAATTTGCATATTTGATTCTTTAATCGTTGTATTCTTCGTTTTAGGTGTGGTAATTCCCAGGAATTCCCGAGAAGATAGTGAAATTTTTTGGATGACTTGACAATTGTGGCTTTATTTTGACTAATAAAATAATTTTACAAAGAAAAAATGCAAATTTAAGCAATAATTTTTGAGATACGTAAAAATTGTTACAAAAAAACCCGAATAAAATATTTTCTTTTTATTCTAAAAAATTCTGTATAAAAAGTTTTGCACCTTTTTGATGAACATCAGTCTGGATCTTAAGTTCTTGAAGAAAGTGAAAACCAGTTACTATGAATATTTCAGTAAGTTTTGAGCAAGTGTTAAAATTCAAAAAAAAATAATTTGAACACCATAAAAGAGCAATCATTAGAAATATAGAAAAATTTATATTTTATTGAATTTTTAATTATTTAGGTAATATTTTTAATTCCCTTATTAAAATTATTTTGTATTCATTATACATTTGTTAAATAATTTCACAATTAATAAGAAATTTTCATCTTTTCACAGATCTTTGTTATTTGTTTAATGCTAGCATCGTTGGTAATAGCCGCACCAGCACCTTATGATGAAGCAGCTGCCGAAATTGTTGGAACAAACGATGATGTTAATAGTAACGGAGAACCGAAATCACTTTTCTTGCTAACAAAACTAGCATTATTAGGATTACTTTTTGGATGAAATTGTAGAATTTAAAATAATGAAAATTTTAATTTTGCTTTTCTGCTTTAAATAAACCACTTCTTTCACATTTGATATTTTAACAGATTTTTAAGCATATTTCTTTTGTCAAATAAATTTTTTGGTGCGAATTAGTTTCATAAAAGTTTATTTTTTGTGTAATAAAATACATCAGTTTTAATCCATTATATTCACTTTTAGATACCATTTGATATCAAAGTTACACACCACATTACAAAAAGTAATTTCAATTCCAAATACATAATTTTCTCGAGAAATTAATTAGGCATTTCTGGTATTTAAATGAATCTGTTACTGCAATTGCAAGACCATAATGAGAGTAGATGTGATGCATAAACAATTTAATGGCATGAAATAATATACAATCTGTTTACATCCATGCATATAAATAATTTAGTAACACAGCACATCATTTATTGCTACAATAAATTTTTAATCATTTGATATTCCAAATGTGCAACACATATGCAACTGGACATGACTTTGTTTGCATGAAAATGGTAAAATTTTATTGCAATTTGATATGCTCTGATAGCTTTACTGTTGATATTTACAAATTGAGTCTGTGATTGAATGAATTTAGGTTGGAAATGATGAGATGGAATGAGGTTTGAAATGAAAATGACTATTGAATGGTAAACATAGCAAATGGATTTTGCTTGGGATAAATGGGTGAAAAACTGGATTAAGTGATGAAATTTCTTAAATTTAGAAAATTATAAAACAAAATTGTTTTCTTTCAATTTTTTTATACAAAGCACATTGAGTAAAAATCTTTAGCTAATATCTTTTCTAAATCATTATATCATAATATAACATAATAATCAACAAAACCATTCATCCCCTTGACTTGCTTACTTCATAATCCAGCATCTCATTCAACAAAGTTTTTCCAACTAAATTATGTAAATGAAAAAGCTTCTTCACTTGACAATGTTTGCTGAGCATCAAATATACACACATTCATCACATTACTAACTAGACTTGAGGATGGATATCAAATGTGATGTCGACAATTTCATTTGTATCTATGCACTAAAATGAGTCTATTGTGGAATGAGCAAATATACAAATGTAGAAATTATTGAGAAATTTGGTGACATTATCATTCAGTAAATAGAGCAGCAAGTGGAATAGCTGAAATCCTCTGTTGATTAATTAATGCAATAGCAGTATTAAATCAGTATTTGTCTTACTGAAACTGAGTCCCAAGCTCTGTATATGTTTGCTTCTTTTTGTGTGTGGGTATGCAGATATAGTTTCTATAGTAACTACTCTCAAGAGGGATTAAAAAAGAAGAAGGAGAATAAAAAAGGAAAAAAGCACTAGCGATGGATGATAATTAAAATAGAGTCGATTTGGGTAAACAAAAATAAAAACAAGGAAAAAGAGTGGGGAAAAAAGGAAAGGACAAAAGCAATAATGAGGAAAGAAATGACATTAAAAATTCCATCCAGTCTCATCCTTTCTATCCATTTGCCTTCTCATTCTCGTTAATATTATTTTGCTACTACTACAACTTCTACTACAGTTTTCATGCTCAAGCATAATTAAATATAAATTTTCAATAAAAATTCCTTCTTTATCAGCACTAATGCAGTATGAGGGGAATATAAAGGAGAAAAAAGGAAAATTATTTTATTTTTTGTATTGTCATTCTGTTATTGCTGATGCTGTTGTTAAAGATGATAATGTTCATGGAAGTATCCACTTTATGCAAGATATACTCACACACTTACTAGTACATAAGCAAATATGTAGATATAAATTAATAGAATGGAAATTGAGGACAAAAAATATTATTTTTAATGGCAGTAATTCTGAGTTGAAGTTGTTTCTGAGAATTGAGTTTGACAGATTTTTTTAAGTCAATAAATTAAAAATTTTAATTTTTGGAATTCATGAAGTTCTAAGTGAAATAAATTTTAAAAAAATCAAAGCTTTTTTTCAATACCTATTTAATTTTTAAAAATATTTTTTTCTTACTTTTTCCAAGGTTTTTTCCATAAACTTTAGACTGATTTTATTTTTGAGTTTTACCCACATAACTATTCCACGTCCCTGACTCTTTCTAACTGCACACAAAATATACATAATGTAAATTTTTACGATTATCGTTATCTCCAATCTAAAAATCTTCTATTCCAATATTTCGCATCACTAAAAACTGTTCAAATAGCTTCATCCCTAAACTTAAAGCTTCTTCCGTTTTCAAACTTTTACTAATAACATTCTCAATCCCTTTTAATGTTCTTATTTTATGTAGCTATCTTAAGTATGCAAAAAAGTTAATTCCCACACCAGCATGAGGGCAAAGCTAAGAATCCTTTGTAAATGAACAAACGAGAGAGCAAGAATCTTAGATAAGTACTTGTATCGCTATTTTTTTCGAAGAGAACATTGTGCACACAAATTCACATTATGAGGAATCATCTAATTAATTTTTAATCTGGTAAATTAAGTAAATGACACTATGAGAGATTATAGCTTCCTCACAACTATTGTATTTCTCCATACTGATGCTCATTACGGAATAAAACTATCGTTGTCCCACATTCTCACCAATTGGCATTGAGATTCTTGCTTAATGATTTTGCCAAGAGTAATGTCAAATGGTTAAATGACATTAAAGAAATATAAAAGAAGACAATTCCGTACAAATGTGTATGTATTTGCGTTGCTAATGAATTTTATTCAAGTTTTCAAGCTTCAATAATGACAAAAGTTTTTATCGTCTTTACTAAGACAATACAAAACATTCTGACTTCCTTATACACAATATAGATAATTATTAAGCATATTCTATTATCATCTTTAATTCGACGAGTCATTTTGTATTTACTCATAGTGGCAATAATTTTTAGAAAAGTCATCATTGCCATTAGCATTATTATCATCATTCTGGATTGAACTATGAATTGTTGGGATAGCAGAAAAAGAGTTGAAATTCTTTGGTTTTCATAAGTTTGTTTTTCTGAACCTGTTTATAACCTATCTAAATGCGTAAATTAGCATTAATTAATGTGTCTGAGAAATTAAATTTATCGTGTCAAAATTAAACTTTTTGGAATTTTATTAGAACCCCTTTCCTCATTCTCAATTTCAATTGCCATTAAGTTAAATAATAAACTTCAAACTTTCATTCCCATGAGATCATTTAAGTGGATATAAAATATGAAAGTTATTAAAAAGACATTAAACATATTTTCCAAGTAAAGCAAGACGAAGAAATTTGCGACATACAATAAATCCTACACAGGGAAAAAATCGAATCTTAAATTCAATTGTCAAAATATTTTCAAATTCTTTCTCAAAATAAACTTTTTAATGACAAAATTTGTTTGCATTTTAAATTCAAGCTTCTTTTGATGAACATTATAATATGTATTGCAAATTTATTTCAAATTGAATAAAAACAAATTGAAATTTAAATTTCCCACTTCCTCAATTTTTCCGAGAGATTTTCATAGAGCGTGAGAACTTTTTAAAAGCTCTCAATGAGAGTAAAGCTCTTGGAAAGCACATTTTCCTCTCTTTTATGAAATGGAAAATAATTTTTCTCTCGAAAATTTGTTGCTTACCTCAATCACATCTCATTACTCTTCTGTCGTGTCATTTAACTTAAATTTCTCATCCATATCAGACTACAAAATGTCACTGATGAGAGCATGAAAAAATCGTTTGCAATTTTTCACGTCCTCAATGGGAAATTTTTGTTGGTTTTATCGAAGGTCCAAGATCTTGAGTGGGTCTATGAAAATTTTTATTTCTTTAAGGTTGATGATTATCATTGGTATGAAGTTAGTAGGTAAAGTCTAAAGTTGAATTAAAGGAAAAATTGAGTTAAATGCCAGAGATAAAGGAATGAATATGGACGATATTCCTTTGAACAGATATGTAGTCAAATGTTTAAAGAAAATAATCTGCCTACTTAATAACTACACTGACTACACCCATGTGTAGTCCGTCTAGCACTGAAATCAATCAATCTCCCACCATACTTCCCTTTCTGTTCTTTCTTATTTTTATAAATTTGAAGTAATTTTTTGCATATTTTTCTTTTCCTTCCGACATTTATGTCCCCCTTCTTCTCCATCCACATTCCATCCTACTCCTTCTCAGAATTGAACATAATAGGGAAAATGTACAGGGAAATGAAAATGGCTTCAATTTATTGTCATCATCCCTCATTCTTTAGTTCCCATGAAACATGTAAATATTTTTTTATCACACAAAATATTTTATGGACATATGGAAAATTGTTGTTGATTTTAACATTGACCTTTTTTACGGAAAAGTTTTTTTTCTCCTTCTTTTTCTCATGTTTGTTGCTGTTGTTGTTCTGTGTCGAAAACTTTTTAATAGGAGACGGATGTAAATAGGAAGGTAGGCAAACAGAAACACAACAAAAAAATTTAAATGAAGTACAAACATCAATTTTCCAGTGTCTGAAAAGTTGGACAAGAAACAACAAAAAGTAAAAAGTTTTTAATGAATTTGAGGAAATGTTGTGGAAGTTAATTATAATATGGTGAAATTTTTGAGAATTTGAGTAAATTTTTTGATGTGGAGTAAATCATGAAGCCTGATTAAGACAGCATTTTATATTAGAAAAAAAATAGAATTGCTTGAAGTCATTCTTCTTCCGTCCAGAATTTTTAATTCATCTTCAATTCGAAGAAGAATAAAACAGAAAAACTTAAAAATTTAATCAACATTTTTTCTTCAACTTGTCACATTTGCTTATTTTTAATAATATATCTCTAATCCTGACATATGGATTCAAATGTCATCAAATTTAATGATACAATAAAGTGATATTCTACCAGCGAATATAACAAGCAACATGGTTCTTTGATCTTTTTTTGCAAAAGAATTTGCATATTTATATTTTTGCCTTTTTGTCACAATTATTTCTCTTACATTTTCCAAGGAGCTTTCTTTGTTGCTTATTGATTGTGTTTTTAAAACAACTCTTTTAAAATTCTGTGAACTGGATTTATAGGTTTTATCTAAAGATGTCCATGGCAGCATAAAGAATACAAAAACCATAAAAAAAATTACAAAAGTCCTCGTTTATATCGAGGGACTTCAGCGCATTTTTGACGCAGCGATTAGCAATTGATTAAATAGAAAAGAATATCGAGTTTTAAAACTCTATAGCTGTTTCTTTAGTCATAATTCATTTCAATAATAAGTTTAAAACTAAAGATCAAAACTCCTTTAAAATTGATTTTTATAATGTTCAATGCAAAAAATAGTTTTACGATTTAACGGTTTTTCGAAATTCAAAATTTTCCGTTAGCGAAAAATTTAAATTTCTGAACACATCCATTACTTTTACCGTTAAATTTCAAATTTCTGAACGCACTCATATTTTGTTTGTATGAAAAAATTAAAAGTTTGATAATTAAGGTGTTTAAACTCAATTTTAAGACTTCTAAATAGCCGTGGCGACAATAACTTTATAAAACGAAGCTAATAAAACAAACCCGAGCTCTCTACGAAGTCTAGATCAAAAGATAGTTTCTCAAAAATTTGCTGCCGATCAAAGTGTATGATTGAGCTTCCTTTTTGAAAACAAGTTTTCAAAAATGCGCTAAAAATTCAGAATAAAATTATTATCATGAGTTTTGTGGTTTTGTGAATTAATTTTTGATGCTCAATTGAATTAATGCTAGGAAAAAAGGAATTAATGAACTTCGAACACAAAGCACATTATATTTTTAACAAAATTTCTGATTCAGAAGCTTGTTGGAAACATTCATCCTTCTTACATATTTTTAATTACTTTTTAAAAACTTGCAGAATGGAATCAAAATATCTTCTCAACAACTTTGAGTGCTTAATGAATTAGAAAACCCAAAAGCATCTAATACCTATATAATCTGCATGCATCAAACTTTTTCTCAATTTTCATCTTCCATCAAATAGCTTCAACAGACTCCATAATTTCTTACTTAAACGATTTACTTATGCTTCAAACTCATGATGAATATTTTATGATAAAAGTTTTTGCTTCTGGTTAAAAATCCATTAGAACTTTTTTTTCTTATTTTTGCATATTTCATCCATAATTTCCTCTTCTTCTAAAAATACATTCTCACTTATATTTATCATTAGCTAATGGAGTTAAGTTACAAACTCAAATTCATCAATCTGAATGTTTGAATAAATAAATGAATCCATTGAAAGAGTTTTTGGTTAACTTTGCAACTACTGATTTGAAAGCGATGATACCAAGCAGAGATATAATCAGAAACTTATCGATTTGGGTACTTAAATACATTTTTTGAAAGAATAATTTAATTTAACCTACATCGAACAGCTTCAAATCATTATAATCTGATTTTCTAGACATCAAATGGTCAGAGAGACAAGCAATCGAAGTGCGGAAAATCAGCATCGCTTTCCTAAGGGAAAAATTTTGACACCATCACTCAGCCGCAATACTACATCTCATGCAATGGTTCAAAGATTTTTTTAAGACATTTTTCCTTTCTTTTCTTAGCCCTCCAAGGCATACAGCACGAGTAACGATTTAAGGCTTCTACGATATTGACGTGACTGCCTTTTTCATCTTACAACTTCTTTTCTTTTCTTTCACTTATTGCATGTCAGTTAAACCTTTCTGTATGCTTTCAATTCAATATAATTCCTACTTCCAATTTATGTTGGAGGGAACGAACGATTGCCAAGTGTAAATGTACCTTTACTGTTACATACAAGTAGCAATAAAAAAATAAAAAAAGAGTGGAGAAGGCTAAAAGAGCAAATGGATATAATGGAAATGATTTCTTTACTTTTCTTTATTGTTGTCATGAAGGACGGAAGAAGTGTTGTTAGAATTTTCTCGTGCCTAAAATATAACGCAACATTGGGCGATAATGATCTGAAAGGTATAGAAAAATCTTCTTAGTAATATAAATATAACTAGATTAATGTTTTAAGATAAAGACCCGTATTGAAACTTCATAAGTTTAGGGGAATTAATTGAGATTGTAATCAAATTAACTCAACTAAAATGAACCTTTTCTTCTCTAAAAAGGGAAATTTTTGGAACTTTTTGTGACATGAAAACTTTTTCATTTTTTGTTGGTTACACGTTTTGCAATTTGAGACTTAAGGTTTTGTGAGGGTGTTGCTAGCAATATTCTAGATTATGTTAAATTCTAGCAAAGAATTTAATGAATTTTACACTTCAAATTGTATTTTTTCTTCACTTTTTTTTGTTTTAAAATTTTAATTTATTTTCGTCATGCCTAAATAATTTGTTTTTCCTTTAACTTTTCTTTGCTGCGAAAAAAACATGCTTTTCCAACAAATCTTCTTATGAGGTCATTTTTTCTTTTCAAACGAGATTTTTTATTTCAAATTCAATGCTTCATTATATTCATATATTTTTGATACTTTATTCAACTTGAACTTTGAAGCAAAAAAAGGAAATTTATTTATTTTCATTCGTACAAAAAATGAACATGAAAAGGAATTCAGTAATGCAAGAAAAAATAAAAACATTTGAAATGGCAGAGAAATTTGATTTTATGAAAGCTTCTTATCTCATTGTCTGTGGTATGGAAAAAAATGAGAGAGAAAAAAATTCAATTTTAAAGATATTCTTCAGCAATTTTTCACCTTTTCAAATATGATTGAAGATGAGATGAGGGAAACATTTATTTATGCTGAGTGCTTCTTCACATTTTTGTAGAGTGTAGAATTAAATTTGAGATTATGAAATTTGAGATTTGATGTTGATAAAATAAATATTTTTGTTGGTAAGTGGAGCATATTTTAAGTGAGGCTGATTGAGAGATAGAATTGATGAAGATGTGGAATTATTTTTAAGAATATTTGCATCTTTCAAATGTTATTTTTTCATTTTATTGTTTCTGGTAACAATAAAATTCAATTTAGGTTAAAAACTGAAGATTATTTTTAAGATAATAATATGAAATTTTCAAATCGAAAAACAAATCATGAAAATTAAACATTAAAAAATTTTAAAATAAATTATTTAAAAAAAAAAAAGTTTTAACTTTGGTCCTCAAATTAAAATTAAGCAAATGTACTTCGAACAGTAAAACAATGAATAAACTAGTATAACGGTGGTCACTCGTGACCGACGAATGCGCATTTTCCGCGATCAGTAAATACACAAAGAATTAAAAACCCAAAAATACAAAGCCAGATATTTTACTATAACCATTCCTTATTTACCCAAAATTTAAAATTGACTAAAACAAAAATCGATGAAAAACATTATGCAACATAGAACTAAAAAAAAAAGCAAAAAGTATTTGGTCTCAAATTTTTAAAAAAATTTTCGGAAAAACTTGGAAAATTCGTGAAAATGGAAAATTATGACATAAATAAATATTAAATGTCATAAGAAATCAAAAAAGTAAAAAAATAACTTGCCAGGAACTAGGATCGAACCTATGACCTCCACGGTATTAGTCGTGCGCTCTACCACTTACGCCACTGCTGTTCATTTACTTGGAATATCAATATGACAATTTCATTATTTATATTGATGAGTTTTTCTTTATGTAAATGCAGGGACCGAATTTAATCACTCACAATCATGTGAGTAAAAAAAATATGAGTACTCATTGAAAAAAAAAATCTGAGTTTTTGTTTTTCAATGAGTACAATGATTACTGAGTACTCACAAATCTTTGTACTCATGAGTACTCATTTTAATCA
Organism: Chironomus striatipennis; assembly: GCA_026123125.1. NCBI lineage: Eukaryota > Metazoa > Arthropoda > Insecta > Diptera > Chironomidae > Chironomus > Chironomus striatipennis. Next base: position 884,946 of record CM047393.1, on the reverse strand, counting down.
TTTTGACCGTTATTTTTTTTACTCATGATTTTTTTTCAAAAAAAAGCAATTTGTTCGCTGATTTTCATACAAATTTTTGCATGAATTGAGTAAGAATTAAGCATGAAATCTATTGAAAACCTTCTTCTAATGTATACAGCATGCATTATTAGAATGTATAGAACCTTATTAAGCATGTTGGAAGTAGCGGAAGTGCTTGGTTCCTGAGATCTGACCCCCTCTTTAAAATGTCCTAAAACGTCCAGAAATGAAATAAAATTTTTTGGTCAGTTCCAGTCAGTTGGATGTACTCAGTGCTTAACAATCACAAAACAAAGCATGAATATTAATTTTGAATGTATAACAAATAATAATTTTGATGATAAGTCATTCAAAACACAAGAAATGGGCTATGTCCAACTGACTGGAACTGACCAAAAAAATTTTTATTTCATTTCTGGACGTTTTAGGACATTTTAAAGAGGGGGTCAGATCTCAGGAACCAAGCACTTCCGCTACTTCCAACATGCTTAATAAGGTTCTATACATTCTAATAATGCATGCTGTATACATTAGAAGAAGGTTTTCAATAGATTTCATGCTTAATTCTTACTCAATTCATGCAAAAATTTGTATGAAAATCAGCGATTCAGCGAACAAATTGCTTTTTTTTGAAAAAAAATCATGAGTAAAAAAAATAACGGTCAAAATGATTAAAATGAGTACTCATGAGTACAAAGATTTGTGAGTACTCAGTAATCATTGTACTCATTGAAAAACAAAAACTCAGATTTTTTTTTCAATGAGTACTCATATTTTTTTTACTCACATGATTGTGAGTGATTAAATTCGGTCCCTGTGTAAATGTAAGTTTTTATAATTTTCACAAAATTTTCCGGGAAAACTATGAAAAATCCATGAAAATAGAAAATTAAACAATTAAAATATCAAAAAAATAAGAAAAAAGTAATAATCTATGAAAATTGTATGAAAATATTGTAAATTTTAACAAAAATCCTCGGAAAAACTCGGGAAAATTGTGAAAATGGAAAATTATGACATGATTTAATATTATATGTCATTAGAAATCAAAAAAGTATCAAAACTAGTATCAACGTGGTCACTCGTGACCGACGAAAGCGCATTTTCCGCGTATAGCAAATAAACCGGAAATAAATTTAAAACAATTAAAAAAAATTAGATCCAGTAAGCATTTATGGCCATAAAATGAGATCCAGTAAGCATTCATGGTCATAAAGTAAGATCCAGTAAGCATTCATGGCTATAAAGTCAGTTCCAATCATAAGGAATCAAAAAAGTACCGAAAAAAGAATTCGACCTCTGATGGGATTTGAACCGAGGAAAGATGAATTTTTGAAAAAGTCAACATTTTAGTGTATTTTACCACACTAACACATACAAAGAAATGGCATTTTTGGCACTTTTTACGCTGGTTCCAGCAGAGGAAGTGACCATTCGAGCTGATTTTTTCGCCAGCTCTAGCCAGACATATTACACACATTTTAAGCCAAAAACCGCATCAAAAAAGCTTAACCCTGAGGAGGAGATGCGATGACAGACAGACAGACGGACAGACGGACAAAGTGCGGACAATAGCGTCCTTTTCCCAAGGGGAAAATGCGCTAAAAATTATCATCGGTGGGATTTGAACCGAGGAAGGCTGAGTTTTTGAAAAGTCAACATTTTAGTGCATTCGACCACACTAACACATACAAAGAAATGTCATTTTTGGTACTTTTTACGCTGGTTCCAGCAGAGGAAGTGACCATTCGTGCTGATTTTTTCGCCAGCTCTAGCCAGACATACTACACACATTTTAAGCCAAAAACCGAATCAAAAAAGCTTAACCCTGAGGAGGAGATGCGGTGACAGACAGACAGACAGACAGACGGACGGACGGACGGACGGACGGACAAAGTGCGGACAATAGCGTCCTTTTCCCAAGAGGAAAATGCGCTAAAAAGCAAAAAAAGAATATTGTCATCTGTGGGATTCGAACCGAGGACAGCTAAGGTTTTGAAAAGTCAACATTTTAGTGCATTCGACCACACTAACACATACAAAGAAATGTCATTTTTGGTACTTTTTACGCTGGTTCCAGCAGAGGAAGTGACCATTCGTGCTGATTTTTTCGCCAGCTCTAACCAGACTTACTACACACATTTTAAGCCAAAAACCGCATCGAAAAAGCTTAAACCTGAGGAGGAGATAGCTCCACAGACGGACGGACAGACAGACAGACAGACAGACAGACGGACAAAGTGCGGATAATAGCGTCCTTTTCCCAAGAGGAAAATGCGCTAAAAAAAGCATTATTATGATCCACAAAAAATTTAAAAATTTGTTATCAAACTGTGGTTTTGAAATCTTTTCCTAAATACATTTTCACTAATTTTACACTCTTAAAATCAATGCATATAACAAGCATTAAACCAAAAACAGGACGAAGATAACTGAATTAAAATAAGGGTAAAATCAAAGTGAATTCATAATAATATGACAAAAAAAATTCTGTTCGTTATATTTCACTAAATTGCTTGTCTTCCGTTGCAAAAAAAAGAGAGAGAAGTTGTCTTAACAACTTTCTTTTTGATTTCTTCTTCATCTTACTTTTCCTTTCCATTTTATTTTCTGTGTAACGGATCTACCTACTTGGCCTTTTTGACGTTCATATTCTTTCTTCTTTCATCATCCGGGAGCAGAAGAAGAAAATTACATAAATAAAAACATGAGACATTTTATTAGTCAAGCCACACGCCTACTTATCAATTCGTTACATATTTATGTGCGTCTTATGGCCGTCATCATTTCATTCAGCAAAAATTAGAACATAAAAAATTCTTTATAAAGCATATCATGTCATTTTTGAATCACCTAACTATACGACGCAAAAAAACCACGTGCCATGGGGCACCACACAAGAATCAAAGCATAACAAAAAGTCCCACAAACGTGATGAATGGAGCGGACAGAATCAAAACAGATTTTCAGTCACAAAAAAACATGAGACATAAAAAAAGTTTCGCATGATAACCACATTGTGATGAGAGATGACAGTTAAGATTATGAATTTATATTTTTTGTGTATGGACAGTAAGGGAAGTGTAACAAAAACGTAGGCAAAAGTTCGAGGACAAATCACATCAACAGAAAAAGTTTTTAAAGCGGTGACAGACAAAAAGAAAAATCTGGAGAGAAATAGAAGATAAGTCAACAGAATGTTAACCATAAATGATGTTAAAACATTTTGCTAGGTTGGTTGAGTTTAACAAATAGGTTCAAGAACTTTTTAAATAGGAAAAGACAGCTCTTACTTATTGATATTTTTAAAAAAATGCCGAAAATCAAACTAAATGAATAAATACTTAAATCTTATTTTAGAAAATGAATTCAAAATTCAGGAAAATTTTGATTATTAACAATTTTTAGTGTTAAAAGTTTAAGTACAAAACGGCTAAAATATACATAATAACTTCATCAGTTTTGAAGCTTTTTTTTACATAATTTAAAATGTTTTAACAACCATTAAATTTATTCCTATTAGGTACGCCGTTGACTTTGTCACTTGATATTTTACAGCAATGAAAAAAGAATATCTCCACAAATCATAAAATTTTTAAACCATAAATATCTTTCAACACCAAATAAATTCTCAACTTTCTCTATAAAACTTTTTGTTAGCTGCTTAATTGTAGAAAATAATATGAGATGGTCTGATTTCAGACAAATATTTAAAAATCCTCTCCACATAATTTATATCTCTATGTCAATGTCAATAATGTTGTTGTAACTGTTGTCTGTGCGGCTAGATATATTTGTCACTGTTTACTCATGAAAATACCAATTCCACAACAACACAGAATGTTATTTTTTCTGTCTTTCCTCTTTCACCCATACCACTTATAAAATTGTTCCTCACACTAGCTGAATAAAACTGACATTGAAAGTTTTATGACCTGCATTCATAATAACTGTAAAATTGCTTAAAGCAATAAAGAGGAAAAAGGAAGAGAAATAGGAAAATGAAAAGGAAAAAGTTTGTGGAAAGAATCTTTAATTTATTCAGCTAGGATCAATCTTCTTTTGTATACTCAGCTAAATTTCTTTTTCTGTTTGTTTTTGTAATGCTCTTTTGAGGATTTAGTTATTTACTTCGAGGAATTTGAAGACTTTTATTTAAAGAGTAATAAAGTTGAAATTTGTGAGGAATCAATTCGAAATAATTTTTAATACTGCTTTCATTCGTATTTTTTCAATTTCATAGAAATTTAATAACAAAAAAATTTCTCGAAAAGCTACAAAAATTCCTGGAAATACCTTCAAATGATTTCTGATTAATTTTACTTAAACTTCATAAATTCTTAATTATCCCAGATAATTAAGGTAATTAATCTCAAAATTAGCAGTTAAATTCAATTTAAATGTAATTTAGTAATAAATTTTTCTCAGAAAATCAATCTTTAATAGCCTTTAAGCTATAAAGTTGAATTACTATGGAGGATTCAAATAAAATTTAAATTAAAAATTTAAGAGTTTACAAATAGACAAATTAGCGGTTTCTGAGATGTTGCTATATTGTGATGTTGCTTTTATAACAGCAATGGGAGATTTATCATTTTTAAAACAAATAGTTTTTAAGGTTTGTTCAAAATTTTAAAATCTGTTTTTTTTATTGCAAATTTGAAAAAAAAAACATTTTCAATTTAAAATTTTTGAGTGTAAAAATTTCATGTAAAAAATTTACAAAAGTTTTTATATTTTCTGAGTTCGATCAACTGATCTGTAACCTCAAAAGATCAGTCAAACGAGGACCCCGGTGTTGTAAAAAATTGGCTTTTATGTTAATAACTCCCGACGAGCATTATATAAAGAGATTTAATGAAGAAGAAATATTGAAGGTTAGCATTTATTTTGCGTAATAAATTATTAATGACAGGATTTAAAGTCCTTCTGAGAAATTCATGAATATTCAAATTACTTCCATTTTCTATGGATTAAAAATTTTAATTCAACATGGTAAAAACAAGGACTTTCAATTTTATGCCGCAGGGATTTCATACTATTAATTTTCCTTATCTCTCGACTTCAATAAGGTAGAAAAAAAAATATAATTTTATCCTCATAGGCACGTGTCTACATTTATCTCTGAACCATTCCATTCGAACTGAGTGCATGTAAAAATGAAATTGATGTATTCAGACACATTACAATGGAAACTGTATCAACAATGATAACAGAATTAAGCCATGGACATTCGTCAGAATCGGTACATTGACTATACTGTATCAATTTTCCGTGCTTCTGTGATGTACAACCATCGTTAGATTTTTTTTCTGTTTCCTTTCCTTTCATCTCTTTTTTTTGCTATTCCATTAATAAGCTATGGAAAACATCATCTACAATTGCTGCTATGTTGTCTTACAATTTCATCGTTCGTCTACTGCCGATATCATGGTTATGTCATTCGTACGCACTTCTATTATTCCATGTGCTTCAAATGGCGTCTATCAATCTCTATGTGAATAAAAACCTCTGCGTGACTGTATGTGGGTGTGGATGTGTGTATGCATGTGACGATAAGGATATTTTCCTCGAAGTTTTTTTTTACTCTACACATGCATCATAATCATGAAGAGCTTTAATATTGTCATAGAAATCTGTGATTCGATCTTAAAGCTTACTAGCTTCTTATTTCATTGAATTATTCTTTTGAATAAAGAATTGAAAATTATGAAATTACGTAGTTGAGATGTTTTTCAAACTGAAGAAGCTTGTTCAATATAAATATTATTTTGTTCATCAGAAGCGAAATTTCACAATTTTTTGAAAATTAAATACCTAAATGTACTAAATTTTAGTGACTATTTTGAGTTTTTCAATAAGCTTTACGTTGTTAATTTTATAGTAAATGACATAGAAAGCTCTCTGCATTGTCTAGGTAAATATTTTACTTTCAAGCCTCTCTTAATTCTAATTTCCATCAGTAAGATTAAATCAACTCAAATTCATTTAATTTCAATAGTAACACTTTTAAACCTACTAAAAACACATCCTTCATCTCATTTACTAAACTTTCTCATGACTACTTGAAAACAACTTAAAAAGCTCTTAACATCCTCTTAAAAAAAAATTCAACCAAAAGCAGCAATTTTTTCTCTCTTTATTTATTTTACAAAGCTTTTTCCTTTTGTTTAGGCAATCTCATATTCCTACATCCATAATATCGATTTCCACATTGTATCGGATGTTGTCATCAGGGATTACATCAATGACATTCCTTTCTCACCCTATCAACATTTAGTTGAAGAGCTCTTTTGAATGTTTGCCTATATTTCTTTAGGGATGTTTTTAGAAACATTCTATGTTGAATGGAAGGCGGAAATTGATAGAAAAAGGAAGAATTTTTCACACAATTGAAAATTTTTCAGGGATAAAAAAAAATTTCCCTTTCCTGATTCGCGTTGTTTTCTCCACAAAAGCCATCAAGCAAATTATATGGTACTTTATGAAGAGACAGCATCTTTGTCAGTCTTAAAGAGCTTCCTTCCTTTTTCTTATTTTTTCACGTTCCTATGCCTTTTTAGCGCATTTTCCTCTTAGGAAAAGGACGCTATTGTCCGCACTTTGTCCGTCTGTCTGTCCGTCTGTCCGTCTGTCCGTCTGTCTGTCTGTCTGTCATCGCATCTCCTCCTAGGGTTTAAGCTTTTTTGATGCGGTTTTTGGCTTAAAATATGTGTAGTATGTCTGGCTAGAGCTGGCGAAAAAATCAGCACGAATGGTCACTTCCTCTGCTGGAACCAGCGTAAAAAGTACCAAAAATGACATTTCTTTGTATGTGTTAGTGTGGTCGATTGCACTAAAATGTTGACTTTTCGAAACCTTAGCTGTCCTCGGTTCGAATCCCACCGATGGCAATGTTCTTTTTTTACTTTTTTTGATACTTTTTTGATTTCTAATGACATTTAATGTTGAATTATGTCATAGTTTTCCATTTCCACAATTTTCCTAAGTTTTTCCGAAGATTTTTGTTAAAATTTTCAATATTTTCGTACAATTTTCATAGATAATTACTTTTTTCATATTTTTATTGTTTTATTTTCTATTTTCATGGATTTTTCATAGTTTTTCAGGAAAATTTTGTGAAAATTATAAAAACTTGCATTTATATAAAAAAAAACTCATCAACATAAGTAATTAAATTGCCACTTAAACTTTTTTAAAAAAGCGCAGCAGTGGCGTAAGTAGAAGAGCTTGCTACTCCTAATTTGAAGGTCATGGGTTCAATCCTAGCCTGTAGCCGATTTTTTTTTGCTTTTTTTATTTTTTTTTTAATTTTATGTCGCGTAATGATAACTTTTTATTAAAAATAATTTTTTTTTCCTCATGTTTCACACACATTTTATTTCTGTAAATTTTAAATTTCTGGTAAATAAAGAATATTTATAATTAAATATTAGGCTTTATACTTTTGGGGTTTTAATTCTTTGTGTATTTACTATACGTGGAAAATGCGCTTTCGTCGGTCACGAGTGACCACGTTGATACTAGTTTTGTTTATTGAAAGTTTCATTAAGATGAAATATGCTGATAGAGACGACAAAAAGAATTTTCATGAGTCATTTTATGAGCTTGCCGTCTGTCTATCGATTTTTCTTTTCTTTTACATACATATTTATTGCCTAATATTTTTTAGACAGTCATAAATTGTTCTAACGATTTGAATTGCCTTAAAATTTTCATGTTAATGATCAATAAAAAAATATTGAAAGATTGTAAATTTTATGAATGGTATAAAATTTATTGGAAATAATTTTAAAGTCAACTTTTTAATCAAATTTAATTTTTCCAAGACATTATTAATGATCGTCATTATTTTTATAGGCGGGAAGTTTTTTTCGGTGTGATGGGAGAAGCGTTGATGTTGTTTTTAAAGAATTTAAATATGAACTGCGATTACTTGAAATTTTGTTTATGAAAATTTTAATAATATTTATTAAAGGAGAAAACATACTCAACCGTTAATTTAAAAAGTTTCAGACATCTACATAACAGAAATGTTTAAAAAGTAGCAATTATTTTAAAATAAAATTTAAGAAAAATCTAGAAAAATATAAGTTTAACTTTCATCTTCAACTTCATGTTCAGCTTAACCGCAATTAGCATAATGTAAATTTCAGTAATTATAACCTTGACCTTTTCTATTTTTTCAGAAACAAAACCTCTCTGAAAGCTTTGAATGAGCAGACTGAACAATTAACTTTTAAATTTTCTTTCAAAGTAATTCAATAGAAAACTCTCCCACATTTCCGACATTAATGTATTTATTTTTACTCTCTGTTGCATCCACATCTCATTTTCGATGGCGATAACTTTAAAATAATAAATTATCGTTTATGCAATAAACGACATTGCTTGCAATCTAACTGACAAATTAATTTCCCATTCGATAAAATATATTTTTTATAAAATAAAATTTCATTAAAAATTTTCTAGCAACTGCCATCACACTATAATCGTACATAATAAAAAAGTGACTATAAAAGGAAAATGTGAGGCGAGAATGGCTTCACTTTATTGGCTTTATTCGCTATTATCATTTATTATAATATCATAGCTTGCTTTTGTTCTCTCAGTCACTTTAATGTTGCCTCACCTCATAGTCGCTCTTTTTTCCCAGACCACAACAGCATTTTTACAATTTTGTTCTTTTTTTCATTCACTAAAAAAACATTTTTTGATGTGAAAATTGTTATGAGCCAGTAATATCAACATAAGCAATTTTCTTTTGCATATAAACATTATTTTCATATTTTTGTACTAGAGATCTAGATCATATCGTTTATGGGTCCGCTGGTAATCATTTTGCTAAGGATATTTTTAGAATCCATTGTACATTTGACTGAAAAATCTTTGACTGTTATTTTTACATTGAGTCTAGAGTCTATAATGTAATTAGTGTTAATGGAATGATGCTTGAGGCTTAGACTTTTTCGTGGTAAGTATTATGTTTATCGGTAATAATGCATAATATTTATAATAAATGAGGATTAGTTCAATAAATTTATAAGAATTATTTTAATCAAAAAATTGTCAAAAAACATATAAGTTTGGAAATTTTCCTCTAATTTACTAAAAAACCCTTAAAGTTAATTCCATATAATAATATTCTTTATCAATTGAACTTGACATGAATAATTCTCCTTAACTCACTTACAAGCTAATTTTACCATTTCTAATTGAAATTCAGAATAAAATTACCTCCAAAACCCACAATCGGATAAGCTCATCCTAAATAAAAATAAATAAACAACCCTTTGCAAATAATCTTTAAAATTCATTGTATATATTTATGGTTGAAGTAAGTTGAATAAATTTTTTTATCATGTTTTTCTAACTTTCGCCTTGATTCATACTTTACGAGAAGAGATATTTTGCATATAGATTGTCATGACTTAAAATCCCTCAGAATAAATAAATAAATTTGGTGATGAAAAGAGCAAATTCAGAGAAGATGTATTCATTTAATTTAAAGATTTAAAGCTTAGTCGTTGTGAGAAGGATTGAATGAAAATTTTGAATATGCATAGGTCACATGAAGAAAGGGTTTTTGAAACGGAGAATAAGGTAAAGAAATTATGGTTTTGTTATGAATATTATTAAATAATTTAATAAGAAAGACGAGTACTGTATGAAAAGGTTGGTTTCGTTTTACTCATTGTTGATGTTGCTGCAAGAAGTCAAGTGCCTTCGAGCATCTAAATAATTAAATTATTTTTGATACTTATTAAATAATTTCATGTGTATACATCCTTTGATGTTTTCTTAATTTATAGCAAAATAATTTAATTTATTTGCGGAAGAATTTTGTAATTAAATTTGTGGAAGTGTTGGGTTCTCATGTCAATAAGTCACGGTAAATATAATTTTTCAGTATGCTGCCTATCTAAAAGACACTGTCAATATTTGACTAGACTGAAAGATCATGAAAAAATGGATCCTCACTCAGCAGTGATTTTGGGAAATTTACGAACGAAAGATTTTAGATTTGTTCTGAATTATTTCTTCTATAAAATTATGATCTTTTACGGTTATTTATATTTCTCTCAAACACTTCTAAAATTCACATAATATTTTGCTCTCTGAATTCGGTAAAAAATCCCACTTGGTTAATCATTCAAAACTACCATGAAGAAAATTTTTTGGCAAAAACTCCTAAACTCACATCCACGCAAGGCTGTAAATGTCATTTGTGGTAAATTCACATAAAATTTTAAATATATTGATTCATTCAGCTCTTTATAGTAGAATGATTTGGTGAATATTGAATTTCAATTTTTGGTTTTATGCATGTGTATGATGTGTGAGCTGGTATGTTGCCATGAAAATTTTTCATAGGAAATGATGTGTTAAAAAAAATAATTGAAAAATATTCAAAATGCATAAAATAAATTTATGATAAATTGAAAGAAGATTTAAAGTGAATTTTAAGAGTTGTTAGATTTTTAGATGTAGAGGTAAGAAAATAAATTTTAATGTCGTTTGCAGCAAATCAAGGCGTCTTTATATGGATAAAAACATTTTCATTAAACGACTCACTAATTAGTCACACTCTTATGAGAATAAATAGGCCAAGCATACCCTCATAAATTAATAGCTTATTAATTGATTTAAAATCCAAACATAAACTTAATAGTATATTAATTAAAATTTACATCCATTAAAAATGTTTATACATCCATTCTCATCGTAAAAGTTAAAATATTGTCTTAACTATGTCAATATATTTCATAAAGACACTTGTAAGATTTTAGGGAGTAACAAATGAACCCTTGTAAGCAATTTGCCTTTTCCCCCATTTTTAAGTGATATTAAACGACAAAAACAAAAAAAAAAAACATTTTCTTTCCCTTTTGTTTGCTGCTATACACAAGTTTAGCAAATGTTTGTTTTAAGTTTCATCATATTGTGTTAATTATATTTTAAAAAAATATTGTAATATTTTAAGGTCATTAATGGCCAACAAAGCATTACAAAAATGGGAAGAAAAAGATGTTAAAACAAAAAAATGGAATATTGACATTCATAAAATTAAATTTCATTTAAAGTTTTGCTGAAAGCTCCCCAAAATATAATAAAATTTAATATAATAAGCAATGATGATGATTATCATTTCTCAACACATTGTATACAATGTGGATGTTAGTAGAGGTCTCGGAATATCGTATTTTGAGGTGTTTCAAATCTCATATTAAGTCTTTTCGAGATAAAAAGCATCATAAAAGTATGAGTCTCGCAAGAATAGCACAGAGAACGTTAAAAAAGTTTATTGTCTATTCAGCACAAACAATAGAATGTATTTTTATGTGTGTACATGCTCACCTACATATATTATTTTTTAAAAGGATTTTAAAATATTTTTATGAGATCAGTGGCGTAGATACTGACAATTTTTCAAATATAAGCAGTTTGAAAAAAGGATTTTAAAAGGTGTTAATAACAAAATATTGCAATTTAAAATTCGATTTTTTTTTAATTATTTTTACCACCTTAAAGCATTTTATCAAAATTAATTGAGCCAAAATATCAATAATAAAGAACCAACCACTTTTTTAAAATTTTCCCGCTCAGTTTCTCTAGTTTTAACAAAATCATCATACACGAAACGTCTCTGTACAATTTAATCTTCCTAACAGCACTTTAAAATGAGACAATGAAAGAATGAAATGTTGCGATGGTGAAAGAAATTTTGTTGAGTTGAAGATAAATAAATAATATTGCACTTCATGATGTTTACATGAAGCCCTCGTGTAAGATGAGAAATAAATGTTGAAGATGTGAATGTTTTTCAAACAAAATTAAATGAAGTAAAATAGTAAGGAGAGTTGATTTTCGCATTATTATGTGTTGTTGAAAGTAATTCATTTACGATTTCAATTGCTTTTGCTTTAATCTGTAATTTTAAACGAATTTAAAAGTGTTTAAAATTTAAAAGATTACAATTGTTTAACTCATTTGCGCTTTAATGCTAAAAACAATTAAGTCAGTAAATTTGTTACATCACTTTCTTAAGAAGTTAATTTCCCAATCTTTGAATTTTCCCAACAAATTAAAGTGCAATCCTGAAGCAATCCATAGCAGAAAAAATTCAAATTCAACTCTTTTTATTTCTCATTCAATGAAGACTTCAATATTCAAAAATAATAAAATCACGCAAAAATTCCTTCCGACTGAAACCTCTGAATATCAGAATATCAATGAATGTACAATGTACATGCATGATGCCAAAGAATTTAAATTTTATATTTATATTAATATAATAGTAAAATTTGAAAAACTATGAGTAGGAAGAAAACAGTATAGGGTTATTGCAGAATGAGTGAGTTTGGTGACAAAAAAATTAGCAAGCAACATGATGAGTTGTAGTAAAAATGAAAATTTTTCCAGTTAATAATTTCGAGGTGGCAAATGGAAATGAATAAATACAATGGAGGTGAAATTAAAGTGGAAAAAAGTTGAATGAAGAAAAATTCTAGCAAATAAGTCATAAAGGTAGCAGCATCTGGCACAAGATGATGTTTAATTAGCGCAAATTGAATCTCTCGGTTTCTCGATAAATTTCATTTTGCTTTTCTCTTTTGTTTCGCCAATATTTCTCTACAATTTCCCATCTCTACTGAATTGTCGTCTTCCTCGTCTTCTGGTTTTACTGCTTAGCGATTACATTTGCACAAATGTTCTGGTTTTGAAAAACTTTTTTTTTCGCTTCAATTCCAAAAAATTATATTTCTTCACTTCAATTCTTTTTGGTTCATAAAGATTGTGTACTTAAAATGAGAGATTTTTGTCGCTAACATCAATTTAAAATTGTTGCTATAGTTAGCATCCCCACTGTGTTGAATCTAATATTCAATTGGGTTTTCAGTTAGAAATTTTATATGGAAGTTTTCAAGATTTTTTATGAATGAATAAATGTTTATCATAACGTTTTCATTTCCTCTGGAAGATTTTTTTTTTTTTTTTGAGAAATTGGTTGTTCAATTCGTTGAAGGCATTGCAGCTAAATAAAGGAAAGACACCTAAAACTGCATAATAATTGTTGATTGATGAATTAATAATGAATTTTTATATTTGCTAGAATCTAACCTAATTGCTGGTCACTAACCTTTAAAACAATATAATAATATATAAATCCTTTATTTAATTAATGAAATAGTCGGCGGAACATTATAGAATTATTCTTGATGTTGACCTATCGGTCTTAAATCAAATGTGATTATGAATTATATAAGTATAGTTGCATAATGTAAAGCTTGTAACAGATGAAGTATGGTCGAAAAAATTAAGAAAAAAAAGACCAAAACTAATTAACAAGAAATATGCAAATACAATTATTGAAATGGTTTCGGTAATTTATGTTTTACACGGAAACTCAGTGAATCGTAAGTGTATTGGCCAAGTGATGAAAACAAATCATTGGAATGATGAACAACTTTAGAATAAAAGTTGGCAGTAAGACGCGAAATAAAATCGGAAACTAATGGAATATTTCCTGAATCATGAATCACTTTCACTGATTGGAAATCATGCCAGTAGACATTCAAGATCATACGGATCATTTTGTTCTGGAATGTTTGAAGCTTATTGAGATGATAAGATGCAGCATTTGCAAAGACAGGACAAGCGTAGGTCCCTTTAATACAAGTAAATGTATAATTTCTGTGGTTTCCTAAGTTAATTTTTTAATTAATTTAACTTTAATCAAAATTTAAACTGACCAAATTTGCCTTCATAGAACCTTGTTTTTTACAATTCTTTGAACTTTGAAACTTTTAACACTGATCCCTCACAAACCTTTTAATTAATTCAATAACTTTTTCATCGAAATTTTCTTAATTACAACTTTCTGCATTTTGTGTGCTCATTTTTTAATAAGAAAAGTTGTACACTTTACCGTTCTGTTTTATACAACCCAAATATACACTTATAAGCATCATCCCAAAAACCTCTTTCATTTAATATAAAGTGAAAAAATAATTTAGAACCGCACATCAAAATTGAATCTTAATATGAAAAAAAGGAGAGAAAAACTTTCTTTAGAGTAAATAATTTTTTTCTAAGTGCAATGGAAAAGTTCTTTTTTTTGCTTGTTCTGCAATGTAGAATCGGTATGAAAGGGGTCAGAGCTGAGACATGAGAAAAGATTGAGAAATCATTTTGATGGATAAAATCATTTAATTTTGCAAGATTTATATACAAAGTTTCTTATTCAAATGGAAATCTCTGGCATCTAGATGTCAGAACACTTCTCAGTCACCAACTCTGTTCTTCAAGTTTTTCAAATTTTCTTTTCATCCTGAAATTTTTATTTAAAAAAAGCAAAAAGATGCTCTTCTATCTTGCAAAATTATACAAAACTGTTCATATAAATTATCCTTACATAACTCATCATCATGATGAACAATATGAGAAATGAAAAGGAAACTTAATCTCAAGAGTGAAGAAAAAACACTTTTTTCCATCTGCTTCTTTTCTGTTTTTTTCTTTTATAAACTTTGTATGTACATGTGCAAACATGAAAATACACATGAAGAAATAGTTTCTCATTAACTTCCACGCATCGCGTGTAAGTTATTGGTTTCACTCAAAATGCCCATTTTCGAGTTCACTATGTTCCCACCACTTTTATGAGAAGTTTTTGGTACCAAAATGTGCGTCTCGATGAGTAGATTCATAATCTGCAGGAATTTTTTAATAAAAAGGCCATTAAAGGGGTCAAAAAGCCAAAAAACTGATTTTTTCGGTCATCAAATTTTGTTATCAGGGTCACAGCTTAACCATTAGACTTTCAGGAACTGATTCTTTTGCCATATGATCAGGCAATACAAGCGCCCAGGGGAATGGAAGCTAACTTTTTGATATATGCACAACTTTATAGACCTTTGAACAGTCAAAGTAGGGCCAAAAAACGCTCAAAATTGACCATTTTTGGCACCGTTCTCGCTTGTATTAAGCTCAAATTGGCTAATTCAAAAACCATTTCGGGGTATTTATGCCTAAAATGTATAGGCCAAGTTTCAGCCAATTTCGTCCATACCTGTGTCCACAAGGTCCATTTTTCGTTTTTTTGGGTACGCATGGCAGGATGAAGTCATGAAAAATTTTTTTGGTCCTAATGGTCTCTAACCACCGATATACAACATAATTAGTCGTTTTTTACCAAAATTTTTATCTTTTTCCTAAAGTTTTTAACTTCCACGCATCGCGTGTAAGTTATTGGTTTCACTCAAAATGCCCATTTTCGAGTTCACTATGTTCCCACCACTTTTATGAGAAGTTTTGGTACCAAAATGTGCGTCTCGATGAGTAGATTCATAATCTGCAGGAATTTTTTAATAAAAAGGCCATTAAAGGTCAAAAAGCCAAAAACTGATTTTTCGGTCATCAAATTTTGTTATCAGGGTCACAGCTTAACCATTAGACTTTCAGGAACTGATTCTTTTGCCATATGATCAGGCAATACAAGCGCCCAGGGGAATGGAAGCTAACTTTTTGATATATGCACAACTTTATAGACCTTTGAACAGTCAAAGTAGGGCCAAAAAACGCTCAAAATTGACCATTTTTGGCACCGTTCTCGCTTGTATTAAGCTCAAATTGGCTAATTCAAAAACCATTTCGGGGTATTTATGCCTAAAATGTATAGGCCAAGTTTCAGCCAATTTCGTCCATACCTGTGTCCACAAGGTCCATTTTTCGTTTTTTGGGTACGCATGGCAGGATGAAGTTATGAAAAATTTTTTTTGGTCCTAATGGTCTCTAACCACCGATATACAACATAATTAGTCGTTTTTTACCAAAATTTTTATCTTTTTCCTAAAGTTTTTAACTTCCACGCATCGCGTGTAAGTTATTGGTTTCACTCAAAATGCCCATTTTCGAGTTCACTATGTTCCCACCACTTTTATGAGAAGTTTTTGGTACCAAAATGTGCGTCTCGATGAGTAGATTCATAATCTGCAGGAATTTTTTAATAAAAAGGCCATTAAAGGGGTCAAAAAGCCAAAAAACTGATTTTTTCGGTCATCAAATTTTGTTATCAGGGTCACAGCTTAACCATTAGACTTTCAGGAACTGATTCTTTTGCCATATGATCAGGCAATACAAGCGCCCAGGGGAATGGAAGCTAACTTTTTGATATATGCACAACTTTATAGACCTTTGAACAGTCAAAGTAGGGCCAAAAAACGCTCAAAATTGACCATTTTTGGCACCGTTCTCGCTTGTATTAAGCTCAAATTGGCTAATTCAAAAACCATTTCGGGGTATTTATGCCTAAAATGTATAGGCCAAGTTTCAGCCAATTTCGTCCATACCTGTGTCCACAAGGTCCATTTTTCGTTTTTTTGGGTACGCATGGCAGGATGAAGTCATGAAAAATTTTTTTTGGTCCTAATGGTCTCTAACCACCGATATACAACATAATTAGTCGTTTTTTACCAAAATTTTTATCTTTTTCCTAAAGTTTTTAACTTCCACGCATCGCGTGTAAGTTATTGGTTTCACTCAAAATGCCCATTTTCGAGTTCACTATGTTCCCACCACTTTTATGAGAAGTTTTTGGTACCAAAATGTGCGTCTCGATGAGTAGATTCATAATCTGCAGGAATTTTTTAATAAAAAGGCCATTAAAGGGGTCAAAAAGCCAAAAAACTGATTTTTTCGACCCCCCAAAAATTTTTCTCGGTCGCGCTATCGCGCGACCTCGAATAATTTTACACCCCATTTAAAGAAATTTTTAAAAGAAAATTTTACTTTCTTCTTGATAATTTGTTTAAAAAAGGATTTAGTAGGTTTTTTATTTATTTTTTTTTATTATTATAGTTTTTGGCGATCTATACTTCATATTCTTTTTTTCTTAAGTATAAAATGTTGATCATAAACTTTACTAAACTGCTAAAAATGTAGTCTGTATTAATATTTGTGAAATTTGCATTTTATAAATTCCTTAATGTACGAAATGGCACTTTTAAGTAACGTTTTAGGTCCATTTGGGAGTTGTGAAGAGCTGTGCGGAATGAAACGAAGTTTCACAAACCATTGCTTCGCTTCGCTCAGCAATGGTTCATTCACTTCGTTTCATTCCGCACAGCTCTTCACAACTCCCAAATGGACCTAAAACGTTACTTAAAAGTGCCATTTCGTACATTAAGGAATTTATAAAATGCAAATTTCACAAATATTAATACAGACTACATTTTTAGCAGTTTAGTAAAGTTTATGATCAACATTTTATACTTAAGAAAAAGAAGAATATGAAGTACAGCTCGAACGTTAAACATAAGAAATACATTCAATTTGTTTTCTTTCGAAAATTTTGTAATATTATAATAAGTGTATTTATAATCTATCATAAGTCAAGCGTGGAAGTTCGTGGCTTTCTACGTAAGTCGTGTTTTTTATTTTGTTTCTGCATTTCATCTTACAAAAAGAGAAAAAATATTGCACTTTTGTTCATTTGAGAATGCAAAAAAATGTTCCTTATGAATTCATGAGTCATGCAAATAAAAACTTTGATATTGTACTATAAAATACATTTTATTCTCATCAGATATGAATTGAAGTTCTGTTTTCTTACAATTATAGAAGTTTATTTGATTAAATATGCTCCCGTGGCGAGGTTAATTTTTTCGTACAAACCTTTTGTCACATACGTCACAGACTACTATGTACACTTTATATATACAGACTACTATATAAATATATATATATATATATATATATATATATATATATATATATATATATATATATATATGTGACAGCTAGATTTTATTAATGACTTCTTATCTGTTTTTAAACTATTTCTAAAAAAAATCTTCGAAAGTCCTCGAGAATGTTGTGCATAAATTGATTTATTCAGATATCTTCCTCTAGTCAAAATATACCATGATTTCAGAAAATAGACATAAATATACTTCGACATCAACAATGAAGATTGATGTTACAATCCAAACTATAAAGAAGACAGAAAGGTACACAAAAATTACTCAAAATATCAAGTAAGAATCTACAATTCAAATCTCTATAATTGTCTTATAAAATTTACATTAATTTCAAATCAAAAAGCGAGTAAAGCTTCATTATATCACCAGATCTTATCAAATTAAATTCTCCCAAAAAACCCACCAACCAGCAGAAAATATAATATTCTTGATGAAATAATAACTTTTTTCCATTCCACAAAATTAACATCAAAATCAATTTTCACCATCGTAAACTGTTTTTTACACTGAAGTGAGCTTAATCTTCTCACTTCAATTAAGATTAATTTTCATTAACGAGATTTTCAATATACACAAGAATTATGTCGCAGAAAATGTCGGCAATGAAAAATAATCTCACACTCCCGACCCGTCTAGATACTTTAAAACTCTGCGACTTTGTCATTCGGGTTTGAATACATAATTAACAAGTAGAAGGAGCAGTAAAGCAATTTTAATTTTCATGTCAAAGCGAAAAGTGAGGAATTAATTAAAAACTTCTTTACATTAGCATCCTATGTAGCATTGGCACTGTTAGTCGTTCATTTAAATATGTCATTCGCAGTTGTAATGCGACGATTTCTAACTGTTTTGATTATAAGTTTCCAGTGCGAGCTATTCATTTGGCTTAAATTGCCTTTTTGTTTAAAGCTTTAATGTTATACTGTATAAATTTATAAAAGGACATAACTTTTAGGTGCTGCATGAACGAGTTTTTTAAAGCTTGCTGCAGAGTAGGGGCTTGGACTTTTAAGCAGTTATTTAAACACATGATTAAAAAATTAGAATTGATAAGATAGTTAAGTAGGTTTTTTAGCTTTTTTGTTTAGGTGTATAAAATTAAGTTTTATTGAATAAATTGTTTGAAAAATTAAAAAACAAAATTCTAAAAAAATGCATTTGTTCCTTATGATCTTAATTAATTTTATGATAAATTAATTTTTAGTTTTTCCAAAACTTTGAACATTCAATAGTTTCAAAATTATTCACAACTACATCAAAATCCCTCAAAAAATATTTTCCAACCCGAAAACAGCCTCAACTTTATGGCCAAAAAAAGATTTTTCCATTATATGAATTTATCAGAATGATAATGTGAAGGCATTTAATAAAAAGAAGAGGCTCTATAAAATTTTTAAGATAGATCCACAAAATATAACTACTTCGTTACAATATTTTACAGTGAAATGGAGTGGAAAAAGGAGATTGCTATAATTTTAAATGAGAATTTCATACATATTCTAATCTTTGCATTTCCTCCACAATGTTTGCACAAACAAATTCTTAATCAAAAATTTTCCCTCCTGTCATTCGGTTTATGCGGATTTCAAATAGTAGTAAAATAATTGTCATGTCCCTAATGAGAGATTCAACTCATTGCATTCACACAAGCTTTCACCGTTTCAATTTGTTGGTTTTCAAATCTTCTGTCCGCAAATTTGAGTTTTTGATTTCCTTTTTTCTTTTCTCTCTCTCTCTCTCTCTCTTTTCTCCTTTCATCATTGTACCGTCATCGTCCCAAAGCTTCGAGCAAAACCGATCATAATGAAAAGGGAACGGAATCTTCTTATTTGTGAGAGGCAAAAAAAGGGAAAAAGGAAAGAAAATGGATGATGATGATGATGTTTGAGAGGCAAAAGAACCACAATAACAACAATGAAAATGTTTGCATACTTCCGAATGAGAAGCGGTTTTGTTAAGGATGATTGAAAAAAAAGTATGAATGAGAATCCTTCCTGTATGCTGTACGTATAATTTTTCACATACAAAGACAACCTCCCAAATAACCAGCATGAGCAATATACATGCACATTATAAAATGACAATTCGAACATTTTCAATTCAATTCAGCCATAATCGATGCATTGAACCGTTTCATGCATAAAATCTGATGACCACAACACGGTTCAGAGAGAGAGAAATGTACATACAATGGAGAAAATTTGTGTTAAAGATATATAAACATATATATCCACAGACTTATGTTTATATAAATATCATATTGTATGAGGAGAGATTTTATGGCATATAAGTGGAATAAGAGGATATGAGGGAGATTAAATGAGACAGCAACAAAAAGATATAGATTTTGTTAGTGAAAAAGGAAGGAAAATTCTCTGGGATAATAAATAAATGACCTGGGATAATATAGTACTAGCAATTATGTTTTGTCCTCTTAATCAACATAACTTGAATTCACAAATTGTATTTTAATTAAATAAAATCTTTCCACACTAAATTTTTGCAAACTTTATGAATGAGTAATTTGAAGAATCAATTTAATTTGGATATTGTGTGATATTTAAAAATCGATGCTTAATTTTTTAAAATGTATGTATTTAATAAAAAATCATATTAGGTGTTTCATGTTTTCAAACTCTGAAATTTATCAAGATCTGATTTAACTATGACTCTTTACTTCCTTACTAAAATCTAAACCTATTAGTCTATATTATTTATTTTATGACATCAGTTGGTGGATTTACCCATTTCGCATTCACAAAAAAAAATAAATTATAAAGTAAAAGTTAATGATAACCTTAAAAACTCATTTTAATTTTTCAAATAGACATTATTGGCAGAATTAAACATAATTAAATACTTATTTTATAAATTGCAATTTGACTCACCCATATTGTCATCAGCAGTGACCAACGACAGCATTATCACAAATTGAATTATAAAGATTGAAAACCAATCTGCTGCGTGTAATTTCATTTTCAATTTTTCCATTATCATCATTTTTTCGGTTGCAAATGAGTAAGTAGGGATCCTTAATTTGATTTACTTTTCATGTCACTTATCTCACGAATTTTATTTTATTTTTTTGTTATTTGTTAAATTAAATTTACTTCTATAGGTAGTCACGATAATATTATTCGGACAAGTGTCTCAAAGATACTCAATCAATATTTTTATATGATAAATCTAGCTGAACTTTACAAAAATATCTGTATTAAAAGTAATTCAAGTGATTGACATTTACATTAACAAATGAACATTCATTTCCATTACATTCATCCTTATGATATTATATTTATTAGAAGCTATTAGAAGCAATTCTTTTATTTCTTTGGCTCGGAAATCACTTCACATTATCATTTGCCTTTTTGCACAAGATACACAAGCATACATCTTTATTCTAGATTATCAAATAAAATGATACAAATGGATGGATGAAGGTCAGTTACAAATCACACAATTTTTTTTCTCCTTTCTTCACTTCTTCATTACAATCCTCACTTTTGATGTGTGTATTATGTTGTATTAAATTGCATTAATAAATTACTCACACATACATTTATAAATTAATTGACATGAAATATTTATGACTATTTGTGGCTCATTTATCATGTATAGCGTATGTGTGTCTTCTCCTTACTTTTTTATTTTATTTTATTCGTTTAGGACGTGCAAAAAGTTTTATATTATTAATTATTAGATTGAATATATTTGTGCTACATATATAATCTCACTACGCACTATATTCGTATTTATCTAACCATAATAATTTTCGGTTAATCCAGTCAAGTCATAATTTTTGTTATTATTGGCAATAATTCATGTCACACTGTGTATCGATGGTGTGAGGATGATTTTCATGTTTCTGATGCTTCTTTTTCTGTTTGATATTTTTAAAAAATATTTATGAGCTTATGATTTTTTTAAATTGAAATGTAGAATTTGCTGTATAATTTATTTTTTTCATTCGTGCACAGCAGCAAAGGTAGCTGTTATTTATTGATTTATTCTTCGCAAATCCTTTTTGTTCCTATTCTAAGTAACAATATTTTTCCATTACTCCTTGCTGTAACAAAGATGATAAAACCACACTAATTAATAATTATATCTCTCGACAATGACTATAACACAATTTATATTCAATTAAAACAGATGAGAATATTGTTCAGCTTCGAGATGATTTTAATTGTTTTTACAATTTTTATGATGTGCAATAGATTGAATTTTTATCTTATTGTATGAACCTCAAATGGTATTGTTCAATTTAATGGATAATTTTAAGGTTTTTATGTGTGTTTTTGGGTGGAAATTTAAGGATGTTGAATATGTTTTTATCATAGGATCTCAATGCACTTTGCACTCAAAATGTTTTTTGGAAATTGAATAAGAAAAAAATTTTATTCACAATCCTTCGAAATTCACTTCTTTACAGGTGAACAACTCCGAAAGAACTGACCAACAT
Organism: Chironomus striatipennis; assembly: GCA_026123125.1. Lineage (NCBI taxonomy): Eukaryota > Metazoa > Arthropoda > Insecta > Diptera > Chironomidae > Chironomus > Chironomus striatipennis. Next base: position 862,701 of record CM047393.1, on the reverse strand, counting down.
CAGTCCAAATAATGAAGATTTGTGTCTATCAAAACTTTTTGCAAAGGAGTTTTCTACTGAATCAATTAGTGCCTTTACAAACAACGATTATGTCTTTCTTTGAATCATTTTATCTTTAATAATTCCTTCCAAGTAAAATGACAATTACTTTTTCTTGGAATCTAAAAATTCATTCAATATAAATTTCTACAACACTTATTTTTACTTAGCAACTTTTTTGTCTATAAAATTTCTCAATGGTTTGATGCTTTTGATCTTGAGTGTAGGCTAAATTTTGTGATTCAAATTTTTTTGTAGTCTCCTCAACAAATTCAATTAAATATTCTATCAAAATCAACCTCAAAGTTATTTTTTCTGTTTATCTTTGTAGGCTAAACTTTTCACTTCTATTTCTGAAACTCAATTCCTATCGGTGATTTTCACTTTTGAATTTAATTCTCGTTTACTTTTCGTCTTTTTTGAAGTATAAAATTAAAGTTTCAATTCTAACACGCTTAAATTTTTTAACAAGTAAAAAGTTTTCTGGTTGAATTTTCTTCTTTACTTCTTGTTGCTGTCAAATGAAATTTTTTCTTTTTCACTTCACTAATTGAGTAATTGATTTTTAGTTCAATTCTCATTAACTAATTATGTTCCAATTAATTCGAAATGTTGGGAAGATTAAATCAATTAATTGGACAAGAATGTCTTTTGATGGAATTAAAATTTGATTGAGTTTTTGGAATTTTTTGAATCTGAAGAAGTTTTTAATTGAATGTTTGTTGGCGATGTGGCACGTGTTGTTGTCTGTTTGAGTGATGAAATTATGCGAAGACCGAAAATTTACATACTTAATTGATATGCAGAATTGGTAATTTTATGGCCCGATAATAAATATTCTGGCCTGTTTTCATAGTTTTCTGTTTGTTTATAGCATTTTTTAATTTTCATAGAAAATCTAAATTTTATTTTCGATGTTTTTTATTTTTTTTGTAATTATTTCTTCGACTTATCAGATTTAATTTTAGTTCCTTAATTTTTTCTACTTGATGATTCTAACTTTCCGAAATTTTGTGCACTAAAATTCACAAAATGCAGTGTTAAATAATCAAAAATCTGCATTCGAACCAAAATGCACAGCACAGCAGCGTTCAAAGCACCGAGAAAAACTTCACAATAATCCAATCATCATTCACATTATGGTCGCTTAAATAAATCACAAGTAGCAATCAATCAATGATGTTTTTCTCTTGTTTTGCACGTAACACAAAGTGATTTCTTAAATGCACACTTAAGTAGATCAAGAATCCACTCGATTCAGTTCCATAAATCACGAAGAAAATCCTTCACAGATTTTTTTTTGCTTTATTTTTTTATTTATTTTTCACATGCACGTGCCAAAAATTTTCCTTTTTTTGATCGTCTAGAACATTTTTTTCTTTTGTTTTTATGGAAACAGAAAAATTTTCTTTCTTTGGAATTTTCTAATAAACTTTAAGTTTCACGAAAATTTATCTTCAATTTTAATTTAAATTCATTTCCAGCCACTGGCTTTTTAGCTTTAATCATACCATGTAACTGATTAAAATTTCACAAGTGTATCCATGGTGCTTATTCCACTAGAAAATGTACGATAAAATATCTTTGTGGAAGTAATTTTCTCCTCGAATTACTTTTTTCACTTTGTAGCTATGAAATTGTTGTTTCTAATTTTTTCTAAGAAATGAAAATGTTAAACTTTTGAGATTCAATCAATTTCTAATTAGGAAACTTTTCTTGCTAAAGCTGTGAACTTTTTTTCTTATTATCCTATTTTTGGGAATTTCTTTTTTGTAATTACGGTGAGTGGATACAACACTTAATCAGTACAGAATGTCTTATGTCCAATTATTTACAGTGACTTTCATTCAATTATTTTGTTGACTTTTGACCTTTTTTCTTCGGTTTGTATTTTGACAATCACTTTAATTGATAATTTTTGTATTCTTTTTCGTTCGGATCCTTTTTGTATTTACTTTAAATTTTGGGTTATATTAGTTTAGAGTGTAGGTTTGCATTTTTATACTTTATCTTTTTCTTTAAACAATTCAAACATTTTTTTTTTTTTTAAATTAAATTTTGTTCGATTTTAATAAAATATGATTCTTTTAATTTTTTTTTTAAGTTTTGTTCAGTCTTTTTTTGCTTCCTGCACATAAAATTCAAAATATTTTAAATCAATTTGAACATACAATTTCACTCTATTCAATTTCTTTTGATTATTTCTTTATCAACACTTTTAATTCATTTTATATCAAAAAAATATATCAGTTCAAGGTTGGGTTAATATGTGTGATAAACTCGACATCACCATTAAAACAAATTATATTCACAATTTTATTTTCATCGATAGAAATGTTTTGCCACTAATTAATGTAATTTCTCATGATTTAGTTAATTAACACTGTATCCTTTCAGTTGTTGTCACTTTTAGTTTTACTTGATGATGCTGCAGATTAATACAAAATATTTAATTTAATATTTTAAGAAATATAACTTTTCAAAATTTCAAGGTTCACAAAACCGCTTAATTAATCCACAATAATTATAGCCTAAACCACTGTTGAAAATTTATTTTAAGAGCTTATTCTTATTATTCAACTTCTACTTATTCAGTTTTGTAAAACTCGGTTTTCTTTCATCACACAAAACTTTTCATGAATTTTCCTTCGAAAAATACTTTTCACAAAAATATTTAAAAGCTTTCGTAATTGCTGAATTTTTTATGAATTCTTCTTATCTTTTTAGCTGTTAGGTATTTCTTTTTTTTCTATTGCAATTTTTTTTTCGCAATTTTAATTTTTATATTCAGCATGTTGTTCATCACAATGTACTTCACTTCTGTTAAGATATTAATGACAAAATTAATACTTTTTCATCCCTTATCCTTTTTCCTCGTGAACTGAATAATTAAGCGAAAATTGTCTTAAAAGAAGAGTATCTCTAATTAATTAGATAATCCATTCGTGTCTTCTTTTTCATTTACATCTGAATTTGAATCCTTTTTTTTTCTTTAGCCGCCTACCATAAAGTTCACATTCAGCAACAAGATGTAATGAAATTTCTTTTCTTTTTATTCTTTTCAACTTTTTTTCCTTTATTTATTCAAAAGCGGCTTTTCTTTTTGGTTTTGCGATGTTAAATTATCAGCTTTTCACTTTTAATCCTCTTGAAAATTATGGAATTTTAGCATATATCTGAACAAACTTTAAATCCACAAAAATTTTTTTTCTTTTTATTTTTTCTAACTTTATTTTTTGTTTCTTCTCGAGACGTCAGAAAATTCACACACGAGAGAAATCTGTGTGAATCGAAACGAGACACATTTATTCTTACCAGTTGAATATTGTGAACTGAAATTTTTTTCCATTCATCCCTTAAATCTGTGTGAAGATATCAAAAAATGTATTTTTTTATACTTTTTCTTACGATTTGAGCATCCAGCATCACACTCTCAATTTATGGAAATTGGAAAAATTTCTCTCTTTACTTTCACGTGCTGTTCAGTTTATTTTAAAAGGATGAGTTTATTGGTTGGCATGAAAATGAAAATGTTCTTTTGCAGTGTATCAGGAGACTATTGTGAGTGAGAGAAAAATTATAAAAAGTTGATGGTAGTAAAGCATGCTTCTGAATGAAAACCTCGATACACTGTGAAAATTTGTATGAGCGATAGAAAAGATAATACAGTGTACAGAGAATTTCACCCTTAATATTTCAATATTATCTCAATAAGAGAGAATCGCTCTCTTTAATAATTCTCTCTCAGCTTATACTCAATTTTCAATTCGTACAGCTACTGTACACTGTAAAAATGGGGGAAAGATTTTACAGTGTGGTTAAAAAACTTATTAAATTTGAAATTAAAGGCTAAAAAAATTAACAACGTTTTCATTAAAATTTTTAAAAATCTAGGTACATTTTGTTATTTTAATTAAATAAAATTCACAAAATATAAATACCTTTAGTTTGACAAATCACCAGCATATCTCTGGATAACATTTTTCTCAAAAATTATCAAAATCCCTTCAACCATTTTTGTTTTTTGGTTCAAAAATTTCCAACCATTTCTATTAATAATTTTCTATGCTTGCTTAACCAAAAATTCTTTTCATAACTGCCAAATAATTGCGTCTTATGACCCAAACAGATTCAAGAGAAAAAAAATAGTGAGTAGAAAATATAAAGAAGAAAATCAAAAGGTTCAGTTGCTTTTTTCTACTTTGGAATTCCCTAAATGAAAGACTCTGTCAAAAATACTTTGATTTGCGAATGATGTTTTTTTTTTTTGCAGTATCAAGAGAGTTTGCAAAAGGCCACTGAAAGGAAATGTTACAAATTCTTAAGAAAAATTGGATCGATGATGCGGAGAAAATTGTTCTTAAAATTGCCTACGGAAAGAGCTTGTGTACAGCTAATTATGTAAGGGAATCAGAACATCAATATTGAGATTTATGAATTTTTGATTTTAAATTTGAAGAACATATAGCTTAAATCTTAAATTCCAAGACTAATCCAAAAATAAGAACATCATCCTAAACTACAAGATAAATCCCGATTTCAACAATAAATCATATTATACAATTTCATCCTTAAATCTCTAAAAAAACCAAACTCACAATAAGCTGTATCAATATCAAATTCCGTTTGAATAGACATTAAAAAATCTTTTTCCAATCTTCATTTTGATTCAGCATAAAAAAGACCAGACAATATGACTTAGATAGCTTAGTGTAGCTACCAAAAATTTCCATTCATTCATCAAGTTTTTATTGAAAGAGAATTTCTTTTTTTCTTGTGTCTCCTTTCATAATAATAATTTTTTTATGATTTGTGAAATGAAATAGAAGAGAAATTTTGTTTACAGCTAAAACTCGCGATTTCCACTTCCATAACTTTGTTGTATACACCGGGTATTATTACATGCCATACTACTATTACTTATGCTGAGTCAGCAGATGTCCAATTACCACAAGCATCACGAGACATAATGCTTATGAAAAAAACATTACAAGACCATCAAAAATATTCTAAGGATAGACTAGAAGGTGCTCGGAAAGGAATTTTTTTTTTATTGTTATTGAAAAATTCAAATTTTTTTCTCGTTTTTGCCATTTTTATTTTCATATTAAAGTCATGTTCATGATTGATGAACGCCAACATATAAAACACATTCAATTTCCATTTCTTTCCGTTTCCTTTTTTTGCACAGAACAAAAAATTCTTTTATGATGATGTTGTTTCTTTTCTTGTTTCCCTCTTCTTGCTCTTCTTATTCTTAAATGCGCCATCAACATCCCTTGCCGCACCATTTGAAATTGAAAGCATTCAGCTATCTAGCCAACAATTCTTATGTATAATTTATATTATTATGTTGTCTTCCTCTTCTTCTTTCTCCAAGTGAACTTTTTCATATTCATTCTATGGAGATTTTTATTTGCTTTGAGAATAAGTGACGACGAAAGTTTTTTTTATTTTATTTTACTTACATTTGGAAGTATTTATTCTATATCGATCTGTCTCGTGGAGTCGTTATTGAGAATGTTTGTCGGACAGGGAAGAATTTTCTTCTTGTTAAAGATGATAAAGTTAAACATTTTGGATCTTACAAGATTATTGAAATAATTTCGAACACTGTATGATTTCAAATAATCATAAAAATAGTAAGATTGTGTTTAAAAATTGTAAGGAATTTGAAAAAAATTAATCTTGTGCATATTTTCATGCATTTATGATAGATACATAGATAGATAGATTTTTGAAATTAAAGCCATTTCTGTGATCAGGCTTATTCCAACTGTCGTTTAATAGCTTTATATTTTAGATAAAAGGAACAAAAAATCATTACACTTTTTTTGATTTTTCTCTCATCACGGCACACTTTCTCACTTTCCATACAAAATTTTTTTGAAATCAAAAATTTTTGTTGCCAGTCAAATTTTCATCTAAGTTGGCGAATTTTTAACATTGCGACCCCTTTGTATTTTTCGCAAAAGTCAAAATTCCCCCAGCTAAAAAATAAACAGTACAGCTATTATTTTCAATTGAATAATCTTCAATGTATTCAAAGCAGAATTTCAACACCACTTAATACTAATTAAAATCGCACTCAAGCTTCCCGGAGGGAGAGAACTTCTCATTCGATTCCCAGATTGAACTCAATGTCTGTTAATATATTCACAAACAAATTCACAAATTGTGTCATTCAGAAATCATATTACATGCCACATCGTCTATTTAACCAATCTTCACATTAAGCGGCATTCCAACTGTCATTTCAATGACGACAAGTATGTATGTATGTAAACATAATCATAACATAAATTTATGTAAATTTTATTCCATTTCAATACTTTTCCAAGAATTTCTAGATAAAAAAAATGTGTAAGTATGTGAGTCTGTTTTCGTATCGATATGACTTGAGAAGTTGAATGTGATGAGAATAAGAATAGGATTTTTGTCCTATTATTGATTCTCATTGTTAAAATCCATTAAGAAAACTTTCAAATAAGGAAATATATGAAAAAGAAAGTATCGACAAGAAATAATAAGAAAAGTCTTGTGTGGGCTTTCATGCATATGGATTTGTTAAACTCAACTAAAATAGTCAAGATAGTACTTTGTAGAAGTTTGCAGTTGACATTTATTGACATCATTTAGATGTGAATTTATTTGATGAAAATTGAAGAAGAAATTTTGTAGATTTTAGTATTAAATGCAAACTAAATGCCAGGCCTGGAAACTTTAAACGATTTCGGAATACTTCATACTTTACACAAATCCTTATTTCCAACAACAAGAAGAACGAAAATAAATATTGAATTCTTGTACGCCACACTCGAATGTAAATATGTATGTATCCTTATAAATCCACATGTAGATAAGCATTGAGATAAATGAGATTGAGGATCATAAAAAATTGACTTGATCCTTTCACTTTTAAGTAGTTTTTTTGCTGCCCTTTCTCCACATTTTGACTGCCTTGAATTTAACTCACGAAGAAAATGAATTTAAGAGTGTTTTTGGTTATTTTTACCGATATAAACAGCCATTTAAATTCAATTTCTCGCATTTTTTCCTCTTTTTTTTGTGCCTCAACTTTTGCCTTTTTCGTCTTCTTCTTTTTCTAAATCTGTTTGCTTTTTTCAAATCGCATTTATCCTTCTATTGCTGTTTAATGGTCGTCCGAATAAGAAAAAAGAAAATGTAAAAAGTTCAACTCATTCTTTTGGATTAAAACTGAATTTTTATTGCCAACCAATAGCAACAGAAACAGGAACAGCTTTTATGAAATAAAAAAAGTAAAAACTTTTTTTTCTTCATCATTTTTACAAAAAGAAGTGAAATAAAAAACTTTTTTGATTAAGCTTCTTTCCTCTTTCAAAAATTTTGAATCAAAGGAAATTATATAAAGCAATGTGTGTTGCTGATATTATTACAATCACGTGTGGCTGTAATGGATTAAGAATTGGAGAATAAAGGGAATTGATGAAAACAATTATTATTGTTGCTATTTTGTGTGCTATTTTGTTTAAGTTTAATGTAATGGTTATAAAAAGGATCAATCTTACTCTTAACAATTTAATACGAAGAACTAAAAAATAAACAAACTTAACATGAACTCAGAATATCAATTAATATATCAATAATTTGAAAAATCAATATTTTTAAAAACTCGTTTTCATAAAATGCTTTAAAAATTAAACAAGTACAGCACGTGCTAGAAACTCATGTCAAAAAATTAATAAAAGCTTTATTGTCTCCTCGTCTACAACAAGACCGAAAAAATGTGTGTACAACATTCCAACAAAGAAGGCACAAGAAAAAACTTCCATAATCAAATTGCTCATGCAAAAAGCTTAAACTACTTCATAAAAATATGTAGTCCTCACATACTACATGTGTATAAGCATGTATGAGTACTTCAACAAACTATATTGAATGACCATTGTACATGAAAAAAAAAATGGATAAGTTGAAAGTTGTTCAGAACTCTTGTACAATCTTGCATGAGGGTTTTGTGTGTTGAACTTTTGTTGAAGATATTCAATTTTAGAATTTTTTTTCATCCTAATTGAAATTGAGAAAGTTTCTTTGTTTTGTTATTATAATCATTATTTGAACATGTGGAGATTTAATATAAGGATTTTTGGATACACATTTTGTTTTTGAATTCCTAATATTACATTTTAGTCAAAGAACCTTAAAAATCAAAAAGAAAAAATCCCAACTGTATAATTTCTTTTACTTTTCCATTGTGGTTTACTATATCCACTTTCTATTCCAGTTTAATCCTTAATGTATTACTTGCGTGAGCAGGGATAAGAATTTGAGGATTTTTATTTTTTTAGTTGTTGTTGACGTGGCATTTGTTGTTGAGGTTTTTTGAGATTAGAAAAAAAAAGTTCCACTTTTCTCAATACTTACAATTCCCAGGATATACAGCATGCATGTATGTTCTGGTTTTATGTGGATTATATTTCATTTAAAGGTATATCATGCTAACTTTATGGTAGAATGTCGTGTTATCTTTATAAATGCCTACACATAATATCATCAATATTATAGGAATTATGATTAATATGGCCATAATTGGAAATGAGTAAAGAGGAAAATCAACTAAAAAAAATTTGCAACTTTTTAGACAACCCGCCTCACATGTCTCAACAAAATCAATATCATTAAACACGTATTTTAAAGTATCAGACGATTCAAGAAAATTTACTTACAATCCAGTTTTACATGATTTGAATTATTTTTTTCAATTCCTTATTTAATTTTTTAAGAAAAGTTTAACTTTTTTACTTTTTATTACTTATTGATGTATGCATGTTATTTTTTAGAGAAATAAAGGTGGAACAATTTTACGGCACACAACTTTTTTCCTCATGCTTTATTTTTTCTTAATACCTACAATCCTCCCCGCAGAAAGTAAAACAGAATAATGTAAGAACGCACCGAAGCTTAACAAAATACACAAAGAAATAAATAAACATAAAGTACAGGAAAGAATGAAAGAAGTAAAGTAAGAGCAAAAAAGAAAGCAACGAGACTTTAAATACAGACATTTTTATTCTCATAAAAATTGATCGTATTTACAGACTTTTTGAAACAATCATGAAAGTTTAGCGAGAAGGAAAAAAAATGTCGATTAATCATTTTCTTCTTCTTTTTATTCCCTTGCAAATAATGTAGGCATATAAAAGCAGAGGGGAAAATGTGGATGAAATTAAAGGAATAAATATTCATATTGAACTTACACAGCATGATGCTCATGGAGCCTTGCAGATTATTTTTAGTATACAATATACGAAATACATCAAATATCAGTGAAATTGATGATTTTGAGCAGGCTTTTGAGAAAAGAAGAAAATTTTAATTTTGAAATTTTATGCCAAACAATTTTTGTAGACAATATGGAACCAAAAACTAAGATGCATAAAGAAAAATTACTAGTTGATTTAAAAAATTATGGTTTAATGCTTTAAAATGTATTTTATTCTAAATTAAATTTTGTTGTGCTGTTTTAGTGATCTGTTGCCATGAAGTAATTTTTCATGTAGATTTTTGCTATTACTAGGGGTGACAATACTGATAATTTGGTTAGGTTTTTCAGAAAAAGTCCTTAAAATTTTCAGTTTTAAAGAGAGTAGACATGGGAAACAAAACTAGAATTCTATGTATTAGATCCAAGCTTAACGAAAAAAACCTAGAATTCTAAACTAAATTTTTATAAAAATTATTATTAATACACTGCAGTATGAGAACGAAATTTTGAACTTTTTTATCTACACTTAAGCAAAAAAGGATAAAATATTTCAGCAGCAACAAAGAACAATTTCCTTAAAAATATTTTCTAACAACATCTCCTTCCTATTATAAAGGCCAAGGTTATAAGCATAGCACGAAAATTTATTCAGCATTATTTTTTATAATGAACATAATAACACTCACATCTTATAAACATATCATTCATCACAAGCAAAAGGTATGACGTAAATAAGCACAATTTATGTTCTCATTCAGAGTAAACTCACAAAAACACATGTTACGTGAATGAATTTTCCATAAGCATTACCTAGGCACAAAATCTACCATTATTATCATCAAAGTCGATAAGCTGATGCTAAAATTAATGATATTGATGATGATATGAGCATTTTTTTGAGCATTGGATGGTTTTTATTAATTTTTGGAGAATAAAAGAAAAAAAAATGAAGATTTAGCTTGATTTGACTGGAATATATTATTGAACCCCTTTCTTCCCCTTTGAACTTTAAAATTGATTTTTAATACTAAAAAAAACAATAATTACATTCATTTTCTTTAATTGCAACCCCCTTCATACTTCAAGCATAGAAATTAACCCAAGCAAAATAAAAAAAAAAACAAAGAAAATTAAAATGAAATAAAAAAGTTTTTCCAAATTGAGATTTACAGCATTTTCACTACTTTTTGCCTTTCTTCCTTTGTTTAATGCGTTTATCCTGTTTGTTTTTATAAAAAAACGTCAGTACACACAAAAATATATATGTATAGAAAAAATGAAAGCTGTAAAACAATGAGATTTATGACCCTTCGGTCCCTCCGGAAATAGCTCTTAAGAGGCAGCAGAAGCAAAAAATTATAAAGAAAATTTCCGAGTAGTCAGAAAATTGTAGTCGACATAAATGGATTGGAATTTTGATGAGATGGTGAAATGGAGTTAAAATGAGAATAAAGAGGCATCAGCATGTGCCTACACTCATTTACCATCATTTTCATTTCATTTCATGTATTACCAACTGTCTACTTACTCCGACTTTATTGCTACTGATGATAATGATGAGAAACAATATGCTTAGGATGTTCTAAATTTCGAAATAATTTTTCATTTTGACTCATATTTATTTTCCTTTCCTTTTGTTAAATAGAGTGCTGAGTATGAGATATTATAATTTCTCTAGCTTTATTATGTCGAAGAATGTAGATGTACTAATGAAGATTTGAGTTCTGTACTTATGTAGAGTTGTTGTTGATGTTTACTTTTTCAATCAATTAATGTAAAGTTTTCTCTACTGCAAAATCATTTAAAAATATCGTATTAAAGCATTGAAATTTGGGGAAAATTTTTTCTTTCTCGCAAAAACCAAAAATTCCTTACTGCCTCAATCCCATGCAGACCCGAAACAAAATTGAAAAATTTCTCAAATATTCTCAACACACCCGCCAGAATAAAGTTACAGCAATACTTCAACAACCACATGACACATTTTTGTATGTCTTCATTTTCGTTTCTGTTTCTCAACTTACATTTTCAGCATTTACATTTTCATTAACCAAATCTTGAGAATGTTTTTTCTTTGTCTTCTTTTTCAGACAGAAGAAGGCGGAAAAATATTATTCAACGTAAAATATGGGAAAAAAAGATTTAAAGCTTATTTGTTACAAAGTTATTCTATTTGTCTTCATATTTATTTAATAAGCTAAAAAAATTTAATTAGGATGTTGTCGCGACACGGGTGCACAACTTTTTTTTCTGATTTATTACATCGTGTTATAAAAATATTTTGTTTGTTAAAGGTTAAAGGGTTTGAGAGGATAGAATGCTTTCAGATTTTTTGTCAATTAACTTGTTACATTCTTGCTTTTAAATTAGAATTAATTTTATAACTTCAAATTCAAAAATAAATTTGGAATAAAGAAACCAAACATTAGAAGTCTAAAGAGTTTGCAATAAATTCATAATAGAAATTCAAATTTCTATTTCCAACTTGTTCAAAACGAATGTTCAAACAAAAACAAATAACAGAGAATAAAAGGTTTCAGATCAAATAAAAGTTCATGGAAGGGATTTTTTTCTGTGTATTGTTTTTTTTCTGTAAATAAACAAATAAATCCAACATAACCATCTTAGAATAATTTTTTCTAACATCTTCTTGTTTTAAAAAAATAATATAAACTTTTCATCCTCCTTTTATTCAATTTTCGGGTAGATGTACTGTATAAACAAAAAATGAACCATCTCTTTCAGTTTTCAGCTCAGTAAAGTGGTAGAATGAGAATTTTCAAGTATGCGAAATAGAAAAAGTAATTTGTCACACTCTGCGACACATTGGACTTTCTCTCGATGTTTCTGTCATTCTCATTGGCCTTCAGCCTTCACTCTATAGCATTGTTCAAGATCAAGATTTTCTGTTCTTAGTTCTAGTGCACTTTTTCAAGAAACTGAGTGACTTGTGAATTTGATTTAGCTGTTTGTCTGTTAGCTGTTAGCAAAAATTTTGATTAAAATACTTTAGAATTGTGATTGGAAACATGATGACTAATATAATAAAATACTTAATTTTAAAAGCATTTATTAAATTTGGACCCTTTTATTGTGAAAAATATTATTTCAAAAAATCCTTTAAAAAATTGTTTTTAAAAATTATGTGTTTTAAAAATCTCATAAAAATCAATAAACTAAAAATGCACTCCAGAACGAAAAATCATAATGTTTTTTACTTGTTCTTCTTTTTTGCATACGAGAGCATTTGAGGAAATTTCTTGTCATGAAGAACTACAAGACATGGCATATAAGTAATATTTCAACATAAATCTTATCCCCATACTAGCTTTATGTGCCCTACTTTATTTTAAGTATTCTTTAAGACTTTTTCTTTAAAGTTGGAAATATCTGTAAAAAGAAGCATATGTGAAAAATCTAAAATCCTCTTTTTGGAGTAAATCTATGTTTGAGTAAAATTGAACATGTCAAGGAATGAGAAGCACTCAGTTTTTAAAACTCTTGGCATCTCTGCAGCATCAGTGACAATATCTATCGTTTCACTCTTAATGTCTTTATTTTGCTGAGTTTGTTCATTCAAAATATTCATAATAATATCATGATTGTACATGACTCTAAAGTCGAGAATAATGACAATGCTTATTCAAATGTCAAAACATTTGAATTTTAATTTTCATTGATTTCTCAAATTAATTTAATTCACTTCCATTCGTATAAAGTTTACAGTTCATTAGATTTTCATGATTAGAAGTTTTGATGCTTTGCAAGTTAGGTTGTTGAGCTTGTATGTTTGCAATTCAGTTCCTAAAGCAATTTTACATTTTAGGAAAAGTTTCAGTTCCATTTTTATAAGAAAAGACACGACTTTTGAACTAACTGTTATTTTTTTATTTTGTTTTTTGTTAAAAGGATTTTTATTAAGCTGTCCAAAATATATAGAAGGGTCAATGGAAAAAGTTGCTGTTTTTAACGGTTAAAAATTTGAAATTTGTAATTTTTTTGTAAACACTAAAACAATGAAAGAAATTTGTAAAATTTTGTTCTTCAAATTTTTGACTTTTCATTTAGTTTTCGTGGGTGCATTAGAAACAATAGTTCACATGGTAATGTTGCTTTTACAGCCACAAAAATGGCGTTTCCACGGATCAAAAATTTCTCGGCCACCGCGACTTTTTTCGCTACCTTTTGAGAATAGACCACAAACAGGATATTTCCAGATTTTTCAAGCAATTTACTACAACTTTGATCCTTTTTTATGACAAATTAATTGTTGCTTATTAATTCAATCTATACTTTAGACTTTAAAAAAAGAGAAGTAAATTGTAAACATACAAATTCATCATGCATAAATTTTTTTTTTCTCTCTCTCCCATATTGAACATAAAGATGAGAATAAGGAACAGAAAATTCCTTTAATAATGTCAAACGTTTGTATCAACGAATATACAACCATGTATGTATACTTCTGTGCTGTTTGCAATTGTTGAGACAATTTTTCCTCCATGAAGAAGTAGCAAGTAGATTTCAGATGATGAAATTCAGCGTTGGAAATTTTACTATTTTTAAGAGTTTTGAGTCAACAAGAATTTTAGTAGGATTTGAGCCTTCCCACTTAAACATGCAAAAGTATTATTATTTTTAGAAAATTTCTCTACACTTAATGGCACTTAACCTAGTAAACCAACTCTGTCACAGAAAATAACGAGCAGGAAAAAAAGAGTACAAAAAGGCATGAAAGAAGAAGACAAGAAAGAAAACGAAAATAAAAGCACTGAGTCAATAAATCATTCCTCTTATCTCAAACAGTTTGCAATAAATTTCTTCTCTTTCCTTTCTTTTCTCTCTATCTATCTCTTATTCATTCTCTCTAACTCCCTCTAAATAAATATATTTTTCTACATTCGCATTTCCTTGAACATTACACAGAGATGTTTGCCAATTTTAAAAAGTGAATGCAAAGAGATATGTGAATGTACATGAACGTTTTAACATAAGCTACGGTAACGACGGAAAGAAAAGGCTTAAAGAAAAGTCAATTTGATGATGCAAGCTTTTCAACTACTGCTACACTAATTTTTAATATTGTCAAATATATGCATGCGGAGCAAATTTATGAGAATTTCATTACTATCAAATGATGCAATGATCTGGAATTCTTATGCAAGTTTTTATATTGAATTAGGAATTTGAATTTTTTGTGGGATTTTGGTATATTTTTACATTTTCGTAAGTGTTATAAGCAATAATACTTTTGTCAAAGCAATTCCATTCTACATTTAAATAGCAAACTAGAAACAAATGGATACAAACATTCATATGCCATTTCCAATTTAGACAAAGTCCAAATTGCTGGAAACTAAAAATTTATTTGAATTTTGTGGAAAAGTATGTTAAATGCCTTCACCAATCATCGCGTGGAAGTAATCCGAAATACATTCAAAAGCTACAACCTTGTGAATTTTTAGACAAACTGTGAATTGTTTTTCCTCCGAAAAGAAAATAAAAAATTTCTTCCCTTAAGAAAGCAGTTCAAATGACAAGAAAATACACGTTTTGTTTTTGAAGAGATATTCATTCTTATACATACCATAGTGCACAAGATCATGTAGAGCTCTTCACTGTTTGAAAATTTTACAGGAATTAGAGGATTTTAACTGTATTAACTGAAGGTGAATGAAAATGGAAGTGCATGTGTTCTTGTGGATTTGATAGGTGAAAAAAGTTTCTTTTTGGTAATCTCTGAATTTAATGAAATGTGTAAAATGTTAAAGTTTCTATCAAAAATGACTCAGTTCTTTTCTGAATGAAAATTTTCATCACATTAACACATTTATTGTACGGCTTTGTCTAAGTGAGCAAATAACCTGAACATAAAAAATCAAATTCACATCACAAAGTTTTTCATTTTATTTCTCGGTTTTTATTTTAAACCACAATGTACATTTGTGAACACGTAAATATATATGTTTTGTGGGCAGTGCATTAGAATGAATGATTATTGAAGTACGATTTTCAACTTTGGTTATTTTTATGTGTTTGTTACATACGGGTGTGGGAAATTAGGTTTTGAAATTTGATAGAGAAAGTTAAATGTAAAATTTTTAGTGAAAAATGTTACAAACTTCCATTATGTGGCACAAAAATATATTTTTTTATTAGATTAGATCATGTGCAAAAAATTTTCAACACATCCTTCACCATTTGTCTTAATTATTCATAAAAGAAAGAGAAGAAAAAGCAAATTTATGACTTTTATCTTATTTTAACATTAAGAATTTATTTTTTTTTTATAATTTGTTGCAGAAATTATAAATTTTATGATTAAAGGATTTGTGTGACTAGTGGTTTTTAAAGCTCTTTAACTTTAAAATTAAAAGCTGCAATTAAAGTCATCAATTTAATTGAGTATTTTGTAGTGATGAATTTAATTTAAAAAAAAAAAAAACAAGCATGGTTTTTAAAGTATGTGAATAAAACCTGAAAAAAACTACAAGTGAGACGAATAAATAAATTACACAAAAATGTCTAGAAGCAGGACATCTCAATTTTTCTAATGATGTCGGTAATAATTTTAATGCCTTTTTCTCACACAAATTTTTGCCCTATTTGAGTGTTGACTTTTATCGTCTCATTCTAACTCATTCTTAACTTGATAAATGTGCACAGTACATAAAAGTGGAATGCTTACAGAAGAAAACGTACCAAAAAAATGAGATTTTATTTTATTTCCGTCCGTTCGTAAGCACACAAAAAAAGAGAAGAAGGGAAAATGAGAAAAGCATTAAATGCACAAAGTGATAAATATTTCATTTTACTGAGGTCGATGGACTGGAATTTATTCCAAAAAGCACTCATTTTATGGTATGCTATAAAGAAGCTCTTTCGGGAGAAAATAATGTCTAATATCCCGCCACCCAATACTCATTTGTGTAAATGAATATATTAGTGTCGCCAAGAATAAAAATTATGTTCAACTGCTGATTATACCGAAGATAAAAATTTTTCATAGTTGTCATCATTTTGCATCGAATTTAATTTCATTTAAATATTAATTTTATGACACATTCAGAAAATTTTCTTGGTGATTGCATTTTCATAATGACTGATTTTGGCAGAGTTGTTTCATGGCTTGAAAAAGAGTTTTTCCTGGTTTTTACTTAAATTTGAAATAACGCATTTGACAGTAATGTTGAATAAAAATTTTCAAACTCTGAATTTTATTCACTGACGAATACTGGAGGACCTCGATTTGAGTAACTAAAGTGCTCCCATACTAAAATTCAAATTTTCTTTTTTTAACGGTCATTTTCCATACATTTCGATTTGAGTAAATTCGATTTGAGTAGATTTTTTCCGAAACCATACAATTACTCAAATCGAGATCCCCCAGTAGTTGAAATTTATTGATTTTAAAACTTTGATGTTATATAGTTGATTCTGCAATTAAAATTAAGATTCATATTTCTCTGTAATTTTAATGAAATCACTAAAGTCACTGAACTTAATAAGTAAAGAACATTTATAATTTTGAGAGATGTTGTTAATTAATTAATGAAAAGAGTAAGCAAGGATGACAAGAAGGTAACAATTTATTATAACACATTTTTGGTATTTTTTTTATAACTTTTTTATACCAAACCTCATTGCTTTTAACGAACTTAATGCAAATTTCTTTCTTACCCCTCATTATAAAATTTGATTTAAAACCGATAGGTTAATGTCAAGATAATTGTCAAATGTTCCGCTTAATTTTCTCACGTTGTTAATAAAGGATTGTATTATTATTATAACACATTTTTATAACTTCTGAATTATTTTATTAAAAAGATTTGGTAAAATTTTTAAAAATTTTGCATTTGTCACTAAAATTGAGCATTTCTTGGAATTCAAAAAGTTTGTTTGTTGGTTTCCAAAGTAAAAGGTCTAGGGGCATTTTAATGAATACTTTTTATAGCTGAAACTTGACATTTAATATTCAGTATAAAGAAAATAATAAATTGAATGCTCACTGAATCATGTTTCATTGACATGAGGATTGTACTTCATGGAAAAAAATTGATCCTCAAAAGACAAAGCTTATTTGTATTTGATATAAAAAAAACATTTGTCAAGCTTTTCACACTTTTTTCCGATTTTTTCCTTTCTTCTTCTCGTTCTCTTTATCTTCACTTCCTTGATTTAAATGCTTTTCAAAACCATCATCATTATCTCTAGCTTCAACTCAACCCTCACTCGTAATGTTTTCACGTCTCGCTATTTTTCCTCAATTTCATAATGTGTCATGTTGCGACTCTTTTTTTGCATAGAGCTTCCATTTTGCCTGCGGGGTCTCTGCTCTTCAATTTCAATCATTCTGAGCTTTTTTTATATTTTTTTTTTTTTTGACGAAAAAGAGAAAAACAGAAAAAAAAATTGTTTGAAATTAAATGCCTATACCGTATCCCATTGTGCTGTCATCAACGTCACAGAAGAAAAAAAAATAAAAATAGGAATAAAAAGAAGCGAAATTGATGACAAATTTCTTGATAGCGACGTCGATGGATCAGAAAAATTATGAAAAATGGAATTTTTTGAAATGATGTACTCAGAAAGAAATTTTTTATCGCTGATATTTTTGATGAAATTCTTTCTTAAGGCTTCTTAGACAGTCTTTAACATTTGATGAGAGAACTTCATTTATCAAAATTTGTCGATATTTTTTTTTAAATGACTATGACGAAAAATTTGAAACCGCTTTTTCATTGAATTCAAATTAAATTCCTTTATAAGATTATAGAAATGATTAATATGTATGCTATCATATACCTGATGGTTATTTTTGTTGTGGATGCAGTATTGAATTTTTTGGTGTTTTTTTTTTTGATACAACATGAAACAAATTGATAAGCGAATAAACTTTCTATAGCAACAATCAAACATCACGAGAAAAAAATTACGAGCACAGTAATTAGAAAAACTTTTCAATCTTAACGAGGATTTGATGTTCAACTTTCATCAGTACATCGATTTACACAATCTATACAACCTATCTAATCAACTGAGTGTGGTAATTTGGATGGATATTTTGGCCAAATTTTTTTGGCCAAAATTTTTTGTACGTATTAATTTTGGCCGAAATTTTTTGGGCGTATTTATTTTTGGCCAAAATTTTTGGGAAATTTTTTTAAAGTTTCTTTTTTAGCTTTTGAAATATTAAAAACCGTTAATTTTTTTTATGAACCAAATTTTTTTGGCAAAACATCCAGTCCAAAATTTTTGGCCAAAATTTTCAGGTTGAAAGTTAGAATAAGTTTAAAATTTTATCAGTCAAAATATTTTGGCCAAAATTTTCGGGTTCAGACTTAGAATAAATTTAAAATTTTGCCAGCCAAAATATTTTGGCCAAAATTTTCGGGTTGAGACTTAGAATAAATTTAAAATTTTGCCAGCCAAAATATTTTGGCCAAAATTTTCGGGTTGAGACTTAGAATATATTCAAAGTTTTAGGTTTTACCCGAAAATTTTGGCCAAAATATTTTGGCTGATAAAATTTTAAACTTATTCTAACTCTCAACCGAAAAATATTTTGACTGATAAAATTTTAAATTTATTCTAAGTCTCAACCTGAAAATTTTGGCCAAAAATTTTGGACTGGATGTTTTGCCAAAAAAATTTGGTTCATAAAAAAAATTAACGGTTTTTAATATTTCAAAAGCTAAAAAAGAAACTTTAAAAAAATTTCACAAAAATTTTTGGCAAATTGAAAATGCCCAAAAATTTTGGCCAAAAATAAATACACCCAAAAAATTTCGGCCAAAATTAATACGTACAAAAAATTTTGGCCAAAATATCCATCCAAATTATAGTTCCCTAATCAACTATTTAAAAAGCTTTTTCAAAATCAAAAGCGCGTTTATCCTTTCTCAAGTCAATCGATAAGAAATAAAAAATAAAAAAATCCAAGAGACTGAAATAAAAGCCGTTCAATGTCACTCGGATTATTTATTCAGCTGCTATCTATAAAAAAAATTTCATTAACTTAATGCGTCAACATTGAGTAATGTGTTGGTAAGAAATCAAAAAATCATAACAAATCACATTCTAATGGTGGACATCAAAATTAATTTGTCCTTAAATGGTGAACGATAAATTGAAAAGCTATGACTGAAAGGGAGACAAGAGATAAATTGACGATAATAGATTTCTCAACATCCACTCCATCTTTGCTTCATCCTTTTTTATTTTTATTTTTTTTTCTCTCATCTAATGCATGCAATCAGATGGAAAATTTATCGCATTTTCCTTCTTTCTCTCAATTCGCATTCTCAATCGATCTATCTCAATTTCTAAATGCTTTCTTTCGTTCTTTATCAAGACATTAAACATACACTTGAAAATACCTTCAAGAATTTACCATACGGAGGCAAAAATCCTTACTGGTTAGATAGCAAATTCATAAATCTTTACCTGCCTTTTCTCTTAGCATGGCTGAAGTTTCAATGTCTACAGCACATATTATATAATATTTTTAACATGTATTGCTGATATGCTGCGAACACTTAGAAGCATTTTGGTTGTTAAATTATTCTCAAATGTTGAAAATAAAGATTTTAGTTTTCTCCAGCTACATTTTGATTTAAAATTGTAATATTGTAAAAGGGTTTTTTTTGAGCGACTTATAAGCTTTTTAATGAATATTTCAAGATATTTTGCTCAAGTGCAATCGAATTCATATTAAAATTTTAAAAGTATGCAAAAATCTGTGCCAAATTCGCTTATTTTTCATTCCGTCCGCAATCTTCACTTATACGTTTTTAGCGCATTTTCCCCTAGGGAAAAGGACGCTATTGTCCGCACTTTGTCTGTCTGTCTGTCCGTCTGTCTGTCATCGCATCTCCTCCTAGGGACTAAGCTTTTTTGATGCGGTTTTTGGCTTAAAATGTGTGTGACATGTCTGGCTACCATGTAACCAAAAATCAGCACGAATGGTCACTTCCTCTGCTGGAACCAGCGTAAAAAGTGCCAAAATGCCATTTCTTTGTATGTGTTAGTGTGGTCGAATGCACTAAAATGTTGACTTTTCAAAAACTCAGCCTTCCTCGGTTCAAATCCCACCGATGACAAAAATTTTTTTTTTGTTTTTTTTGCTACTTTTTTGATTTCTTATGACATATAATATTGAATCATGTCATAATTTTCCATTTTCACAATTTTCCCGAGTTTTTCCGACGATTTTTGTTAAAATTTTCAATATTTTCATAGATAATTAATTTTTTTAAGTTTTTTTTTGATATTTTAGTTGTTTAGTTTTCTATTTTCATGGATTTTTCATAGTTTTTCCGGAAAATTTTGTGAAATTCGAAAAATAATTCACTTTTATTAAAAAAAAACTCATCAATATAAATAATCAAAATGTCACGTTTTATTTTTAATAAAAAGAACAGCAGTGGCGTAAGTGGTAGAGTGTGCGGCTCCTACCATGAGAGTCATGGGTTCAAACCTAGCCCGTGACCAAATACTTTTTTTTTTAAATTCTATGTTGCATAATGTTTTTCATCCATTTTTTTCTGTCAATTTTAAATTTTTGGGTAAATAAAGAATGGTTATAGTTAAATATTTGGCTTTGTAATTCTGGGGTTTTAATTCTTTGTGTATTTACTGATCGCGGAAAATGCGCTTTCGTCGGTCACGAGTGACCACCGTTATACTTGTTGATTCTTTCTCCAAGATCAATGTTTGTTTTTAATATTGCCGAAGGATGAGAAAAGAAGACGATGGATTTTTGCACAAGTATACAGAGCAAATATGTAAGAAGCAGAAAGGATGAGAAGAATAAATTATTATGGGATGATGTGAGTAAAAAAATTATGAAAATTGTAAACAAAACATTTGAACCTTTGCAAAAAATTCAAATATTTTTCGGTTTAACGTAAGACCCTCTATCCAGATTCCTTGGGGATACCTAAATTTAAAAATTTAAAGTATCGAAATTCATTCCAGTTCTATGCAGCATCAATATTCGAATATTTTCTAATCTAGCATAATTTAATGACTGCACAAGTCTCTAAATTATTCTAGATGTCCATGCAACTGTCGATAAATTTCTGGACCATCCATTCTAAACCTATTTTGCTGCGTCTATAAATGACCATAAATAACCAGTGAACTTTAATTTATCACACTGACATCCCAATAAAGCTCCACATGATATTTTTTTTGCTCACTTAGTCACCAACAAGGTTATATTGAGGAGATGTTGATGTTATTTGTTGCTACCATTCCTATTGTGTGAGCTTGTTTTTTTGTCGAGACGCATTTCGATTTATATTCGAACTTATAAATTTTTGCTGCCGTTTTACTTATTTATTTACATTCACTGGCTGTTGAGTATTCATGTTAACAAATTGAATGTCATGGACTTTGTTGGACATTTTTTGCTACACTGAGGGAAAATATTGTCACTTTCAAGTTTGATAGTTATTTTATATTATTATTCTTTTTTTGTTTTCTTTTAAAAGTTTAACAATCTAACCGAAAAATTTCATAATACAGGAGGTCCTCGATTTGAACAGATTCGATTTGAATTGTTTCAATTTGAATAACAAAAATTTTTCCATACAAAAACTCAAAATTGATTTGAATAGAAAAATTTCGGAACTTAGAAGTTCTTTGAATAAAAGCTTATTTGTTACATTATAATCATATATGTAATCTACTTATTTTCTTGCAATTGAAAAGACTTAAATTATTAGCTTGAGTTCTGTTCTAAAAATAAAAAAAAAATACTTTTCCTTGAAATTCAAAATCATATTGAATTTCAAGTTTTGGAAGAATAATTTTGGTCCGCTAAATTTTCTCATCAATTTTCAACTCTATTGCTACAACATTATTATTTCCCTCAGTGACTTACTCAAAATCAAACAACATAAATAAGGCTTTTGGTCATTGCCTGAAAATCAATAAATATATTTTGTAACTGAATCTCTGACTAATGACCGCAATAATGTTTCCATTTGAGATGAAAGATATGAAGAAGATGCTTAAACTTATTGATATAAATGCAGACATAGAAAATAATAAAAGCTGAAAGCAATAAATGAATGTTTGATGCATGTTATGGTCATGAAGAAGTATATTGAAACTTGCAGTAGATAAAAGTTGTTTAAAGTTACTTTCAAATTTTAAAATTGATCAAAATTTACAACTAAGTATCTGGTTATTGTTCATTGAAACTTTATTTATCAAAAATAAATTATTTTTTGATTTGTAATTGCCAAGAAATGAATATTTACAGAAAATGGCATTAAAATTGAACTTTTATGAAGCAATGAATGTGAAATGAATTACTACAAATTCTTAGTATTAAGTTTTGTAAACTTCTCCATTAAAAACATTTTGACATTCCACAATTAAAATTTTATGGAAATTAAACTTTTTACTTTGAGCTAAAAATATTTTCAACATTTTGAATTTCCAGCCAGCACTGGACAAAAGAAGGAAAATCTATTGAGATTAATTCTCACATTAAAAAAGTTTTCCTCATTCAATGCAATATCAATTGAGCTATGCCAACATTAAGCTCCATGCAAATTTTGTCTCTATATTTCTCAATATACAAGTAAAATAACTGGCAATTTTAAGCCATTTAGGAAATGAAAATGTGAATGCTCTTAAAAGTGATATAATTATGGTTTGGAGCTTAATGGCATGAAAGCAGATTTTACCATCTGCCATCGCTAAGTAATGCTGCAGCAATATTGTTTTATGTTTTCCTATTCTACCTACACGTCTCTCCCTCTTATCTATAGCATTTCCCAATAAAGACATTTTCATGCTGATTCAAAATCATTTAATTTTATTTCTATACATCAGCGATAAGCACACGCATAAAAAAAAGAAACAAAAGAAGAAAGGAATTTTTGTGGAAAAAAGGCGAAAGCTTTCTTTATTTTTATTGCGCAAATTGATTTTGATGACATCACGAACGTACATATTGATTGAGAAGGAATGGAAATGTAAATTATATACAAAAATTTATAAAATTTAAAGCGAAAACTGAACTTTTTTATGTTTTATTTCTTGAATTATTTTTTGTTTTTGCTGTTTCAAAATCAATAAATATGAAAACACTATTTTCATGTGTTTGAAATTCACAAAAAAAAAATTAGTTTTACATAAAAATATTCTCACCTCGAATGTTTTCTGAAAATTCAAATCTAGTTTTAAGTGTAAATCCACTTCAATCCAAATATCATTTTTTTATTTATCTTTATCAGATTTATGAATTAACTCAATGAGCTCGAGGTTTCTCATTTGATTAAAAACATCAGAAAAAGCATAAAAATTAACTCCGTTTTATGCAAATTCAATAATGTTATGATTAATTGCGTTTGGAGACAGCTTAGACTTATTTGAATGTCACACAATATTAATTGCAAAAATTAAAGCTTATAAATTATGAAAATAATCAATCATTAATCAATGACTTTTTAGAGACATTCATTAAATTTTTCTGTCTGAATTATTTCGATTTATGTTTGTTCATTTCTGTACTTATTCCTAATTATTTTTAAGAAAATACAACAAAAATATTTTACTAATTGCAGTAACAGATGCTACTCAATGACTTTCAAAAGCACACAAGACTACACATTTAATTACTTTTAAGAAGATTATAATGACAAAACTGTATTGCCTTTATTTTTGGAAATAATTCACCTTTTAGGTCAATGACATTAATGAGCAAAATATATTTACTGATTTAATGAATGGACTGCAATTTTTCTTTAATCGGAATTCAATAAGAAGATATAATCGAGAAAATGAGACACAAAAAGTCTATTAAGTCGGTGCTTATAGTAGCTTCTTGGATTAAGAATGTCACGAGGCAAAATTTATCGGAAGCAATTGAATATTAATGATTTTCGTCAAGGTATGGATACTTTTGTCAAATTTTTACATTTAAGACTTTAACGAATCCTTAATTCAGTACTGTCATTGACAGTAGCTCCCTATTGTTGTCTTTATAAACTTCAAAATCGTTAAAACCTCATTCTTTAAACTTCATAAAAATTTGTTTTCCAACAATCACATCCATCACAAGCACACACTCCTTGAACCCCCAACAGCTATTATTTACAAGCTTGTCATAAGCTGATTAATGTGAAATGAATTTTGTCATTCACACAATGAAAAATACAGCCACGCGAGAGAGTAAATAAAATTATTAACATTAAAGCTCATTTCTTACTTATACAGACATTGTCTCTTGTTAATCATATGTTAATGCTTTACACTTCTATACTTACCATGTGGCTTTTTTTGTTTTCTTTCCATCTCTTTCTGTCTTAGCTTGACTTTAATGAACCCACATTGCAAAACAATAAAATCTTGTTTTCATTTCTTATCAAGCACGGAATTACGAGCTTCATGTATGAATGTTTATTGATTGTTTACAACAGTGGTGCCTAAACTTTTTCGAAGCACGACACACTTTTCAATCCAAAATTTTCTCGCGAAACACTTTTTCTTAAAGTTTTTTTTGGCAATTATGAAATTCTGTTATTGAACACCTATCAATTTTTGTGGAACACTTGTTTGTCGCGCATAGTTTGAACACCACTGGTTTACAGTTTATTGATAAATTTTTTTCGATTGTTTGCTTTTACATGTGTATGTCTTAAAACTCGTGATTATCATCTAACTGGTATAGAAAAATTTTATCACATTTTTTAAAGAGAAGAAATCTATTTTTCAATATTATTGAGGAAGTTCTTAGAGGAATTTGAAGATTTCTCTCTTCTATTGAGAGTTTATTGTATTAATCAAGATTTACCATTGCTGAAATTTTTAGCGCATTTTTGAAAACTTGTTTTCAAAAAGGAAGCTCAATCATGCACTTTGATCGTTTTGTTCGTTCGTTCGTTCGTTCGTTCGGGTCCCAATTATCTTTTGATCTAGACTTCGTAGCAAGCTCGGAATTGTTTTAATAGCTTCGTTATATCGAGTTATTGAGAGCAAATGCAAATTACAGTCTTAAAGTTGAATTTAAACACCTTAATTAATTAACTTTTAATTTCACAAAGAAAAATAAACAACACACGACTGCAACTTCAGGTGGTAGAAATTTCAAATTTTTTTTACCGTTGACTTTTGAAAATTTTTTGACCGTTATTTTGATTTATATTTTTGTTCCGTTTTGAATAATATTGGTTTGTTCATGATTAAAGCACACATTTCATGCAAAGTGAATAACAGAAAAATGAAATTGAAGGATTTTTGATAGCTTTTATACAGTTTTGGTAAAAAATTATAATTTTTTGTTATGAATTTTACAAGTATGATTTTTTTTGTTCAGAAAATTGATATACTTTCTTTTCGTTGCTCGATTACTAATCGCTGCGTCAAAAATGCGCTGAAGTCCCTCGATATAAAACACGAGGACTTTTGTAATTTTTTTAACATTTATAAGAATAAGAAAAAAAGTTTTTTAAAACTAGAAAAATCTAAAAAATTGTTTCAGTTTTTAATTTTAAATTTGAGATTTTGAAAGAAAAAAAGGAGGTTTTTTCAAATGTCAAAAAATTTATTTTTTCAAACCACCTAAACAGTTCCAAAATGTCAAGCATCTAATAAAAGTCAACTAAAGAACCCTTAATCAAAGTATTTACATGAGAATCATGAAATATTTCAACAATCATTCTGAGTTATGGCAATTCTTTTGTGTTTGCAAATTGTCTACTAAATGAATAATTATTTTTTAATTTCCTGTTTTAAAGTATTTTTTATTGCTGAGTTGAGTATGCCAAAATATATACATGCTCCATTGACAAAAAATTAATATTTAATAAATTTTCTTCAAAGATAATAATATCTTTATTTCAAAATTGGAATGTTTGTAAATTTTTGTTACATTTCTCTGATTCTTATTTTGACACCAGCCTGTTCTCGGCTTTAATTCAAATTCATCTTGAATGATTAATATTTTTAAAGCATGGGGTTTACAAATTTCTTGAGATGATGGCATAAAAAGTAAAAAAGCCAAGTGAAAAATTATTTTATGCTTATATACTAAAATAATAAATAGATTATATATGAACTGGATTGTTCAATTCTGGAAGTTGATTTTACACTAATGTTGATGATCTTCTGGATCCTTCTTGAGGTTATGTTGAAATTTCTAGAGAAAATTCACTTGTTGGATGTCGATGAGCATCTTGTACATTCAAAGGCTTGAATGTACAAGAACTTGATGTAGTTGACTAATTTAGTGACTTGGAATGCTTGCCTAAAGACCCAATACTCCAGGCAGCAGTTTTTTGGTTGGACTTCATTTTTATTTTTTATCGAAATTTTTCAAAGTCGAATTTTTGATATTCAGGTCTTCTTTTCAGCCTACCTCCACCTGTGGTGGGGAGCTGACGATGCTGGGCTTCGTTTTCAGTGGTTTTGTACACTATTAATCACTTGAAAGCTATTTAATTAATTAAATGAATTTTTTTCCAAGTTTATTTCACGCGGGACTTGAAACTTTTGGCTTCAAAGATGCCCAATTATCCAGAATCTTTACTATAATGTAACTTTGAAAAGAATTAACACGGTAAAATAAATTGATCACATTCACATTAAAAATTTAGTTCAATATTTACTTAAATATGTGTTTATTTATGTAATTTAATGTTGATGTGTTAATTAATGTTGATATTCAAATTATTCACATATTTAATATTTAATATTTAAATTCTCAAGTTTCAAATACTCAAAACCGATTTCAAGATCATTCTCATCTGCAAATCAATAATGTAGTAATCAGTGTCTTTGTTATTCATTTGCGTGTTCTCGATTATTAGTAACCTATTAGAACTTTAAAAAAGATACGTTAACTACGTTAACGTGACAGCATGTGAAAATTATGCTACTCTTAAAATTTAAATGGTTTAAATAATTTTCTAATTTTGATTTCAATTCGGGATTAGATTCGGAAATGACATTGAAAATTGCGTATTTTGAAATTCAAAATAAAGCCGTTGATTTGTGTGATTTTGGAAGAAAAGGAAATTTTTTTGTCACTTTAAGTGCAAAATGAATAGTGACTAAAATTTAAGAATAAGCTTTTTGAGAAAATTTCAAACAAAAACTTTAAACTATAGGAACAAAACATTAAAACCAATTAAATCCTAAACTTTAATTCTCCCTCCATCCAAAAATTTTCTCATTAAATCTGTCGCTATTTTTTTAAACTCAATATATTTTTTTAAAAATGATAACAACTACAAAGATACATTGCTTTTGCACTTATCTTTAATTTCCTACGTACCTCATTCTTTTTATAAATGTGTGTCTGTTGCCGATTCACATGCAAACGATTGTACTGTAAATTAAATAAAGTAAAAAAATCGCTCACGCTTATCGTGTATATTTATTTTTTGTTTAAGTCTCAGTCTTATGTGTAAAACAACACGGTAAACTGCAAACAGTGAGGAGCTGAAAAAAAAATATTAATTTTTTCTTGAACTTGAACTCTTCTTACAGCATTAAATTTTATCAGTTGCATTAATTCAAATTATGAAGCTAAGAAGGAGCTTAAAATAATAAAAAAAGATCTTCATAATTTTATTAAAAACTCTTTCGTACTTAACTAGATAAAAATAAATTTTCAAATACAAATGAATATTAAGTGCTTATCGCGAAAATATATCTAGTTTATATGCACACATGCAGTATTAAATCTCGTTGAGTTAAAACCGCTAAAAGACAATCTTTTGCATGCACGAGGTCTGGTGTCTATGTGCAATAAAATAGACACAGTTAGATTGTGAAAGAAAAAGTAAATGCATTAAACTTGCGATTTCAAACTCTTAATAAGAAAAGTGAAAGCATGGAACTTACATTGAGAATTTATGGTTTAATAAATAAAATAATAAATTATTTACTCGCACCATTTCTATACCTTTATTTTGACGCATTTGGTAAAAACGGAAAAGTTCCAGCTTTGAAAAATCCAATTTTGGAAATATCTGCAGTTGATCTTGCAGAAAAAATTCGTTCTCGGGAGGTAAGTGTGCTGAAAAAAGCAAATTTGAAGTGATCTTGTGGCAGAAGCGAAGAAATGTGGTAATATATGCGAGAAATTTCTAGTGTAAGCATTTCGTCAGGTACACACTAGAAGTCGTGTCATTACTCATAAAGTGGTCAATCAACTAACCAGTTCAATGGTCTTACCCATAAAACTGCAATGCTTGTGGAGCATGACGAAATGTTTGTTAGAAATTGCAGGAATATTCTTCGGTGTGAAAAAAATTCTAGAATTTTTTTTAATTTTCGTAAAGTAGGAGTCTATTACTTTTAAATATTTATTATATATTCTGAGAATGTTAAGATTCTCATTGGAATAAATTTTCCTTTGAATACTTTAACATAAAAAACTTCCAATATATTTTAAAAAATTTAATAAAAAATTAAAAAATTTAAAAGAAATAATTAGAGACACAAAAAGAAAAAAATTAATATCTATTAATATATATCTATGTATTAATATTAGAAAATTAATATCGTGAAATGAAGACACGCTTAAATTTTATTTTAAAGGAGAATGCCTTGAGTAACCAGGAAAAAAAAATAAAAAGTGTAGAAAAATCTTGTTGATTCTAAGCAGTTAAACGATTTTCGATCTAACTAAAATACAGCATGCTTATAACTCGTACAAACAAATAAATTTAAATTTTACTTGAAAATCTGCGAGATTAAAAACTAGTTGAAAGACATGCTGTTTAATATGATACAACATGATAGTTTTTGAGCAATACACTGTAGACATTTAGTCGCCGGCTTCTTAAAATTGCGACTTTATTTAAATTTTTCTGTCAATATTTTTTTGTTAATAAAAAAAGCACAAAATATGTTTAATAGAAAATAATTTCCATAATTCGTTTACACTTTTATACGCTTTTTTTTCAATTCCATTTTATTTTATATGCAAAATTTAGAATATAGAATTCTGAATATTCTTTTTAAGTTTGATCTCAAAGGTCAAAAGCAGAGGCAAAATATATGTTAATATAATATAATTTTTATTGCAATCGAAACGAATATTTGCCACTTGAATATTGAAATAAATTTCCGTGTGATTCCTCTTTATTTAAAATCAAGCTTTAATAAAATACATAAAAATCTTTACAAAAATAATATTTATAAAAGTCATTGCGTAATCACTCACTTTTAAGACTTCCTCTATTTTGCTGCTCATTGCAAAAAACTCATTAGTTATCATAGTGAGAAATTAAAAGTGTCAATCAACGCCCGCAACCTTGAGCGAGACAAAATGTATAACAGTAGTAATTATTCATATGTTTTCCGTTCTCACATTTACTGTTTTGATTCGGTTTTTCTTATCACTTTTTTTGGTTTAAGAATGAATGTAATGTTGAGTGACAATTATTTCAAGAAAAAATATAATTATATTGAATTTTAAGAAAATTAAATTCTTACTAATATTCAATTTCCTACTCAAACTCTCAAACAAAATGTACGGAAGTTTATTGACCATATAGGCATAACATATTTATTTACATATGATTGATTATCATCGCGCAAAACTTGCTCTTACCACCTTACATACTCACAACCATATATTTTCTATCTCACTAATGAACCAGAGTTGAAATCTGACATATATCTGTAAAAATACATTTTCTGTATACAGATATTATCTGTTCTCGGAAAGATTTTTTTCATCTGCATGCAGATCATCTGTATGCAGACATTATCTGCATGCAGATAAAATCTGAATGCAGAAAACAGATATCTGCAAAAAGAACAATAGAATCTGCATCCATCTGCAAAACAGATGAGCAGAATCTATCTGTTTGCAGATGATATCTGTAAACAGATCATCTGTATGCAGATGAAAAAAAACTTTCTGTTCGCAGATTCTGTCTGTATAAAGGTAATTTCTGTAGCAAATCTGTCTTTGTATCTGTTAATAGATATCTGCTTTTTCAACTCTGTAATGAACCGTTTGACTTCATATGAGTATTTCTCTTCTCATTTCCTTCTCTTTCCATAACTTACATACTCGAGTGAAAAAATGTTCATTAATAATTTAATTATGAAAACTTGCTGAGAGAAAGAATTAAATTCTTTTGGAACAATGGCAAGCGCGCAAAAAAGAATGATAATAATTATTTGTAGGTATCTCGCATATCAAGTTAAATTCACTGACTAAAATGATGTAATTATCCACGGAAAAAAATAGTGAGAACAAAATGATGAAATGTAATGCAAACAAGTTTTGTATACTTTATGCATACATAACTGACCTTAGTCATCTCTGTTGTTGTTGCTCTAGTCACAGTATATGAAAAATATGAATTTTTCAACTGAACTTTATAAAAATTAAATTTATAATTTTTAAAATCATTTTTATAAAAACAATTAGACAATGTTTGAAATTGTTTAAATAACTTTATATTAATTAAAGAACTTTTTATAGTAAGAATAAAACAAAAATTCCAGAAAAATGATTTTTTAATTAAATAATTAGCATCTGTTTCATAAATTACTTAGATAAAAATAACAAGAAACAATTGAAGTATAATTTAAGGTAATAAACAGTAAAATGAAATTTTAACGAATCTAAAGTTAATAAAACGAAGAATAGCTGTAATTACAGGCTTTATTACCTATCAGATGAGCATGAAAAGCATGTATCTACCATTAATTACCATTCTTTAATTCATTTCAATCGATTGAGAATAGCATACAAGTGTATTATTCTCGAAATAAATAATTTGAAATTGATAGATTCGTAAAAGTACATTCGTGTAGATATAATGCCCGAAAAGATTTATGTATTCATATCTGATTATACACTAGATCATGAAAAAGAAAAGAAGTCGATAAAATCCATGTGCGGTTGTGTTGTAGGGGTTCTGTTTTTTTGATATGTATTTAATTTTTGGAAACTCTAACTAATTTAACTAGGTATTTTTGAGTTTATCTAATTTGTCTTAAAAATTTACAAATTTGTGATTTTTTAAAAATTTTATAAGAACTGTGAAAGTTCTGTTCCTAACAATAAAATTTGAAAATGAATTTAAATTTCCCCGAAACCTAATAATCTCCACCAACCTAGGTGGAAAAACAAATAAAAATCTAAAGATAGATAGAAATATTTCTCGCATTATCAAATAAATTACTTAATCAAACTTGAATTTATCTTCTCTATGTTATATTGGAAATTAGATTCACATATACAATTTGACAGCCATAGACACACAACTCGTTTACAAGAAAGTAGATTTCCTTCGTTCATACCTACACACATTTAGAAGACGAAGATGAGCACCAGTTGTGAAATGCGAAAGAATTATTGTTTTAATCAATACTTATTTCCATCAATTCAAAATGTGTTGAAGTAAGCAATTCAGCAAAAATAGAGGAATTTAATATTTATTACTTGCTTGTATTGTTTTTTTATGATGAGAAAATTTGTGATGATTATCATTGAAAGGAAATGCTACTTAATTAAAATTAATGCTGGCATGGTTGTATGTGGATATGTACGTTCAATGTAGACTATACATATTTTGACTACATCTGTGTAGACAGCGTGGCGTTTAAATGAAAATTTATGTGTCGCGAAAAATGTCGAAACTTTTACTACATGATAATTTGTAGATGAACTTTTGGGACTCATGAACTTTTAAATCAGCTTACATGTTGTTTTCTGTACATGAGAAAAGAGTCGATACCACATTCGATATGTAAGAGTAAATTACATTTTAAGAATAGCTAGTACCACCTGTGCAATTTTTGGTGGTATTCAGAAATTATGGATTTAATACGGCACATGTATTGCTTGTTAAGAGCTTTATTCTAAAAAAGTCAGAGATCAAAAGCCTAAAAGAATTAAAGAGCTACTTGAAAAATTATACAAAGATAGATTTTTTTTTTATTTATTTAAAACTTTTTTAATTAGAAATGTAACAAATTGCTAATACTTCCCTGCATTTACCCTTTTATCATTGAAAAATCTGCTCTTAAAAAGCTTAATTTTAATTGAATTAAATATTTTAAAGATTTTCTCAATTTAATTAAAAATCATTTTAATTTTAAAACTGCAACAAATACAAAACAAAAAGCAACAACGAACGAAAACTTCTTTAATCCGCTTTGCTTCTTCTTTTTCCAATTTAATTCTCAAACAAGATTTTCTTTTTGCGAAATGATTTTTTCAATTTTGTTTCTTCTTCCTTTTTCCATCTGTTCCAATTTTAAAATCGACACAGATCTCATCGGAAAAAGTTGTACGAGAATATATAAAGCGTATCCGAGAAGTTGAGCCCTTTTTGAATGCTGTAGTTGAAAATCGATTTGATGATGCAATAAAGGATGCTAAGCGTGCTGATAAGATTATTGAGGAAGCGTCCTTAATTTATATCATTGAGAACTACCCATTACTTGGTGTACCATTTACAGTGAAGGAGAGTATTGCTGTAAAAGGTTTATTGCATGGCACAGCAACAATATCAAGGAAAGGAATGAAAGCAGAAAAGGATGCAATTGTGGTTGAAAAATTGCGAGCTGCCGGTGCCATTCCATTACTCGTCTCGACAACGCCCGAATATTGTGTCAGTTGGGAGTGTAATAATTATGTAAGTGGGCGAACATTGAATCCATATAAGTTGAGTGTCTCGCCTGGTGGAAGTTCTGGTGGTGAAGCTGCGCTTAATGGTGCTGGAGCATCATGCTTTGGTGTTGGTATGAGTTTCCATTTATTACACAATCTGTACACAGTCAATGTAAATCTTTGTAAATTTATAGGATCAGATATCGCTGGATCAATTAGAGTGCCAAGTCATTTTGTTGGAATATTCGGTCATAAGCCAACTTCGGGTATTATAAGCATTGATGGACATTTTCCAACATCGATGGATAAAAGATTTCTCAAATTTCTAACCATTGGTCCAATGTGCCGTTATGCAAAGGATTTACCAACTTTAACATATTTGATGGCAAATGAAAATTGCCGTTCTCAGTTGCGTTTAGACCAGTCAATTCATACAAAAGACATAGAAATTTACTATCTAACATCAGCAAGTGAATTTTCACTGAGTTTATGGAATGTCGATGAGTTAATTCAACGTCGAATGCTTGAAGCTGTTTCTCACTTTAAATCGAATGGACTGAATGTCAAACGATTGAATCCTAGTTACAACGATCATCATCAACATGGTGATTTCATAGATATGAACGATACATTGGAAATTTCAATTTGTTCATTATGTGAGATAGAAGATATACCCGATTTGCTATCAAACGATAAAACGAGTGTAAGTGACCTATTGAGTGGGATTTGATTGAAGTTTTTTTTTGTGCATTTCTAACTTTATTGAAGAGATGATTTGAACTCAATCAATTGTTTCAAACAAATGTGAAATGTACAAAACAAGTTGGAAATTTTTGAACTGTTCAATCACTAAGTATTTGAAATTTTCAAACATTTCTCTCTATTACAATCTAAAATATTCATCAATTCCTTCAATTAACCAAAAATGTGCCTCCTCTTTCTAACAGCCACGAAAAGATCTTTGGAATGAGCTTCTAAAATCAGTGTTCGGATTATCAGAGTACACATACGCTGCTTTATATTTTTATGTATTACATGCAACGAATGGCTTCATACCAAATTCACGAAAAGAGCATTATGTCAAAAAAGGCAAAGTTCTGCGAGAAAAACTTATCAATAAACTTGGAACAAATGGTGTGCTGTTTTACCCGACCTTCCCGCAAAGCGCTTTCCGACATGGCGAGTCAACAACAAAATTGAGCGGTGTCATGTACACAGCATTCTTTAATATCATGGGATTTCCATCAACACACGTGCCGGTAAATCACATTAATTTTCCTTTTATGATCCTCATGAAAATTAATTTCAATATTTTTTTTTTATTATTGTCGAATTCATATTGAAAAATGACAGATGGGTTTGGATGAGAGTGGACTTCCAATTGGCTTTCAGGTAAACTTTTTTTTTTGGTGCGCAACAGATTTTTATTATCCTTCCCTTGTTGCACATTCAGTAACTCTCTTTATATTTTTACGTAATCACATTAAACTTTTTTTATTAACTTAACTCATTGTGCATAATAATGTGAAATTTCTCACATGCATGAGAACCCAAAAAAACTTTATTTATTAAAGCTATTTCAATACAATTCACTCGATTGCTTTCAGGTTATTGCGGCACCATATCAGGATAGAAATTGTTTTGCTATTGCTCGTGAAATTGAAGCTGCATTTGGTGGATGGAAGTTTTAATACAATCAATTTTATTTGTTCTGTCTAGAATAATAATTCTATTTTTTGATGATGTTTGAAAATAAAATAGCACAACTTAAGATTTTATATGATTAGGATACTTTTAAGAACTTTTAAAGTGTTGGTATTTTTTTAAGAATAAATTCATGTTACGAAAATGTATTTGTATTTGCAAACTTTTTTATGTTAAGTTATGAAACCGACAAAATCACTCTTATTAAAATAATAAATCAAAAAGCAACAATAATTAAACATTTAAAGATGATTATAAATTCTTTTAATTTTTAACGTAATTTACAATGAAAAACAATTTGTGAGGAAACAAAAAGTGACTCGAAAATTTCAATGAAGCGACAAATTAGTTTGATAAAGAGGCAAGAGAAAGATTCAAAAAGTCAACTACCGTAAAAGTATTATGAAATAAAGTGTTGGTGAGTACTGTTTAATTTAGGATGGATACAGAATGGGAAAAGATTAAATTAGGGAGTAACAGACAGTAGAAGCAGCAAAAAAAGGTCTCACTTCATAAAAATGAAGAACAATTTTCTTCATCAAAAGCACTTAATGGACATGAAAAACAATGTAACTAATGCAAAAGTAAGTAAGTAATGAATGGAAAGGCAAGACAAAGAAAGGAACTGAAAAAGGTATCTTAAAGGGAAACAATTAAAGCAAAGAAAAAAACATCATGAATAAGGCAGACTGAAAGAAAACTTAGTCAACTGTAAATGAGCTTTAATGAATGAATCATGAGGCAGTCAAGCAGCTATTCAACCAATGGTTGTTAGAATTAAATACGGAGAAAGGATTTTATTAGGGAGAAAAGGTTCATTGATTTCTCAAAATGTATATGTACAAGACGAAAATGTGTTACCTATATAGACTACAATATGTCATGCTGGAGAGTGTGAGGCAGAGCAGAGGTAAAAAGGTTGATTTTGAACATAAGACAGAGCAGAAAAATCGATTGTATAAAATTAATGATCTTAAGCTTGTAAATTGACGTTGCGTATAGAACGATTAAATTGAGAAATCTGGTTGACTGGAGATTTCTGCGGACAGTAAGGGAAGGTATGATGGGATAATCTTGTGCTTTTATTATCTCATTTAGTGCTCATTAACTGATACAATATTGACATAAGATTTAGTTTAACTTAAGTTATATGATTTGGGGAGGAATTTTAATGGTTGATTCAGAGGTCGTTATTTTTAGGTTTTTACCCCTGATTTTAGAAAGAACATTAGTTCTAGTTTAAAGATTTCAACGAAAATAAAAATGAATTAAATATCAAAGGATAATCAAAATTAAATTTTTATCAATCTAACTTTCCCGAGGATAACATCTAAAATTAAAAACACGGCAGCTGTTGAAACATTGGTCAGGTTTCCGAATGAGAAAAAATAACATTCAACGACTAAAATTATTCAGATTTACAAATTGCATCGAGAAAAAACTATATAGTTCCAAATATTTCACAGAGAAATAAATTTTTAATTCCATTTAATTAAAATCAAGCTTGACAGAACTCGTTTGACATTTAAATGAATTAGAGTTTATTTTACGTTTATGCTTGCAGAATTTTATTTTATTTTATTTTACTTTTTTTTGAAATTTTGTCATGCGTGCAAAAAATCTATCAAATGTAAAAAAACACAAAAACGTAAATTTTAAAACCTTTATCATTAATATCATTAATTTGCGGGTTAATTTTTCTCTAAAATAATAATTTCTTGTTTTTGATGTCAACAAAATTATTTTATGAAAAAATACTGTGGAAATTTTTATCAATAAATCAAATGATAAATATTTGCATGCTGGTGGTTAAAAATAAAATTATAAACGAAATTAAAATGTAAAATGCGTGATTATTGTTTATACTTGGTTTATACTGAAAAAAGTGGCAAAAACCAAAACCAATGGAAACTCTCAAATAGACAGGTAGTTTTTTAAAATGAATTTTAGACTAATTATTCTCATTAAGACGGTTAAATGTTTTCATTGCATTTGAGAAAATTACATGGCAACAACTCAACATACCAAGACAAAATTCCAGGTATGAATACTCCATTATCTTATAGACATACATAAACACCAAAACATTCTTGAATGAGAGTCCAACAACCTCTTAAAAGCATCCAGAATTATGAACAAAAGCATAGAATTTCAAAATGAAACCATCGTGGGAGCAATATATTAAACAAGTTCAATAAACTATCAAATCATCATCGAATTGTCGTCTAAAAACTAAAAATCATGCTCTAGCACAACAATCCAAAAATAACAAGATACTGATAGAAAATGTCTTGAAGCTAATTAAATAAAAAAAAAGAACTTAGAAATTCTTCTCGGTTTGTGTGATGAAACATAAAATTGGAATTGCCATGACACAATGATTACCCAAAACAAGAATCAAAACTTTTGCTTCTTTGCTTCTTCTCCTCAAATAAAAAACTGTAAATAAATTTTACGACGTGTGACATTCTCGTGACATGAAGCATAAAATTTCTTATTTTATTACATCAACCGATGCAATTGCTGATTTATTTTTACTCTTCTTTCTCTCGTACCCAAACCCAACAAAAACTTTTTTTATTGCCTGCAGCAATCCAATAATCTTTATTCACTTCAGTTTTGTGTGGTGTTAAAGTATTCAACATAATCTCTTCATATTTTTAGTCTGATTTTATCATAAAAATAAAATTGTGGAAATATAAAAGAGAATATTGCAAACTACATTACAATATCAATGAAACTTGATCCCCCACTTTGAACATTTCCATAGGCAAAATATGCACTTTAACAGGAAATGAACTTTTCCCTCATACAGCTACGGAAAATATTCAAACCACGGAAATTTTTATTACATTGGATTAAAAATATTGACACAATATAGTGAATGCAAATTTATAATGGCGATTTCTGACTTTCAACTAATATGTGGTATAAAACTGCATTAAAAAATATTTGATGATGAAAAAAATGTATTTTTTATAAAATTTAAAAAAGAAAGTTTATTTAAATTTTAATAAATTCTCATGCCGAATGACATATTTTTAAATTTAAAAAAAATCTCCTTAAAAATATTGAAAAAAAAATCTAAAATATTCCAAAACTTATGAATCAACCCCAAATGCATTTTTCTAGTGCTTTTGATAAAAAAAAAATAATAATAATAATAATAAAAAATGTCAAAAAAATTTCTGACCCCGACGTGACTTGAACACGCAACCTTCAGATCTGGAGTCTGACGCTCTACCAATTGCGCTACAGGGCCATTTCAGAACTATACAATCTGTATGGTTCTGATTCATATTTATCATGTGGCTTATTTTCTCACTCCATCAATGCAGTTAAAATTAAGTAAATTTAATTTCATACTCTTAAACATTAAGTGATAATAGTGTGGCATGGTAATAATAAAATTTATAAAGCTCTGAACATCCCATTCTACATTAATGTTCATGAATATTTTATTATCAATTCCATTGTCACTATCACATCCATCACATCAAAATAGAGGGTGAGATAACATAAACTACGTCATAAGCAAACATTTAATTTAATTAGCATGTGCAAAATTCACACTCACATAAATTTTGCCGTTTTTTTTCATCCTCAGGACTGAATGCATCAGTACAATAAACTGCAAATTCATTTTCCTATATTTCCATCATCTGGAAATTTATATATGAAAAAAAAATGTATAAAAGCATTAAAAAATATTTTAGCATCGAATATAGTGAGAAATAATTGAAAACATGACATGGAAAAAATTCTCTCTGTTGTTATTTCTGTAGTTCTGTGATATATGACAGACAGAAGGAGCAATGAGAGTGAGAAAAAAAATTGAATTGGAAAATGAAAGGCCTCAAAAGCATATTTTTATGTGACATTTAAATGTTTAATGAATTAAAAATTAAATTGGATTGCTTGTTTCACAAGAGAGGCGCGAGGTAACAGAATTTTTTTTTTTTCGTTTGACATTGCATCGACGATGCACTGTATAGAATTGAGAACATAAATAAATATTCGAATTTGCATTATGTATATACATGGGGGATGCAATAAACACAAAATATATTGAAAAAATAACATTTTTGCGGTTATACGACAAATTGTTTAATACTGGTGATGATGATGACGATAAAAAGCTCATTTTACAATCGAATTATAATTAATTACGAATTTCCATTTTATTTATTATTTTTCACGACAGAGTACATTTATAGAGTATGTGGTTGAACATTAAGAAGATTAAAACGCATTTTTCAAAACGATTTTTTTGATCTTTCATTATTTTGTAATGATAATCAAAAAAGTTGAAGGTTTGATTCCTCCTTTTTTATAAAAGACAAATTTTTTTAATTTACTTCTTGTCTGCCATTCATAATCCAAACTCCTTTACCCCTTTAGATTATGTTACCAGTCAATATTAGACACATCAACTATTCTTAACAATCACATGTCTCTCTCATACAATAGCTGCTAGAGTCAAGATTACACTTGAATGGACATTTATTTTGCACAGAATAATTTAAATGCATAAATTAATATGCATATCCAACTGCATTGCTGCTTTTATGAAGTGGAATTCTTCATTGAATTTTGCACTTTTTTAATTGATTCAATATTCTTTTTTTATTTTTTGCTTTATGTTTTCTTTCCTGACAGCTCATTATTGCATTTAATGGGATTTAAAAAATTATACAAGTGATTTCGCATGAAAAATAAAAATTTTAAGCTTTTAATTATTTTAAGCTTTTGGTATCATACCTGGAATTTTATAGAAAAATTTATTAATTAAAATGCAAAATTAAATTTTACAAATAAATTTGAATTTGGTATTAAAAATTAAAAGCTTTTAAGAAACTAGGTATTTGTAAATATGAAAAATAAGATTTCTTGTTTTATGAAAAATTTGAAATGTAAATTTTAATTAATAATTATGGGGAAAAAAAAACAGAATCATAAATTAGATTATGAAAATAGACAAATAAACTTAGACTACATAATTTCCCTTAATGCTCTTCAGGGCATCAATATTAATTTAAATTTAAATGTTAGGTGAACAAATTAGTTTATTAATTAAAAAACTTTCATCGCACCCTTGGGAACAGTTATTTTCTATTCTCTACATGAGCACAGACAAATTATTATGAATAACTTTTTTCTATTGCTCTAGTAATTACAATAGAAAATGTTGAAAGGATGCCAGGGGCTGCGAAAATAAAATGGAAACATTAAAGAGTTCAACACAGATGAATTAGTTTCCACTAAATTTACAGATGGGAAAGAAAAGTTACAGACAATTTCACACGAATTGCTTCAATTATAAAAAGATTGATTCTATTGGTAACAAAATTAAGTAGGTTCAAAAACTTTAATATTTATTTTTTTTCACATTTCTTTGCTCAATTAATTCCGGTAAACTTTTTCAAAAAATGGAATTTAATTTTTTCAACAATTTCTCATATGCGGTGGCAATTAATGTTCCACCACTAATGCTTTTGTGGTGTTCACAATGTGAGCAAAAAATTTATTTCAATTAAACTGTAAAGAAAATTTTACTTTTCATTTTGTCTCATGGTATTCATTTTTATTAAATGGAATGATTATGTTAAAGGTTTTGGCTTTGAAAAAATAGTTCTTAAAACATGTATTGTGCAGTTTGTATTATGAATTCTCTTGCCATTTTAATCGAAAATTTTGATTGACATTTTCCAAAGGTACCTTCCGCTAAAAATTAAATATAACCTCAATCTTCATTCATCACAAAGTATGTATAAAACTCTCAAACTATAAACATGTCAAAATGACTTTTCGAGCATAAAATAAATTCAATTCGATGGAAAATTTATTGCTATTTTAAGGAGCACTTATGAAACTCATTTTGCTTACTTTTGTAGAAATTTAGTTCTTTATAATTCAATATATTTAAAGAATATATCATTTCAATCTTTATTACACAATAGATGAGCATGAAATAAAAAATTGTAGTTCAAGATTTCTTTCTGTTTTAGTAGAAATTGAACTGAAATTGCTGAATCATTTGATCCTTGATAGCTTAACTTTTTAGCTATGCTTGTGGAGCAATATATTCATTGTATGACATATATGTACTTGATACTTAATATTAAAGACACTGTTGTAGAATCTAAAGTAATAGATTGTCAGTTTAATGCATGTTTTATTTATAAGAATAAAATTGAAGGAACAATCATGCTATTTAGGGTTGAAGTATAAGTTTGAGGATTTCATTTTAAAAAAATGAAAAGAATCAACTCCTATGAATATTTTTTAATAGATTAATAAAATAACACACCAAAAAACTTCAGACTTTGCATCATTTACTTACAATCCCCAAAGTTTTTTCAATTGAAATCCGTTCATTTCATTTCCTTTTCCGTCTTCAGCAATCATCAGTATTACATACATCTTCACCTTAAAACTCCATTTAGTTGTATATAAATGAGATTTTGTCAACTAGTTGATGCACACAAAAGTCAAACGGCAGTGAATTGTGTATATTTGTTAACATGATTAAATATTTGAAATTTATTCAAATAACAAACATCATTTGTTGCTGAAATTTATTGTGCATACAAATTGAATTAAATTCTTCAATTTCATTGATTCTGAATTAATGATTTTTGGCTAATTTTTTGTGTATGTTTATTTTGAAAAATAATAATGGACTTAATGAGTTCATGGTTTCATATATTATTAATTAAGTACACTTGTTAATTGCATGTAAGATGAAATTTAAAGCGATTTAAAATTGAAAAATATGGATAGAAGATAATTTCCAAACTTTGACAAATTATTCATCTGCAATACATCCATCTAATCCCATCATCACAAAATCTTTATTGAAAGTGTTCACAATTTCACAAAGATTATTTATCATCCTGCGTTACACACACTTGTACTTTGTGTTGTCATCTCTCCCTTCTTCTATGTCATCTCATCATGATGATGTGAATGGAAACGCAAGCAAAAGCAATGAAAGAAGAGCTGTTGATATATCTCATGCACACATAGAATGAAGAGAGATTTACATTCAGATAATACAGAGTGTTAAAAAAAGCCTTTCAAGCACAGTGTGACAGGAGCATTAGAATGGAAGTAAATGCAAAATGAAAAGCAGGAAAAAAGAGTTATATTGGCAATGAAACCCAGGCATACAGGTTTACACGTCTGGAAAATTGTTTATATGAGAAAATATTGCTGTTAAATGATCGTTCAAATTTAAAAAAAAAAATCTTTATGCTTTTTCATAAAATTGTAGCTTAACGCATCAAAG
The DNA here is from genome assembly GCA_026123125.1 of Chironomus striatipennis. Taxonomy (NCBI): domain Eukaryota; kingdom Metazoa; phylum Arthropoda; class Insecta; order Diptera; family Chironomidae; genus Chironomus; species Chironomus striatipennis. Next base: position 820,812 of record CM047393.1, on the reverse strand, counting down.
CAGAGAATTCCATATAATTCCATCAGAATACGTAGAAGAGAAGAGGAGGAAGGAGATTAAATATGGAAACGCTTTGTGTTTGTTCATTTTTGTGACATTATTATTTTTGTTTATTTCTTTAAACTTTTCATGTTCGCATGACTTGAAAGGAAATTTGGAAAGGGGATCCATGCATAAAGAACACAACTCTAGAGGGCAAGCTCAACATACATGTAAATGTATATTCACGATTACGGTAACAAAATAATGGTTTTTTAGCATAACCCAATTTATATGGAAACTTCAAGCTGATTTTAAGATATCTGTGATCGCTCAAAACTTAATTTATAAAAACAGAATTTTGGAATGTATGGTTACTAAAGCAGACATGTGTATTTTTTTTAAATTTATTTTTATTTGGGAAACTGACCCATTATTCATTTAGACTCCCAGCCCTCACACTCAATGTAATAATCTGCAAAAAATACCAACAACCTCATATATCTGTGTTGACGCAATCAAACAACTTAATTCGATATAAGAAGAACATCAGAAGTTGACAAACTAAATGTATAGCGGATAAATAAACAAGATTTAATCTTATTGCCGTTAAACATAAGTGTTATCTGTTTGTATTCTGGATTATATCTCTCACATAAGCGTTTATGATACTTATGAGATAAAATTGTACATCTTTTCAGGAAAAAAAAAGTTTGGAAAGAATTTATTTATCTTGGGGAGAAAAAATTCTGGATAGACGAAAAACTTTGTCATTTAACAGCCCACTTGTAGATGTGCAGATAAATAAGTATCAAATTTTGAGTTATGGAGATTATCACATTGATATGATAAACAGGATATAGAAGCTTGTAGAACTTTTTCTGTGCTTTATATTCAATAAAATTTTTTGTAATTCTTGGTAAAATTGCAGAAAAATTGAGAAATATAAACAATTTTGTTTTTAAAAAAAAAAACAGTTTTTGATTAAACTTTCGTCAACTAAATCAAGAAGGTTGTTAGAATCAAGAAGGAACAAAGGATACAAAATAGCTAAGAGCAGCATTTGATAAATTTCCAACACATCCCAAAATCTAGTTTTTAATTTTGAGAAGAAAAAAAATGCTGCATTGAATCATGTTGGAAGGTGTCTGCGACATGAAATAGCTAGAAAAATTTAAATTGCAACATCATTCATTTCCTGCCACTCCTTTGTAGATGTGATCCACATCCTATTCCTGAGAAGGAGAAAAAATGCAATCAAACTTTTTTATCATCACGTGCCAACCTAGAATACAATCTATCCAATCTTTGATATTAGTGCATGTATAAATCATGACAAAAATATATCTTTCAACACTCGATTTCTGTGAGCTATACACGAGTAAAAAGAGGAAAAAAACACATTTTTTCATGTCTGCAATTTTTCATTCCATCCACTAAATTCGATACATAAACAATAAGCGACATTTCACGCATAAAACAGGGGGAGAAATAGCGGAAATGCCTTAGACATCAAGGATAAAATCATTCGAGATCTCTTAAAAGTGTCAAAACTCACAAGAATCAACAACTCTTTCTCTTTTCAATATGCTCAATTTCAAACATTGCTATTCCTTCTGTTATTTCTCTTCATGATGAAAATAAATTGCTGTAGATTGTGTGTGAGAAAAAAAAAGTTTTTGCTTTATTTTGCCTCGTGCATTTGTCATCAAATTTATTTTTCCACAAACGAGATCAGAAAATTGAGTTCAAATAATAGTAATGGAAACAAGAAGTTTCTAAATCATAAAAAGTATGAAAAATTAATTTTTGTTAATGGAAGCTTAAACCGTTATTCATACTTAATATTCAATCAAAATTGATAATTTCATCTCCACAACATGTCTTCAAAATTTCAATTCTATTTTTTCAACACAAAAACCATCCCTGTTCCACTTAATACGCATAACTATAGCAGCTTCAGGAAACCGTAAAACGATTTAATATTTGATAAATCGTATGAAATATATTCAACGCCACAGCAATAATGGAAAAAGTTTTCCTTTTTCTTTTCCCATCTTCTCTCATTTTTGCCCCTTGTCGGATTCATTTTACTTCATCTTCTTTATTGATTCCATGCGAAGGTGCTGGAGCAATCTAATTGAAGAGTGAAGAAAATTTCAGCGCAAAGGAAAAGCGAAAAAGTTTTTGATTTTTTTCTGACACATTCCTCAATCTTGTTACAGCTATTCATGCTACAATACACACATCAATGCCTTTTCACAAAGTCAAAAGTTATTGAACTTTTACCATTTTTTCATTTTATTTATTGTGTAAATAAATAACATAAGCATGCATTGAATTGAGTCGAACTAACTGATATAACTTGTCTGTGGAATCGCGAGAAAATATAAATATTTTTATAGAAAATAGAAGTACATCCAACATCAATATTTGTCAATAATTGATTGGTTTATCAGCAAATTTTTTTTCTCTATGTTCTGTAGCTTGTTTTTCATAACTTTCATCTATCATAGTAATATGTTTTTTTGTATATAAAGCAAACCAGTGACTGTCTGCTGATGCTGTTAACATTTTTATTCGATTTTACCCATTTTTGCTCATGACATCATAACTATGTATACGAATGTGTATTGTATTTTGTATACATGCAAACATGCTTCATATTTGCACACACATTCTTCTTTTAGTTTTCATCGTCATATGCAAATATTTTTTATTACAGAAACGTGACTTTAATCACATATGATAGAATAGACCTACAAATTTTTGTTAGGCATACAGAATATTTTTATAATTGCTTTTGAAATTTTTAGAGTAAGTCATAAATAGTTGATAGTAGATCAAAATTGAACTTGCAAAAAAATATTATAAATAAGATACATTTTTTGTGGATGGTGAACTTAAATTCTTCATTATAAAATTTCCTATTTTAGATTCTTCCTTAAATAAAAAAACTAAATAATTGGGATGTTTTGCTAATTAGCTACAAAACGTATTGTTGATGTCATCCATCTATTCATCTTTTCAAAAAAAAATTCAGAATAAAAAACAATGAATTTGCTCATTCCTTTTCTCCTCTTATTTAGTAGAACAGCTTGCAAGTTTTATTTAACTTTTTCTTACATTATATTTGTTTTCCATGGTTGAACTTGGGTTGAACTATTTTTACAACAAGAGGTATTTCCATGCAATTCCAAAATGACAAAAAAATTAAAGATTGAAGAAAAATTAAATGAAGCTCTTGTTTTAATGAAAAATCTCGTATCATGCAAACAAAAAGTTGCATATTTTTTCACTTCATTTAATCAAAATCAGTGTTGGATGATGCATGCGGTTTTGTCTCGTCTCATAATATGTAAGCGCGAGTATGTGAAATTCCTTCAGGACATGAATAAGTGAATAAAAAATATGTTTCACATTCGCTTCAATCCTTATTTCAGAAATGTTGAACAGTTTTTACTAGCATAACATTTTTAGATGAAATAAAACATAGCGGAATTTTTTGTGTAGAAATATGGAAATATGAAAACGTTGACAACATTGTTGCTGATAGTTGTAAATGAAACTTTTAATTACTGTATGAGTTATTTTATTAAATAAAATTGTATGGAATATTATATTCGAGATAGTTTATTTGTTTATTCAAAATTAGTTAGGAATAAGCTCCTAACTAATTTTCCTAAATTTACATCAAATTATTTTATAAATCGAAACTAGGGGCTATTTTTGTGAATACATATACAAATGAATTAAATTATAAAAAAAAAATCAAAATTGCATCTTTTTGAAAACTTTTATTTATGAAGAGTATTATCCGTTGTTAGGAACAAAATATATAACGCTATAATAGATTGTTTAATATATTAAATAAATCTTTAAAAAAGTCAAGTTCAAATCGACATTGATCTAATGACACATTTTCTTCACTTTAATAATTATCAGTTATTTACACATTAACTCACATGATTACCGTATTGTTTAAATTATCGCTCATCTAATATTTTACGAGATTCGAGGAGCAAATCATTTTAATTTTGAACGTCTTAAAATAAGGTTCGAATTAAAATGATTAAGTTAACAATTTTATTATTCGTATCATGTCTATTGGCATGCAGTGCAAATGAAATTTTGTCTTATCAAGAAGTTAAGAATGAATTCAATAATCCAGCAAACTTTTTCTTTGACGTAAGAGAAAAACATGAACTAGTAGAAACTGGAAAGTACCCAAAAGGAATCAATGTTCAAAGTGAGTTTTCAACAAATTTATGTGCTTTAATAATCACGTACACAAAACTCAATTTTAGTGATTAATCTTGAAGCGGCATTTGATTCAAGTCCAGAAGAATTCCAACAAACTTACAACCATGTTAAGCCTAATTTCAATGACTCCATAATTTTTCTATGCAAAAAAGGAATAAGAGCAAAAAAGGCATACGAAGACATCACTGCTAAGGGATATACAAAGTAAAATCCAATTGGAATAGCTAATTTTTATTAATTTTCATGAATATTTTTTCTTCTAATTTTAGTGTCAAATACTATAAAGGAAGCTGGAACGAATGGTGCATTAAAGAAAATTTGACATGTTATGAAAATCCATAAATTTCAATAAAATGGAATTTAGTATATTGATCAATAAAAAATTACATTCTTTTATAATTTAAGATTGTACTGTTATCTCCTGTGCTTTTCGAATTAATTCAAAATGAATCCCTAAAAAATACATTTTTTAAATTGAAAAAAAAAATCACTTCTACCCACTTCATGATCAACCATGACACATCAGACATTTACAGTGTTATCCATTTAATTATATTTTTTAACAAACAACATTTTCTGTATCCATTACCACAATAAATCAACAGAAGAAAAACCACAAACAAAAATTAATTTACAGTTTTTCGAACTTTTCAATTTCCCATAGTAATTTTTCAAACTCAACCAAAAAAGACAGACATTGGGAAGGAATCACGATTTGAAAGCCAGATCAAGAAGCTCTTGGGACTTCTATCGAGAAACTCTCAGTACAAGCGTTAAAAAGATTAAATATTATGAAGATTGAAAGCGCTTTCTTTGATTTTAGCTTGATTGGCTTAAATCCTAGCTGAATCAATTATATGAATTTTCGAATTAAAAAGAGTTTTAAGATAAGTCAAAACCCGACTAAATTAACAAAATTAGCTAAAATAAAAAATATTAAATAAATCGCAGGAGACTTGTCTTGATTTCTCAAACAACAATTACATTCATTATTATTCAAATATTTTTTTGGTGAAATTTAAACATATTTACAATATCTTATGCATAGTTTAAATACTTTGGTACAAACCAAACAAAATCAAATTGTAGCCGTGATCACACTTTTCTTTTTAACAAAGTACTTTCAAAAGTTGTGAAAAAGAAAATCAAGAAGAAAAAATCGAAACAAACAAAATAATCTTAAACGATAGATTGTGATATGTAATATGAAGGAAAGAAAAGTAATGGGAGAGAAAAGGATGATTCGAAGTATATGTAGTAAATAAAGTTAGACGGTTTGATGTTAACGTCAGATGTTGAAAAGGGGAGTAACGACACATAAATCAATGAAGCGGTTAAATACTTTAACGGGTTTTTATTTATCGTACTCTATGGAATTTGATCAGAGTCAGCTCTATATCGTAAATATAGTTTCAATATACTCAAGATTATTTGATGGTTTAGTGCGGTGAAAAAGGTAGAGGGTTAAACTTTGAAATTACAGGATTTTATAAGCTGTCAACACCAATTTATATTATAAATATTTAATTGACTTTACATCAATAACTAATTGTTTAATGCATGTGCAACATGAGCTCGATAAATGAATGGATTGTACAGTCAATTAAACTTCATAAGCCATAAATTGAAAGTCAATGTAAACATCCCTGTATACTGTAATATAATCTTGCGGATGTGTGCACATACATTGTAGCATATTCATATACCATACCCAAAACATCGAGCCACGAATAAGGAGACTCACAAAACCAAGACAATAAATTAAAAGGCAAAATGCTTTTGCTTTGTCGCTTTCCTTCCTTCCTCTCAATTCTATTTTTCGATATCGTGTCTTTTTTCTATCCAACTTTAACACTTATTTTTAACGAGATAAATTTCATTATTTTACAGTCATTTAATGTAAGGCATGAGAAAAGGTTAATTAAAACGCTGTCGGAAGCACAAAATAGAGAAAAGAAGCGAGCGAGAGATAGATTGAAAAAAATGCCAATATATATATAGATTCAAGGGTATAAAATTTTTAATTGAAATTTACCACTAGAAAATTTATTGTATTTGAGACAGTATTCTCATGTGAATTCTTATTTTACTTCATAAAAGTTTCTGATATTCTGAGCACATAAAAGGATAAAAGGGCTGGTAGATTTTATGATGGTTATGTGACTTTTTTTATGATTTATTATTTTAATATTCAATTATATAGCTGGTGAAATTATTAACACATTTATGATTGCGACTTAGTTTGTCCTGATTTGTTACTTTATTTTGTTACTTCGAAGTTCAAACACAGGACTTTTGTTTATTACAAAAATCGGACTTTAATCAACTAATTTGATGAATCAGATTCATTTACGAAATGGTCGTAGATTGCAAAAAAATCTACTAAAAAAACTTGAGTAATAATTCAATTCAGGATCAAAAATATGGTCGATAATGAAAGTCATTTAGATTCAATATGTACAAGATTCGAATTGTAAACGAGTTTTCAAATGATCAAAATCAAAGCACATAGATCTATTTGAAAAACAAATCTCAAAAAGTGAATAGTTCAATATTGAATGTTATTTTTCAAACAGTTTCGGCAATTATTTAGCATTCTCGATGTTCAGTTAGATAAAATTTGTTCCTTATGCTTAACTGAAGGTTTTTCTTTTGTGTTCTTTTTAACTACTTCGGGGATAGGGATATTGACTGCTTATGATGTTGAAACTTTATTCTTTGTTATTTGCATCTGGTAGTTTCATTAACTTTTAGATAAATATTAAATTTATTTCAATGTGCATTTTCAAATTAAGACTTTAAAGAATGTATGCTGACAGTCCTTTGATTATGTAGTTATCAACTCGAGATAAAACTCTAACCTAAAAGTAGTGAAAAAATCATAAGAAATATAAAAATGACAAATTTAACGGCAAATTTAACGGCAAATTTAACGGCAAATCCGTATGCGAATCACTTTTAAATCTCTCTATTTTTTATTTCATTTTCCTAAGGTGTCCCGTTCTGTACACTCTTTTTTCAATTGTTTCACACAGCACAGTAGGCATAATGTGATACTGTATGAAATGTATCACTTATAAAATGATATAAAAAAGGTTTCTCCTTCATTCTTTTCAGTTACCATTTACACTAGTCGTGAGAATTCAATGGAGGGTACCGAAATGGAATTGTAATGAATAATGAAATCAATGGCTCAATGTCTCTCGTACCTATACGATATTATTTCTCAGTATATTGGTATGAAATAGATATCATTAAATTCAGCACTTTGTACATTCATTTTTGATTTAAACTTCAGATTGTTAATCAGTGTTTAACAAATATCGAAATTCTGACTGTAATCTAAAGTTTGGTTTCGAATCTTAAAAAATATTCTAAGCAAGCAAGAAAATGCGCTCTCAATTTGCAAATAAACCTCACTCAATTCTGATACTTCTACCTATTTATTAACATCTATTTATATATATCCAGCTCAACTTATGTTAGTGATGTTGATACTGTTGATAGCTGACTGTGAGAAAATGTGCAAAGGTAAATTGTCGTACGGAATTAAATGTTGAATATGCTATAGTTCCCCTCCTTTCTTTTGTGTCTGTCATTTTATTCTTTCTAACATTCTTTATCATCATGTGGTGAATGTTTTTTTTATTTTATTTTTCATGCTACTACCTGCTGTATGCCATATAGTTTAATGTACTATATGTTTCGCTAGATAGGTAGCATTTATTTTGTGTCAACTCATTTGTTGCTGCCTTCAAGCTAGCTATATGACTGGCTATACTGATACAAAATTATTTACCCATACTCTCGTGCTTCTACTGCTGCATGGAATTCATTTTGTACATCATTTCGATACAATACATGTGAATTGGAAAGTATATTTTGCGAACATATCAACAGTATTACTGTCGTGAGACAAAAGAGATGATATTTCTACTTTTTATTTTACATATTGCAGAAGTAATTACAAATGTGTCACATGTGCTTCCTTCCTATCATTTTTTCCCATTACCTCCCTCCTCAGTTCCGGTCCTCTTTTCTATTGCTGTTCTTATTCTCACTACGTGACAACATTATTGTGAATTAACAGAGATTTCGACATGTAGATTACATCATGTGCATTTGCTATTATTGTCTGATGACATTCTTACAATTACTATCATGCATAAACATGCATGATCCTGTGGCTTTATCATGGATATGCACATGAACTAGCTACATATAAGACGTGCACAATGGCGCGCAGATTCAAATGCAATGAACAGCAATTTTTCCATTAATTTATCTCCTGCTGTACACATGGAAATACAACTTTTTCCTTTGTTATCGTTTTCATCATCATCACTATAATTTGAGAGGTAAAATTACACATATGTATGTATCTGAATCCTAAAAGCTTTCGAGATTTCAGAAGAGTCATTTGTAAGGGGTTGGATAGAAAGGAAGGAAGTGATGCATTTTCAATTTTCAATACACAAAAGCTATTGATGAAAAATTCTGACATAGATTTAACAAACAGAAATATGCATCATGTACACTTACAAAGGCAAGTAAGGTTGGTCATGTAAAATAATTTGTGATGTGCGATTTTGGACTTTATTTATCTGCGTTTGATAAATAATTCTTACTGATAAAGGGTTGCTGTTTTGTTTACTTAAGTTGTTTTGATGTCCACTTTTTTAGAATGTACATTTAAAAACATTGAATCTCTGATTCAATCTCTCAAAAATGCTGATTAGGATAAAATTTCCAGTTTGAATTCAGCTCTTTACAATGAAAAAAGACAAAATGACATCGTCAAATTTTCATCTTAAAGTAAAAAAATCTCATTCATGAAAAGATATGAATTAGAAAGCTCCTGCATTATGAGGACAATTTACAAAAAGTTAGATATTTGTTGAAAGTGATATTACTATTTTCATTGTTACTGATGTAGAAGGAATAGCTCAAACTGATTTCGATTCTATGTATTCTTCACATCTGCATTACCATGTTTCTTTCCACATGAGATTATTGAGAAATGAAAGGCAGGAAACGAGGTGTTGAACAAGCCAACGTGCATTGTGAAACGTGATAAAAATATATTATAACTATCGAATGAATCTTTTCTTTTCTTTTCTTTTCTTTTTTACTCATGTAGTAAAAGGAGTCATCGTTCATTTTGTACCGGTTTTAGTAAAGTACGTCTGATTGAAGAGACTGTCCTTAGTCTAAATGGCATGTTTCAAAAAACAATTTTCGTACTAAGTGACTGGTATTTTGTCTCCAGCTCTCTTTCAGACAGACGTTAATAATCTTGTTACTTAATAACTTTACAATCCCCTAAGAAATATTGCAGAAAATTTTTCTTGAGCAGTATATGCTTCATGCTTGGTAATCAGTTCTTTTTTTCTTTAATTCAACTTCTTTCATGATAATTTTTCACTCATTCTGGATTAAATGAATACTATGAAAAGCATCATACTGATGAACACGGCTTGAAGTTTGGAAAAAAAAAATCCAATAATATCCAATGAGCCTAAAAATGATTTGTGTATCTTATGGTAGCCTCAAATAATAAGAAAAAAAATTATAACGGATGAGGAAAAACACTCATCAAAACGTGAGCATTATTTTGGTAGGAAATCACAAATTATTTTAACGTGGGCTAGCAATTTTTTCCCTTACTCATTAGTTTGTTTTGTTTACCACTCATTTTTTCATTATTGCACTTAGGATACTTATGTCTACTTGAAGAGTGTAATTTTTACCACGTTGTTTTTCATATAAAAATCCATCAATCGACATCAAACAATTTTTTCTTTTGCTATTTCCACTTTGACAATAAAATTATTGTACATGGTACTAAAGCTTTCAGCACTTATCACTAAGTACAATCCAAAATATAACTTTTTGAGAAGGTTTTCATCAATTACAGTTTTCAAGAAGTGTTTGACTTTATTCATCAAAACGACACTTACCATTAATTATATTTAAAAGGAAAATGCTTTAATTGCTTGCTTTGAATACATATGTATGTATTAGTCACAAAGGGTTTATTCCATAAGAGTTAATATCACCGTATGCAACATCGCCCACGTAGTTAATTAAGCTGTTTCTGATTTAAACTTGGCTTTTGAACTCGGATTCTTTTTGTATTTCACTATTTCCATGCATGAAATTAACTAGTAACCTGATTAAAGAAAGTTATTTTCCATCCAGCACAATCAAAACTGTCTCGGGTAAATATCAAACAGTTAATCAGATTTTTCTCATTGAAAATATCCATTATGAATTTTTGAAATTGATACAATAAAATTGCAGGAATAATCATTTATATGTGTTTAGCATCGAGCACCTGCAAAATATGTATCATAGACAATTTTTATCATGTATGTAGTTACTTATCACATAAGATGTACATGATGAGTGTCGCATTATTATCATGGTAAGTTGAAAAGCAAACATTACCACAAGCAATGGGAAAAGTGACAATTTCGCAAACAATGACATCACATGTGCAGTGTTCATACCATCCTTAATAAATATACACGTATAGCAATATAGAGTATGCTTTATATCATGTATGATAATAACGACCATTCTGTTATATTCGCTCATAAAAGGAATATCTATATGAATGAGAAGATGAGCAATAAATTTCCTCTTCATGTGTGTACCTCATACCATATGCTGAAAATGGGAGGAAGGGACCTCGATCTGAATAAATGGAATTTTAATTGAGTTTGTTGTTTTACGTTTCTAGAACAATTTCAATATTTTGATCTCTTTTCATACTCGATTTTGAATAAATTTATTCAAGCAAAAGACTCCCTCACTCAACCTTCCTCTTCAGTTTACTTACCATAAAAGAAAATGACAATAAATATAAAAACTCATATGATCAAATATTCATACTATTTTGAGTGTTGTTAAAGCAAATGATATCTCCACTTTTCAGTGTCGATATTCTATATATTAAATATCATGAATCAACAATAAACTCAAGATGTCTGGACATAAATAGATTTGTGAAGGATGTCTGGACGCTTTCTTCGTCTTTGGTAAGGATTTATTGAACTTTATAGACTTTTATCATCGATACATTGATTTTTGAAAAAATGATATCCATAAATTAATTGTCGGTGACAAGAGAAATAAAAAATACTTGAAAAATATTTTATTGTGTATTTCTGAAGAAAATTCAATTTCAATGACTTGAAATGTAAAAGTAATCTTCAAATCAAATCAAATACACCATTAGTCTAGATTTTAAATTTGATTGCATCCCTTTTAAGAAGCAGTTTAGTCAAATCCTGGGAAGGATTTAAACTTTTTACACAATAAAATGCATTACATTTATTGCTTGACCTGGATAAAATAAGTGGAGTGAAAGGCCGTCCAATCAATAAGTTAATAAAAGCATGAACAATTTTACAATCTCCATCATTATTGCATTATTCAAATTTTCATTGCTATAAGGGATTTCGTCGTTATTACATTTATAGTAAGTGCATAACTTAAAATATCCAATTTACCACCAGATTTCATCCATTCAACCAGTAGAAAAGTTGAACACAAATTTCTGCTCATTATTTCTGTACTTCAAGGAAGGAAAAGCTCTAGCTAGAAAAGAAGTGGGAAGTGTAAAAAAATTGAAAACTTTTCTTTTACAATAAAAGAAAAGTTGTCGTAGAATTCCGTCCGATTAAGTTACTAATTAGTGCTTGTGCTAAGAGTGGGATGAAAAAATAATGTTACAAACTACCTAAAGCAAGGCAAAAGCACTCGTTTCTATTAAAAGCTTCCACTCTTTTACTTATATTCAAGAATTAAATAAAATTTCATGCTCAGCAGCTTTGAGCAATAAATCTGTTTTCCAAGAGTGAACATTGAACAAAAACGTCCATCAAAGGAGCTATTCTCGTCTCGCTAAGAGAAACAACATTAAAACAAACTCTTTTAAAGTAAGTCATTAAGCAACTATAAAAAGACATCAAAAAGAGTCATTACTTCGCAACGATGATGTATTCAAACAACTCTTTCTTTCAGAGACCGAAAATCAAAATCAAAATCATTGATTTAACGGAAAATCAAAATCATTTTTGAATGAAAATCATGATTTCGCGAAATCATGATTTTGCGAAATCATGATTTTGCAAAATCGTGATTTTGAAAATCATTGATTTTCATACAAAAATGATTTCAGCGAAATCATTTGTGATTTTAGATCACTGATTAATGGGAAAAATCTTTGGGTTTTGTATTAAATTTCGATGAATGAAAATTTGATGCTTTTACTCTATTTCATGCTGAAAATTGTTCCTTTAAGGATTTTTTCATACAAATATGCTTTTTTCAGCTCCAACCTCACTTCCAATCGCATAATAATCATGTCTGAATTCTTTATGGTCACTAAAATCATAGTAAGCTTTGCTTCTTATTTGATTCCTTTCTTTAAAATGTTGGTTAATTTGATATTATTATTTTAATAGAAATATCATAAGATCCAGTTGGCACTTCCAACTGACTGGAACTGACCAAAAAATTTTTACTTCATTTCTCGACTTTTTATACATTTTTAGACAGGTGCTGAGTTCTCAGGAACTAAGCACTTCCATTACTTCCTTTGCAGTAATTAAGCAACCTTTAGTCATACTGAATTTTCAAACATCATTTGCGAATAAAGGAACTCCTTGGTTCTGTAGAATTGGTCACATTTAAAAAAATATTCGAAGAATTTATGTAAAATGTTGGAACTTGAAAGTACTGTGCACTTCCTTCACTTCCAATTTATTTTCAGAGGTTCATTATGACTAAAGGTTGCTTAATTACTGCAAAGGAAGTAATGGAAGTGCTTAGTTCCTGAGAACTCAGCACCTGTCTAAAAATGTATAAAAAGTCGAGAAATGAAGTAAAAATTTTTTGGTCAGTTCCAGTCAGTTGGAAGTGCCAACTGGATCTTATGATATTTCTATTAAAATAATAATATCAAATTAACCAACATTTTAAAGAAAGGAATCAAATAAGAAGCAAAGCTTACTATGATTTTAGTGACCATAAAGAATTCAGACATGATTATTATGCGATTGGAAGTGAGGTTGGAGCTGAAAAAAGCATATTTGTATGAAAAAATCCTTAAAGGAACAATTTTCAGCATGAAATAGAGTAAAAGCATCAAATTTTCATTCATCGAAATTTAATACAAAACCCAAAGATTTTTCCCATTAATCAGTGATCTAAAATCACAAATGATTTCGCTGAAATCATTTTTGTATGAAAATCAATGATTTTCAAAATCACGATTTTGCAAAATCATGATTTCGCAAAATCATGATTTCGCGAAATCATGATTTTCATTCAAAAATGATTTTGATTTTCCGTTAAATCAATGATTTTGATTTTGATTTTCGGTCTCTGCTTTCTTTTGCAGAGATGATTCATTTAATTTTTTTTTCTTTTGACAATTGAAGAAGCTTATTAATATGTTTCTGAAGGTTTTGTTTGCATAATTTGTAATATACTTTTTTTTCACAAAATTCAACCTCTAATTTTTTTTTTTAAATTCCCTACTCTGCAACGCTTTTCATGTTTCATAAAAGTAATTTTTATAATTGTTCATCTAATGACAGATTACAGATGATGTTTTTAAAGTTGAACAGTTTCCTTACAAGGTTTCCTTTGTTGAACGAGGAACGAGGATGCTTAATTATACCCGTTGGAATATCCATATCTCTTCAACCCTGCACTGAGGCATCTTTTTTTTACTTCTTTTAAACATTTATATGCAAGGAGGAAAGAAAAATGAAAAGCAAAAATAGAAATGACGAGAAATATTAAGTGAAAAACTGTGCTTTGTGACCTCGAAGCTTTCGAGGGAACCTCAAAAGCCCAAGACATAATTATTCAGCTTGTACAATAAACAGACAGCAGACGCAAGCAAAGTGTGACACAATTTTCTCACATTGTGGTGATAGATGCAGAAGTGTGCAAAATCACAGCTGTAAAAAAGGAAGTAAAATGGAAAAATTGTGTAGAATAGAAAAGAAGCAAAATTAAATTACAATGAAAATAGCATGCCATAAATATTTTCCTTGAAAGAGTTTTCGACTGTTCTGTTTTTTAAATGCATTTAAAGTGATAAAAGCAAAATGTTTTGTCGTTTCCTTTCGTTCTTGCTGTGCTACATAATTTATCATACCAAAACCGTTAAAAATTATTTTGAAATTTATGCAAAAAAAATCATTATTAAAATTTCAAATTTCAATTGACCGTTAAATTTAAATTTTCTTAAAAAAAAACTAAATTTTGTAAACATTTAAAAAAAAAATATCAATTAAGCAAAAAAATCAGTCAAAATGAAGAAATTAAAGCGAAGTATTGATTGTGGAGCTAAGTTTAGTGTAGAAATAATGGATAATCAAAAATATAAGCGGATTAAATCTATTAAAGGAGAGGAAAATGATTCAAATTCAGCAGAAATAATTAAAACATTCCAAAAAAACATAATGGAAAAAGAGGAATTGCATGAAAGACACTTTATAGATGCTATTAACAAAAATTCATCGATTCCCGTACCTGAGATTGATATGATTGAACAAGAAGCTTATGATAAATTATATCCGGCAAATTACAAAGCACCGAAAATTCGTATTATGGTTCAACGTAATTATTAAGCCTTTTTTTTGTTTATTTTTATTTATGCTTATTAAAGATTTATTTTATTTAGCTTGCGAAACGACAATTGATTATGATGCTGATTCAGAAGATGATGAATGGCTTAAGATGAATGGAGAAGCACTTAAGCTTACTTATAACGATTTTGAGAAGTATATGGAATATCTCGAAAATAAATCTACTGAAACTAAGGTAAATCCAATCATACTTCATCATATTATATAAATATTTTAATGAAATCTACAAAATTACACAGAAAGTTCCATCCATAACGGAATTAATGTCACATTTCAATAAAAGAAGTGCATGGATAGCAATTGAAGCAACATACGATTACTGGCTTAATAAACGACTTCAATCAAATGGTGAATCTCTGCTTTACAGCTTCAAGAAAGAAGATCTAAAACCCGGCATCAAGCATAAATTCGATCCATATACAGCATTTCGTCCGTGTCGTGAACGAATGCATTTAAGAAAAAATCGATCAAGAGATTACGAAAACTACATTAAAATGTTGGACATACGTGAAAGTATCCAAGAATGCTTAAACTTTTACAAGACAAATGCTTTTTACGAAAAAACTAAGCATGAACTGCTTCAGCTTCGCTTTGCAACATTCAAGGATCAATATAATACGAAAAGTTTTAATTCCTCTTATCTTGAAAAGGAAGTGCAGAGCAATACGGAATTTTTATTGAAGGATTTAAAAGAAAATCACATTGGATATGATATAAATAGCAGTAATAGTCTCAATAACGAGCATAAAGTTGGAGATTTAGATGAACATCTGATAAACATT
Organism: Chironomus striatipennis; assembly: GCA_026123125.1. NCBI lineage: Eukaryota > Metazoa > Arthropoda > Insecta > Diptera > Chironomidae > Chironomus > Chironomus striatipennis. The sequence goes on along the minus strand of CM047393.1, from coordinate 805,115 downwards.
AATGAACATGAAATGTTTCCGTTCAATCGACTCGCTGGCTGTGAATATCATGATGTAATAATTTATTCCATTTATGTATATATGATTCTCAGTTAGCATTACTGATTTTTTTTCTCTATTTTTAGATCCGTAATGATTTGTTTGATAAAAATCGCAGTCCTGAACGTAGCAAGAATGAAATGTTTAATAAAACTGATATGGGTGTTATTCGTAGCCGTTTGGGCAGAGGAGGTCGGATTATTTATGACAGATTGATGTCATCTAAGTCTAATGTAAACCAGCTTGATGGTCCTGAATACCAAGAAATTGAGTATTTTAAGAAGATTTTTGTAAAACGAATAGATGGCACTGAAGATTTTCGTGATGCTTTACGATCATCACCTACTTTTCAATTTGATTCTGAAGCTGCTAATCAAAACATTAGATTAGAAGATGTTGAAATAATCTGTAGTATTGATCCCTAATTGGATTGATTTTTTTTTTTTAATTTTTGATTTTTTCAATCTTGTATCATGAATATGAAAAGTAAACAATTAAGGAGTATTACATCAAAAACATTCATAAAGAAGACTGTCATAATTTATGTATGACTCTAGAAATTATTGCAGCAATTTAAACTATTTTTTATGCAACATTACTATAATAAGTAACTTAATCACCAAAAATAATCAATTTTCTCTTTTTTCTGGATTCAACGAGCATCTTAGTACTCTACTAGATTAAAGAAAAGGTACATTGAAGCTTCCCAAAACCCCTTTTTCCATAATATTATAATATTCAATGATTATGGTCACAAATATATTCATTCTAAACGTATTAGAGAGTTAGCTTGCAATGTCACTTAATATCGTCTCTTCGCACACATGAATACTGTGAATATGTACAATATATATGAATATAAAAGTTCATTATGCAAATATCCCTTGACATATAATATAAAAAAAGAAAAGCTTATTTACGAAAATTAAGATTGCATGAGAAAAAGATGTGGAATGTGAGGGGAAAAAAGTTTAATTCACTACAGACACTCTACACTTTTTTTTCTTCCTTTGCATTCCGTCACGGTTAATAAAGCCTGATTAATTCTGTATGTTCAACCTTATTATATGGTGTGCTTATACGAAGAGAAAAAGTGACAGACAGTAGAGTAGGAATAATATCTAGGAACTAGAATGACGGCTCGTTGTAGAAGTTGTATTTTAGAGATAATAGCTAGCTAGAGTATTTTAAAAGCAAAACAAGTCACAAAGAAATAAAAATTCAATTGAATTGAATTGAATCAATTATTAACAATGACATACAAATTTTCCTGAATTATACAATTAAATCATGTATGTGTGTAGAAAAAAAGGAGAAAGCTTAACTGCATTAGCATTTTTTTCATTTTATATAGTAGGTAGTAGAATGTTAAGATGTTCAATGTGAATGACAATGACAAAATGGAATATAGAATATTCATTGTGACATACAAAATAAAATTGAACTTAAGAAAAGCTTCAAACAGCTTCAAGCTAAACCAATATTTCGAACGTAAAACTTAAATATATGGAAAAAGAGAGCTGACTGACTTTAAGTTGTTCACTTGATGTGGTAAGAAATAATATTGAATTTTTGGCAAATTTTCAATATCCATTTTCAAGACAGTATCATGTCACATCAGAGTCGAGTCGAGTCATCTGTTAACAAGATTGGGACGAAGTAGATTGAAATTGAAAAACAAAAAAAAAACTGAACAAAGAAGAATGGAAAGGAAACAACAGTTATGCTTAATAATACCATGAAGTACATGTACACATAATTTATGATGCGATAAAAAACAAATTTACACAACAATGAATGGCAAATGCTTTTCATTTATGCTACAACTACTTTCCTCATTTTATATTCAAACTTTTTATTTTTTTACAAATTTTTAATACTGCACTACTTGTTAAATTCCTGTCCGTTACTCTTTTATGCTGTAAACTTTTCATTCGCTGATTTCAGCCAGTTATTTATTCTTTAATTAAGAAAAGCAGAAAACTTTTTTTAGCCTTAATTGTAGAAATGCTCAATTCTTCTTTTATTTCTATTGTTTCAAGCAAAAGCTTAACTTTTTTGCATTCGCTTTTCCATGCAAAAAAGCTGTCTGTAATTGACATTGATGAAAGCATTTTCTGTTGAATGCTTGGTGTAAAAATTTAGCCAGAAATTACTTTTGTTGGTGCATAGTACAAATTAAACTTATTCATCCTTTCTTTTTGTGTAATTTTGAGAAGCTAATGAAGGTGGAGCTTACAAATTGAAACGAATGGAAAAAAAAAATATTTTGTAAAATACTATTATTTATCTATTTTTATGATTACAGCTTTTGTAACTAGTTATTTATTCCATAAGTAATTAGTATCTGTACCAGAAGAAAAAAAAAATTAAGAATTAAAAATGAAATATGAGGAAATATGTATAATTAGTTGACACTAGAATACAATAAATGAATCAAAATTAGTATGAAAAAATATATACTCTATTATGAATATTTTTTCGAGTCTCATCCTTTTTTTCATGGGTTTAAATTAATGAAAAAAGTTTCTATAGCTAGTTTTTTGTTTGATTCATTCATTAAAGGATCATCTTCCCACGAGAAAGGATTAAATACAATTTTTATATAAAAAATTTTGAGAGAAAAACATGAGCTAAAATAGAATTATATAAAAAATTGCATCTGTCTTCATTATTTTATTATGCTTCAAAAAATAAAGGCGCATTTAAATCATTTTTACGTCACTTAAATTGTTCATAACAAGTATCTGAATGTGCGGTATCAAAAAGTATTTTTCTAGCAAATAAAAAAGAAACTGTAGCATCTCAATTTTGAACCGTGAGAGGTATAAATAAATTTTTATGCTTTTGAGAAAGTAGAACTTTGTCATTGGCCCTCATAGGCAAAGAGATAGAGAGAAAAAAAATCATAAAAGTTTAATTTTATTTACTCATATAGGGATGAGTACATCTGTGCAAGCAAACAGCACAAGTGAAAGAGTTGATGGCACTATCATTTCACTTCGCGAAGCATTTTTCTGTAGTTTTATTTCTTTTTTTTACAGCTATTTCGATTGCTATTTAAAAGAGAAATCAGAGCTTTATAATAAAAAAATTTATAAGGCTTTAGGTAAGTATTTGAATTGTTTTCAAAAAAAAATATATATATATTTTTATTGTATTGTTTTCGATGAAGTAGTATTAGTGAATTTTTCAAAAATTTGAAAAAAAAATAACGGCCACTTTTCTCATATGAAGACATATATAAATATTGGGTTACCAAGGCTTTATAACTTATAAGGTATTAAGTTTAAGTAAGTAGTTGAAAATTTAGAAAATTGAAATTGCTAAAAGCTCAAATAGAAATTGTTCATCTGAGCTTAATCTGAAATCTGAAAATTTCCAACTTTCTTTTATGATTCCATCATTTATTTTTTTTCGCTTTTGTTCTTTATATTTTATCACGATATAATAAAATTAAATTGTAGTTCATTTTTCTGCTGTAACAGACAAAAAAGTGCCTACAAGCAGAAAAGCAATGAGGAATAATAGAACAATAAGAAAATTTTAAGATTGGAAATTGGCTTTAAAAAAAGAGTTTTTGTTGGTACTTTAGTTAAAAATATAAGGAATTTTGATTTAAAAATCTTTTGGACAAAAATTCAAAATTTTATTGAGTCAAAATACCTTTTGACTAGGAACTATTATATAAATTTTTTAACCATATTTTGTTCAAAATAAACTTCATTTTTATACAACCAATCCATTATCCACGTCTTCTTCTATTACCATTCATTGAACATAAAGATCTATTTTTGTATTAAATAAAAAGAATTTTATGAGCTTTGTTGCTGAAATTCTCGATAGCTTAAGACTTCTGTAAAGTCAATGGCAATGCCAAAAACGAGATCATCGCATCTTTATATTATTCTTCTTTTTTGTGGATATGGTTTTATGTCAGTTTAGCTGCAATAAAAATATGAATAGTAAAATCTCTATGAATGAAATATGCATTCTGTCATCGTCAGTGCATGCATAAAGCATGCATTAATTCATTCTTTGAGTTTCATGCTTTTATGACTGTTTCATAAGTTAATCTGAATAATCAAATATATTCAAAAGGATTATTTTTCCCACATTTTAAGTACTAAATTTCTTTTGAACTTAAATGTGCATTAAATGATATGTATGCATGCATGTAGTAAGCAGTAGTAAGTTTTAATTGCAATTTTCTTTGAAATAAATTTATAATTCAAAGATTAAAGAAAATCAAATTCTTTTTAAGTCACAATTATGTACATGTGCTAGTATTTATGGCACACGAAAATCACTGAAATATTGCATTTAATATGATTTGATAGTGAAATGAACTAAAAGACTTCAAGTTTCTTTCTTTATTCAATTCTGCTAAATTATATTGTAAAAACAGGAAACCGTTACAAAAAATTCATTTTCTTTTTTTTTCTTTTGAGAAAATAAAATCCGTTAATTATTTGAAAGTCTCAACGTTTTTCTAAAATTCAAAATCGTGCTAAAAAATTTAAGCATGTGTTGATATTCAGGTACAAAAATCTGAAACTATTTCAGAATCATCAAAAAATTAACTTAGTGACCATTTTTTAATTTTAATTTTAAAAAAATGGATTTGGACGACATTGAGGATATTGTTAAACCTGGAGATTTAAAGCCAAGTGACAGATATACTAACAAAAAGAATGTTGTTTTAAGAGTGAGAAAGAAAAATAACAAGATTGATGGTAATGAGAATGAAATTAAGGAAAACGGTGAACATCAAAGTGTAAGTGACTTGATAATGCTTATATTCGATGAATTGCGATAAATAATTAGTATTTATTACAGATCATCAGTGGAACACAAACAATTTACGTCAAAACTTGGGGATGCTCACATAATAATTCTGACAGTGAATATATGGCCGGTCAACTTGTAAAATATGGATACAGTTTAACTAACCAAAAAGATAAAGCTGATTTGTGGCTGTTGAATTCATGCACAGTAAAAAATCCTTCTGAGGATACATTTAGAAATGACATTCAAAGTGGTCTGAATGTTGGCAAGAAAGTAGTCGTTGCGGGCTGTGTTCCACAAGGTGGTGCCTCTAAACAAGATTACATGAAAGGTTTAAGTATTGTTGGTGTTAATCAAATTGACAGAGTTGTTGAAGTTGTCGAGGAAACTTTAAAAGGCAATACTGTAAAATTGCTACAAGCTAAGAAAGAAAATGGAAAAAGACGTCCAGGTCCATCGCTTTTATTACCAAAAATTAGGAAGAATCCATTGGTTGAAATTATCCCTATTAATTCTGGATGTCTTAATCAATGCACATACTGTAAAACTAAGCATGCAAGAGGTGATTTAGTCTCATATCCACCAGAAGAGATCGTACAACGTGCCAAAGATGCTTTCGAGGAAGGTGTCGTTGAATTATGGCTGACAAGTGAAGACACTGGAACTTATGGACGTGATATTGGTTCTTCATTGCCTGAACTGCTGTATAAACTAGTTGAAGTGATTCCGGAAGGATGTAAAATGAGAATTGGAATGACAAATCCACCGTACATTTTAGAGCATCTTGAAGCTGTTGCTGACATACTAAATCACTCGAGAGTCTATAGTTTCCTTCATGTTCCTGTTCAAGCTGGCTCTGATTCCGTTCTTGGTGAAATGAAGCGTGAATATTGCATTGCTGAGTTTGAGAAAATTGTAGATTATTTGAAGGATAAATGTCCAGGTGTAACAATTGCAACAGATATTATTTGTGGATTCCCAACTGAAACTGAGGCTGATTTTGAAGAAACGATGAAGTTATGTGCCAAGTACAAATTTCCATCGCTATTTATCAATCAATTTTTCCCACGTCCTGGTACACCTGCTGCAAATATGAAACGAATTCCACCAAATGAAGTCAAGCAACGAACGAAAAAGTTGACAGACCTATTTTACACTTATGAACCATACAGCGATAGAATTGGCATGGAATATGAAGTTCTTGTAACTGAAATTTCACACGATAAGAAACATTATGTTGCACATAATAAATTTTATGAGCAGGTCTTATTACCAATGCGAGAGAATCTCTTGGGAAAGTCAGTAAACGTGAAGATTGTTAGTTCCACAAAATTCAGCATGATGGCTGAAATAATTAACAGTGAGGAAGAATGGAAGAAGGTCAATGAAAATGTTAAGGAGGATTTGTTAAATAATCAAAATATTGGAAATGGATTTGTTCACGATAGTAATTTTATTGAAACGAATGGTGAAGCAACAAATTCAATTACTGCTGGTAGAAATGATAAATTGTTTTTATTTGGTCTTGTATTTTTAGGATTCGCACTTGTCATCAAATTTTATTTTGAATATAAAAAACGCTTGAATAAGTACGAGTAAGAATGTAATTTGAGTGAATATTTTTGTTCATCTTTATTAGTTTAATAAACTAAATAAAATTCAACAATCTAATATTTTTGATATTCTTGAAAGGAAAATAATAAACAGTATGATTCATATCTCATTGCTCTTTTAACCACTTTTGAAACTTTCATAGAAACATTAAGTCCTAGGTTCAAAGTTCATTTATATTTAAGAGTCCCATGTAGTCTAGTGGTTTAGGATTTCACGCTCTCACCGTGACGACCCGGGTTCGAATCCCGGCATGGGAATCTATACTTTTTGCTGAATTTTAACGATCATTACAAATTCAAAATTTATTTTTCAACAGTTTTAACGAAACTTAAATGCTAACTTCACATTAGTTTATTCGTACACAGTATTAAAACAGTTTGTTTTTCAGTAGATAATTTGCAATATTTTGTTGAAAGTTTCTCGATTTGTTTTTAAGAATAATACAAAAACATGATTAAGATTAAGTAAATGCACAAGAAATTATAAAAAAAAAATTGAATGAATCAAAATTTTATTATGCACTGCTGCTTTCTGCAAAATGTAACCATTAATTTAACAAAAACATTTAAATCTCTACAAAAATAGTTTTAGCCAGTTTTTAAACAACTGTAAGTTAGATCAAAAACAAATGAAAAAAATCTTTTTGGTCAATTGCAATAGGAGAATAAAGTGTTTCATTTTCACAACGTTTCATTTCTTTTGCAGTTAAATAGTTTGGAATTTAATATTTTAAAACAGGTAGCTATTTTTTTACACGCTATTTTATTTATTTAATTGTGTTAAATTTTAAAACTCTCGAAAAAAAATGAAAATCAGCAAAAAATTAATTCCCATGCCGGGATTCGAACCCGGGTCGTCACGGTGAGAGCGTGAAATCCTAAACCACTAGACTACATGGGAGTTATAATTGAAAGAATATGTTGGCAAAAAAATATTTTAAACTTCTCAGATGACAGTTTTCTTACAAATTTTATTTTGATTTTTAAATTTAATGTTCTTTAAAGTACAACAACTAATACTCATTGAATTATAAATTGAGCAATTCAGCTAACTGACGTTCAGTGTCTTTTGGATCAGCAACTGTATGACCAATTGTTCTGGAATCTGCGAAGATTTCATGATCATTTCCTCCTTGTTCTGTCTTGTCTCCAAAGAAATGAATTTCCTTAAAACTAAATTAATCAAATTTGCTGACTGTTTATTAATAAAAATTTAAAAAATTTACTTACTTATTGCCAACATGATTAAGACTATATCTCTTATCCCATCCATTAGGAAATGCATCAATGCTTATTTGTCCTCCAATTGCAAATGTAATGTCAACATCAGCAAATTCCTTTTTTAAATCCTCAATCATCTTAATACGAACTTGATTTTCAATATCGTATTTATTAAACACGAGTCTCTCCTCATAAGTACATTGTCTTCCTATAGGACAAATATTTATCATACCATTGCGGAAGTCTATAAATGTGCCACGTTTGATAGGAATGTCGAGATCAGCAATGTAATGTAAACAGAAGTTGATAAGTCGCTTAATATTTGCTTCACCGAGATGCTTTTGGATAGATTGCTTGCTTATTTCAACTCCATTCTTAATGAAAACCAATCCATTTTCAGGAAATACGTAATCAAAATCTTTTACAAGACGATCACCATTCAGTTGCTCCTTGATTTTCTCTAAGTCACTTCCACTAACAACTCCAATTGTTGCCTTTGACTTCACTTTGGTAAATAAAAATTCTTCAAATTCCTTTTTAATTGACTTCCTTGCCGGTGTTAATGTTCCATCAACATCAAATAATAATAAAATTTCATCACGATTGAGACTCGGCATATTGATTAAATTACTAACTTCTGTTTTCAATATTTAAATGAAATTGATACTATTATTAGTGAAATTTCCGAAAGCTACGTGTTCTATTAATTTATTACTCATAGAAATATGTAAACATTCAAAAGTTACTTGGCCCTCTATTATGATAAGGCATAGCATACTATTACAAATCATTCAAAGAGCTTTTCACCAGCAAAGCTCATTATACTTCAAATATGTATTTTGTCAAATCCATTTATAACAATCAATGTCCCATGTAGTCTAGTGGTTTAGGATTTCACGCTCTCACCGTGACGACCCGGGTTCGAATCCCGGCATAGGAATATCTTTTTTGCCGATTTTTAATATTAATTTTTTTAAGAACCTAGATTCTGGTTGATTTTTTAGTGTTAGTAATTGCTTTTTATTGCTGTATGAAACCAAAATGAAAACGGAACACTCCGAAAATCAATTTTAGTTAAATATGAGATCCTAGTTAATTCAAAATAAAATTTAGCAAAAAGTAAAGATTCCCATGCCGGGATTCGAACCCGGGTCGTCACGGTGAGAGCGTGAAATCCTAAACCACTAGACTACATGGGACTCTAGGATATAATTTTATCTTTGATCTAAAACTTTATGTTTCGATAAAAGAAAAAGTTCATAAAATTAAGGAGCAGAAAAAATTATCAACACACATGTTCCCAAGCAGTCATACATCTAATTCATCTAAGTACTATTTATGCTCGACATTGCTCGACTTCAGTGATCAGACGAGCTATTTGAAGCTCATGATAGTCTAAAATTTCCTTTTTTATGGTGTGTTTTTTTAACAACTATCAGTCATAAAAATGAAAGCTTCGATAAAATCTAAATCACGATTTTGATAAATGGAAAAATTCTTGAAAATACAATAGAATAGAGCGAATCTGCAAATTTATCTTAGAAAAAATACATTAAAAACAATAAAAAAACTGAAAATTTATTTTTCATCATTTCTTTATTTTTATACTTTCAATGAAAGAGAATAATGGGTTGTTGATCTTAAGAATGTTAGTAACATTTTTCATGTCTGTCTTTTTTTGCAGTTGGTTTATGCATTTGCTAATTTTTTTTTGATACATATTCAGATATATTTAACATCATTTTTATTTTAATTTATTATTTTTAGTTTTATGTGTATGTGTTTTTTTTTTTTTGGTTGTCGCTATACAGTTTTTCATACGTTCCATTTCTTTGTAAATTTTTCTTGGCGTGTACAAAACACTTTTATTCGTGTGGAATGGGGTAGTTTTTATGGTGAAAATTGAAAAAAATAAATAAAAAAGGAGATGCAAATTATCTATTTGATATACACCTAAGTTGATAAACCTTATGATAGAGCATTGAAATTGATTGTTTAAAAATTTTTGAAAACTTAAAATGTTCGATTCGCAACGAACTTGTACTTTTCTATTTTCAATAACCAAATTTAAGCAAATTTAGCAAATATTATTAAATAATCAAATATCATAGATCTACACCAGATGACATAGTAAAAGCCATCAAATATCTTGTTAAAGAATTAGATTCAAATTAAATTAGTCAACTTTTACTCCAAAAAATACCCCCATCCAAACCCATGTGTGTATAAATATTTTTCAATTATCAATTTTTTCCAATATTTTTATAAAGCATTTTGGACAAAATGAAAAATTTTTCAACAGGAAAAGTGACAGAAGAAAAAAACGATTGAAGTGGATTTTTTTATATATATATATTTTGTCATTTAAACATTCATACCTTCTTTGTTTTTGTTTGTTTCGATAATTTAGCACAAGTATCATTTTTTTGTAACCACTTATTAAAATTGATGTTTTTTGTCATTTTTATAAATATTTCAAGATTTCATCATTTTTAATTAGCAACAGCAGTTAATTAGAAGAGTTCTTATCGACTTGTCATTAAATTTTTTTACAAACAATTATCTTTACAATAACATTTATCACTCAAGGTCTCATTTTTTTTGTCTCAAAAAAGAATAAAAGATTGGATTTCTTTCTTTATTTTAATAGGATATATCAATATATAATATATTTTGTTTTTTTTTTTCAATAGGACGTGCCTTCACAGTTAGTTCAAGCCGTTTTGATGACGAAAAAGCTTATTTTTTTAATTTTTCATTATTTTTTTTTCGACTGGAAGTTTATTTTAATTTACTAGAAAGGAAAAAATGAGAATCAATGATGATGAATTGTTTCATTTTTTTATGTTTTGCGGAATAGAGCAAAATATTATGCAGCTATAATGATATGTATGCTTTATACACCTCCACATGTCTTCATTTCTTCATTATCATTTTTTTTTTGTTTCATAATTTGAGCTTTATTATGCAAACTGTTATACTAGAGCGTGAGAAAATGTTAATAAGTATGACCAAAAATTCATTGGGCTGCAACAGCATAAGCGAGATATATGATAAAAATTTTTCATTATATTTTTTAGGATTTTTTGGTTTTTCTCAATTTTTTTCATGTAGTTGGATCCAAATTGTTAATAGTCATAGTTCGATTATTAGCAGTAGTATTTTTCTCTATCTATATAGCTATATACCAGGTAACTTCATCCTTCAATTTAATAGATCTTTTTCTTCTTTTTAAAAATTAACTGTTAAATTTCTTAAATCTTTTTTGTTTTTTTTTATGATGAAAATTTAAACATTTGAAGTTTAATTTTCTCACTTAATAAAAATGTATTGTCACTTTTTGAATGGTTTTATGTCAACTACGCGATAGCTATGTGAAATAGAGAGCCAGCAACTTTTTTAGGTTAAATTTTCTTGATGATGCAGTTAAAACTAAAATTGTTTGTAACGTTGGTACAGTTCTTTTTATTTTAAAATATATTTTTGAAATTTTAATTAAACTGGAAATTTAATTCAAACTCAAAAAATTCGTTACAAATAATTTCAGCTCTAACTCACCTCAGTAGCTCTTCTTCTTCTTCTTTTTAATAAGTTTTTTTTTTATAGATTCTCTTATTAACTTCAAGAAAAATGTTTTAAGTGTATTAATTATTTTTTTCATATTTCATTTTTTTTTTGAAGAACGTGAATTGGCAGTGAAAAATTGTTTATCTTATGAATCTTCATGAAAGCTTAATGGAAATTAGACTATAAAAAATGTAACATAAAACTGCCTATTTTTGAGAACTTTTTGATATGTAAAAGTGAATTGGGAGACACATAAAAAACTCTACCTATGTCGATGCCAGTTCAAAGCACCGACTGTATAAAAACCAAAACAGGAATAAGAAACTTAAAAAGTTTGCCCAATTGTCTTTTGGTACATCTGAAGATACAGAAAAATGGGAAATTAATCGGTGTTTTAATATATTGAGAAAGGCACCAAACAGATGTTTCATTTACAATATTTTTTCATTAATTTCTCATTCAAATTTTTTATTGATATTTTTTATTTTTTATTTTTTGTTTAATAATCATTTGATGACATTATATTTTTTATTTTTCATTTATTCATATTTATTTTGTTCACTAGAATTTTGTTTGTGGTAAATTAAATTTGAAATTTTTCTTTAATTGAGTTAAGTTAAGTTTCTTTAATCGAAGTTGGCAAACTGTTTGAAAAGTTTTAAGATGTGTGAAATATTTAAATTGTCAAATTGTGTCTAAAGTTTTTAAGTGTTAAATAATTCAATCGCTAATTGTAAAAAACTATAAAAACTGGTGAGTTGATTTTTTACATTCATAATTTTGAACAGACTCATAACTAATCTCAAAAAAACATTCAAATTCGACTTCCCATGTCCACTTAATAATCAATCAACAAAATTCATTTTTGGACAAAATCAAAACGAATGATAAAGGAATCAACGATTAAGACTTGGGATAGGAAAATTGAAAAAGGGAAAAAGTGTTAGAAGTTGAGAAAGAGATTAAAAGAGAGTTTGATAGAACTATGAGATAAATGTTTTTCGTTATTTTTAACTTTTTTTGGTTGTGATTGTTAGTTATGACTACATATTATAAAAGCTACATATTTTATATTTTGTTCATATTTCCGTTGTCTTTTTTTGCTTAAGAAGAAAGATTTTCTTGATTAAAAGATTCATTTTAAAATAAGTAGAGAGATTTAATTTTTGTTTCATTTCCATTATATATTTTTTGAGCATGAACTTTTAACAAAGCCTATAAAGATTTGAATTTGACTGAATATAAAAAGATTGCAAGTTTGGATGGGTTTTGGGTGTAAATTGATGTCTTTTGGCTTATGAATTTCGAGTTGCTGTCCAATTATTCCTTAATTATTATTCATCACAATTGCTTTTAAAAACAAGAATCTTCAATTTAAAATCAATTTGAATCCAAAAACTCCCAAATCTTGCATATAGTTTCATAATTTGTTGTATGACTTTTGAGATAAAACCTTTTCTGTGTATATTTACTATAATACGTAATAATTAACTAAAAAAACATTGGAAAAATATTAGATAACAATGTATTGAATAATAAATGGAGAGTTAAAAAACATGAACAGTAAATAACGGTTGAAAAAATTCATTCTATATCTTTTCATAATAATTTATTATAGTTTCTTTACGTCGTATGTTGTAATTCATTCACTCGTTCGATTCATTTGGACATAAAGCTCAATAATTGGAAAACCGAAAGCGTCGCTTATTTCATTCAAAAATTGTGTCAATTGTGCTCAATTTCTTTACTTTTGTTTTGTCTACCCAAAAATTTCTCTTTTCAATTGTATCAATGATTAAATTTATTTTATTCCATGTTAAGCCCGATTGCAATTAAACGAAATAACAAAAGAGGGAATTTTTTTATATAATTGTGTCAATAATAATCAATAATGAAGTCAATGCAATAATAATTTTAATTGAAGCAAAATCTAATTTTTTTATTTCTTATTTAATAATTTTCATTTGTCGATATATTTTCTTTTCTTTTAAACTAAATTCTTTAACCACTTTTTTTAGTTTGCATCATTATTGCATGTCAACATTACAACAGACTAAAAAAATTAACAAGATCAACTTAATTCAAATTATGCAGAAGCATTCTCATACAAATGTGCGTAGATGTCTTTTCTTTTATAAATATTTTAGGAGTAGGTAGAGTCAGTTGAATGGAAGACTTAATGAACTTTTTTAGCGTGAGAGTTTTAGATTTGATTGATAAGTTCAAAAAATTGATAAATTGTTTAAATTTATTTGCCACTCACTGCAATAACTCAGAAATTTATGAAACTTAATAAAGTCATGAAGTCCTTCACTCAATAGGCCCACCAAATTCCCAATAATAGGATATATGTAAAGTATTTTTATATATGTATGTATGTATAAATCATTTAACGTTAGTTCAATTTTTTTATCAATTTTTTTTTTCTTTCTTTTTTTCTTTTGTCTCGAGGGAAAAAAATAGTTTTATTTAACGATTATTGTACATTAAATTTATATATCAATGTGTTACTATATAAACGAATATTTACCTCTGGTTCTTGTTCTTTTTTGTTTTTTTAAAGAAGGATTTTTCTCATTTTGTTATCGTAACTAATTATTATTATTTTATCATTATCATAACATTAAATAATACTATATTACAGTTGTTACCAATCATTATTTATTTTTATTATTATTTATTTTCATTATATTTTAGTTTATGTTATAAGGTCATTAATTGTATAATATATTACAAGTCGTCTGCAGTTTTTTTTTCTGTATTTCACTTTTTAAATTGATAGATAAAGTCTATGATTTGAATATTTTTTTTTTATTATTATTATCATTATGAATATTTGGGAATATTATAAAAAGATTAAAAAGAGTGTAAGCAGGCACTTATTGCCTAATTGGTCTCACTATTTAGGATGTCGTACATTTGACACGTAGGCATGACGAATTGAGTCAGTATAGTAGTCTTGACCAAATTTTCAGAATCTACTATGATATATTCGAATATCAAATGTAATATAGTCATTTTTACAATAATTTTATAATCTAATCCAATTCCATTTCAATAAATTTTCATGCATTGATAAATTTTTCGAAAAGTACCTGATCTTACACTCCCATTAATCTTTTAACAACACCAACCCCAAACACCTTTATTTTATTATCAATGTAATAACTTTTTATGCTAATAATAATATTTTCATTTTTAAATTTTCAATAAATTAACTTTATTTTCATTATCAATTATTGGTTGTTTTCTGTCTTAAATACTTTCACTCCATCCATCTCTTAATTTCTTTAAAGATAGTATTTATTTAAACAAATAATTTGAATGATGACTAGTTGATAATTTGATAAACTAAATTGTATCGATGGTATGGGTTATTTTCCGCCCAAACCAAATTTCATAAATATTAATTCTTTGCCTTTTGATAACATATCACCACCTGGCGCGGCACTTGCAATATCACCCAATTTTTGCAACATACTCGGTTGGCCTGATTGATTCATACCTGGCTGACCGGCTTGACCTGGTTGCTGTCCAAATGGACTCTGTTGTTGTTGGCCTGGCTGTTGGCCCATTTGTTGTGGTCCTCGATTACCACCAAACATTGATCCTGCAGCATTCGCTGGACCACTAAAAAGTGACGATGAAAAAAGTCCCGTTGATTGTGACGTCGTTATAGGTGGTTGTTGCATGTTATTGTTTGGGCCGCCTCTCATATTCATCATATTCTGTTGGTTTTGCTGTTGTTGCTGTTGTTGGGGACCTCCCATTCCCATAACTCCCATTCCAGGTTGCTGCTGTTGCTGTGGTGTTTGCATCAATGAATTGGCCCCCATATTTTGTTGTTGCTGTTGCTGTTGCTGCTGTTGTTGATTTTGAGGTTGTTGTTGATTTCTATTTGGACCCATCATATTATTTCCTTGTTGATTTGTTGCTTGTTGTGGCGTTCGATTAGGTCCCATCAAATTATTCTGTTGTTGCTGTTGAGGTGTTCGGGCTTGCATATTACCAGCGGCCTGCATCCCCTATAATTAGTTGGTAGATTCTTTGTGAATATATACTTACATTTTCTATATTTTTTAAATTAAACATTTTTTTTGTATTAATATAAAAACTACACTGTTGCGCTATATGCTATAGATAATATCATTAACATCCCTATCGGAATAAAAATATTTTTTTGTACATATTCAGTTTAGAAATATAATTTCTAATAATAAAAAAATATGAGAAATATCTATAAAAAGGCTTATAGAATTAATTTGATTTAGTTTAGAATGGTACATAAAAGAATATATATGATAGAATAGCACAACATTGAGTTTTTCTAGTGAAAGTATAGAATGTTGTAAGAAATTAAATAAATTCAACATCCTTTATCCCGAGGAATACAAAACAGTGCATCTAAGATAGTTTATCAATTAAATGATAGTCTTTGAAATTTTGAAGATTTTTATGTCTAAAAAGTTTTCTGTCTTAAGTTTAAATTTTAAAATTAATTTAATATTAATTAACGCGTCAATATTTAATTAAAATATATTGGATATATTAAACCATTTCTTTGAATTTGACTTGGTTTCTATTTGATTTCATATAAAGTTTGTTATGAAAGCTTTGACAAAAAAAATAATTAGCTTATTTTGTATTCCTGGAGATATTCGTCATTTATAAATATTTAAATATATTTAATTTTGCCTATCAAAATGATTAATTTTTTTAGTTCGTTTCTATTGTTAAACATATTAAAAATTTGTTGATTATATAAAGAAATTAAATAATTAAAGATAGTAAATAAAACTCATTAGCAAAAAGAACTGACTAAAGAATAAATGTGATTATTTTGGTCTGTGTATAACATCTAAACTGACTGAATTATATTCATATATATTTTAGCTCTGTTAATAAAATTAAACTAAATAAAAACAAATGTTTAATATAGAGAGATAGAGATAGAGAGAGCGGTATATGTTGATAGAAAAAAGAATAATAAAGGAGGAAAATAAATAGTTCATAGCACTAATATTTAGGAAGAAAATTCCTTTAATTTTAGTTAAAGATGCATCCAATCTAACATCAACAATAGTTAATTCTCTACGACATTGACCTGGCAAACACACACTAATAACAACAACATTCATTAGCTTCATAACCAAAGGTTGAAATTGAAAATTTTTTCGATTTTTTTTTTTTTTTTGATTTTATTTTACTCTACAACTTGACAACAAAAATATGAAATCTTTTTTTTAAGTACACAAAATTAATTCCCATAGAATAAAACTACTCTAAGTTGTTAAAATTAGAAGTATCTATTATCAAATGCCGACCCTAAGTATAACCTATTAATAACAATATATTTAAATATCATTTTTCAACCTCTGGAAATTCAAAAGTAAAAAAAAATATAAACTCTGATAATAAAAAACTCATATTATTAGAACAACATCAAACACAAAAAAGATTAAAACTAAAAATCAAAACGAAGCTAATCTGTACGACAAAAGTCTGAAAAGGAAATCATACTATAATTAATTATTTTCTAACAAGCCATAAACTTCATGTGTAAATACTTATGAGATAGAATAGAACAAAGGATTTTTGCATATTTTGTTCAAGAATTAATGAAAAATATAACATTTAATTACATTAACAATCATTAGTTTTAATAACTTTTTTTGGTGGTGAGAGAGAGAAAAAACAGAAGATATTGTGAAAAAATTTGCAGGAGACAATAAGTATGTCCAGTAATCCAGATGATCTTCAGAAAACATAGACTTCCCTGCCCGAACATGAAAAATTTTTTATTTTTTGTAATTTTTTTTTCTTTATAAAAAAACTTTCTTTTCAAAAAAAACTTTGTCTTGTTCATAAAAATTTTTAAAATTTCTATATTATTTGTTACTTAATAATTCAATGTAAATGAAATTAAAGTAAAATAAGAGATGTAATTAAAAAAAATTAATGAATTAAAAACTTTAGGAATAAAGCTTTCAAAAAAGCGCGGATTTTTTATGTACACAAAAATTCAACATAATAAGAATTAAAAATAATTAATTTAAATATATATAGTAAGTAAGAATAATTGAGATTTGTGTATTATATATATTTATATTCATTCAGAGTGTCATTCAACAATTATAGATATCAAAATATTTTCTTATGAAATTTTGGATTTTACATGAGGTAGATGAAAATTTAGCTTTTGTTTGGGGTGGGTGTTACTAAGGATGTTATGATGTGTCTACTTATGATTTTGAATAAATTAGGTTTTTATTAGTTTATTGCATTATATTTTGAAATTTTAAAAATTTGCAATAAATTAATAAAAAGATTATTCTAAATTAATTATGAGATCAGGGATTAAAACCCTGCAAAACTCTACCCTTGTGCTCAAAATAAGGAAGTATCAATTTACATGTATTAGAATTCATCAAGAATTCATTAGAAATTAGAAAAAAGCATAGGACTTTATTTGAATTTATTTTGTCAAAAGATATTAAGAATTAGTATTATTAACATATTTAATTGCATAAAAAATTGTCTCAGTTGCGTACAGTTTCAAATTCTAGAAAATATAAATCAACACCACCCATATGAACATTTCAAATACTTTTCATCCTACCCCCTCGAGCATAAGTATGTATTTAATAAATTTAATAAAAGAAATTAAAATGTTTACTTTTGCATGGAGTCTCTATTTGGCAAAAGGTTCTTTATTTAATCGTTCAATTAGCATGACAAGGATGCATCAAATTCGTAATGATAATAGATACATGTTTTTGGAGGAAAATATAAAAGATAATGCAATAATAGGGGTTAAAAATATATATATTTCAAACTAAAAGAGAGCTTTCGATGAATGCAGAACAAATCTAAAATATTTGAATGTCATGGAATTTAAATAAAAGCCACAAATTTAATTTATTCATCATTAATGGGGAATTAATTTTAATGAATTATTGGAATATTGGAATTATCATAAGCCATAAAAATGACTAATAAACACTTAGTATATAAAATGAAACAAAACTACGCGCATCATCAGAACTGTTTTATTTAAACTTTCAAACTAAATGTTGAGGTTTTGGTTTCTTATTAATTGTTCTACGATAAATTATCTTACATGCAATTTTGACTCCTTTAATCAATATTCAATCAAACGAAGACAAATATACCTAAAGTTCCCTTAATATTCAGAACTCAAAAATCGATTAAAATCCTTTATTCATGAAAATTTAGTTTAATCATGTTTTGCATAAATTCGTGATTTTTGATGAAAACTTCAAACTTGAATTGTAAGCACGACGAACAATCTTTAGAGTTGATTAATAATCGAAAAGATTCATTTCTTCTCGCTAGAATATCTGAGCCTTTTTCAAGAAGAAAGTTCAAAAAAATGAAACAAGCATCATAGTAAGAAAAATACAAAGTTTAAAAAGAGAAAAGAAAATAAAGTTTAAAGATTGAAAATAAAGTGAAACCTAAAATAATCTAATTTTACTTAGTCACTTTTCATTATTAAAAAAAATCTATTCTATTCATTCTCAAAAATTTTATTGAGTTCAAAAATTGCACGCAAACAAATTTCACCAATTTTAAAAACCATTACCTCAACAAGATTAATAAAAGAATTAAATACAATATTGAATAAATTTCTGTCACTCTAAAAAAAAATATTAACTTTTATTCAGAAAACAAAAACATAATTTCAGTCAGTGAATATTTTTTGTTTCATAATGAAATGTAAATTTTAAGCCAGGACAAGCAACTTGAAACGACTTTTTATTAAATAGAAAATTAGCAGTAATTTGCAAAAGTGAAGGAATAAGTTATACACGAGTCTAATTGTTCCATTGAAAATAATTATATAATGGGTATTTGCTAAGGATTAGATACTTTTTCAAAATTGGCATCAACTTTAATTTTCAATCATTTAATAATTAGACTTTAATTAATTTTTCATCATTTAAGTCATTTATAAAAATGTTTTTAAACTTTTAACTCATGCTTGAATTTTTAAAATATTTTTTTACTTAATATAAAAAACTTTAAATTCTTAATCTAACTTGAAAACTTTTGTTAATAAATGATAAAATTTTTAAAAAATAAAAATATTTTTATATTTAAACTTTGAAATTTAAAAATTATTTTTTTGAAAAATTTTTAAATTCCTACAATTTTCTTGCAAAGTATCTTAGCCTTATAAATTTGAGGGTGAATTGTTTAATGTGAGTTTTATGTGATTTTTTATGCTATTTATGACAAAAATAAATTTATAAGGAGAAGAAGAAAAAAACTAAGTAAATTAAGCACGTTCCGCTAGTGAATAATGAGTGAACAAAAATGATAAAAAAATGAATGAACATAAAATAAATTGAACATAAAAAAAAGAACTAAAAAGAAAAAAAAAATAACGAAAAACGATACAAGAACAAATGTCTTCTTTCTTATATTTTTTGTGAACGTAATTTTTTAAACTTTTTACGTACGTGGTTAAAAAGTTTAGTTACCTGCATTTGATGATCGGGGGCAGGGTGGCCCGTGTTGTCTAAAAGTATAGAAGGGGAAGTAGGGTGAGCATCTAGCAACAAATAACATAAAGACTCGACACAGCAGAGCAGAATATTTTTTTTTTTTTTCATTTTTCTTTATCATCATTTTCATCTTTATCGGAGCTAAAGCTACATTCTTATCTCATTTCTCATATTTTTCTTTCTCTTTGTTAAATTTTATTTTGAAGAATTTTTTAAAAATTAATTTTTTGTTTCGATTTTTTCAATGAGAAAAAAATATGAGTTAAAAAGATTTATTTTCTCATTTATTCATCGATCAAAATCATAAACAAGAAAAAAATAGTATATTTTGTAAGTCACAGGATCAATCAAAATAATAAAAGTTATGGAATATGAACAAATTTACGTGAATTAGAAAAATTAAAAAGACTACAACAATAATTATAATTTATGGAAATGAGGAATTTCAAACAAATCAATTAGTGTCATCTTCTGGTTTTTCGATGACTTGTGAGTGCATTCTTGCTATAATCGATCAGTTTTTTTTTATGAAATATAATTTGATATTGATTGTAATCAGTTATAAGATGAAATCTTACTGAACAATGTGAGTAACTATAGCTTGCATCTAACCTATGTAACTATATATACAAAATTATAATTTCAAAGGCCAGAGATTAAAACCGAGTTGAACTTTTTTCGATTTCTTAAAATAATTTCAAAAATTTTAATATTTAAAAATTTGATTTTATTTTGAGAAATAGAAAGTTCGCAACTTTATTTGTGACTTCTCAAGGGGTTCAAATTCATCAAAGAGTGATTTTTTTCAATTAAATGTGGGTATATAAATGCGATTATCTTCAAGAATGTCCTCAATGATTTTTTTTCTTTTTCATTTAATTTTAAATACTCATTCAATTAAAAAAGTGATTATGCTTTCACATCATATCTTAAAAAATAAAACAAAATGAAATATATTTTCTATTATATTTTTAAAATAATAAGAAAAATTTGCGTTATTATCATATGTTTAACTGGTAATCAAAACAGAATTAAAAGTAATGAAATTATGTAATTTAAGTAATCAAACAAAAGGCGCTTAAATTCAATCTTCAAATTGGATATTATATTACATTCAAAAAATAACGTTTCATTCATTCATCATATTATATATTTATAAAGGAAAAATAAGAAAAATAGAGCTTTTAAAGTATTCATAATGTGCGCACACACTGAACATTTAAAGCTTGATTGACTCAGAAAAGTTCATATCATGAAAAAATAGGAATAAAAAGGATGGAATAAAAAAATAGTTTATGATGAAAAGAAAAGAAAAAAAAATATAAAATGTGGAACGAATGAAGAATAAATTGAGATATCGTCACGTGTTGGCAATTGATATGTTTTATTGACGGAAGGCTTGGCTTATATTGATTTTTGATGGCAGACGGTGCTTTTTAAAATTTTAAGAACAAGATAAAGTAAGTTTTTAAATTCCATTAAAATTAATCCTGAATTTTAAATGATTTCAAATGTTTAATAAATAATTTCAAGGTTAGCTTTTGATTTCAAAAGTTTGTTTTTAACTCATTTGTAATTTTTTTTTTTATGATCAAAATTTTTATTGCATATACTCAAATATTATTTTTTAGCTAGCCAACTCAATTTATTTTACATTATATTTCCACTTTATGATCTCAAAATCTTTCAAATATTTTTTTTAAATCAAAAACAATGAAAAAGTTACAAATTTAAATCATGACTTTATTTTCTAATATAGATCAAACCTATTAATAGAAAATCAAAACAAATAAAAAATATTCTATTTAAGTTTACTGAATATACACTTATAAAAAAATATGTATTTATTTTTAAGAGGATGTAAAAATACAATTCTCTCATTTTGGGAAGAGACAATAGGAAGAACTAATAAATACAAACACAAAGTCACAAACGATTGGATTAGTTTTAGAAGAAAGAAGAAGAGATAAAAAAAAAAATCTAGTATTTGGTGGGAAATTAAAAAGGAAGAGAGTTATTGGGGAGTAATATATTTTTTTTTAAAAAAATATATATATATTTTTGTATTGTTGAATCATTGTGTATAATTTTTCTTTCAATATTTTTTATGTCTATAAATTAATTTTAATTTAAAAAAATGTATCAAAATCTTTTAAGTGCATAAATTACAGTAAAATCTTCATTAATATCCATCAATACGTCCCCAACATAACTCATTCAGGAAAGTATTCTAACTTCAAAATAAAATAACAAAAAATATCTTTTGTATTTATGAGTGGAACTAAAAAATTCAAAATCGTCAACTTATTTAATTACTAAATTTACTTTTTTTAATAAAATAATGTGGTGTGATTGACTAAAACTAAATTCAAACAAAACGGAGGAAAAAACTTCTAAAATAATAAATCATCTATGTATGTGTATGGATTGAGGTATTACTTAAAAATAAACTTAAAATGTTGGAATATGCATTACGAATAAAAATAGTATCTTCAACCATTCATCGATGTTTTATTGATAATTTTTCGATACTTTTTTTGAAAAATTAAATATTGAGAGAGTGAGAAAGGAAGGAAAATAAATTATTATAGAGACGAAATAGAGAGATAGTTGAGTAAAAATTTGTTCAGTGTTTTTTACCTCAATGATAGAAAGCTCATTATTATCTAGAGTACATATATTTATAAGTTAGGTAAGTATATATACAAAGAATTAAAAGAGTTTTAAAGTAAGAAATTTTTTGTTATTTAATAAATTTTTTGTTGTCTTTTGTAGTTTTTTTTTTAAAAAAAAAAAAGAGGAAAAGGAATAAAAAATTAAATTTTACTACATTGAAATGAAAGTTTCATTTCAGATTGTCAAGAGCTTAATTCAATGTATGTTTTGGATAGTTAAATTTGTATCTCAAATTGTCTCAATAATTTCAACCATAAATTCGCATTAGTTTTTTGGCAATAATTTTTAAAAAAAGAGATTTTTATTACATTGATCTAGCAACATATATTCATACCTTTTCGTGGACCCATACCGCCCATCATATTATCACGTGGGGGAGGTGGCGGTCCTCTTGCTCCTGGTCCAGTCATCATGCCACCACGTCCTCTATTATTGAGACTTCGCTGTGCAACACTCGATGCTGTTGGACCACCCTGATTGTGTCCGTCGGACTCGGCAAGGAAATTTGATGGAACAAGACCTCGAATTCCATCTAATTCGCCCATATAAAAACCATCTTCATCCATATCACCGTAAACGAGGATGACTTGACCGGTTTGAAAACTCAATTCCACCTGCAGTTGGGTCGAAATAGACAAGAAAACAAAGCGGGTAGAGTGACTTCGTTAATAACAACTACTCTACATCAAATTCTACGGTAGATAGAACTAATTCTATCAAAATTATATACTACTAGCTACATCTATGACATAAATTGTAATGACATGCAGTTCTGTTAGTTTGGGATTAGGGCCTCACCTCTGCATCTACATTTGGACTAAGTTCTTGGGGATCATAATCATATAATGCAACCATCCTACGAACTGGCATGTTTGCATATATATCACCCCATCTATCTCTACTTATTCCACGAACACTCGGTTGTCGTGGACCAGTATGTCCAACAGCACCATCTTCGATTTCTTGTACCATATTATGTGGTACATATCCTCGACGTCCTCGCAGCTCTCCCCAATAAAATCCATCAGGATCTTTATCACCGTATACCTAAAATATAAGATTACATGTTTATGAATAAATTAAAATTCTCCAACATTTGAGCTTCCAACTTACTTTTATAGTGTCTCCTTCTCGGAAAGGCAATTCTTCTTCACAGCTGTCTGGATTGGGGCTCATGGTGATGGGATCATAATCGAATAATGCTAAGAAATAACGTAACTTCCTCTGCTGTGGATTTTGTTGGTTTGACATTGGTCCACGAATATTTTGTGGTTGTCCTGGCTGGTTTGGTTGCATTGGCATACGACTTTGGTTCATTTGATTTGGATTCTGTGGTCGTGGTCTTCCTTGCATTCCTGGTTGTTGCATTCCCATTGGACCTCCTTGCATACCCATTCCACCTTGCATTTGATTTTGCATGTTTCCTTGCATATTCATTCCACCTTGCATTTGATTTTGCATTCCACCTTGCAAATTTCCTTGCATTGGTCCTTGCATTGGTCCTTGCATGGGTCCTTGCATGCCACCTTGCATTCCACTTTGCATCCCTTGCATTCCACCTTGCATCTAAAAGGATAATTTTGATACAAATATTAAAAATTTGCATGAAGAAAAATTGTTTAGTTGATAAATATGATTTAAGTGCAAATTAACTAGGTTATGTTATCATTATTATTTTACAGTACGTTTTTAATACAACTTCTTATTTTTAATAGAGAGTGATGTATGCATGTGATAGCGATGTTATAGAATAATAAAAAGTTTTTTTTTTTTGTTGGAATGTATAGAATAGTTCAAATGCATGAAGAACATGATCAATCGTCAAGAGAACACCTCTGGTCTGAAATTGACAATAATGCTGGAAAATATTGAAGTCATGTGGTTTGCTTAATAAACTTCATGACTACAATCTTCGCACTTGACATTATATCAATCTAGATTCTAGAGTCAAATGAGTTTGTGGAACAATGTAGTAGTGGATGATATTGTATATACAACGATAATATTTAACACTGGACATGAAATCATTTCTAATAGCAAAAAGCAGACATGATCAAAATGGATCAAAACAAACAATTTTGCTATTTGAAATGTATATATGCTTTCATTATTTTCTTTCCAAATAACTTGCAGTAATTCTAAAAGAGATCAATGCCATCAAACAACAGATTCAAAACTAACACTTTTTTGTATCAACTCATCAAACTGTAAATTAGTAATATAGCGATATGAAAGGAGAATAAAGGAAGTTTTGATATATCAAGGTGTATGCACTTTTTGAGATGAAAACTTTTTCTGCAAGAAGAACGAAAATTCTTCTTTTCGAATAAAACAATTTAGTGCACATACCTTGATAAAATTATCACCATTAAGAAAGAATTTATGATAGAAATTTAACGGAAAGTTATGTAAAAGAGGGTGCAACAAGAATATGACATCAACGGGAGAAAAAGAGTAGAAAATCAGAATGAGAAAGACAGAGAGCAGATAGAGGAGTGTACATGTGTGTTTCAAAAAAAGGATTCAAGAAAAAAAACTCAATATATCTATCAATATTTATATATGTTTCATATAAGAAAAGTGACTGTTATTTTTTTCAAATTTTCTTGAAATTTTCAGTACAAAAAACTGAGCAACTCAGTTGTATGAAGACATATAGATATCAATATATCTACATACAATTGAGTATCGATCATGCGACGAACATAGCTCAGTTGAGTTGCTCAGTTTTTTTTACTCAAATTTTGATAGTGTTAGTGAGTTTTTTCAAAAATTTGAAAAAACTAACAGTCACTTTTCTTTTATTAAGACATATATAAATATTTGAAAAAGGCTTTTAAGAAAGAAGAAGAAGAACAGAGATAAATATTATGTAATATGAGAAGATATAGAGAACAATATTACAGAGTAGTCAAAAATACACGGCAATATAATACGAATAGATTGAAGAGAAGACAAATGCAGGCAGAATATTACGGGTATATGAACAAGGAACACTGTTATTTTTTTATTTTCGATCTGGCAACACATGGATTTTTTTATTTCCATCTCTAACCTGAGCTGGTGAATTTTGCTGATGATATTGATGCTGTGGTGACTGATGATGATGTTGAGAATATGAGGGTAATGGCGATGGAGGACCATTATTTGTATTACGACGGCTATTTCCGCCATTTCCTCCCTCTTGATATTCACTCTCATCACTAACGTAATCACCAGATTCTATATTCATATTCATGTTCATATTCATACTCAAATTTTCTTTCGTTATTTCTATTGATGGAATGCTTCCGCTACTGTCGACTTGTTGTTGATTATTAACATTTTGTTTTTGTGATTTCTTCGAAACGAAATGACGTTAATGAATACGGCACATATAGATAATTTTGCATTACATGTTTTTTTTTGTTAGTTGAGTATATAGGTTGTGTGGGGGGAGAATTTACAGTGGAAGATATTTGAAGTGCATTTTGTAGAATTGATTTTTATTTAAATTTCACTAAAAATTATACTGAATTATCCCTTATTTAGTATTTATATTTTTTTATTTATTTTTGCATGAATGTGTTCAATCAAAAAATTCTAAATTATTTGAGAAAAAAGACCCTAAAATTTTAAAATTTTTCATCCACAAAATGCACCTGATCCCACTATAAAAAAACCGGATTATTTATATGGACATGAATTTTAAGAGAAAGAGATTATTTCCATTTTAAAGGTTTATATTCTATTATCTATAATATTTTAAGTGAGAAGATTAAAATATTTATGTGTCAAATGGGCAAAACGCTAACAGTGGAGGGAGACATAAAATTGATTCATTGCCAATATAGCAACAAATCAATTTATAAAAGCTTAACAGTTATGAAAATTAAATTTATACTACAATAATTACCATTTGATTTGGTTTATTTGGTTGTCCTGGAAGATTCTGCATTTGTTGCATGTTACCCATTTTATTATCCATTGGCTTATTCATAGGACCCATCATTTTCATATTCATGTTCTGCTGTTGCATTTGCATTTGTTGTTGAGGATTTTGCGGTAATTGTTGCGTTTGTTTTTGATTCTGTCTCGTTCGTGCAGCATTTCTTACGCCGTCTTGATTGTAATTGTAATCATAGTCATAAAAATCATTAGAATCGTAATATCCCATGCCAATTACTTTTTTTAATTATTTTTTTTTTTTTTTTTTGGTATGTGTGAGTGAATTTTTGTTAAAGTTTTAAATTTTCATGGTCAAAAATTTTGTGTGTGGTTTTTTGCAAAAATTTTGTTGAACAAGTGTTGGGGTGTGAGTTTTTCAGTTTTTTGGTATACAGGAAATAAAAGTAGAAATAAAAATACAAAAATAAAATAAATGTCGCTCTACACAATTAAACTCAATGAACAAAATTTTTATATGAAAAAGAAAATTTTTGTGTCAATTAAAAAAAAATCAAAAAAATATTCTCAAAAAGCAAACATTGAGAGGGGAAGTAGTGCTAAACTTACGGGGTATTGGAGTTGCCATACTGTCTGCAGACTGAGCATCTCTTGATTTGGTGCGAACTGTAACAACTTGTGGATTAATTCCGACTAATTTTGTAATATCTATTAAAGCATGATCTCCTGTTGGAGAGTCTACGTCTGTGACCTTCTTTCCATCTGCATAAACTGCATATCCGGTTACTGGACCTGAAGCTGGCGGCCTGTTTACTGGCAACCATGTCACTAACAATGTTCCATCTTGTGGACCTGGTTCTACTTGAATTTCCTAAAATTTTGCCGTTTTTAATATTTTTTATGCTATGCAAAAGATTAGCTTGATACTCACTTGTGGAGGATCAGGTAATCCTTTAGCTAATGTTCTAAAGTCAGTGTACGCTCCGGGCGCCTCTTCGTGTGGTGGCAAACCTGTTGGTGCTGCTGGTGGCTGTTGGCCTGGTGCTCTTAATTGCTTCGCTCGAACAGTTACTCGATACTGTGTACTAGGTGATAAACCTATAAAATATTTCATTCCTTAGTCAAAATACACTTCATTATAATTTTGTAATTCATACCAGTGATTGTATGCCTATAAACTCCTGGCTTAAGAGTTCTAACTTCAACATTATTGACACAAACTACATGTTGATGATTTGAATTGGCAGGAAGCCATGATATGACTGCACTTGAGCAAGTTATATTTGTAGCTTTTACATTTGTTGGTCCCAAATGGGAAACATCACGGCCTATAATCATTGTGCATGCTGCATCTCTTGAAGTACGTCGATTAGCGGTTACACTTCGAACACTTACTCTATGAGGCTAAAAATGGGATTTAAAATTGAAATTACTAAAATGAATAAATATTTTCACATGACCTCCATACCCTATTGCAATCAACACCTTCAACTAATGCACGAGTCCTCTCAGCTGCTTTTACTGTTACTTTCAAATTACCATCTACATACACATGATAACTCTCAATTTGATGATTTCCATACTGATCTGTTGGATTCCATCCAATCAGTACACTTTTGTTTAATTGTCTTTCTAACGTTAGATGACGTGGTGCAGGAACTAAATCGGAGAACATAAAATCAGCTGTTGTCACGTATTCATAATTTTTATGGTGTGTTGTGTATATGAAAAGATTTTTTTTGTGATTTGTAATTTTTTTTTTCATTAGTAAAAACATGACAGCAATAATAATTTTTTTTTGTGATACATAATTTTATTTGTATCTTAAAATTTTTTTGGGATCTTATTTAGCACATCTATAAAAATATTGTCAACATAAAGGGGTTATTTGTTATGAGACATGCTGTTCGGATGATGTAACATTTATATATGATAGTCAGATTCAGGGATGTTAAAGAAATTTTCGATTATTTAGCACTTTTAAGTACAGTAGATGCGAAAAAGGATTATGTGATTGGAACTTGACAAAATAAATAGTAATTACTCTGATTCAGTGTTTACCTTAAACTGAATAATACACAGAAGAAATGTTTTCCCAAGCTTTCTTGATCGTAACATTCTAAAAATCTTGAACTAATTATTAGTACAAGTAAATGATTTAATGTAACAACTTATCACATCATTGAACATTATCTCAAGGTGATGAAGTAGCAGGAAATTCTTATAAGGATACATCGATTGAATAACAAGTATTATCACTTGAACACTTTATCCATTGAATAAATCTCGAACCAATTTCTTGTTTACATCAGCACAAGTAGGAAGGGTATGTTTTTTTTTTTTTTTTTGATTATGTAAATGTAAATATAGATTATTGTTATGAGGAAAAAAGATATCACAATCAATTTTATCACAAAAACCATCAATTCTTATATATATCCATATACACAACACAAACACATAAGTTTATGATTCATTTATCATCCATACCTGGATCCAATTCATCCTCTGGATCCATCGGTTGATCTGTATTGACGACATCACTTATTCTCCCTAATTCATCATTCATCATAGGTGGCATCATCATCGAATGTGTATTTGGATGTGACATCATCGGTGCTGGATCTAATGGAATGGGGATGTCATCGGCATCACGTAATGTCGACACAACAGCTTGATGGAATTCTAATAAATCATCACCTAAAAATGTTATATATTTTTTTATAGGAAAAAGAAGAAGCAAAAGAGAAAAAAAAATAAGTTTATTATTGGATTGTGCAAGAAATTGTTATCAGAAGCGTATTTTTGGAATATCCAATCGAAAGGAGGTAAGATTTTTACAATCAACATAACACATTTAAAGGAAATTAAGGATTTAAAATGAAAAAATGTATTCAATCTCAGTTTACAGCAATACAAATAGGTTACAATGGTTAATAAAGTCGTCGATTAGGTCACGGTTCTGAGAAAAATTTAATACTGTATAAATCTGTAAAAATATTAATTTTGATTAAATTCCTTAAATTTTGACTCCATTTCATAAATTTTTGCAAATATTTTAAAATTTTAAAAAATTCAAATTATATTATTGATAGAAAATAGAAAATTCTTTATTCATACAAATTATTCTAGATTCAGCAAAATTATACTAGAATCCAACTAATTTTAAAACTAACACTTTATTGGCAGGATCATAAAATGGTAGCTATGATATTTTTTTGCCAAAATGCTTCATAATTAAAATAGAACTGATTCTATTCTATATAATTTTTTAACTAACATAAAAAAAAAAGAATTAAAATTCAATCCCAGAACTGCAACCCTTCTATGACTCACATACAAAAATACAAATTAGTGCGAAAAAATTCATTGAATAAATGATGTCATAATATACATAAAATAATGATAAAGCGATAATGCATGCAAACAAAAAGTAAAGATATATCTTACGAAATAAATAAGAAATGATAATCATAAGTACAGCTGCATTTACTTATATTTTTTTAGTATAATTTTTTTTGGTCATAATCATAAAATGTGCATTTTCATTATTAATCCTAATATATTATTTTATTTTTTATATATTTGGCGAGAAACATTGTGCAAGAAGAACAAAGTGAAACAGGAGGAAATTTTTTTATTTCATGAAAACTATAAAAATAACATTGAATATCACAACAATACGAAAGAGATAGAGGAAGAGAGACATCTATGCATACAATAACTGTTTATTCTAATAATTCCATCCATATTATAATTTATATACATAATCTAATAAGAAGTAGAGAAATAGAGATAGAGAGGAAGGAGAAAGATAGAGAGGGTGGTTTGGTTGGGGGTTGGGCAAAACTGGGGCCATAAATCCCTATCATCATCATCATGAATTAATTCATGAATACTTACCGACTAATCTTTGCACAAATGATGCTGGTACAAGACCTCGCCTACCATCTAATAATTCGGCATCATAATAACCACTTTGTGGCTCCCCATTTCCCCACACTAACAGATAATCCCCAGCACATAAAGCTAGTTCTCCTTCTGATCCTTCAACACTGTAATTTACATAAAATTACAGGTTTTGATTTGTTTTAGTCAATAATTAATTTAAATTCCAAAATATGTTCATTAAGTGTATGGTTATGTTTTAAAAAATGTAAATGTGTGGTAAAGAACGTGCATAATGTTTATTTGTATATGTAGGTTTTTAACTGTATGAGATAATTTGTTTCAGACAAAGAATTACAAATTTTTGTGTGTGTAAAAGTTTTTTTAAAAAATAATTTCAAAAATTTTTCTCTTACTCTGGTGGATCATAGGAAAATCTAGCCATAAAAACGCAACATCGTCCTTTGCCCGGAATGTCTAACATATCAACTTGTGGTTCACCATTTCCATTCAATGTTAAACCGTGTGTTCGACCTTAAAATGGAAAAATTTGATTTTCTATAGCTTTTTTAAATTCTAACCCTTAACGCATTTTTTTTCTATTAATGTGTGATTTTTTTCGTCTTATTTTGACTCATTTTTAAGTTTGAAAGAAGCTCAAATGCAAGAAATTAAAATTTTAGAATTGTGGAAATGAATAAAAAAAAATTGCACATCAAAATAAAGTATAAAAGCATTAGAGTAAAAAAGAATTGATTGATTTTTTTTATACAAAAATTACAAAGTTCGATTTGTAAAATAACAAAAATATTATCGCTTTTAGTATCAAAATCGGGCAATAAGATATGTGAGTCAGACAAGATCACACATGAATTTTGAATGTGATTTTTCCAAAGAAATTTAGCTATTAAGAATTGAAATCAGATTTAATGAGCTGTTCAGTATGAATTTTAAAAAGTTAAAAATTTATTTTGTTATGCGAGATTTTTTTTTTTGTCAGTATAAAGTATGAGAAGAGGTTGATTGTTTTTTTTTTTTAAAAAAAAGATTCACAATATTGAATTTTATGTTCAAATCTCTAGTATTTGGAGAAATGTAAACATCTTTGCTACGATTGATTTGAATATTAAAAATATGGGAAGCTAAATGATGTTATGCAATATTACATGCTCGAACGACTTTAATGGGTTGATGCAGGACCTCAAGCAAAATTAATTCAATTTAAACTCCATTTTCAATAAGCTACCTGATAACAGAGACCGATTCAACTAAACATCTCCAATTCTTTGGAAAAGTCACAAAAAATTAAAAATAAAAAAACTAATTACCGAAGTTTAAAATTAAAAGTCTTATTGCGAAATCTTGAAAGTAATTTGCATTTTTAAAAATTTTGATTTTTATTTAGAAATTATTAATTTGTTAGTGTTTAGAGATTTTTCACAAAAAAAAACTCAATAAATAATATTAAAAAACAAACAAATTAAAAAAATACGTTTAAAAAGTTTGCAGAGCTCAAAAATTACAAGCAAAAAAATCTTTTAGTTTTTTATATTTTTTTGGTGGAGGAAAAAAAGAACTAAAAAATTTGTTTGTTCTTGTGGATTGTTAATCATAATATTAACTTACCTTCAAGATCATCTAAAGCACCTAAACGAGACAACGGACGACTTTGCGAATGCATGAAGCCTGGATTAACTCCATCAAGTCGTGAGTAGCTATCCAAGCCCCAACTACCAGGAATTGGCGAGCAAGGAGTACCACCACGATTATATCTATTGATGCCGATATCGAAATCATCTAAAGTTTTTAATTTCATAGCACCGGATGTTATTAATGGATTTGTGTATGTTGAATATGATGATGTATTATATCCTAATCCTAATGATGTCAATCGACTAGTCCCACCCAAATCGCTCGGTAAAAGATTTGTAGAAGTTAAATTCAGTCCGGTTGTGCCTAAGCCAGTACTTAACAAACTTGAATGGCCAGTGCCACCAAGACCAACGCTTGATAAGCCTGCTGTGCCAACTAAGACTCCACTGAGTCCAACGCTTGTGCCGGTTGTTGACTGACCGACTGTTGGATATGTGTATGACGATGCAACATTAGCTCCACTTAATCCTAATGTATAACTTGCTGAACCTGATGGCAATGTATATGTATTATGTAATGACAGGACGGGCATTGTAGAGCTCTAAAATTTTGAGATCAAAAAAGAATTGAAGAAAAAAAAAGAGAGAAATATTTATGAGTACAGGAAGGTCAGTAAACAAATAAATACAATTATAACACTGAAAAAACATTTATAGATTTATAAATATCACAATTACTGCGATACTCGATTTTTTCTCTTATTTTCTCCGTACTTGATAAAATATAAATTTAGTAAGGCTTAGAAAACATGAGAATAATAACATTAAAATTAAATTAAACAATAACATTGTTTTTTTCATGAAGAGGATAAAGATAAAAATTTACAAAATAATTTGTTGAACTTGCAGAAGTTGGTGGATTTATTAGCGCTTTTTGTACTGAATTGGGAGGTGATTTGGATGACAGTTTTGTGGATTAAGCTTTTTGTGAATGCTATGCAAGTAAGAAAACTTAGACAAAAAATTTATAAAAAAGAAGTGTTTATAAAAAAGCCTTATGAAGTTTAATTTGAAGTACATTTTGGAAAAATTAAATTTTTTTAGAATATATTTTATTTATATATCGTTTCGAATAGATTATTCAGAGAGAATAAAACATTATTTTAAGCTAGCCTTCAAAATATCTTTTAAAATCGTAATGTGATTTGAAAACATAAGAACCCTTTAAATCAACCTCCCAATCATTAAGATTCAGCACTAAAAATCCTTTCAGATTTTTTTTTTCAATGTCGAATGAAAAAAAAAATTGAAAAATGAACAATGAATGAAAAATCTCATTTATATAGGAATAGCCAATGTAATGATAAATTAAATTTTATCATCATTTCTACGCACACATACGAACAGACGAAAAAAGATACAAAATTATATCCAGTCTAACAAATATCAACAACAACGAAACAAATCAAGATAAGAATGAATGAAAAAAAAAGATATTCAATTTGCCACCAATAAAATACACCCGAACTCTATCAAGTATCAAATGAAAGTTTACTAAATAAAGTTTTACTAAAAAATGAAAAATAAAGGTTTCAATTATCTAATATCGATGATCAAAATCATTTTTTTTCGCTGTTTTTTGTTGCTTTTATAATGAATAAATAATCAACAATTCTATTAACAAGTATATGTTGGTCTCATAAGGATATGAAAATTGTAGTAATAACTTGAATTTGATAACATTGGATAGTCCGATAAAATTTTCAAAACGAGATTAGATTTTATCCGAAATTCGAGTTTTATTTATTAAGATATAAAAATTTACTCATAATATAAAAGAGTTTGTGGAAGCTAACTTCAGGCTGATTGAATCTTATTAAATTTTTATTTATTATACAAAGAGAAACTCTTTAATAAAAATGCAATGATTTACTTAATTCATTTCCATTCCTTACTAACCCCATGTTTATGTTAATTTCATTTGATTTAAAAAACACATAGCATAAATTCTAAATTGTACACAAAAACAAAAGTAGAAATATGAAATTTATATTGGTTTCATAATCTTTAAAAATGATTAGTTAATGAATAAAAAATAAACATAAAGTACCAATTAAGACATAAAGTAAGTAACAACAAGGAAATATTCATTTATATTAAAGAGAATAGTCTGGCACAGAGGAGACATAGAAATAGAAACAGACAGAGAGATAGAGACACGGAAATATTAAAAATTAAGAAAAACAATAAAAATAATAACGTGAATAAATAATAATAAAAAAATTATAATAACGAACATATCAGATTTGAATAACAAATTCTGAGCACCTGACATAGGGGTGGCATGGTACTAATTTGATTTGCTCTAATTGGCAGTGGTGATAAATTATGTGTTGTGGTCGCCGAGTATGATGTTGTCCCACTAGATTGTGCACCGAGTGATACAGCTGTTGTACCGTAACTTGACGCTAAATTTGTTGATAAATTTGATAAACTAATAGGAGGTTGTGATACAATTGATGATGCTAATCCACCTGATGATGTCATTATGTATGATGATGGACCTGTTGTACGTGGCTGTTCCAATTCCGCTAATATACGATTGTCCTAAAATTGTTTAAATTTTTTCCATTGAATTTTTTTTTTGCTTTTTTTAATTGAATTTTTTAAGGTTAAAAGAAAAAAGCAACTTTTTTCTCTCAGTGTAAATCTAATTTAATCTAATATCCTATATAATATATCCTATCTAGTATAATTTTGGATATGTATCACTCGTCAGATTATGTTTTTCAATGTTGTTAATTTGGATGTGTTGGCAAGGCAATTTGGAGTAGATTATGTGTTTTTCAGGCAAGATTTAGTCAAGATTGGAAATTTGGTTATGAGATAGAGCAAATCGAAGTTATTTTACCTTATTTAACATTATTATTTTGAATATTTTAAAGAAAAAACTTATTTTAAAGTTCAAAACACTCAATGTGTCGTGATGACTAAAAATTATCCCTGAAATCATCTGATCCTAGACAAAATAAATTTTCGAAAATCAATTTCAAAATATATTGAAGTTTACAAAATTCTAAATGTTTACAATTAGGGTAAAAAATTGTTCATAAAAGTTTTAAATGTTAGATTTGATTTGCCTGAATCCGCCTGAATATTAATACATTTTCATTCTAATTACTGCTAATTACAAGTAAAACTTAATAAATATTAGCTACCAACCCATCCAAATAACAACACTGAAATGTAAACCTAAACATCTAAACTAATACAAAAATAAATTGTTCTTCAAAACTAACAAACATTCAAGTATTTTTTTCATATTTTATCTATTTTTGCTTGCTGCTTGCTTGCCACTTATTGCTCATTGCATTGATAATATATAAAAAATAAACATATTAAAATGAATGACGTTTCTTAATTGGCTTTGATTTTTCTTTTTCTATATAAATTGTTTTCTTCCTGTTGTTTATTATGAATGATTTGCTGTGTATATTTGCATATTCATGTTCTAGGCATTCATTCTTGTTACATTTATTTAATATTTAAATTATCAATAATTTCATAAAGAATTGTTCAAACTTTGGCTTAATTTTTTTGGTTATAGTTTGTTGTTTTTCTGTTGAATTGAATGTTAAATTGATATTGTTTTGATTGTGGGTCTGGTCTGTTAAAACATTGTATTTCTGTAATTATTGCGATTTAAGACAGGTATGAGATCATTGAGTTAAAAGTGTCTTATTTGGAATGATTAAAGATTTTTGCTTAGCTAATTTATGCCTTGACATTCATCACATGAGAATAGACGGTTGAGGTTCATGTTAAACAATTGATTTTGCAAAATTCATCAATAAAATATATGAAAGTTTAAGTGTCAATCTAAAATTTATAATTTGTCAATTTTAATTTTTATTAGGTATATTTGGCATAAATCTTGTGTACAATTTTTAACGCACTTTTTAGTTTATTAGGACATTAACATGCAATTCAAATCATTAAAATTTAAACAAATTAGCCAAAATTATGTGCATTTAAAATATTAGTGTATTTAATTCTTTTGTTCGCCTTCAGATTCATCTTTTGTATCCTAAATTATGCGTTGCGATGATACTTTAATATAATATTCTTGAAAATATTTTC
Organism: Chironomus striatipennis; assembly: GCA_026123125.1. Classification (NCBI taxonomy): domain Eukaryota; kingdom Metazoa; phylum Arthropoda; class Insecta; order Diptera; family Chironomidae; genus Chironomus; species Chironomus striatipennis. Next base: position 769,175 of record CM047393.1, on the reverse strand, counting down.
TTAGGTATCAATAAATGCAACACTATTTCTCAAAAAATGAATCAAATTAAAAGTAATTATAGCATGCAAACATTGACATCTTTGTAGGCAAAACAACAAACTTAAAGTCTACTCGACCATGCTTTTTGCCTCTTATTATTATTTTTTTGGAGTTTTGAAAAAAAATCACCAAAGCTTGAAAAATTTCTCATAAAAAAACAAATATAATAAAGATAATTTTCGCTTTTTATCATTCAAAGCCAAAATGTAGATAGCAAAAATAGAAATTAATACTTTTATATAACATTCTCGTGAGTATCTAATGTAATTCAATTTTTCATTTATTTAATGTTTGTTGTAGTGTGTAAGTTTTGAGGCTTTTTTTTGAAATAAATTTTCAACTCAAAATGAAAATCATATATTGAGAGAAAATATATATTCTGTGAGAATTTGTGATTTCTGATTAACACACATACATTAGCAATTGATAAACGTGCCTGTTCGATCTTGGCCATAATTCGATCAATTTCAGAACTCTTTTGATCGGGTGTTGGTGCCCACGTTACCGTCGATGGCTCAGCTTTCGACACAGATGATGATATTGGATGATGTAAACCGCTAATTGATGATAAACCAACACTACTACTCGTATTGTTTGTCATGATACTCGATACGGCCGTTGATGCCATTGTATATTTACTACTTTGTCCTAAACTTGATGATGTTAACAATGATGATGTCATACTTGGATCTATTTGTTCTCGGGATTTTGATGATGATGATCTGGTTTTATATGTCGATTTCAATTCTAATTGCAATTCTTCGCATCTTACAGTTTCTAATGCAGCCTGAGATTTTTGAAAAACGGATAACGTTAATCTTTCAGTTTTTTTTAATACAACTTCCACACGCCATTATTTGGGCATAAGGAAATAGGAAGTATATTTTATAAACATATATTTTTTGTAGACATTCATCGCATAATAATAAAATTTAAAGAGTGAAGAACTTATAAAAGATTAAGGGGGAAAAGGAAGTAAAAGTGATGATTGCACAAAATTTAAGATTTGATCTATTCTACAGGATGTATTTTACAATGGATGGGTATTTAGGTTTCTTGATGATTTTTACCTTTTGTTTGTATTATTTTCTGTTATAAAAATTTTTGTAAACTTCTCGAGTAATTATCAAAATTAAATATATGAAAATTGTAAGATTCTCGTAAGATGATTAAATGACATACACCTACTTTCAATAATATCTCCTTTAAAACTTTTCATATTGCAAGTTAATGAAGCATGTATATTTCTAAAGGACAGAAATTCAAACAGAAAATACATGAAATCATCAGGAACCTCAATCTTCCTTACAAATGTTAAAACAAATTGTAATCAAATTAGACTCATGCTATAGCATGCTGATAGCAAATAGCCTATGATAATGCAGCACTTTACTGATTTGTGATGAAAGAATTTTTTTACTTCTTATTTACTTCAAAATTATTATGTATGTTTACTTTTAATATAAAAAGTCAAAAAAATAAAGATGAGGGACAGTATAAGAGGAGAAAGATTTATGATTATTTATGGAAAACAATAAGAAAAATAATAAATTTATTTAGCTGTGCTTTGCAATATTTTTTTTTTTATTGTGTACACACACCTTTTTCTCCAATTCACGAGCTCTAGATTGCAAAGTTTCGTAAGATTCACCAGTACGTGATACACCAGACGACATTCCACGTAATTGTGCCAATGCCTCCTAAAATATATTATCATCATCATCATCACAATATCATTCGATATTCATGTATTCATTTTATTTTTTGTACCATGCCATGTACCCATCATATTTTTGTGTAAATTCTTCAAAGGAGGTACTGACAATAAGCATAATAACCAACTTATAATGTTGAATGATGCTAATGAATTTTTTTGTGAAAATAATAAAATTTATTTTTATTCTGTTCACTTTTAATAAATTTTCTATTCTAATGCATTAATCCAAGGGGATGAAATCTTTTTGATATTTTTGATGTTTGATATTTTTTGGGGGGAAATATAATTTTTTGAGTTTTAAAAAAATCTAAAAAGTAGTTCTATTATCTGAAATCTGAAAATCAATTTTAGACGTTAAGTTAAAACAATGAGTTTCGTTTTTAAATGAAAAATTTCATGAATAAAATTTTTACAAAAATTTTTTATCATTTACAGAACTCATTTAATTTATTGAATTCATTGAAAATCTATTTAAACATCAGTCAATATGTCGCATATATTTGCACGTATAGCTGCTAAATTTATCACCTCAAAAAAGTCTCAAGTTTATCAAAAAATTCCACCCCCATAGATTGTCACTGTATTTATATTATATATATTTTTTGTATAAATAATAAATAATCTGTTTATAGCTAAAGCTATGTATATTATTAGAATTGCTTTTCTGATGTTTACAAAAATATCAACCAGAAATAAAATATTCTTTATGTGCTCTGTTAAAAATAAGAAAAGAGATTATCGAGAAAGATTTTTTTTTTTGTTGAAAACTCTTGACTGTAAAGCTTCGTTTATAATGTATTTACGGTCGGCATATTTGAATTGTATTGGAATATGTATTTTGTTTGCATTTGTTTTTATGAAGAGCACACGAGAGAGGAACGGCATGTGAGAGAGAATAAGCTTTGATTTAATGAATGAAATTCGTTACCAAGAGACCGAAGCTTTAATGGAATCTAAAAAGAAGAATTTCAGAGCTTTTATTTTATTATCCCCGTTCCACTCAGTTTTTTTTTTTTTTTTGCTTTTAAGAATATTCATTAAAAACAAATTTTAAAAATAAAATCAAAAAATTCACTTTTTTAATTTTTTAAATCCGTCGACAGTTTCATTCACGTACAATAAAAAAGTTGTGAAATACCCAATGTGTAGTGGAAAGACTCACCTGATGCGCACGTTCGGCTTCAGCTCTTCGGGATTCTGCTTCCCGAAGTTGTAAACTTAATGAGTCCAACATGGCGTCAGACGTTTTCCATAGCGCCTCGTTAGACATTATCTGCAAGTTCCGAAATTGGCAAAAATGAAAAAAAAGAATTGAAAAGAAATTTTTCTTTTTTCTTTCTTTTTTAAATAAATTGAGCAATAAGAGGGGCCTGATGATGCTAAGTTATTATTTTAAACATGCAGAATCACTAATAATAATGATCCATTATACATTCAATTATGAATCAGCAGCAAGAACAAAAAAAGCTTTCATTTTCATTATTATCTGTTGTAATCCTTTTTACAAATACATCACTTGACAAAGAGAAATATTGTCTGCATATGCACTTTGTAGTATCCATGACACATATGTATGCACATAAAAAAATCTATATGTTGTAATGAGATTATTTTTTTTTTTATTTTTCACTTAGGTATTATTATTTTTTTAAATTTATATATTTTTACTAGGAATTACCAACCTTTTTATATCACAATAATTTTTTTTCTTATTTAAGATTTTGCATTTTTCATCATTCAAAATTGCTTTACACTAATTATTTTTATGTGACTATAAAGTCTTGGCTTCTCACTTTGTTATTTCTTTTATTTCCCGTATGTATTGTGTATATTTAATTATGGAATATTATTTTATTATATTTTATATTAATAATATATTTGCTATAGAGAAGAATCACAGATTAAGAAATTTTTCTTTTTTAAGCATCACGAAGCAAATTTTTCTTTTTTTTTTGCAAATGAAAAAAAAAATCCACTTTTATAAAAAATGATATAAATTTTTTGATACTTTCTAATAAAGTTTATTAACTTTTTATTCTGGATTTATTTAATTTTTTAATTTTATTTTATTAGACTTAAACTAAAGCTAATAACTTTTTCTTTTCTTTTTTAATCTAAAGTGCCCACCCGACCGTATTTGGGTCACAAATTTTCGAGAACTACTACTTTGTCGACTGTGTTTCAGCATCGATTGATATCACTATATTAATGAAAAAACGAAGCAAATATTTTTTTTAACGTACGCATATATGAGAGAAGCAGCAGTACCGAAAATGTACGATGAGTATTTTTTGAGTCGGCAACCCCTACACACAATCATAAAGAGCTATACAGACAGTGGAAGAAAATGGAAATTTTTCAATGAAGTTTGTAGGAGAATGAAGAAGGCGCGTAAGTGTATGTGTGTAGCGCGAGCAGAGCTTTTTCTCATGCGCAACCGCAAATCGATAAAAATATTTTTTTTTCTTCCTCACAATGCTACAATTTTTTTTTTCTTTTTGAGACTAAAACAAGGCATGAAGCAATTGTTTCGTGCATGATGATTCAAAAAGATGGGAAAATAAGCACCAAAATTGGGAATGAAAGGGAGAAGAAAAAATCACAGAAATTTTTGAGACGACTGAGAGTTAAGAAGAATTGAGTTGGGAATGACACGTAGAATGTGAACTAACACTTGCGAATAAAGTATAACATGTAGGCAGATGTTAAATCTAAAAAAAATTCCAATAATACCATCCAGCTATGAATGAGATACTGAATGAATGCTTATTTTTTTGTGTTTGTTGTTGTTTCATGAGAAATGAAAGTTAGAAGGAAAAATGGAAAAGGAAATGTTTAAATGGTAAACGCACCTGCCATACGGAACCGTACAAATCAACTTGAATTTATGAGATTTTTGTGAGGCTAATGAGAAATCTTTTTACAGCACTTCTAAGATAGTTGTGAGAAGGATCTTGGATATGATATTAGTGAGTCGTTTGGAAGAAAGAATTAAAAATTAATTTCAAATATGAATAATTCTGAGAAATATTTCAAACTTGTCTTCTTCTTCCTTCAATTAATTGAAATCTTAATAAAAAAAATCTAAAATCTCCTAATCTTTTCTTAAATTTAAAAAAAAAACCCAACATATAAATTGCACTGCTTTCTAACAATCTGACATTTCTCGAGACCTTCAAATCGTCACTGTCCCAAACATCCTAATTACCACACAAGTACCGAAACTCCTCACAAACGAGAAACTTTAAATGTCCAACATATGACTGCGCACTGATAGTAGCACTATGTATAGCAATTTACAGAGTACAATAATAAGAAATATACGGTAATGTCTCATTAATAATGGAAAGCACCATCTCCTTATCTGTCTTGTAGAACTTTTTTTCTTCTCTTCTCAAATAGCAAAGACAAATTTTCTTATGATATTATTGGGGAAAAAGTTATGCGACAACTGAAGCTATCAGTTTGCCAGCCACACACAAAATAATATCGCACATCGTCGCAGATGTTTTGTTTCTTTAACAATTTTTTTCTTTCTTGTCGCGGTTTCACTAATATGGAGAAAATTCTCTACAAGTAATCAGCCGTTAAATTCTTGTTAAGTTGGAAAAAGGAAAAGTCATGAAATACAAACTTTTTAAGTACAAACCTTCTCATTTTATGTTTTTATATCTTAAAGATCATAATTTTATATAAAAAAGAATAAATAAAAAGAAAAAGTTTCTATTACTTTAATTCATCATCATTTAAATGGCAGAGGTTGAAAATGTATTGAAATTTATGGTCATTTAAAGATGATGTAAAGCTGTGATACTCAATTCATCCAGATTATTTTTTCAAGATAAATGTTTAGGAATGATTTACAGAATTAAGAATAATTTCCAGTGTCACAACCTTGAACTGTTTGCTACCCAGAATTCGCATCAAACTATTTTTCTGAATTTAGTTGTCAATCTTTTGATTTGACTAAAAATTCACTGATTAAGTTACTTTTGTCAAAAATATCAATCAAAACATTCCTGAATTGATATTAGACAGTCGATTGTATTATAGTCAACAGCAAAATACCAATGACTCACAAATTTTGTAATATAAATATGGCAAGAAAATATTGATTATCTTTAAAATGCTCGACCTGGGGTTATAAGGAATCAGATTGTTGATGTTGTGAAAAAAAAATATACAGTAGCGTGCAAAAGTGAGTGGACAGCATTAAAAATTTTAATATTTTCCTTTTAAAATTATCTATTTAAATAAAGAAAAAATCAAAGTAGGCCAATATATGTAATTTTAGATGAGGAATAAGAATATAAAAATATTTTTTTGTTTAGCATTCAAATTTCAAAAAACCGTTAAAAATTCAAAATTGGTTCCGTGCAAAAGTGAGTGGACAGTTTTAAATAAATCAGAATAAAATTAACTAGCTAACTATGATCACTTTTATGACTCAATACATAAAATATTGGTGTTCTTCTTTGATTTCATGCAAAAATAATTTATGAAAAACACGTGGTTTCTGAGTTATTTGAAATTCAAAATGGCTGCCATTTTTTACGAGTTTTGACTTAATATCTCTAATAATTCAATGTTTTAGCTTGAAATCTTTAATGATTAATATTCTATTAATCATAAGCTTTTGATACATATATAAATGTTGTCAGAAATTATCAATATTAGTTGTAATTTTCAAAAAAATTGGTCTTTCATACTGAATTTTTCATCTTCTTGAACTGTTAATCAACAAAATCTTAATAAATATCGTGTTAATATAAGAATATTTGGTATTAATTTGTTGCATTTTGTAAGGAGAATAATATTCATACAGTTTAAGATTTTTAGGACAAGGATCAATCAAGAAAAGCACTGTTAAACAGTTAGTTGAAAGTAAAAATTAATGAATAAATATTTCTTAATTTTAAAAACGGGTCAAGTCTTATGGATTCGTTCAGGAAATCATCTAAAATGTCTAATTGTAGTAAAATAAGCATTAAAAATCATACAATTCAAAATAATTTAACATAAAAAGTGATTTTTGCGAATGTTTATTATTCTCATGCATGAGTATTGTGCATTACTAATTGTTTAACAGTGCTTTTCTTGATTGATCCTTGTCCTAAAAATCTTAAACTGTATGAATATTATTCTCCTTACAAAATGCAACAAATTAATACCAAATATTCTTATATTAACACGATATTTATTAAGATTTTGTTGATTAACAGTTCAAGAAGATGAAAAATTCAGTATGAAAGACCAATTTTTTTGAAAATTACAACTAATATTGATAATTTCTGACAACATTTATATATGTATCAAAAGCTTATGATTAATAGAATATTAATCATTAAAGATTTCAATCTAAAACATTGAATTATTAGAGATATTAAGTCAAAACTCGTAAAAAATGGCAGCCATTTTGAATTTCAAATAACTCAGAAACCACGTGTTTTTCATAAATTATTTTTGCATGAAATCAAAGAAGAACACCAATATTTTATGTATTGAGTCATAAAAGTGATCATAGTTAGCTAGTTAATTTTATTCTGATTTATTTAAAACTGTCCACTCACTTTTGCACGGAACCAATTTTGAATTTTTAACGGTTTTTTGAAATTTGAATGCTAAACAAAAAAATATTTTTATATTCTTATTCCTCATCTAAAATTACATATATTGGCATACTTTGATTTTTTCTTTATTTAAATAGATAATTTTAAAAGGAAAATATTAAAATTTTTAATGCTGTCCACTCACTTTTGCACGCTACTGTACAATGCAAAAGATTCATGAAATTGTTTAAAATCGGAATAGAATTGTAGATTAAACTCAATAAACTTCAAACTAAAAGAATTCAATTGGGCTCTTTAAGGGCTTGAATAAAGTTTTAAAAGTTGATTATAATAATATTCTAAAAGATTTGATCAAATCGCAAATGACAATAATGTTCTGCTGCTGTATGAGGGTTCATGGACATTGGGTAGCAATGATTATCACAATCTATTGATTGCCGGCTTTCTTAGTTTATTTAGAGTTTATAAATATATCCATTAAGATTAACGTAAATTTTGATGTAAATACAAGGTAAATATAATTAAATTACTTGAATAACATAAAGATGGGACAATAATCCAAATACAAAAAATCTCGTCAATTCTTAACAATGTGAATCAATAAATACCAAAATCTACTGACATTATATTATTCACAAATAATCAACATACACAATTAATTAAAACGGCATCTAACACATCCAAAACGCTAACATTAAGAATCTTAAAAATTAAGGCAACTGCTAGTGTTAAAATGAGTAAAAGACCCAAAAGAGAAGGGCCTCTTAACGATAAACTAAGTTCAGAACGAGATGATAGTAGCTGCAACAACAAACAACCCGGAAAATATGTGAATGTAGAGAAGAAAAAAATTGCGATTGAAGCAAATGACCTAAAAAATGTATCAGCTAAAAATAGAACTAAAATCACAGTGGAAAAGATAGTATGATAGGGAAAAAAATACGGAGAAGCAACATCAAATGAACCCGAATAAAATTGAGGCTTATCATGACATACAGTCGAGAATATATTCTTTTTTCCCTACAAACACGATTAGCTTTTTTCTCATTAAAAATTTAAGCTTCAATGAGAGAGAATGGATAGGAATTGAAACAAATGACAAGCATGTTATAAAAAGTTTACTTTTTTAAGTTCCGTTTTGTTCTGTGTAGCCGCTTATTACGGTTAAAGGAAGTAGGGGATATAATTGTAGCAGACACATGGCAGAGCTGTAGAAAGGATTTTTTTTTTTTCAATTATATTTTCATAACATTTTGGTTATGTCTAGGAGCTTAGTTACTCCATCACTCCAATTCCCCTTACTCCACCACTCTCTCTTTAATTGTTTTGAACCATTGTAGAAAAATTATTGATTTCCTCATTTTTTTAATCGTGAGAACAAAAAATATATGAATTGTAGAAACAAATAATGAGAGCGTCACATTATGTGCCATATTCTTTAATTAAATTTTTCTCATTGATTTTTTTTTCATTTTTTTTACATTTCGAATTTAAAGCTTGATATGCATATGCCACTTACTAACTTGAAAGTAAAATATTTAATACAATAGTATAGTCAATTCAGAACAATTAAAATGCAATTAAAAATTCAAAAATTTCACAAAAATTCAATTTTGTGGCTAGACAGTTATGCTGTTATGCCTGTGTTATCATTATCATTTAATCCACTACCGTGGCTTTAGATAGAGATAGGATCTAAATATTTATGTTTTCAATTGACATCATGAAGGAAAGATCTCCCTTCAAATCAGTTTTAACAGTTGGTAAATCTAAATGAACTCAGGTAAAAAAGTAACAAATTCGCTGAACTTAGTGTTACTAATATTTTAACATTTAAGCATTCTAAATTATTTCCTGATTTATCATACAGAACTTCTCCTGAAAATGTTTTTTTTTTTATCCAGATTATTTAACTTGCCTCGTCAAAAATGGAAATAAACTTAAGCCTCTGTCCATGCTTCAAATAATTCTGTTTCTGGAATACATTTGAATTAATCTTAATAGCCTCAAATCTCATTTTATTTCTCTCTCTCTCGTTGTTTCATTTTCTTTTCTTCTTCCCGCAAAAGTGAAAATCGATTTATGTTTTTTCAGAATAAATGTATGATGATTTTATGAAATCTTATTTATTCACAGCACAAATAAATGCATATGCTTACTCCTAAATTTATGTTCTTTTTTCTCATTTTTCCTTTATATATGCATAATAAATTAAATTTTTTTTAACATCACTTTTTTATAGGAGTAGTTATCCACTTATGATATTCAATTTCAAAGTTGAAAAAAAATATCTTTTCAGTGAAGAAGGTTCATCTAGAATTAAAAAGTAAGCAAGTATTAGGAATGTTAGGAGTTACATATGAGTCTTTTTTAAAGATATGGAGTGGACTAGAGTATTTGTAACTTTTTAGGAATATCATGCAATCTAAACTCCATAAGATTTTAAAGTTTAAGAGTATTGGTCAAGAATAAGAATATATAGGATTCTCGATAGAAAATACCCCATGACATTTCAAGAGAAGCTTTAAAATTAAATTTTTTAAGATAAAACAAGTGAACAACCCCCCATATTCCAACCGTTACTTTAGATTATACACAAATTTTTCTCTCAATTCTTTTATTTTCTTTTTTTATCACTTCATAATATCCATGCGCATGTTCAGTTGAAGATTTTCTTTCCATAAAATTTTTTTTTGTCATTTATAAACTCATTTTTAATTTCCAGTACATTGTCATGTAAAGTGTTGAATTTATCACAGAACTTAAATTATTTTAATAAACCTTTTGTCCATCAACAAGATAAATTTGACTAACAATGAATGTACATATAGTGATTGTATTGGTTAAATAGTCGCACACACAACAGATTTTTCTCCCACTTCTCAGGGGTGAACATTTGCTGCCAAGTTATGTAACACTAACACTGTAGCATCAGAAGTTTTTTTTATTTTTTTTTTTATAATCCAACAGAAGAAAATTATGATTTTATATATTTTATCCACTTATCTACCTTATAATGGAACAATATTAATTAATTAAAAGCTGTTTTAAGCTTTTTAACTTATATTAAATTTTTTCATGAACAACTTTTTAATTCAACCTTCTTTTTTTGGTTAAAGCTCAAAATGAATTTTTTTAGACTTTTTCCACAAGGAAAAATTTTCCAAGTGAACCTACACTTTCAACGTTCCGCTTAAAACTGAGGGGAATTCTCTCGCAATAAAATGAAAAAAAATTCCATCCGTTGTCGTCGTCTTTATTGTTGGAAAGAGCAAAAGCTCAAACTAACATAAGCCAATTTTTTTTATCCATATATATACAGAATTTGTATAAATTGTGAAGTGGTTGTAAAGGAAAAAAACGTGATGCACAGACGACCGACGTCGGCAATTCTCTAGGCTTTCTCGAAATCCCGATCCCGAATGATTTTCGGGATCGGGATCGGGATCGGGATTACCCGGGATTTCCCGGGAAATCCCGAAAGATATTTTTGAAAAATTTATGTGGATTTTATATCCAATTTTAATATTTGAATGAAATAAATTAATTTTAAAAAGTTTTTATTTTTTTTGGAACACATATCCCACGTAACCAAACGTCGATCAATGGAAGATTTCATGTATTACATTAAAATCTTCCATGTATCTTCCATATGTACATTCCATGGAACGTACATGGGACATTATGCTAATATGGAAATGGAAGATTTTACGTCGATTTTACGTCGATTTCACGTCGATTTTTTTTTCAAAATTTTTTTGGCCGTTACAATTTAAAAAATTTTTTAACGTTATTTTGGACTTTTTTTGGATATTTTTTTTTTAATAATTAATTTTAAAACTCAAAGTCCATTAATAAACATTATTAAGGACTTTAAGTTTGCAAAAATGAAGCCATCGCTTCACGCACGTGGATTAACTCTTGTAATTTTATTAATTACATAAATTATTCACTTTATGTATGAAACTTTTTCGGGACTTATATAAGCGATTTCTGCTAGCTCTTGTGAAGTATATGATGGCTCAAGACAGATCGACGTAAAATCGACGTGTAATGTACTATCCCTAAAATCGTCCATTTACGTCGATTTTTTTCAAACGTCGATTTTGGCTACGTGGGATTTTTGATAAAATTTTGTTGAAATTGATCATTAAAAGTTGAAAAAATACAAAATAAAAATAAAATAAAATTGCTTCTAGAATTCCATTTTAATATATGCTTTAGAAAGCATCATTGATTTAAAGAATTGTTTTCATATTATTATATATAGTTATATAAAAATATTTCCTAAACTATGTAAGGTTTCATTTTCAATTCAATTTTCCATAATTAAAAAACCTTTTTCTAAGTTTAGAAGATGTTTTTTTAAAAAAAAAATATGAATTTTAAAAAATTTTGGTTGATTTTATGAATTTTTCAAAACTTGTACCAAATAAAGGATCAAATGACATTGAATTTTAATAAAGTTTAAAGATAAGGTTTCTTTAAAAATCAGGTTTAAATAAATAGAAAATGGAAAAATTTGAAAAAAAGTTTTAAAAAAATATTTTACTATGCAAATGGTTCAAGTCGGGATTTTCAATCCCGATCCCGAATATTTTCGGGATCCCGGGATTTTTCGGGATCGGGATTTCCCGGGATTTCCCGATCCCGATCCCGATAGCGAGAAAGCCTACAATTCTCTCAATTTTTGTGCTTGTTTAAACGACGAGAGAATTGAAAAAAAAAATAATGTCTGAAAATAAAAATTTTCGGTTCTATTTGAAGAGAGTGTCAAAATGGATTAGAGAATGAAGTGATTTCATAAATTGATAAGACTATTTTGGATAATAAGAAAGCTTTATGGTGATTATAGAAAGCGCTATAGTGTTATACATAAAATTTTAATCTCTCTTGCGCTGCTGCTTTAGCTGGTGGTGTTGTTATGTGAAGTTTATTTTATATTATTTTTATTTTTTTCTTTCCTGAACTTTAAGCACTTCTCACATCCATTAGAGTTTTTGTTGTGCATAGTATTTCGAGAAGGCGAGATAACAATTTGATTTGTCACAATTCATTTAACCTCCAACTGTTTGTAATAATGTTGTGTCATTTAGCAGCCACTTTAGCAATAATTAATATCATTTAAACTATTTTAAGCATCAATAACAATTCTTCTTTGCAGTTCCGCAACTTTCTCTGCCATTTCAACTCGACTAATTTAATATTTTCTTGTATGTGTGTTATAGTGAATATAAATGGAGCTATTGTCCGTATTATGTTCATTCTTGTATATACTGCTACACTTTATCTAGCTTTATTTAAATCTGTAGTAAGTTTTAAGAAAATTACTGTGAATAGAAATCCAAAAAATGCGTTTCGTTCACTGACAAACTACTCAAAATGTTCTAAACTAAATTTCTTTTCATAGACATTGCATGTTGGCGAATGTATTTCTATGCATATAATTTTCTTCATCCATTCACAATCTCGATGTGTGTGGGTTTCGCTTCCCTTTTAAACTCCTACTTGCAACTTCAACGCCTACGCTATTACTCCATAAGATATTTGTATGATATTTATATTCATTTCATATTCAAGAAAATAATTCTTAATGGATTAGTAATTGCAAGGACTCATCAACTCCACCTACAATTGCCTTTTTTTATTATTTGTATTAAGTCCCAAAGATAAATTAAAGATATGTTATGCATATTTAAAAGTTCACGTTTTTATAGTGTTTAGTGACCTTTTGTAGCTTTTTTAATGCTCCTTTGCAGCCCTTTATGATAATAGTGATAATGATGATGAGCTCTTACTTACTCTGGGGTGTAATACAGGATGAAAGTTTTAAACATGACGCAATTCTTTGTTGATTTTTGTAACCTTTAGCATTTTAGAATGATGCTTAAGCATTTTATGGTTTTGTAAACCTTTTTTGATTTTTTTTCTGGGATTTATGAAAATTTTAGTGCTTGTTTTGTTTTTAACAAACAACATTTTGGCCTTTATTCAAGTTAATAATTAATGAGCTGTAAAAACTACTGTAAAATTTAATGAAATGCATGAGTATCTTAAAATTAACAAAATTTGTACCAAAATAAAAAAATTTAATGATAAAATGAGTTAAGTATTTTTTTTTAAATCCTTAATCATTTCATATAATCAATCCTACATCAAATTTAACGACACAAATCACTAGTATATCATAAGTACATATAACACTTCATTTTCCTTCTCTCCATATTATCGCCAACCACACTGTTTGTTCATTTTTAGTTTCCGCTACTACACACATTCTTTAACACTTATTTCCTTTTCTCAATAGTGAACTCATGTAGTATATCGAAAAATTTTATGAGCTCATTCACAACAAAAAAAAAAGAAAGAAAGTCATAAGACGAGAAGGAGAAGAAAAAAATCGGAAAGAAACAGTAAAAGGAAAAAGGAACTTGAAGTATTTAGGTACTGAATGAAATGTTTATGCTAACATGAACATACATATTCAAACCTATCGATTTTCGTATTTGGATTCCGGCAAAATATGAAAAGTCTCTTGGTGTTTTGTTGCCTTTTCCTCGTATTTTTTCCTCATTTTTTTAAAGAGAATAATGTTAATTCTCATAAAAACTTGTGTTTGTTGTGTAATGGCATTTATTGTTAGTGCTAAAGGCTTGTAAGCATCTAAGTTACCTTTGGTTGAGTTTTATGCTCAGTTGTTCTTTTTTGCAAGTTTAAAAAAATTGTTAGTGTCATATTACAGCTAAATGTAAAGGAAAATGCATGACTAGAGCCAAATAATATTTTGAGCATGTAAACTGCTTAGATTTTTATGAAATTTTCAGTGAATAACAAAAAGAATTTACCAAAAAAAGTAAGTTTTTATTAATGAAAAACAAAAATGATGAACGTTTTATTCATTCAGAAACATTTCACATAAGATAAATAACTCATTAAATTCGTTTTAAGTCAACAACCTTTACACAGCATAAATTTTACACCAAAAACTCTGTTATCATCCTCCACACTGTCGATTATGAATGATTGTAAATTTCGTACTCTAAATTACGTCATTAAATGCGTCATCAGAATATGTACCTGAAATAAGATCTCATTCATACGTCACATTCATTACACCCACATCCATAACAAAACATCTTTAAACAATTAAATCAAAACTGTTCGACATGTCGAATGAATTATGTGCTTTAAAAAGGATTTCGTAAAGTAATTTTATCCAACAATTTTAATTACCAATTTGTTTTATAAATAGAGCCTGAAGGCCCTATTAATAAACTCAGAAATAATTGAAGCTCTTTTTTTTCAATTAAAATGTTGTGCTAAATATAAGAAAAATACATCCTAGACTACATTTCAGCAAGAAGCCTTGAAAATTGCCGCATAGTATTTAAGAGAACGATAATGGAATGAAAATAAAGAGTAGCTAAGTAGCATAAATGTGATAATTTTGAAAAGACTAATAATATTTTTTCTAAATTTGAAATAGAATTATTTTTTTAAAATCTCATTTTTTATTTAAATAATTTGGCAACAAAAGAAGAAAAAAAATTGGACAGAAAGACAAAAGTGGAGAATTATTGTGCAAAAATTTTGTTTTCGCATCTAGCGGAAATGTATCCACTTTACAACCAACAATGTTCTATTAACAAGAAATGTCAAGTATTTGTGGAACTAGTGAACGACTAAGCCTGTAATATAAATGATGACTAAAAGGCATTTTCCTGGCAAAAAGAAAAATAATTGTAAGTTTATTTTTATGTACACAATAATGAATAAAATTTATAATGTTGTCCATTATACAAACACAATCACATACAAATGGATAAATACAGTTTTGTTCGAAGAATGCTTTTTTACACGCTTTTTGTTCTTTTTTAAATAAATTTAATGTACCTGATACCTGCATTAGAAGTTATGAAAAGTCAGTTCTATATTCGAAGTGAGTATAATATGGATGAAGGGAAAGGGTTTTGCTACAATATTTCCAAAAGATCCTTAATGATATGAAATTTAGATTAAATCTTCAAATAAAGTTCCTGACTACTTTATTTTAAATCATTGAAGTATCCAAGATGTCAATCTTAATGATACACCTTCCCCAATCATCTACAGAACAACTTTATCAAACTTATTCAAACTCCCTAAAATTTTTCGCGTGGGTAAAAAACAAACAGACATAATGAATTGATTTTTTAAATAAAAAATAAAGAGACGTAAAACGAAATGAAACGTAACCTACACACTTAGTCTATCGACAATTTATTAAGTGACGCAACGGGAGGATCGCATGCATTTGCGTTGGCATCAAGCATTGGCTTTTTATCTGTCTTCTTCTCCTTCGGTAATAGTTTTAAATTGCTTGAATCAATAAGCCACTCTCGGTATTCTTTTTCTAAACGCTCCTTTTGCTCCTCATGAAATTCATCTAATGACTTTAGTTCTCCTCCGTATTCCTTTTATATAAACATATTCATTCATGCACAAATAGGAATGAATTGGGATCAAAATGAACAGAAGAAAAAAGAAATTAAATGAAGCATTCAATTATTGCCGCAAATGTAATTTTAATTCAAAACTTACTAATGGTAAGATATCCAATGTGAAAATTTCATCTGGTCCTCCAGTGGTAAAATGTAAAAGTGACATTAATTCAGTTTTAATAAATGGCCGCGCTATAGCAAATGCTTGGTTTACAAACCATGCAGCATGAACAATATAAATTTTCTTAAGTCGCACGGGGTGAGCTTCCTGTTTTTTTTTTTTCAAAAATAAAATTAAAAAATAGAGCATTTATAAAATGTAAGCATCGCGACATGAAAAGTTTATTTTTATTTATTTTGAGCATTTAAAACTGATAAATAAATTTTTCTATTAATTTTAAATTTAATTGGTTCTTAAAACTCACAATATCTTTAATCTTACAGATGAAAGATATAATATTATCTAAAAATATTAAAATCGAATAACTTGTGCCAAATTACTACCCCTATAGCCTATATCGTAATTCATCAAAATTATTTGTCTACGATTCTGCCAAAAAACAATCCAAGCTCAGACAAATTTGTTAGGGGCCGTTCACTTATTACGTAACGCAAAAATTGGGTTTTTTTACCCCCCCCCCCCCCCCTGCGTAACGTTTTTAACAAAAGAATCAGTTGCGAGAACAATAGACCGTAACAAACTCTCGCCCCCCCCCCCCCCCCCCTTAGAGCGTTACGTAATAAGTGAACGGCCCCTTATCTTTATATATTTAATATTAATCAAGTAATTTCGTCTATAGTCTATCCACATTCGCAACAATAAGAAGTACAAAAAAGACATAAAAAAATGCAAACCTGAATGTATGCCATAAAATTCCGAAGTGGTCCAAGTTGAACTCTAGTAAGATGTCGTAAACAAACACCTTCCATATCAAATATGACAACATAGCCAT
The DNA here is from genome assembly GCA_026123125.1 of Chironomus striatipennis. Lineage (NCBI taxonomy): Eukaryota > Metazoa > Arthropoda > Insecta > Diptera > Chironomidae > Chironomus > Chironomus striatipennis. Next base: position 752,415 of record CM047393.1, on the reverse strand, counting down.
TTATTGGTCCATCGACACTGATTACGACATCATTAAACATGTTGAATGCCTACAATATAATATTATTGGATGAATGTAATGGATTGATAAGAGACAGGGTGAGATAAAAAAAGTTCTAACTTAATCGATAGTTAATAATTAAAAGAGATGTTTAGTAACTAACCTTTACTGCCTCCCCAAATATTAGACGTGTTGGCGTATAATCTTTTAGTCGATAGCTCAAGATTCGATATCCATCTTTTGTGAGTTTTGGCAAGGCGACCATATTCCTACAATATGGCAGATAGATGTTGAATGAGTAACAAGAAGCAAATATGAATATAAAAAATCGGAAGTAGAAAAGTTTGTAAGAGATTTTGTGATAAAAAAGCAGTTTAAAAGTAGAAATAAAATGAGAAGGATTCAAACTCATCGTATGAAATCTTATCCTTAACAAGATAACGATTCCTGCTTAACTAGGAGACTGACAGACAAAAGAAACAAATTTTTAATCTCTCAAACTTATCCAACTACCCAAAAGTAAGCTAAAAGGAAACAACCAAGAAACAACAGTACAACGACAGCATGAGATAGTGATTTTAATGCTGTTCTTCTTATTGTACTACATAATCATTTTATATATATATGATATTGAAATATACGTACGTGGCTGTGTAAACATTTTGCATTGCTGGCAGAAGTGGATCTCTTATTCCAAAGCATTCTGGAGCCGACGCACGAAGCTGAAAATGATGAACATTTATATGCAAACCGTTGAATTTTATATTTACATTCGCTATATGTGTACATATACATATGAATACATACTTCAACATATTTCTGAAATGCTTTCTTCGTTTCCTCTTTATTATAATAGCACGAATGATAAAATTGGTGAACATGATTCTTTGTCATCTTAGGATATCGTGGTTGGTGTTGTAACCTTTTAGAGTCAACATGAAAATGGGTAAAATGGAAATTAAACTTAATGTTGTGATAACTTTTATTTAAATAATGTGGAGAATTAGAGTGTACAGACGACAAGGGTAAAGTTTTTTTATTCCGTTCAAGGAGTTGAGTGGAATCAATAGAAGGCTTAAATAAATTTAACAAATCTGGTTCTACAATAGGGCTTAGTATTTACTGATTAGCCTTCAACATGTGTTCAATTTGTATGTGTACTCATGAATATGTACGCAGATGTGTTAAAACCTCACATTTTCCATGCATTTTCACATATTTAAGTATACAGTCATGTATTTGCATTTGTCTTGTGCCACAAAATATATCGTGACATGCAAATAAGGAGGAAAATTTTCTGAAAATCCATGCTTTAATACTGTAATCTTTAGAATTTAAAAAGATTAATTTTTGATAAAACTTTGGGGGAAAATATCAAAACATGCAATGAATTTAAAAATGTTTTTTTTTTTGTCATATTCACACCGTTTCACGTTGTGAATATATTGATTTCGATACACTTGAAAAATCGTTTTTTTAGTTTTTTGGCGCCAAAACTCAAAATTTTCATAAACTGTTCGGTGTGAAAAGTTCGGCCTCAAAATTATCTACAAAATACAAAAAACCGCATTGAAAAAAGTTTTGATGCCTCCGGACACGACCCCAAATAGTGATGGTGTATGCTTACAAGCAAGTTTGTTCCTCGCAGAACTCAAATACGAAAAAACCATTTTATGTCAAAAATGTCTCAAAATGTGCGCATTATCACTCAAATGTGCACCTCACACGTTGGTGCCGATCCATGTAGATGGATCTGAGAAACTAACGAAATAGTGTGTTTTTAAGCCATATTTTAGCCGATTATTGCAAAATACATTTAAAAAATTTCACACAAATTGCGAATTAAACTTTTTTGATCAGAATCAATAAGAAATGAAGTTTTGTTGAGAAAAAATACAAAAAAACTCTGTTAGTCACCAGTACACCCCCCACAAACCTAAATTTTGGAAAAATTCGTGTGGTTCACTGTGTGGATGGATTTTTGTAAAATTTTCTGTTTTTGATCAATTAATGCGAGAACTTTTATGGAAAAATACCAAAAATATTTTTAAACCTATTTTAGTCAGTCAAAATCTCGAAAAAGTTCAAAAAATCGGCATTTTTTGGATATTTTGCCCTCCTGTCCCTACAACTCAGAATTAAAAATTCTAAAAACTTGTGATTATTGTAGCTTATAATTAGATCTAAAAGTCGTACATACGTTGTCATGTCCAAAAACATCAATTAGTGCTTGAAAATTGAGTCCGAATGTGAAATTTTTCGATTTTTTTAGGAAACTTAATTGTCAATCATATGCAAAGCGAAGCTTTGCTGACTCGATAGAATCCTAATCTTCAAACTTATGCAAAGCGAAGCTTTGCTGACCCGATCTAGCCTTAATCTGCAATCTTATGCAAAGCGAAGCTTTGCTGACCCGATCGAGTCTTAATCTGCAATCTTATGCAAAGTGAAGCTTTGCTGACCCGATGAAGGCTTGATTATTAATCTTATGCAAAGCGAAGCTTTGCTGACCCGATGGAATCCTAATCTTCAAACTTATGCAAAGCGAAGCTTTGCTGACCCGATCTAGCCTTAATCTGCAATCTTATGCAAAGTGAAGCTTTGCTGACCCGATTGAGTCCTAATTTTCAATCTTATGCAAAGCGAAGCTTTGCTGACCCGATGGAGTCTTAATCTGCAATCTTATGCAAAGCGAAGCTTTGCTGACCCGATGGAGTCTTAATCTGCAATCTTATGCAAAGCGAAGCTTTGCTGACCCGATGGAGTCTTAATCTGCAATCTTATGCAAAGCGAAGCTTTGCTGACCCAATTTAGACTTAATCTTCAATCTTATGCAAAGCGAAGCTTTGCTGACCCGATTGAGTCCTAATTTTCAATCTTATGCAAAGCGAAGCTTTGCTGACCTGATGGAATCCTAATCTTCAAACTTATGCAAAGCGAAGCTTTGCTGACCCGATTGAGACTTAATCTTCAATCTTATGCAAAGCGAAGCTTTGCTGACCCGATTGAGTCCTAATTTTCAATCTTATGCAAAGCGAAGCTTTGCTGACCCGATCGAGTCCTAATCTTCAATCTTATGCAAAGCGAAGCTTTGCTGACCCGATGGAGTCTTAATCTGCAATATTATGCAAAGCGAAGCTTTGCTGACCCAATTTAGACTTAATCTTCAATCTTATGCAAAGCGAAGCTTTGCTGACCCGATGGAATCCTAATCTTCAAACTTATGCAAAGCGAAGCTTTGCTGACCCGATTGAGACTTAATCTTCAATCTTATGCAAAGCGAAGCTTTGCTGACCCGATTGAGTCCTAATTTTCAATCTTATGCAAAGCGAAGCTTTGCTGACCCGATGGAATCCTAATCTTCAAACTTATGCAAAGCGAAGCTTTGCTGACCCGATTGAGACTTAATCTTCAAACTTATGCAAAGCGAAGCTTTGCTGACCCGATACAGAGTTTTGGAACGGTGTGAATATGCACATGAAGCGTGATCCGCTTCATTACTAGTTTTAAATTAATTTAAGGAGAAATTAATTGTAAAAAAAAAAATGCAGAAATTTTGTGAATTTAAAGGAGTGTAAACATATTTTATTAAATATTAAGCTTTAAAATTAAAGATTAACATACCATTCATAAAGTTCATCAATATCGTCCAATTTGTCATCATCCCATTTATAAGGCTCGGAATGATCTTTGTATGGATGCGAAAGTTTGGGATTCATCTTAAAAATTATCTTAACCTTCGAATATAAAGTTTTTGCTGTTGAATTTACATTGGTAATTCAAGATATAAGGATTAAGATTAATTTTAGTATTTTTTCAGATAGAAAAATATTAAGCCACACAACGCGTTTGTTAGTAAAAAATAATTTTGGTTAAATATCAATAATTAAATTGAATGATTTTGCAAACCATTCATGCAGAAGTTTGAGTACTGATTGTGTCTTTTTTCAAGTATCATGTAGAAAAAAATTGTTTATTAATCGTGATTTGGATTATAATACGATGGTTGTCTAGCTTAAAAAATTGATATGTTGACATATTGCGTAATGGATAAACGTATAAATTTTGGAGACAAATTACAGAGACGTAGCTGAGAGATTTTCTTAATTTTTTAAAACTTTTTAAAAATAAATTTCATCAAGCTGTAAAATTTAAGATCCCATAAATTTTCACCTCCACTTCTGTTTCATAAAATACATAAGAATTGACTCAAAATTTTTAAAATTAATTTACAAAATTATTATAATGAAAATGAACAACATTAATGGTGACATTTATGCATTATTTTCCTTAATAATCAAACAAATGAAAAGTCTGAATTTCATTTGAACTGAAAGCTTTCATCTTGCATTAAATATTTTTGTGCAAAAAGTGAAATGGAATAATAGAAAATATTCACTTGGATGTGTCTATCAAGTGTCTATTCGGTTATTTTCTTTTCACTTTTAATTTACTTGATAAACAGCCAGAAATTCATGAATTTCGATGAGATTCGTCTCAACATTTTTGCAAATGAAACTTTTTAATGAATTACAAATTTAGTTTTGGAATTTCAATTTCTTTACATTTATTGTGGCACTAAATACATTTTCACTTTATTTATGAGGTAAAAAATTATTAACAATTAACTATTAAAAACTTTTGAAATCGATTTTGATTGTATTTCGACAAATATGTAATCCGATTAATTTGAATCTATAAATAAATTACGCGTAGAAGTTAATTAGACTGAATTTTGAGCTTTTTTTGAAAAAATTCTTGAAACTAAGTTGATTAACCCGTTAATTACGGAGTTTTTTTAGGAGTCAGGAGTGCATTTAAATGATAAATATTAGTAAAATAACATGTTTTACGAAGAGTTTGAGGCAATTAAATGCAAGAATTAAGTAAAATTAGCAAAAAATATGCGTTACATATATGTAACGCTAGGACTTTACATGTCCAAAAAATTTGATTTTAAAAATTTTGAAATCGTTTTTTTTCTGTATTTGGCTCATTTTTTGACTCAAATTGTTAACTAACTCTATTTAAATATCATTTATAGCTTCTCCAATTAAAATAAGCACTTTAAATAAGTTTAAAACTATAAAACTTCACTTTTTTCTCACTGCACTATTTTGCACTTTTATTCACGAATTTTACACTTGTTCATACATAAAATCTTACAAAGATGCTTATTTTACATTTGCTAATCGACTGATAGATTTTTTCAACCCATAAAAGCATCTAAAATAGTTAAAAACTCAATTTAATGTCACACACAATTTTTTAGGCGGAAATTTTACTTTTTATCAAATTTTCACACAATCTCACAATTTTGCACAAAATTTCAACGTAAAACACGTTTATCATAATATAATTGATATATTTGCTTAACTTTTCTCTTTAACTGCAGCTTAATAATGATTAATTAATTATTTCAATATTTTTCAGCACATTTCAAAAACAATTCACTAAATACGGAGTGTTACATATATGTAACACCCTTTGATATCGTATCTTACTAGCGTTACATATATGTAACGCCAATTATTTTCATTGATAAAATGCATTTAACTATGTCTTCTTAGTGATATTAAGCTATTAATCAATAGTTTATGACGTTTCCTATAAATAATGTCCTAAGTTTAATCGAAAGAATGCTTTAAACTAGAAAATTTCAAACATTAAAATTGCAAATTTTTCATAACAATATAAAAGTTAAAATAACTTTTATAATTTAGTCTTTTACAACATAAAGAATATTGATTGAGGTTTAATAACATGTAATTAATAGGTTTTAATAGTTAGATCAGTTGAAAATTCAATTTTTGGAACAAAATTTGCTAAAAAGTTAGTGTTACATATATGTAACGCTAGTAATTAACGGGTTAAGTTTATTGATTTAAAAAATGCATTTGAATAATGAATTTAATCCGTAAATATTTAGAATATTCAATATAATTCAGAGTTTAATGAACGGAACTCAAAACAGACAAAATTTAAACTTAATACTTGAAAAATCAATTTATCAAAAAAATATATGTATAGGAATTTAAAATAATAGAGTTTGTTTAAGACACCAAACTAAGTTACTTAAATAACGCATTAAATAAGGAAGGCGAAACTTATTCAATACATCAAGGTTCGATATGCATATCCACAACAAATTAGGTTTAAACTTCAAATGTAGATTTTAATTTGCTTTAAAAAATATTATGGCAAATCCATACGACGACTTATTTCCTCTTTGATTATAAAAAAGTTGAGATTAAAGTATTTAACCTTGAGGTTCATGCAATTATAAATTCGTGTTCAAAATCATTTGAAAACTGTGCCGATGGTAATAAATAATACACGAGTAAGCATCTGATTAAAAAAAATTAAGCTTCCATTTTTCTAAAAATCCTTGACATTTTTAAGGTCTTAGACTCTTCTTCGTTAACAATTTAGCGGTAATTATTCAAAAAATCTGGGAACCATATCGAATAATTATTTTCATTCGCGATTCTCTAAAAATTTGCTTTTTTATTTCCACATCAATTTAACATCTCGACGTCATCCTGTATTACTCATTCCAGCAAATGAAGTATCAAATTTATCATGAAAGAGGAAGCTTCGAAAAAAATCAAAACCTGCAATTATCAAGTTTCGCAAAAAATACAGCAACAGTCAATTAAGTGTAATCCAATAGTTACATGGGAGCAAAAATTATTATAATTTCCATAGCGCGCTCATTTACGGCAAACCATAAAGATGATCAATTAAGAATTTGTAAACAATACAAAATGTTCTTAGGGGATCAGTCGTGTTTTGCAAAATCTTTTGCATGTATCTTCATCATCTTAGTAAATTTACTTACAAGACTTAATGATTAGAATTAACAGAGTGATATGTAAATAATGACACAAGAAATTACATCATAAATTGTAAGAGCACGCAAATGTTTGGGCAATAGGGAAACTAAATGGTTTTGTGTAATTAGCTTGACATTTGATGATCTTTTTAAATTAGATGTAGTTAGATAAAGTCATATATTAAACAGATTTTGCGGTGATTAAAGTGCATTTTTGCTTAGGAAAATAAATTATTGTTCATTGGGAATCGAAATATTTATTCACTTTCAAAAATTTTTATCCGTTAAAAATTCGAATTTTATGACAGAAAACTAGTTTTACTCCCCTTAATTTACATATTCAAAAAAATATTATTTGAAATTTCTTCACTCTGAAATCGACAGTTTAAACTTATTTTTTTGCAAGTTTTTAACACTTTTACTTTCAAACCACATATTCAAACCTAAACAAATCTGATAAAACTCACTCAATGTCAATTTCTTCACAATTTCTGACAGCTATGAACATATCACTAATTTTATTTATAAATTCAGTAGTTTTTTTTTTCAAATCCATTGCAAATATTATTCAACCTATGTGAATTGTAAGTTTGTTTTCTTATTACTTTTGAAGTTGTTACTGCTTAGGTCAAATAATGAGGAATTGTGTAATTAATTTTTTTAATGTTTATTACGTCTTGTGTCGGAATTACCTTAATAAAGATTAAAGTTTGTAATTTATGGGCATTTAAAAATTATTGAATAGCTTCCCTAATTTATTCTATAGGTTGTATGAAGTTTAACAAACATTTTGTTGAGTTTAATTGAGATTTATTGTGATTTATTGAAAGATGACTTTCATAGTCTTAATAGAATAGTTTTTAATAATCATTTTTTCAAATTGATCAGTAAGAATTCTTTTCTCCTTTAAATAAAATTTACTTAATGTCTTTAAAAATTTTTTCAATAAAAAATCTTTACTTCCAAATTACATCGCCAAAAAGTTCAATTCACTTGTTCAATTTTCTTTTCTTTTTTTTCTTGTAATCTTATGGTGGGCAAATATGTTCAACCTTGAAAAAAATCATTCAATATTTGATGTCCGTGAGTAGTAAATAAATTTACGGAGAGAAAAAAATGATTATTTACAGTTTTGATCAAAGTATTGGTTCAAGACACTGTATATCATTAATATGCTGCTTGCGAATGAACATTTAAAATTTAAAACTTTTTTACTTCTTTTTTTTATAATTTTTTCAACTACTAATATAGCAGTAATGGTAATGAAAAGGCTTTCACTATTATCATTATAAAGTTATCATGTTAATGATATTGAAGAAAAGCTCAATGCATTTTACTGTCAAGAAAAAAGGTAAACATTAGTCAATAAACACGCTATATTTGAGCAATCATTTCACTTTTCTTTGGGCTGATTTGTGTAGAATAAAAGTTGCTACTTCTTTAAAGTTGTCATTTAAGCTAAAAGAATTTTGTTAAATTTTTGCTTTAAGTTAGAATCTTTAAAATTCAATTTGATTCAAGGTTCAACAAAAGTATCAAATCATCAGTTCAATTCCTTTAGATTATAATAAAATAGTAGCTAATAATCTTCATTCATAAAAAGCGCTTCTTTTGGCCAAAAACAATCACTTTATTACCATTTACAATACTTTTCTTCTCATTTCAATTCAACCTATTTACGTAAATACAATTTTTTCTTTTATTTACTTGCAAAACTTTTTCATGCACACCACTAGCACAGATACTTTCATTTTGCACTATTTGAAGAGTTTTGCAACTCTTGTTTGAAATATTTTATGCACTTTTCAATGAAATATTTTTTCATGTTGAACAAAATTCCTCAAACATCCATTATGTTAAGGATAATAGAGCTAGCAAAACCTGTTGACACGCGTGATTATTGAAATAAAACTCAGCAGGTTCCAATAAATATATTTTTTTTTTGTTTGCAACTTTCGAAATCAACACAAGCAGTAACTCTTTTTTTTTGTTGCTATTATGGCTTATTACTTCTATTTGCGCTGTTCACTTACCAGCGTTCAAGATGAAACTAAAAAAATGTGCGGTTAAATGAAATGAAACTGAAAATAAAATAAAAAAAATGTACATTTCAATGAATGTGTTTAAACAAACTTCATGTATTGAATAATTCACTTGGCAATGTCTTGAGACTCTGTTCGGTTAAAATTTCTTCATGTACATAACACTTAGGGCTCGGCCGAAAAAAAAGTTCCTTTTTATCAATCTTTAAAAAACTCAATTAATTCAATATGATTATTGAATGCGATGTATTGTACAGCAAGAATAACCATTTCTTTCACCTTCTATTCGAGTTTCAGCTCCTCACTCTTCCTAATTATTGATTTATTTCGAAATTTTTGATTATTTTGCAATATTTTGTTGTTGTAAAAAACAATAGAAAAATTCAAATTTTGTCCGTTAAAACTGAAAGTTTTAATTAAAAATCATAAATTTAAGTATTATTTGAGAATTTTTTGATATTTTAACTAGGGTTTCTGATTGCGGTTTTCGCAAAACCGCATAACCGCACTTTTTGGCCTAAAAATGCGGTTTTTAAAAAACCGCGGTTTTGGATGAAAAACCGCGGTTTTAGAACTTTCTATACTAAAAATTTAGAAAACATACAAGAAAATTTTTATATGAAAGTAATTTTTTTATTTTATTGTTATTTTTTGTTTTTTCAAACTCAAAACTCACAAAAAATCATATAGGGTAAAAAATATTGCAACCTTTATTGAAATTTGTTCTTCAAATAAATAAAACTTCTTCAAATAAAAGAACTGCAAAAAATTTAATTTTCCCCAAGTTTTGGGTGCAAAAGTCGTGAGAATGTGGTGTACAAATGTCAATATTTAAATGTCAAGACGTTTTTAGTGCTTTATGCTGCAAAAATAACTGTTTTCAAGATTGAATAAAAAAATATAGAAAACAAATAAAGTATTAGGAAAAATTTGGGAAATCAACATTGCTGTCAATGAAAGTTACAGACCATTAAAAAAAATTTGTTCGCTTTGTACAAATTTCAATATTTTTTTACCCTAAATTAGATCCAAAAACTAAAATTTAAATTTTTTATATGAATCAAAATTTTTGGTTATATTTTCAAGTAATTTTAAGACGAACTTCATGAAAATTTTAAAATTTAAAGATTTGTGTTTGAAAATTCGAATTTTGATTTTTTTTTTTTTGAAAAATTTCATACATTTGTAAGAAAACCGCAAAAACCGCGAAAACCGCGGTTTTTAGAATTATTAAAAACCGCAAAACCGCGGTTTTCTAAAAACGCGGTTTTTCAGAAACCCTAATTTTAACATTGATTGCATTGTGTATTATTGAAAAATGAACCAGTCTGTGCATAATTCATTTATTAACAATGCGTTTTCAGAGTGAAATAATGATTTTTTCGAAAATTTTCAAACTAATGTAACAAATTTTCAGCATCAATAACGCAGAGTTTTTTGGATTTTGTGCTTTAATTAAAGCATTATATTATACAATTTGCACAGTAAAAAGTGTATTTTCAATAATCCTAAAAGATTTAATACAGAAATATTTATAAAAATGTCTAGAAAAAGAGAAAAGTGATAAAAACTTTGCATTACTGATGCTGAATTGCAAAACGGCCGAGCCCCTTAGTGTAAGATATAAGTAAAGCTGCACAAACACGGTAAAAAATGCTTTACTTTTTTTGACTGTATGTACTTGTGGTACGCGATATTCCCGAGCAGTATGGTATGATTTTCTATTACAAGCTTGTAGATAGGAAATTTTAATTTTATAAAAATAAATAAATTCAATAATTTTTTAATGAATCTGGAAAATATATTTTTTAACATAAGTAAACTATGTAATTCTAAAAATTCTTTTTTAAGATTTCGAAAGCTAAACACTGACAGGAATTCCAACCCATCAAATGAACTAAACAACTCGGGACTGAAAGCAAGACGCTAATGCAACACAAACTCATTACTTATAATTATTATCTTCACTTCTTATTTTCTTACCTTTAATAAAACAGCTGTGCCTCTCAATTAATCTCTCATATTGTCTCTTTTTGCTCTTTTAAGTTGTATGATGTGATATTGCAATACCGTAAAAAAAATGTTGAAAAAAATGAGAAAAAAATTGTTATTCAATTTTTATGTAGAAAGAAGAGACATTAATTCAGGTGTCTTTAAAAAAATATGAGTTGTGTTAGGTAATGTATGTTCCAAAGAGGAGAGCGCAATTTTTTTCGGAACAGTTGCGATAAGATTGCTCAAGTACACTGACCTATTGGCTTATAAAATGTGCAACGGGACTTTCAATGTCAATTTTTGATTACATTTTGCTCGACAAAATTTGCGTGTGTATTTGGGCCAAGGCAGTGTCAAGTTTGAGGGAATAAAGTTTATTTTTAAATATTCATTATTGTTAATATTGAAAGAGTCATTGCTTATGTAAATTGTTTGTTTTTAAAAATTATTAATTTTAGAGGTTTCAGTTGTATTTTTGACGTGCATTGAGTCGTGTATTCTAAAACGACTTAAAAGTAAAGGCAGGTGATAGTTTTTTAAAAATTTTAGAAATTCTGGTACAATTTCAAGCAAATGAAAACTATGCTGACAAAATATTTTCTTCTAAAGAAATTATTTGTTGAAAATTCTGCAACATTCAAGTTTCAACAATACCATATATAAAGCTTCAGATATAAAAATTAGCTAATAATTAATTTAATAGTTCTTTAATTGCAGATAAAATGTTAAAAAGAGATTAAAGTTCACTTACTTTATACATTTACTTTCCAACGAGTCATATATGTGCATACTAAGATAAGCAGACCTTTATAGACTAAATGGGCGGTGTAACTGCTGATTATCTTGTAATTGTAAAGTGAAAGTCTCTCAGGTCAAGTATCAGACAATATGACAAACTTTTATTAACAGCTCATATAATTGCATGAGTGTTACAGTAAAAAATAAAAAAAAACTGAGAAATAATCTTATGAATTTTGAGTTTAAATCGTTGCTATTTTCATCTTTTAATGATTAATAGGAAGCAACGTGAAGGTCAATATTTAACTTACCTTACCGACAAACAAAAAGGATTATTCAACGAGCATGCATTTATGAGTTTTTTAGTGACTATATATACATAACTTTTATAATAAGTAACAAGTTCAGGTCATAATATCTTCATACTAATTAATCGTCTTAATTAATACTTTTATGTGATTATTATAAGCATTTTGATTGATCTTCAATTGATTTCATGCTTTTTTGATCCTTGAGTGATATTTACTGTTAGGCATCAATAATCTTTTGTTCAAAAAAAAAATAATTCACTTTCCTTTGCAGAAATATTTCATGAATTGAATTTTTTTTAGATTGCAGAAATTGACTAATACTCTCAATACTTACTTATATTCAAGTATTCTGATCATAATACGATCTCAAACATTACTTTTTATTTCTTATAACAAACACCTTAAAAAAACTAAAGTTCGCATTAAAACTAGTTCTGAAAGAAAAATAAATTGTGAATAGAATGCAATTTGCGTTGATGATGTCAAATCTTAAGTGGAATATTATGTAAATTTTTTCCAACTTTTTTTAACGTTTTTCAAGCATGCATCTAAAAGGTCGAAGCCTTAATTTGTGTTTAAATTGTTAATATCAGTTGGATGATTAGAAAAGGCTAAAAGTTATAGTAGTACTGCTTCATAGCGATTAATAAATTCTAAAAAGCATATTGCACCATGCCTTTGTCTTATAGAATTTCATAAATTATGATTACATTAAGCCAGTCTCCTTAATACAGTAAACAAACAACTTTTAAGCTTGTTTATATTTATCTTTTAGCAAAAACCTTTTTCATCTTAGCAAGGTACATAACAAAAAATCTCCAACAATACCAACATTAATAAATTTAATGTCATCCGTGACACATGATTAATGCGATTTCAATAACAATTTTCCATCATTAATGGAATTAATATCACATTAAAATGCACAATCGCATGTACATTAAAGATGTCAAGAAGTATTTCAAGGATTTTAAAGCCATCTCTAAGATAAGTCAAGTGTATAACATTCATCGCTTTATGATACTAAATTAACATTTTTAAATAAATTCTATATTTTTGATGAATAAAAATTGCAGTTCATGGTTATGAATAATAAGAGACATCAGAAAAAAATACTATGGATACAGAGGAGTTGAAAATCACATGGTTTCATGTTGCACATGTATATACTATAATATTATATAATATCTATCAAGCTAAAGTAAAAGAGATGAGAGAGATGAAAGTATATAAGCATTACACAGAAAATTGCAATGTACATGCAAAAAAAACTGAACCATGCAATAAAATGCAATAGATTTGAAACAGAAAGTGGATTTTCATGTTTATTTGATCTCGTAACATCCATTTCTTCACCATATGACTTTAACTATTCTATTCGTAATTTGTTACTGCAGTTTAACTTTAGACATCGTTAGCTGAACATATTGTTTTGATATATTTAAATTTAAAGTGATAAAGATGAGTTGTGATATGAAATTTGATTATAAGGAAGCTTTGAAACGATTAAATACTGACGAGAGTGAAATTTTAGAGTTAAGAGAAAAAATACGGAAATATTCGCATGTGCCTTCAAAATTGAGTGATAAGAAGGTACGGAACGGAAATTATTCTTTGAAACTTTCTTGATTCCAAAATAATCTTTAATCTAAAATTTTGTGTTTCAGTTTTTGTATTTTCAATTTCGAATATTTTGTATTCAAATTTTAAATTCTTTAATATAGAATTTAAATCTTTCATAGTTATTCACCTTTATATTAACAATTTCAAGTACTATTTTCACGATATTTACAATTTAAACAATCAATCTGTCATTATCAAATAACAAAACCGTCACAAAATCAACAAAACATTCACGGAGCAAAAAAAGAACTTCTACCACATAAAAATCAAAATTGTTATTTTAAAATTCCAATTTTTCCCACCACCCCCAAAAAACCACCCCATATTAATTTCTAATTTATTTTCTATACCAGCTTCTATGCTTTCTTCACGCCTGCAATGGAGTCGATGATGCTGCAAAAGTCATCTCAACCTACTATGAAGTACGTCAAGCATGCCCGGCAGTCTTTTCCAATCGAGATCCATTGTCTAATGAAGTTCAGCAATGTTTGGAGAATCAATATTATTTTCATATGCCCAACACACCATCAGGATACTCTGTTATCTATCATTGTTTATCAAACAACAAAGCGTCAAATTACATATTTGATGAGGCTTGCAAAACATTTTTCATGACTCTAGGTTCTGTCTTTAATGACATTTTTCTCTTCTTATTTTTCCATATTTTTTTAATATTCTAAATTTGAATTTTTTGTGCTATACATAGTTTCAGTTCAGACACAATTCAATCATTTTATCGATTATTTAATTTTGACTAAGCCACAAAAAAAAATCGATTATAATTTTTTTTATTCTATCATATCATAGATTCACTTCTATGTACACAAGGCCCATCAAATGGTTTGATAATTGTGTTTGATATGAAAAATGTTGGCTATCGACATTTGTTAAAGACAACAATTGACACCCTGAGGACATTCTTTCGTTATTTGCAAGATGCCTTGCCAGCAAGACTAGAGGCAATGCACATCATGAATTGTGGACCAGTGTTTAATCTTGTGCTTGCAATGATCAAGCCATTCATGAGAAGTGAAATTATTCAAAAGGTGAGCAGGATGAAAAATTTATGATGAGTCAGATGAAATTATTGCTGGTTGTGAGTGCATTCATTTGTGGTATTTCCTATAAATTTTTGGGACTTTCCAGTTAGATTGACAGTTTCAGTCAGTTAAAGTTTTATGGTTAAATGAAGATGTGATTTTTAAATATACTAGTATTATTAGATTATCGAGTGATATTGGAAGATTCATATTATATAATATATAATACTAATAACCAATAGAATGCTTAGACAAAAATAAGCGTAACTTCAAAAATACCAAAATAAATACCTACATGAAAACATGCTAACCTATTCTAACACTTTCGTTCTAGATGCATCTTCATCCATGCGAAATAGATTATAAAAAATTCCATAAAGAACACATTCCAAGTGATTGTCTTCCATCTGACTTCGAAGGACAATTAGATTCCATAATCGAATTACATAAAAATCATTGTGCGATGTTGGCACGTTTAAGAGAATATTTTATTGCAGATGAGAAAGAAGCGAATGAAAACAAATCTATATAGATGATAATAATAATGTTTAATACACATCTTCATGATGTTCTCATACTTGTTGAATGTATTATTTTTTATTCTGGGTGATGCGAAAACAAAAGATGTTTTTAATTAGATACCAATTACTATCAATTATCATATACTATATTTTAGCATGGGAATGAATAAAAGCTTTTAAAGCTTTTTTAAAACCTTACAAATGTTTTTTTTAACTTTTTACTTTATCTTAAATACTTTATTGACATAGATGCTACAATGAATGTCGAAACTAAAAATCATCAAATTATGCTTGTGTGTTTAACATACCATAAAGCTTTCAATTTTAATTATCAATGAAAAAGAATAAACCCTCATTTCCCCATCTCAACAATTTTTTATGTTCATACTTATTTATTTGTGTGTGCATATAAATTCCATTATTGCATGACCCTTAACATAATTTTACCTAAAATTACCTTCACGCACATTGAACAATTTTTATTTCTTCTCTCGTGTTTACCGCTTAAATATATACGCATCGTGGTTTAACCTAACACAATATATGGATAGAAAGATAGTACACATGAAAGTGAATATGTTCGTTATATGAACGTCAAAATCATGAACGATTCATAAATGTGAGTTGTATTAAATATTTAAGGAATTTAAGTGAACAAACAAATCGATAGAATGATTATATTGAATTATCAAAGACAAATGGAGGGAAGCTTGTGATCGATAATTGGTTGGTTAGTGTAATTTTGACTATTCAGATTAACTTATAAAATAAAGACTTGAATTTTTAAATTAAGCACTTTTTATTTTTTAAATTTCATCAATTTAGTGTGAAATGACAAAGAGGAAAAATTTTATATTAAGTCCTTCAAATGACTAAAGACCAAACAAACATTAATAACACATCGCCATTCTTTCGTCTAATTCCACACAAGTCATACGATATAATTTTGTATGGACAAAGAGAGGAAATTTTATTGATGTGAATTATTAAGATATCTAAACAATTAGCAACACAATGGCCTATCATCTTCATACATTAAACCTTTATTATTATTTGGCAAGATACGGTTGAGCCGACGAAAGACGTAAGCATAATCGAGAGATAAGTTTATTTCTCTTGATTTCAACACTTGAATGAGAAAAGAGTTTAAATATAAAATACAAATGCGTTTGAAGAAGAAATCTTTGAGCAATGTACAAAAAAAATCTTAAAAAAGTCTGAAAAGATTAAATAAATTTTCTCAGTATTGTTTGAGATTTTCTAGAGGAAAGTAGCATTATGGATGCTGATTTAAAGTACGATTACCAAGCAGCTCTTAAACGAGTGAATTTAAGTCAATCGAGTGTTGATTTATTACGTGATACAGCAAATAATTATGAATTACTTCCAAAGTCATTGACGGATAAGCAAGTAAGTTTTTGGAAATTTTTGAAGAATTTTTTAAATACTTTCTGAAAGTTAGTGTGCAAAAAAAATGTTAAAAGTTTAGAAAATTTGAGGAAAAAAATAGAAAATTCAATCTCGATATAAAATTTTAAACAAAAAAAATTATCAAGTAAAACTCAAAAATCAATCAATCTTCATTCAATCACTTCCATCTTCCAGTTGCTCCTGTTTTTAAATAAATGTAATGGCGATATTGAGAAATCAATCAAATTTATGCATCGACATTATGAGATCAAACGAAAGGCTCCACAGCTTTTTAAGAACAGAGACGTCAGCACACCAGAGCTTCAACAGTCAGTAAAGAATCAATATTTTGCTAGACTTCCGTCAACAGAACAAGATGATATTGTGTGCTATCTTGGACTTATCAATTCAATACCCAAAAATTATTATTACAATAATTCAACAACTTGCTTTTTGATGATGATAGGTGAGTAAGAATTTTGCTACGAAATGTTTTTAAAATTTGTATTCAAAAATATTTATTTCACACTTTTTTGCGATATTTTTATAACATTTAAGAATTCCCCAAGTTCTTACATCAAAGTTGTTTGTGACGTGTATAAAAACAAAAATTTGCTCACTCATGATGTTCTTTCAAAAGTTTTTCCTTTTCTTTCTACATATAATACAAATCTAATTTTTAAGCTTTTTTATGTTTTTTTTTTAAAAAAAAAGTAAGAAATTTTTGTAATCTAATGCCTCATTCAAAATTTTTGTTTATGAATCTTTAAAAATAAGGAACAGGAATTTAAAACTCGAAGTCTACTTGACGTGACCAAAAATGATTTCCTTTTACAAAACAACTCAAAATCTATTGACAAAGCATCTCAAATCAATATTAAGTTCTAGTTTACGCACACATATCTTCAAACAGGTTCGACTCAATTTCTTCGAATAGTTACTAGGAAGTGTGATACTCAGTTTATTAACCAAAACTTATTAAAAATTCGCAAAATCTTGTCTCGTGTCAAGATGTTTCGCAATTTATTATTATTTGGTTGATTCCTGTATCATAAAGTAGTTTTATTGAAATATTCTAGCTAATTTCTTTATTTTTATTTTTTTTTTTATTTCTGATTTTAAACATTGTAGAAAATGCAATGAGCAGACATGGTCCATCAAGAAGCTTGGTTTTGGTATACGATATGAAGAATTTCCGCCTTGGTCATCTAACAAGAAATAACTTAAAATCAATGAGAACTTTTTTTGCTTACATGCAAGAAGGAATGACTACTGATATTGGCGATATTCACATTTTTAACACATTTCCTTCATTCAACCTGGTACTAAAAATTATTTCTCCATTTTTAAAAGCAGAAGTTGTTAAAAAGGTAATAAAGATGTGATAATTGCCACTCATGGCCACTAATTATCAAAATTGTATTTAAAGATATTTAAATATCAATAATCAACATGTTGACCTTGACAATCGAAAGTATTGGCCAAAATAATTATTTTCGTTATTTCCTTTTTTCAGATGCACCTACACTCATCGGACGTAGACCTCGAAAAATTACATACTGAGAACATCTCAAAAGCATGTTTACCATGTGACACGGACTATGGTGGTA
Organism: Chironomus striatipennis; assembly: GCA_026123125.1. Lineage (NCBI taxonomy): Eukaryota > Metazoa > Arthropoda > Insecta > Diptera > Chironomidae > Chironomus > Chironomus striatipennis. Next base: position 734,290 of record CM047393.1, on the reverse strand, counting down.
TTTGTGATACTGTCGAAAATTTGCACAAAGAGCACATCGAAGAGCTTCTGGAAATGAAAGACTACTTTATGGCTGAATCTAAACAACTGTTTGAGTGAAATGTTTAATTTATTTTGAGAGTAATTTAAGTGGTGTAGCCGTTAGTTTTTTTTTTTTTTAAAAAAAAAAGTTTTGACATATTGCTACGCTAAAATTGAAACTTGCAATAAACTTTCTCGGCATGAAAGATTTAATTAATTTTACGATACATTAAATTACTTAACACATTTTATTTTTTTCTGTTTGCTGTTTGATGCATTTTTCAGCAGACTCAACTTTAAAAAAAAAAAAAAAAAACGTGAAAAATACCTAAATACCTACCTAAAAATAAAAATCAAATTTCAAAAATCTTAATCATTGAAAAGTTCTTCAATCATGAAGATCTGTCTTTAATATTTCCATTTTTCTTCAAAAAAATAATTTTCAGCATCCAATAATAAAACATTGAATAGGGCAACTAAATTTTAAAAAAATACCGGCAAACAACATTCAATTTCTTATTTCCATACCCTTCCACAACTTTCTTTGCTCGCATACTCGAAAAAAAGTTTCTCTGGAATAACTGTTTGTGTCTGTGTTAACATTTGTGTGGCCTTGGTGAAGAAGAACACTTGAGTCTACAAAAAACGAGCAAAAAGAAAGAGAAAAAAGAGAAGTTCCGAGTATCACGTGTGTTTGTTCATTACTTGATTAAATAGTTTATTTCTCTCAAAAATGCTTTTAGTCTTCGTTCACGTTTACTCCTAGCTAGTCTTTAAATGTCACTTCTATATGAAATGTTTGCCAGATTTAGAGACATTCTAAAGTCTGCATATAATTACAAGGAAGCACTTGACCGGGAAAATTTAACACAAGAAAATGTGAATTTGTTAAGGGAAAAGCTTAAAAGTTCAAAATTTGTGCCTCAGGCTTTGGCTGACAAACAGGTTTGTAGAACAAGCTCGTAGAATTTTTTGCGAATAGTCACAAAAATTTTAATTTATTCTAGCTAATATTTTTTCTTACTGCATTTCAAAATGATGTCGATAAAAGTGCAAAACTGCTTGAAAGCTGCTACAAACTCAAAAGATCAGCACCAGAGTTCTTCAAAAAACGAATTGTCGATTCGGAAGAGATTCAAAGTTGTTTGGACAATCAAAACTATATTATGCTTCCTGTAACACCTGACAATCATATGCTTATTTATCATAGTCTAAAGAATAATGACCCAAATAGTTATAATTTTGACTCAGCGGCAAAGACTTTTATTATGACGAATGGTAAGCTTTATGGGGCAGTGAGAGAGAATTTGCTCTCTGAGAGTCAAAAGAAAGTTTTTTTTTGGAATTGTTGATTAAATATTTGCCGCGTTTTTTTATGAAAGCATCTTTTTCATATTTTTCTTTTAATTTCTTTTGTAAAACTCGACTCACAAACATGACAATTAAAGTAGTATACAATTTATCAAAACTTTCTTAATGACTGTTCGAATTGTCAAAATTTAGTTGTTTAATTGTTAATTAAACATATTATTATTAGATAATCAATGAACAAAACTTAAATTTCTAATTTTAGAAGCCTACAATTATTATCATGGACCACGTCCAGAAGTGATTTATCTGTTTGATTTAAAAGGACTTGGTTTTCGATTTATATTCAAGCCTAGTATCTCATCCATGATAAAGGGGATTAGATTTCTTGAAGAAGGTGAAATAAGTTTTTAATGATATATTTTATGTCAAAGTTTTCATTAACTTTATACTTCTTTGTTGTAGGAATGCCATATAAAATAAAAGCAGTTCATGTATTCAACACTGTGTCTTTCTTTGATTGGATAATAGGTAAGATTGTTTATCTATGATTCAGAATTAATCATAATTTTGCAATTTTCTAATCAAATCTGCAAAAAAATGAAAATTAAAATACTTAAAGAAAAATTAAAATATGTGAAGTTAACTCCAACAACAAAAATTTTATTAATCACATCACGTGCGAGGAATAATTTATTTGCAAAGATCTTTTACGTTCCAAACTTGTTTTTTAAAATTTGATTTCATGAATCAAAACCAGTCTTTATGAATCGTCATAAGAGTAGACAATCTTTCGGTCATTTCATTTGATATTTTTGTTTGTATGTATAACATTAGGATGAAGAATACACACTGGTTTCCTTAATTTGAGTTGATTAGATCTAGTTAATCCAAATTTCTTCAAATTTTCTTTGTTTGTATCAACTGTAAATCATTTCGAAAATATCAGGAACTAAAAATGATCAATTATATCTAGAGCTTTCAAAACTAACAATTAGGAAGAAATTTAACATACTAATCATACTCTTAATCATATTTGAAATATTTTCAGCAATTGTGAAGCCACTTATGAACTCAGAACTTTTAGAAAAGCTTCATCTGCACCACTCAGACTTAGACTATGACAAATTTCATGAGCAATATGTTCCAAAAACTCATTTACCAAAGGAATATGGTGGAACTTTAGGAACGTTAGAAGAATTACAGCAGCAAAGCAGAGATCGTCTAATGAACCTCAAAGAGTACTTTATGTATGAAGAGCGGCAATCGAATTTTGAATTTGATCAATTTGTTGACGAGCATCTTCATGAAATTCAGAATGTTGATTAATATGTGACTAAAAAAATTAATAAATAAATTTATTGACAAGTTCTAATTAATTTCTTTTGATTGCTTCCTGATAACTTTTCTACAGTGTCAAACTTAAAAAACTTTGACTTTGAAAAACTTACGGATGATTGCCAAACAATTTTCAATGTCAACAACTAAAAACCTGAATAAAACTATATTCGACATAATAAAAAATGAGGCGTAACAATGTGAAACATTTATGTGATCAGAAGATGATACAAAAGAAGATTTTTATGTATTTTTTCACATCTCGTGCCCTTTAAATTAACATTCAGTCGTTGTCAGCCCTTTCTTCAGGACAGTCATTAAAAAAATTAGATAAAAATGTTCAAAGATTTCAAAGCTTTTCTTGATAAAGGACATAGCTATAAAGAATCTCTAAAAAGGGAAGGAATTAAGCAAGGGAATGTGAATTTACTGAGAGAAAAAGTTAAAAATTCCAAATATGTGCCAAAGTCACTTACTGATAAGCAGGTACAAATAGTTTTAATCAAAATATGGTTCTCGTGTGGCTAATTTGTTGCAAAATTTCGCAGTTGTTATTTTTCCTAAACAGAAGCAAATGTGACATTGATAGAGTGGCAAAATTGATGGAAAATTATTACAAAAATAGAACCATGATTCCAGAATTCTTTCAAAATCGTGATGTTTTATCTAAAGAGATACAAAATTGCTTGGAAAACCAGTATTACATCATGCTACCTGTTACACCAAACAACCAAATGTTGTTTTATCACAGCTTAAAGAATACTGATCCAAGTGCTTATGAATTTGATAGCGCTACAAAGGTCTTTTGCATGATGTTTGGTGAGTTAAGTAAAAATTAACCAGATGTTGTTAGATTAATCATACTATTCCGATAGTGACGTCAAATGCTTGAAATTAATTTATTTTAATTTTCAGAAGCACATTTCTACCTTCATGGACCATTATCGGAAGCAATTTTTCTCTATGATCTGAAAGGAGTAAGCTTTAGAGTTTTGATTAAACCAAGCATTTCGTCTGTGAGAAGAGGATTTAAATTCCTGAACGGAGGTTAGAAACCTTATAAAAATTAAATAATTATATTACTATTATTCGATTTTTTAAAAATTCAGCAAATCCAATTAGAATTAAGAAAATGCACATTTTCAACACTATGTCATTATTTGATATTATTGCTGGTAAGTTTGATTGTTCATGAACCATGTAATATAATTTGAAACAACATTTCTCATCATTCAGCACTAATCAAGCCGTTCATAAAGCCAAAAGTCTTTCAAAGAATTCAACTTCATCACTCAAATATAGATTTTGAAAAGTTTTATGAAAATGAGATTCCAAAAAGTCATTTACCAAAGGAATATGGTGGAACTTTAGGGACACTTGATGAACTTCAAGCAGAAACCACAAAAAAATTGATGGACTTAAGAGATTATTTCATTTTGGAAGAGAAACAGAGAGATTTAGAGTTTGAGGATTATATTAAGAAGCATCCTAAGGATATTAAGTGCCATGACTAGTGAGAGTTTTTTACTTTATACAGTTTTTTAATTGTTTAATTCTTAATTAATTATGAATTTACCTATTCTCTAAAAAATAACAGAAATAAAAATAAAGAAAAAATATATTCAAACAACAAATTCTCTTTGTTGGGCTGTGATTTTTATTCCAATGAAGAGAAGATACGCAAATGATATGTTGTGTGGAGTAAAACCTTTTAATTTAACATCTTCTTTTTTTCTCTTTGTTTAATTCTTTTGCAAAAAAAAAAATGTGTGTGATAAATTTAGTCGGATTCAGCACTCTCTTTTGAACGGTCGTTTAAAAACTTTATAATAAAAAAAATGTTTAAAGATTTCAAAAATATTCTTGACAAATGTCATAGTTATAAAAAATCTCTAAAGAGACAAAATATAAAACAAGAAAGTGTAAATTTATTAAGAGAAAAAATTAAAAATTCAAAACATGTGCCAAAGTCGCTTACTGATAAGCAGGTAGAATTGAAATTTGTAAAAATTAAAATCAAGTGCTTAATTATTGTGTATTTTGCAGTTATTATTTTTCCTTAACACACACAGATGTGATGTCGAAAGAGTGGCATCATTGATGGAAAATTATTACAAAAATAGAACATTAGTACCAGAATTTTTTAAAAATCGTGATGTGCTATCAAAAGAGATACAAAATTGCTTAGAAAATCAGTATTACATAATTCTTCCTATTACATCTAAAAATCAAATGTTGTTTTATCATAGCTTAAAAAATACTGATCCAAGTTCATATGACTTTGACAGTGCTACAAAGGTTTTTTGTATGTTGTTTGGTGAGTTTTTATAAATGCTTGTCACGATGATCTTCAGTTTTTTGATATCATAAATTAAATTTAAAAGATGTAGTTTTAATTAAAATAAATATAAGTCTATTTCTGTGAATATGTGTTAAAAATGTATACACTTTTATAACTAAAGGTACATTTATTGTAAATTAAATTGGAAAAATGCAAGTTTTAAATTAAAATCAATTCAAAAATCTGAAAAAAGTTCATTTGCAAATTTATAAAAGTTATTTGACCTAAATTATTACAAAAATTTAGTTTCAAATATTTTTAAAAATTTATTTATTAATTTAAAATCCAGAGGCTCACACTTGCATCTATGGGCCCTTATCAGAAGCAGTTTTTATATTTGATATGGGTGGAATGAGTTACAGATATCTTTTAAAGCCAAGCATTTCATCTGTAAGAAGAGGATTTAAATTTCTAAATGGAGGTAAGATTAATATTTTAGGTCTATTTTTAAAAAAATATCTAACAAGTTGATCTTTTAAATTTCTAATTTAGCAAATCCAATTAAAATCAGAAAAATAAACGTTTTCAACACTTTGCCTTTATTTGACTTCATTGCTGGTAAGAATGATCTATTTCTAATTTTTAGTAGAATTTTATGAAACTTTTATTTTTATAGCAATGATCAAACCATTCATCAAACCAAAAATCTTTCAAAGGATCCAACTTTATCATGCAGATGTAAATTTTGAAAAATTTCACGAAAATGATATTCCTAAAAGTCATTTACCAAAAGAATATGGTGGAACCTTAGGAACACTTGATGAACTTCAAGAAAAAACCACAAAAATTTTATTGGATCTTAGAGATTATTTTATTTTAGAGGAGAAGCAAAGAGAGTTGGAGTTTGAAGATTACATTCGAAAGCATCCAAAAGATGTAAAATGTCATGACTAGCAAAAAGTTAAGAAAATTTAAAATATCATAAATATCAACAAAAATAATTAAGTTATTTAAGAGTAAAAGAAGAATTACAAGTTTATGGAGGAACAGGAATTTAATAAAACAAGAATTTAAATAAAAATTCAATATGCATAAAATCATTTTATTTTTTTAATTTCTAAATTTTTCTTATTTTCAGTCTCGATTTTGATCTTCTTTAAGTCAGACAAGAATCAAGTTTCTGCACAAAAAAATGTTTGCAAATTTTAAAAATGTCCTTGAATCGGGTTTTAGTTACAAAATGTCACTTGAAAGAGAAAATATAAAGCAAGAAAGTGTAAATTTGTTAAGAGAAAAACTTAGAGATTCCAAAATTGTGCCAAAATCTTTGACTGATAAGCAGGTGGAAATACATAGATTTAAATATCTCAAAATATAAAACAATCTACTTGAAAATGTTTCAGCTTCTTAGATTTTTAGTAACGTATAAAGATGACATCGATCAAGTTGTTGTTTTAATGGAAAATTATTATCAATGCAAAGCAGCAGCTCCTCAATTGTTTCAGAATCGCGATGTTTGGTCAACAGATATGCAAAATGCATTGAAAAATCAATATTATATAATCTTACCTATTCTACCTGATAATCAGCTGTTGATTTTCCACAGTCTTAAAAATTTCGATCCAAACACTTACGATTATGATTTAGCAACCAAGTTGTACTTCATGATGTATGGTAAGTCATGAAATTATTTTTTTTTTTTCAGACTCAAAAATAATTCATATTTTAATAATTTGATTGCAGAAGTTTTTGCCTACCACTTTGGGCCTTTCAATGGTGCAACAGTGCTTCATGACATGAAAGGATCAGGTTTTCGATTCTTACTTAAACCAAGCGTGTCGTCATTGAAACATGTCGTTAAATTTGTTGAGGAAGGTAGGAACAAAAAAATAAAAAAATTTCACAGTTTTTAAACATTCGAATTAATTTTCGATCTTTTAGCAATTCCTGTTAATATCAACAAAGCTATAGTTTTTAATACTCACAAAGCATTTGATTTAATTATTTGTAAGTTTAGTTCCGATCGATTTTAACAATATGATAATGAATAATTCTGACGATTTTTTATTTATGTTAATTTCAGCACTTGTCAAGCCATTTGTCAAATCAAAGCTGTTCTTGAGAGTGCAATATTATCACTCGGACATAGATCTTGAAAAGTTCCATGAAACACAGGTTCCAAAAAGTCATTTGCCAAAGGAATTTGGTGGAACTTTAGGCACACTTGATGAACTGCAAGAACAAAGCATTCAACTATTCATGAGCATGCGAGATTATTTTGTTTTGGAGGACAAACAAGCGAGATTTGAATTTGATGACTACATCAAGGAACATCCAAATGAGGTTCATCATACTGACTAGTAATAAAATATTTAATATTTTGAATATATTATCAAACTAGTTTGATGTAGAGATGTAAAGTGATGCTAATGATGCAAAGTAGGGAACCGTTCAGCTATTGTGTTAATATCAAATGATTAAAGCAATACTATTGAACAAAAATATAGACTAAATTATATATCATTAGATTTTTTTGCATTTCATCAGGAAGTCCTTGAATCTTCTGCATTAATTTCTTTAAATTAGGAAGTATCAATAAAATAATATCGGAACCAAAAACAAGAATTCAAAAATTAAATGTTGTTGTTTATCTTTAACAGCTTCTTAATAGTGATAATGAAACAGTATTTTCAGTTCTTCTTTGGTTCTCTTTGTGAAAAGATTGTGGTCTGTTTTGTTAAAAATGTTTAGTGAATTTAAAAAAATCCTTGATTCTGGATACAGTTATAAAAAGGCTCTGGCTGAGCAGCATGTAAAGCAAGAAAGTGTGGATTTTCTGAGAGAAAAATTAAAGGACTCGAAAACTGTGCCGAAGTCACTTACTGATAAGCAGGTAGGTGTATTAAAAGTATGAAATCAAAATAAAGCATGAATTAACTTAAAAATAAAATTACAGCTTCTCAGATTCTTAACTACATACAAGCATGACATCAATCAAGTTGTAATTTTGATAGAAAATTATTACAGCATTAAGGCATCAGTTCCAGAACTTTTTCAAAATCGTGACATTTGGTCGGAAGAGATTCAAAGTGCTTTGAAAAATCAATACTTTATCTTTCTTCCTATTACATCCGACAAAAAAATGTTAATTTTTCATAGTGTTAAAAATTCTAATCCAACCACTTACAATTATGACTTGGCTAGTAAGGTGTATTTAATGCTATTTGGTGAGTTTATCACCATTTTCATCTTACAATCAAAAGTTAGAATCAAATCTTTAATTTACATCATTGGCAGAAGCCTACAATTACTACTATGGACCATTTACTGAAGCTATTCTTCTGTTTGATTTGAAAGCAGCAGGTTTGAGATTTTTGTTCAAGCCAACTGTATCTTCAATGAGAAATGTAGCAAAATTTGTTGAGGAAGGTAAACATTACATGTGAAAGATCACAGTTGTAATTTTCAATTTTGATTTAATGCTTTTCATCTAGCTCTTCCTGTTCATGTTCAAAAGGGAATCATTTTTAACACTATGAAGGCTTTTGACCTGATTATAAGTAAGTCCTACAATTGGGATGATCTTTTATAATTATAATCCATAAAATATTTTCTTAGCACTCTGCAAGCCATTTGTCAAAACTGAATTATCGCAAAAGTTTCAATTTCTGCATTCTGACATTGATTATGACAAGTTTCATGAAGAACAAGTTCCAAAAAGCCATTTACCAAAAGAGTTTGGTGGAAGTTTAGGAACATTAGATGAACTGCAAGAGAAAAGTGTAAAATTATTTTTAAACTTAAGAGATTACTTTGTGCTGGAAGAAAAGCAAGCCAACTTTAAATTCGATGATTATATTAAGAAGCAACCAGAAGAAGTTCGTCATTCTGATTGAGATTAATGGTTTATCAATGGATTCAACTAAAAAACATTAATTTTATAAAAATGTAGATGAAATAGGTATAAATAAAGCTCATCAAATATACAATATCTTTATCGATATAACAATTTTCAAGGTTTTCTAGAAATGTCTCTTTAATATCATTAAAATCACTACAAAATTTTCGTTTAAATATTTTTGTTGAAAATGAATCACGACAGGAAATAAAAAATTTACATTTTTTTTTAATATTGAAACTTAAGATATGTATGTGATCTGCAAAAAAATGATTAGACAGCAAAATGCTATTTATAGCAACTTTTCAACCTTCCTCAATAGAGTTATTAGTAAAACTTGAATGACAAAATTGAGTCAAATATAAAAATATGTTTCTGTTCAATGATCCTAAACACTCAAATTATTCTGTCCAATGAGAAAAATAACAGTCGTCACGGGTCAGTGTCACAAAAAATTTGGAAATTCAAGAATAACATTGAAGAACAAACTTGTTTTTTAGCTAGCATTTATTAAAAAAAAAAAATAAAGAATTTCCCAAATCAGTCTCGATTTGTAATTTGAACAGACGTCATGTCTTCATATGATAAAATTGAAATTCCTCTGTATAATTATCAAGAATTTTTAAAATCTTCAGGATTTTCACAAGAAACTGTCGATGAAGTTAGAATTAAAATTGCTGAATACGAAATTATTCCAAAATACATTACAAACGGACAGGCAAGCAATAAGTAACTTAAAAAATTTGTGAAAAACTTTCAAAAGCTTAATTTATTTAGATCCTGTCATACTTGATAAACAGTAAAGGCAATGTTGATGAATGTTCACACAGAATTCTAACTTACTACATACAAAAAAATGAATTCCAAGAGTTCTTAAGAAATCGAGATCCAGAATCCAAAGAAGTTACAAACAGCTTTAACAATATGTGGTTTGCAACATTTCCAGTGACTTCTTGTAACTGCAACATTTTCTATATGGCATTACAAAATTTTGATCCCAAAAATTATTCCTTTGAATCATCAATTAAGACATTTATAATGATCGCAGAGGCTTATTTTTATCGAAATGGTCCAAGATCAGATACAATTTTAGTTTTTGATATGATGGGTGCAAAGTTCCGACATAGTCTCAAAGCTAGCATGTCTTCTCGTAAGAAAGTTGTTAATTTTCTTGAAAATGCTACTCCAATTTACATAAAAGCTGTTCACTTCTTCAATACTGCACCCTTTATGGCTTATATTCATGGTAAGTTTAAGGTTAGTTTTAGTTTTTGAGAATAATCAGTTTTAATTTTTGTGTGATTTCATTATAAAAATAAGATGATTTTAATCTTTTCAGCACTCCTCAAACCCTTCTCAACGACAGGCTTATTGCATCGCGTCTACCTTCACAATTCAAACATAAATTGGAATGAATTTTATGTCAAACACATCCCAAAGTCACATATGCCAAAAAACTACGGCGGTGACCTTCCAAAAATAGAGGAATTGCACGAAAATGAGAGGAAAATTTTGTTTAATTTGAAAGAATATTTTAAACTTGAGGAACAGCAAGTTAATCATGAACTTGACCATATTGCTGAAGAATCAAAAACTGTACATCTATAAAAATATACATTTTTTGTATACATGTTTTAAGCTGGGTTTTACACCAACACGTGCAAATCTTATTAGGGGCCGTTCACAAAGTACGTTACGCAAAAAAATGACTTTTTAGACCCCCCTCCCCCTCGTTACGCTTTTTGTATAAAAATTCTTTTGTTTTGTTTAATCTGTTACAAAATCTTAGACCCCCCTCCCCCCTAAAAAGCGAACGTACTAAATGAACGGCCCCTTATGGACATTGATGTAAATATTATGTCATTTGTAACTTGAAGATCGAGTTTGCTTTATAGTTGGTTTTTCACGACTATTTTTGAGGCTAGATGTATCAATAAATGAATTTAAAAGCTTTGATAGAAAAACTATGAATGACATTTTAAGTTAATATGTATGCATATGTTAAATTTTTTGGATGTCATTTACTGACTTAACTTACAATCAAATGACTTAAGAATTGAACAGTTCACAAATTTAGCACCTGGATTTTTCAAATCCGGTTTTGTTCTTAGCTAATACTCACTGGTAAGACGTCTTATTATATTTTTTGCAAAAAATCTTCTAGCATTAACACATCCAATATCACCTAAAAACATATAAAGTTTGAGAATCTTTGGTATTTGCAGCTGACATGTTTTCTAATACAAATCAGTTTGATTTAGTTGTGCTGTGAATTGAAAGGAAGAAACTGGAAGAAAGTTAGGGAAGTAAATGAAAATAATAAAGAAGTCAAAATAAAACAAATTGCAGATGAAAGGTTGAATGTTAAGTATTGACTTCGTACATACTTTAAGATGCACATAATAAAGTTGTATTTATAAAATAAATTCAATTGAATGAGATTCATAGACACAATCGTTCCAGTTGAATTTACCTTTTTTATTGTAACTAACATCATATTCTCAATTTCACAAAATCATTCTAAATTTTAATTCCTTTATCTTTTTATTCCTATTTATTTTCACAAATAGAACATTTTTTTATTAAAAATTGCATTTACTGGGGCACCTCGATTTGAGTAACTTCGATTTGAGTAATTTCGATTTGAGTAACTAAAGTGCTCCCATACAAAAATTCAAATTTTCTTTTTTTAACGGTCATTTTCCATACATTTCGATTTGAGTAAATTCGATTTGAGTAGATTTTTTCCGGAACCAAACAATTACTCAAATCGAGGTCCCCCAGTACTTGCAGTTCCTAATTTTTCATAATAACTGCCCATTACAAACTAGATCTATTTATGGATTTTTATCATTATTATTAATTTTAATTTGATGATGACTTAAATGCTCATTCATCACAATAGTTTCAAAAACTACAATCATTTCATTTCTCCAATACAGTTAAATTTATTTTGCATGCATGTTAGGGCATTTACTTTCATTTATTATTTTTTTATTTATTTTTGGGTAGGTACTTTATAAAAATTTATTTGATTCTATTAACATTGAACTTGGGACTTGAAGAGCGTCATTATCTAAAAGTATCATAATTGTGGAAGGAAATAGAGCAATAACTACTCTACATACAACTTCACGGATTTTTGTGGCAGCTGGTTCTTAAAAATGTTATCAATTAAATTAATTCTTTTTTATCTTCAAGTTGTCCAACAATTAATTTGTGTTGTGTCCATCAAGTTTAGTTGGCTGAGCTGGGTTTTATAAGTTTAAAAAAGTTTATAGAAATTGGGAAATAAAAAAATTTAAAAGAAATTCCATCTTTGGCTAATTTCTTTTTGCTTTTAAATGTTACAGTCAAATAAGAATTGTTCTTGAGATTTTAAATCAAGTCTTGATTTTTTTCTTCTTTATATATTTTATCAAAGTAAAAAGATTTTTTACTAGGTATAATACATTGTATTTTTTGTTCATTAAGTCTAATCTTAGCTTAAAAAAAATTTATTTTGTCTATCAAATTATAAAGTCATTAATGTTTAAAACTTCACTTAATGGTACTAAAAAATATGCTTAGTCACATAAGTCGACAAATTATCATTATCTACTACGATTGGGGAGGACTTTTTGGGGTCGGGTACAATTTTTTATATATATGTTTTTTCCATTTTTTCAAAATATTAAATAAAATTATTTTTAAAGAGATAAAGTCGATATAGTCATACGCTGAAATTGACCGTTCTCAATTCCAATGTTAGTCATGTCACAGCCCATCTTCTTCGTATGACCGATTGATATTGATGATAAATTATACGATTCTGATGGTGATGAAGTAATGAACTTTTTGCATAAATTCGTTTTGATTTTTTTGCTTTTTGTTGCTACTTTCGGAACCGGTCAAACGAGAATTTTATTGCTATCAGCTGATGTCTGATTTCCAGACACTATTAAGCTGTTGTGTTGTACGTTTTCAAGGAGCGATCCTGATGAACGAATACATGAACGATTAATTAAGATGGAATCAAAATAATTTTTTAATAAAATTCTAAATCCTATAGACTAATTATTATTTAATCCGATGTATTAAATTAAATCTTGAGTTAGTTAAATTATTTAAATCTATCAGATTAATTTTCATCTACATCTTTTATCTAAGGATTAAAAGAATTAACTCACCTTTTTCTCCATTCTCATTTTCTGAATTTCCACGCTGTGGACGTTGCCGACAAAGATAAGGAGAAGATGCTGGACTTGATTGAGCCTGAAAATACACATCGAATGATTTTTTTTTGTTATCAATCATTTGGCATTGAAGGATTAATTTTAAGTATAGACATTGACTTTAATGAGTCTATTCACGTAAAAAAAAAGATTTTGATCAATGAAAGAAATATAACACGCGATATTAAATAAAATATTTGTAGTCAGCATGCAATAATTTTGAGTAACTTGATCGTCATGTTTTGCATTCTTGCGATTTTTGAATTGCTAAGTTTCTTAAATATATTTTATAGTTCTATTAATAGCAAGAAATTTTAATTTATTAATAAAAAAGAAACGATTAACAAAAGAGAGCAGAATGAAGCAGTCATTTTGTGTATGAAAATAATATTTACCTTATTGTTATTATTTTGGCAGCATGTAGCTTTGACGCAATTCTCATCAATATTTGGACAATCTAGGACACATCCTTCCTCCTTTCCACTAATATTTAAGCTTGTCGAAATGCCATCAGACGCTGAGCAGCTATTTAAATTTTCAATTTCAATAAACTCAGGCTGAATTGTCGTACTATGAATACCTATGTAAGTATTAATTGAGAATAATTGAAATGAAATGAAATTTTAATGATTTTATTGACCCTACCCTCATTATGGAAAAATTCTTTGACTTTCTCTGCAAGCTTCATATATTCACTCAAATTACGACAACGTATATGAGCTGATGCAATGATACGATCACCAGCTAATTGCCAAACATGAAATTCATGAACAGCAAGAACACCATCAACTCGTTCTAAGAGTCTCCTCTGAATTGCATCGACTTCAATGTGTGTTGGAACTGTCTGAAGAAGTATTAAAGCTGATTCTCTTAATAATGGCCAGACAGAATGAAGAATTAAAGCGACGAGAAGCATGGAAAGAGCTGGATCACAGTAGTACTTATATTCCCATTCAGTATACTTAATTATTACAGCACTAATCATTACAATAACTGAGCCTAGTGCATCACTCATGACATGAAGAAATGCAGCTCTCATATTCATTTGTCCTGCACTATGTGAATGACCATGATGACCTCCACTTGACTTCTTTGCTGGTGAAATTTGCTTTTTTGGTGGATCACCAAACATGTAATCTTCATTCTCATTATCATCGATTGCTGATAATTGTGATAATTTGCTATGCCCATGAGAATGACCATGATGACCGCCACCAGCATCATAAAGAAGACATAATCCAACAACATTGACTAAGAGTCCTATAAATCCTACAATAAGTACGTTCTCTGGATGATGAATTTCTTCTAAATCTATAAATCGTTTAATCGACTCAACAGTTATGCTAAAGCATAAAGCTACGAGGAAAACAGCATTGACTAATGCACCTAGAACTTCTGCTCTTGCCCATCCAAATGTATTTTTACTCCATTTCTTTGGTGACATCTGGAAGAGATAAATTTATTTTTCTATTTTTATCTTTCATGACTACAAATAGATGTGTCACATGTTTAATTACCTTAACTGATAGGAAGGAAATGACTAATGCCGCAATATCACCCAACATGTGAAATGAATCTGCTACTAAGGACATAGAATTTGTGACATAACCCGTTATAATTTCGACAAAGAAAAAGCTGATTGTAAGTAGCATGACCGATAACAGTCGACATTTTTTGCCGCTAAATTTACCCATTATTATTAATCTACAATTAAATCAAAAGAATACAATTTAATTTAATAAACAGCTGTCGACCTGTGCAAAAAAAAGGAAAAAAAAATCAAATCTCGAATTATCGAATGATGCTGATAATTCCAAGCTTGCTTGAGAGTTGAGATTAATAATAAATTAATTTCTTATCAATTCTGTCACCTTAACTAATATACTTGAACAATCACTTTTAGCACACGAATGATTACAGCCAATTTAAGCACTGTCTATGACACACAAAAGCAGTTTTTTTTTTACTTTATCTAAACGATTTTCAGAATTAATTTGTTGCAAAGACTCTCACGTTTGTTCACCGATATGACACAATACAATACGACTAACAGACTTGACTTGATTAAAAGCTCTCTTCTCTTTAATTCACAATAATTTTGTGGCTTATTGAATTATTCACTGACTTTTTAAGAAAATATATTTTTCCAGACAATTATTGAAGGTAATTTAGAATCAAATAATTTTACTTTGTAACTCAGCAACGCGTTGGTTACTGTGATTTATAAATATTTTTTTATGCTTACACTTTTACTTTTTTTGTTTTTTGTTTATTTTTGTGAAAATGACATAATGTTCGTATCAATTTGTTTTGTTTATTATTACGATGACCATTTTACTACATTTAAATCACTGACTTTAAGGTAAAATTATTTTAAACAAATTTGTTAAAATTTAAATAAAAAATAAAAACATAAATTTTGAATTTAAAAAAACCGTTGAAACTTACCACGTGATTCAAACTGTCGCGTGTATTGAATTGCGATTTATTGGATTTTTTATGGAATGTTACAAACTCTGAAATATGTACGTATTTCTTTTTAAATATTCATCATGAGTATTTTCAATGATATTAAAATTGTGCCGTGACATCTAATTGCTTCGTAATTTATCATAGTGCGAATATTTCATTGAAAGACGAGATTAATGTACAATAAATGAATAAATTCCTATTTATAATTGTTAATTAACTATTAACTGATTATATGTAAATATAATCCCAATTGAGCAATAAATAATGGATTTTGTGATTGAAAATTTTACAAATAAAACATGTGGTTGACATATTTTTTGTGTAGTTTCTATGCTTTCTAAATAAGCTGGTGATAAGAGGGTTACAAGATTAACTTATCGGTTTTTTTTTATTATTTATAATTTAGTCTGAAAAAGTCCTTCATTTTCTAGTTTGAATCATCATGACATCAATAAACGAATTGTGACGAAAGCAAGCATAAATTGATATCGGATCTTATGAAATGTTCAATTTGGGCCAATTTATCGGTTCAGTTTTTCAATCAAAACTTAATTTAGATTCATTGACCGAGCTGGCACAAACATATTAAATATGTGTGAGAATAAAGACAGATGAAATTGTCATATAGGAACATATTTTTTGGTGCCATAATTTTCGTTCCCGCATACATCAACATAAACAAATTCACGGTCAACAAAATAATTTGTTTCCATATAAACAATGCCCGCTTGCATGCGATTCTTGATTGATAGTTATTGTATTGTCTAAATTTAGATGCTTTATACATTTTAATGTTAATTATGCAATTTTTGTCAAGTTTAAAATCAATCAATAAGTCTATGCATCGACCGTGCATATTGAAGGCGATAACTACAGTTTTCGGCAAACATAAAAGAGGTTTGGGCTTTTTGGCTGGCATAATGTCTTTATGGTGATTATACTTGAAAAAATGAACGTTTTTTTTCGACCGACAACATTTTGAAAATTTACTGAAATGGATACTATTTCTCTTTATTACAATATTATCAGCTTCATCAGAAAATACTTACATAGAAAATACAAATAATTTTATACAAAAGTCGTAAATTCTAAAATAAAAAAAAAAGGTTTTTTTACCACGTTTTTTTTTTTGGTATAAAAAAAGAGCAAAGGTTCGAATCTCGGAAAAAAATTGCGATGTCAGCGCACACCGATATAAAATCACGTAAAATGCGCGTGTAAGCCACCCACTCAAAATCATCATTACTAGACTTGTAGTATGTGTTGATTTTAATATCTAATTGCTACGTCCACGTGATCAAGCAGTAATTAGCAAATTTTTCTTTCTTCCTTCCGTCACTTTCATTTCGTGTATATTAATGAAACAAGAGTGAAACTCTTAGCTTTATATACAGCTTTATAAGCTTGCCTTGCTGTTTTTTGTTCTACAATTTTGTGTGTCAAGAACTTTATATTATTATCATAAGCATTTCTGAATTATGCATCAACTCTCTCATCGAGTTTTAAGAAAAGTGAGTCACATTGTGCATCACACAATTATTGAATTTTTTCTTCCTTCGTCTTCTTTTAATCTCCTTCTTACCTGTAAAGTTATATTTTTTTTAAACTTTGCACCTTCTTTTTCTCTCAAATTCTTCAGAGTTAATTGTTATAATAAAATTTTTTTTTATTGATTGTCACCAACAATTTTTAAGATTAGCAAACGTGATGATAAATTTAAATCTATTTTTGTCAAATCAGAGCTTCCACAAGATGACTTATCAGATTAAATCATTTTGAATTCACAATTTTTTTATTTTTGTTTCAATTCACACAAATAAAATGTCTTTTTTTAATAAATTTAATTAATTCTTCTTTTTTTTCTCGTCAACTTTCAAGTGTAGTGTCGTGTGAATAGCTTATTATTTTCTGATAGTTTCTCTATCGCAATTATTTTATCACACAAGAGATTTGAATACGAAAACTTTTTTTTTGATTTCACCAAAAAATCATTCAAATAAAAAAATTTCACTACTTTCCTCTTTTTATTTAAGGGATATTCACAAATTCTTTGTTCAGGTTTTCTTGCCAGTCATTGTTGCAATTTTTTCACGTTCTTAATTCACGCAAAATGACATATACAGTCTTAATATTACGGGTCAAATATTGGATAGAAACTGGAAAATAAAATATATTGTGTGAAAAAAAAAAAAATCTCTTATTCCTCTATGACTAATGAATGTATATTGTATGTGTAAAACAGTTATTTTCTTGTGGATATTTCAAAAATCTCGTTACTGTTACACATTCCATGTTGATTTTTTAAATCTCAGATTTTATTTTAAAATCCTAAGATTTATTTTTAATCACAAGATTTAAATATTAATCTCGAGATTTAATTTTTAATACTTGGATTTATTTTAAATATCCTGAAAATGTTAAACAGTAAAAAATCGATATTTTTTTTTGGATGTTGTTTTTATTGAAATCAGGAAGAGTGCTCCTGAAATTCCATTTTTAAGTGGAAATTCACATTTTAGTTATCGGCAATTGTGACTTCGACTTGTACACCTGGTTCAATGTTGATTGATGTAATTTGACGAACGATTTCTGATGGGGAGTGTAAATCGATGATACGCTTGTGGATTCTCATCTATAAAACAATAGAAATAGGGATTAGTCAAGAATAAAATTAAATTATTAGATTAAAGACTGTAGAACTATAAGGAGACCTTAACAAAGGAATAAATCAATGATAAGGCACTATGACACAAGTTCCAAGTTGATGTCAGGCAAATTTGTCTACTAGATCTAGCACTAAACGCATAGATACAGCTTTTCATGTGTTTTTTTGCCCCAAACTAGTTATCACTTAAAATTACTTACTTGGAATCTGTCCCATGTCTTTGAACCTTCACCGCAAGGTGTTTTACGTGTTGTGATTCTCAAAGTATTTGTTGGCATACGAATTGGTCCTTTAACGCGCAACTTTTGTTTCTTTGCACCACTGATCAAGTCTGTGCAGACTTTTTCCAATGAACGGACATTGCATGCTGTCAAAACAATGCGAATACGGTGAACTGATGATGTTTCAGCTTGTGTCTGCTTCTCAATATCTTTTCCAACTGCCGCCTGAAATATTTACAAAATTAAAATTAATAATTTGTAACCTCAAATGCTGCAGACTAAATTTTTAAGTTCAAAATTTTCATAAAAAATTGACATTTCAATGGAAATCTTGAATATATTATAGTTTGTAAATGCTTTAACTTACCATTTTTAGTCGAGTTAATCCTCTGGATCAGCGCTGAACTACTTTTTTAATAAATAGTTTAGGAGCACGAATGTTTCTTCGTAAAGAAATTATTCAAAAAGGAAAGAATATTGGGTTGTTGCTCCCCTGCATGATTCATAATTAGTGATGCATTTGGCATTTTTTTCATGGACATTTATGTTTATGTTCATTGTTTATAAAAATTAATGATCGAATAATCTAGTAATTTCGAGCATAACTAAGCATCTTTTAAAATATTTAATGAGTTAAACCGATAAAAAGCTACTTGTGGAAAGCATGTATGATCAAGATAACTTGGATAACAAGAAGTAAGTGACATATTTATTATTTTTTCTGATATTATAACAATTATTTCTTTTTTTTACAGACCATTTCCTCTCTATCATTCAAATATTCCTTATAATTGGAATATAGATAATATGCCATGGAAAACATCAACTGCTAACAATGTAATGATGTTTAATGGAATCCCAATTAGTCAAAGTGGTGATGATTTTCCGACATCTAGTAATAGATCAATAAGGAAAAGAAAAACAGAAATACCTGATTGCTGGTAAGTTGTTACTAGTTACTTCTTATAAATCTTCAAAGTTAACTTATTGGCATTTTACAGCCCAGCCAAGCAGCATATTAGCGAAAGTAAAATGGCAGCATTTTTAAACGGTCTTCATATTTCCAATGACTATCAATCACATAACATTAATCTCACAGAAAATTTATTTGATGATGATGACATGGAAACAGCCTATGTTAATCTATCACCTCAAGAATTAGAAGAACGACTTAAAAATGCTCAAAAAATAGTACTTTGTGATGATGTCAAGAAGAGTCTTGAAGAAAATAGTAGGAATGAGATATATCAAGTTTTAGCAGACAGAATAGAGAAGCCATGTAAAGCATTAATTCTTTGGCAACCTCCAAAGCCACTTGAAACATTAATAACTGATTTTAAGTATTCTAAGACTAGTAATATTAAAGATAGCAAAGAAGATGAGAAGGAAGAAGAGGAAAAAATGATATTGGAATAATAAATTTAACGGTTTTTTGAAATTTAAAATTGTTGCTTCTTTATTTGTATGTATTAGTGCGATTCGCACACACAGAAATTGTCATAAAAAATAATAAAAAGATTCTTAAAATTTATTTTAAAAAAAATTAGCTTTTCTTCACTTAAAAACTCGTAAAAGTATTAAATAATTGTTTATAAGTACTCAATAAACATCAGAATAGTGAAGGATATTAAAGATTGCATCGATATTTGAGAGAAAATCGTGAAATATTAAGCTCGTATGAAAAATTCAATTTATGGACCGAAAAGTAATTAAAATTTCGCCAAAGAAAAGGCAATTGGTAAGTATTAAAAGCTGTTTAGTGTTATTAAACTAATTCCGGTAATTTTTTGTAAATTATTTTGAGAAATTTTATAATTCTAATTTTCATATTTACACATCCGATTTCATGATGAATAATCCTTTTTAAATGCTATACAGCAACGCTGGAGGCTTAATATTTGTTTATTATATCTCCTCTTCTTATTTAAACTGTTAAACTAAAAATTTATGAGCAACTAAAAGAAATTCGCAAGTAATTAGTAATGGATTATGTTTTGAATTCGCAACATAACATTGTATGTTAAGAGAGAGAGAAAGAGAGAGTCAGCAAAAAAAATCAATAGAATCCAGAAAAGAGAAAAATAAAAAGAAAACAATATGTACCTGTTTCTTCTTCTTATTTCCTTTTTTCCATACATCATCAACATTGCCTCCCGATTTCTTCACTTTTTCTTTTCGTCTTGTTCTTTTTTTTTTACTTTTATTTATTATTTTATCTTTATATACTTACGTGCAAAATGTTCTGATTCATTTTTTTATGTGTTTAAGCGTGAAAGAAAACAGAAGAAATTGTATGCAGACGAATGGGCTCTCGGAGATGATGAATTTGAGAGTGGTCGAGCATTTAGTGTCGCTGAAAAGCTTGAATCACCGGCATTTGCTCAACAAGGAATGGTTCGCGAGATTAAAGGAACTGACTTGACTGTTGCGTAAGTGATTAAACGTCTCTATAGTAAATACTTATTAAATACATGTTTTAATAATTGTAGGTTTCTTCAGCAGTATGGATTCAATATTCCACTGCTTGTGAAAGAAAAAACAGGCTTGGGTCTTCAAGTTCCATCGCCAAACTTTACAATAAATGATGTAAGAATGTGCGTAGGATCGAGAAGAATGTTGGATGTAATGGATGTAAACACTCAAAAGAACATGGAAATGTCAATGAAGGAGTGGCAAAAATATTATGAAGATCCAAACAAGAAGAAGCTATTGAATGTCATTTCCTTAGAATTTTCACATACAAAATTAGAGAATTACGTAAAAGCACCAGCAATAGTACGTCAAACAGATTGGATTGACGTTGTATGGCCAAAAAAGTTAAAGGATGCTCAAATTGAAGGCACAAATTCTCTTAATCAAATGATGTATCCAAAAGTACAAAAATATTGTCTAATGTCAGTTAGAAATTGCTATACAGACTTCCATATTGATTTTGGAGGAACAAGTGTATGGTATCACATTCTAAAAGGAAGTAAAGTCTTTTGGCTAATTCCACCTACCGAAAAGAATCTTCAATTGTACGAAAAATGGGTATTGTCAGGAAAACAATCAGCCATTTTCTTTGGTGATAATGTCGAGAAATGTGCAAGAATCTACTTGACTGCTGGAAATACATTTTTTATTCCATCTGGTTGGATTCATGCTGTTTATACGCCAACAGATACTCTAGTTTTTGGAGGAAATTTTCTCCATTCATATGCCATTGTAAAACAATTAAAATCGGTTCAAGCTGAGGATGCAACAAAAGTTCCAATGAAATTTCGTTATCCATTCTTTACGGAAATGCTGTGGTATGTTTTGGCAAAATATGTTTACATTTTATTGGGTACGTCACATTTAGAAGGAGAACCAGACAGAATTGAGGAAGCTGAGAAACAAGAACACATTCATTTGACGCATTATGAACTTTTTGGATTAAAAGAAATAGTATTGTATTTATACGATTTACCACAGCACAAGAAAAATGTTCCTGAATTAATTAAAGATCCAGTTGCACTTATTAAAGATGTAAGAACACTCGTTGAACGTCATTGTAAAGATGATAATCAGCTTGCTATTACGGGACAGTCAGTTTTACGGATGGAATTTAATATAAATCATGACAAGAAATATGATAATGTAAACAGTCAGTCAATCGATATGCATGAAGATCAACAGAATGTAAACTACATGGAAAATGTATCAAATATTGCAAGTCACGATTCATCGCGAGGAGATGATTCAATTTTTTTACATCCAGCTCCAGCAAAAAATGGTTCAAAAACTTCAATTAAGAAGCAATTAGGTGACCCAAAGTTACATAATAATGCACCAAGACGTAGGAGAACAAGATGTAAAATATGTGAAGCATGTCAAAGGTCTGATTGTGGAGAATGTACATTTTGCTTGGACATGATCAAGTTTGGCGGTCCTGGTAAGATATATTTTAAATATACATAACTGCTATAAAATATTTAAATTTTATGTTTAATAAACTTCAAGGACGAGCCAAGCAAACGTGTCAAATGAGACAATGTCTTCAACCAATGCTACCTGTAACTGCTTTATGCTCTCGTTGTAATCTTGACGGATGGAGACAACAACCAGTTCCAGCACCACAAGCGAAATTACAAGCTGCAAATGAAGGATCGCCTTCATCATTAATGGAGTAAGACTATTTTTAAATGGCAATTGAATTCATTGCTCAATAACAATTTATTGTAATTTAATTGAATTTTCTAGATGCTCTGTGTGCTATGAAATAACTCATCCTGATTGCGCACAAAAAATGCTAGAAACGAACATTAGAGGAATAATTAATGAAGATTTGCCAAATTCGTGGGAATGTCCTACATGCTGTGAAAGTGGAAAGAATGCAGATTATAGGGTAAATTAATTTTCTGATTTAAATAGCATGTTTTAATCTGGAGATTTAAAACTAATCTGGCGATTTATTTTAAAAATTTAATCATTTTTCTTTAAGCCGAGGCACTTTCGAGCCAGACAAAAGTCATCTGAAGTAGGAAAACATAATCAATTATCAAATGATGATCATCATCAATTGCAGCAGCATTTAAATCTCTCAAATACAGATTTTCATCCATCATCATCTAGCAATCATTCCCAAGGAACAAAACCTCACATAAAATGTCCAGCAACAAGTGTGGACATGGAGAGTGATAGTGATGAAGAGCCTTCAAAAAAACTCAAACCTTCATCAAGTAATTCATTTAATATTCATATAAAGGAGGAAGTTGATGACAATAATGAGCATGCGACAGGTGGAAATATGAATATAGTAAAGAGAAGAAAGAGTGATGATGATCATAACAGCATTTCTATGGATTCAATGGACGTAAAAAGTGAAATGAGTAAGAATGATAGTTTACCAAGAAAAAAGAATCAAATTCGTTCACAACTTGCACAACAAATTGTTCAATCATCAACAAAGCAATTAAAGAAGCCAATGTATCCAGTTAGACCCGGTCCAAATTCATCATCATACGGTATCAATGGAAATTTAGCAATTGATCCTAAAGTCATGCTACATGTATTTAAATATCTACCACAAGATGTTCTTGTCACTTGTAGTTTAGTGTGTAAGTCATGGGCAAAGATGTCTGTTGAACCTTCATTATGGAAAAAGATGAATTGCTCAGAACATAAATTATCTGCAAGCTTATTAATGGCAATTGTAAGACGCCAACCTGTACATTTAATTCTCGATTGGACTATACTCGCAAAACGCCAATTAGCATGGGTAATTGCACGAATACCAAGTATGAAGATATTGAGCTTAGAAGGAGTACCGATTCAGTCAATTTTCGGTCTCCACACATGCTTATGTCCACAACTGCAGTCCTTAAGTTTAAGCTTCGTTCGTGGTTTAAATGATCATGCAATAAGAGAAATTTTATCACCGCCAAAAGATTCTCGTCCAAGTACGGACTCGAAAAGTCGTTTAAGAAATTTAAAATGTTTAAAATTAAGTGGCACAGACATAACTGATGTAGCATTAAGATATATTACACAAGGTTTGCCAAATTTGGTGCAATTAGACTTATCATCCTGTCAACGGATCACAGATGCTGGCGTTTGTCAAATTGGCATATCGCTTAGTGCAATTAAGACGCTCTATGAGCTTGATTTAAGTAGCTGCAAACTTATAACTGAATTGTCATTAGATCATTTAGCAAAATGTGAGGCATTGACTCGTCTCGATCTTCGATATGTACCGCAAGTTTCAACGCAGGCTGTCATTAAATTTGCGGCAAAATCGCCCAACGATTTAAAGGTGCAAGATATAAAATTAATTGACAAAAGAAATTAATTCATTTTAGTAATAAGACTTGCTCTAAGTTGTAGCATTAAACATATTTTTTTAATTTTAACTTCTTGACTTCCTTAAAATAGCAACCACTTTTATTTTTTAAGTAAGAAAACTTTTTTATGTGTCATTTAACTATAGAATAAATTTATGTAGCTTGTAAGGTATCATTCTGACAGAAAAAAAGACAGTGCCGATAAACAGCACTAAATAATAATAAAAAAATGAGTTTTAGAACATCATATTCGTAGTATTATAACCAAAGACGCTTTTTGGGATTGAATTAATTCTATTGTACGATATACACAAATCAATGAATAAAAAAAATATTGTAAATTTCAGTTTTTTGTGTGAATGAATGACAAAAATTCAAAAAGGGAAGTAGATTCTTTTCTCACAAATTATGTCGAATAAAAATTTATTTTTTTGAAAAATTAATTACTATATTGATTGAAATTAAATAAATTGTTGTGTTTCAGATTTGATTTTATTAAGCCATATAAAATTTCTTAAAACAAAACCCTTACAAATTTGAAACGAAAATTTGAATTTCGGAAATTTATTAAATATTTTTTTTAAATTTGAATCCTGTAAATTAAAAATTTAGGTATTCAAAATTAAAATAAAATAAAACACAATCGTTTACAGCTAAATATATTAGTATTTATTTGCTGCGCTTGCTTAGCCATGCATCTGGTTACAAAAGGGATACATAAAAATGAATATGTTTGAGGATTCTTCAAGTTTATATTGTTTACTTCCATTTCTCTTTCACGGATTAGGCAGAACAATGTTCATTCACACTGTTGCACATTATCATCAATCGAATTGTGACATTTATTTGACTTTTAAAAATAGCTTTTTGGTTGTTCTTAATAAATAAATTTTTATGGCTGGTACTTTCTCCGATTTCCATGAACGCTTGCTGATCATTAATCCTGTCATATTCAAATATGATTTAATTGTGTTTAAAATAATTTTGATAAGCAACACGAAAAATTTTTCCAATTCGAGATTTCTTGGGACAATATTTTTTTAAAAACAATTTTAGGTACTTTTTAATTTCCTTCTCTTATCAATTTCCACTGATTTAACATGTCCAATGAGCTCTAAAAAAGGATTAGAAATTTTGATAATTTTGTTACTGTAATTCTTACAAAATTTAAAATTTACAGCATATATAAAAGTGGTACATAAATTCAGCCTCAAAATAAAAAGTGACTTAAAATTAAGTAAAAATAAATAAATAATTCACTAATGACATCCAAAAATAGTTCAAAAGACGTCATTTATGAATTCCTAAATTAACATTCCAAAACATAATCAGAAGAAAAAAATATATAGTGAAATTTATTTAAAAATAAAATTTTCTTACTAATCTATTAACATTATCAATAAATCTTTTTAAGAATGCAACGTACTGTATTTGTGTATATAATAAGTGTTATTGAGAAAATAAATCATAATAAAATAAAATAAAAGCAACTTTTTCATCATTTTTCATCCTTTTGCTAACTTTTTTTTTCTATTAAATTTAAATTAAAAAGTTCATAAAAGCACGTAATTTTCAGTCCAATTACACAAAAATAAGCTTCACCGCCCCATTTTTTTGAGTCAGCAGCTTCGCTTAAAAACCATATCCGAATAAATATTTCTGAAATTAAATATAACAATCTCAATAATTTAAAGGAAAATTTGAAATAAATTTGGAAACAAAGCAAATAACAGCAACAGCTAGTTACAGCATCAAGATTAAGTCTCAAACTGTTCTAATTAATTTTGAGATAATCACTAGCTCTACATGCGATTTTTTTTTTAAATTATACAATAACATAAAATCTACAACTAAACTTAAAATAGCTTAAAATATGTTTCTTTCAATAACTCAAATCACTAAAGTGGATATATCAAATTAATCAATTCTTCAGCTTCTTGTTAAACTAAAAAGGCATTTAAGCTCATTTAAGTTGTCAGTTTCAAAAACATAATAAAATTAGATTTGAATGTCCAAAGTAGGTATTGAGTATGCATTCAAATCATGTTAATATCACAATTATTGTTAGAATAGCCAATGTGAAAATTTTTTTTGATTAGCAAAATTTTCTATTAATTGTTATTGCATTTTCAAGGTCGTCTTTCGTTCAGCATGACAAAAATGTCGGACGTAAATTTCATGACAATCCACTTTAGTCAAGTCAGTTTATAAAGTATATAAGCTTATTTTTAGAAATATAACAAATATATATGCGGTAACAGTTATAAATGATACGAAAAATAAAATTTCTCTTTCATAGCTATAGATATATTATGCACATCCCATCATCTTCTCAAAAAAATTAGCAAAATGAACACACATATTATGAAGAGCTTTTATAGCCTTTTTTTCAAATCATCATCTATTCTATATTACAATTGGCTCTTTCTTTTTCTTTGGCTTTACCTGATTGCTCCAGTCTCCAGCCGAAACAGTCGATTTATTATAAAACCTTGAACTTGTCTTGTTGAATATTGGCAAAAGTTCATTTGCTTCGTCCGATAAGCGCTGTAAAATTTTTGTGTTTTTTGTTATCAAACAATTCATTAAATACTTAATTTTTTGGACTTTTACCTTCAAATAAATGACAGCATCAGTGCCATATCCATCACAAGACATCAATGAAATATCTCCATGGAAATAGCGTGCATACAATCTTGATATCGGCAATCCATACCCAAAACCTAGTAAGCAAAACGAAAAATTCAATTAATTCCTTGCATACAATAGTCTAAGCTGTAATGAAATTCTATACGGTATTAAAATAATCGGAAATGTACAAGTTGTAAGTGAATAAAAATAAACATTCAATGTCATGAACATGCATTCACACAATGCACTTAATTCCTATGTGCTCGATAGAGGAAAATTTCGCGAAAAAAAAAAAAACAACAAATATGTTAGAATACAAATGATGGGAAAATGGGCGTTCAAACAGTTGTCAGTTGAATGGGTCTACAAACGTAGCTTACCAGAAAGTGGTTCTATTTATATATTTAATGATAAATAAAGAAGTTTTTTTTGGAAAAAAGATAAGAAATAAACTTAAGTAAATTGAATTTGGTAATATGATTGGTTTGATCCACAGATCATAACTAACGAATTTAAAGAGAAAGAATTTTGAAATAAACAAAACCATTGGACTTAAATTTTAAATCAATGGATTAATTTTTAATTCCATGGATTAATTTTTAATCCGGTGATTTATTTGTTAAATTCAATGGATTTATTTTAATCCCAAGATTAAATTATAAATCTTTGAAATTCAAATCATCGTCAATTTATTAAACAGCTTTGCCAATTTTTAATAAGCCTAATTGATATTTTGAAGTAGATAAATCCATGGGAATGCTTAAAAATATATTTTAAATACTCACCAGCCAATGGAACAGTGTGCATATCTGATTTTGATGGATGTGGAGCAGTACTGTACATATACTTGAACAACTGATCTGCTGTACTTCTTGGAATTCCACCTCCTTGATCTGAAATCTTAACACAAATGTCTTCCTTCCCCTTCACAATTATCACTTGAATTGGAGGTATCGAACCACGTTCCTGATGAGTTTCCATGACTGCACGCATCGAGTTCTTAAATAACTCGAATAAGATGTGATACAAATGTGATGGGACGTAAACAATTTGGATTGGCTCGCCATGTTCCAATTCTGAGTAAAGTAAAGTCAATTAAAGTTTCATTTTTATGTAAAAGCATGACAATAAAAATATTTCATACCATTGTGTTCCTTCACGACAATCTCAGGCGCACCAAAATAATATTGGTCACATAGCCATCGTGCATTCTCATAAGCATCCTTCACAACAAGTTTTGGATCGCAATCAACTTCAATGCAACCGATGTGCTTTGTATGTTTCGATTCCTCGCCAAAAAGCAGTGCTATAAGAATAATATTTCATATCGATATATCGACATCCCCGAATTTTTAAAGCTTACTGTGCTGATTGATGAGCATTCTGATCGATATTCGTGACATATAAAAGCGATCCAAGAAGTACTGTATTGATGTCTCCATACCTGGCTCAATATTTTGTGAATCTTTAAGCTCAATGATACCTTGAGCCATTGTTTGTACTACGTCTGAATGACGATCGCGAATGTGCGATAAAGTCATACAAAATCTCTTTAAATTATCTGCAGTTGGATCTGTTTTTTCAAACTCAATAACTTCCTCGAAACTTCTTGCATACCAATTACTTAAAAGTCCAACTGATGGCGTCCTCAATAAATTGTCAGGTAAAAGAGCAATCTCCTTCATAATATTTGCTAAACGTACTGGCAGTTCTTTTTTTAAGAATACATACGACTTACTCTCACATTTATTCATGCCTGTAATCAAGAAAAAAGAGAAAATTCTTGAATAATTTGCATGCTTGCTTAAGCAACATGTTTACTTGATAAGATATAATGATTAAGGCACATAAACATTTCAAGTGTCAGTTGAGGAGCTTCGCGACGTTTTTTTTTTTTTTGCGTAAACGCAAATATTTCTATCAGTATAAATTTTCCAATGACCTTGTAAATTCGGAAATAATAACACAGAATATAGCGCGTGTTTTAAAAAACAAAACTTTCTTCTTGATATCTAATGTGATAAATTCCTTGAAGCTACAACATTCATAGAAACAAATTTATTTTAAAGGAAGAATTTCTAACAAACTTGCTAATTTTACACATTTTCATTTGATTAGATTAATCAATTAGGACACCAATGACCCTTCAAAAAAAAAAAAAAATAAAACTTGACGACTTTTAAAGTATGAATTGTTTACTCAAATATTGTATATCTGATCCAATTTCCATTTAAAGTTTACATTAAATTGACGCAGCTTTCGACAATCTCATAATTTGGTACGTAAATATTTATACATGAAGACTTTAATCAAACGAACAAACCTGATTCCTTTATGTGATATTTATTTTTTACAGTAAACAGAACTTGATCTACGTTGAATATTTTTTTTTTTTGGTCAATAAAAGGGGCCAACACAGAAACGCCTACAAAGATTTATTTGCGCTTATCATTTCCATGATTTTTCAATTATTTTGGGCATTTTCTTAGCATGTTAAATTAGGTATTATAAGAATTTATTTCTCTTCAGAAAAGGATTATTTAAGTTTAAATGTGCAAAAAAAACCATCATATCCATTATTTCAGCAACTTAAACTTTTTACTACCTAACAGATAAATAAGCGCAAATTACTGTGTATTATGAACAGCCTTCAAATAATTCCAAAGGTCATTGCCCGTTATCAAAAAATAAACAGCACTTACGATTCATAAATTTAATTTCTCAAACAAATTTTTAAGTACATCCCAAAGTATTTTAATCCAATAATCCCAAATATTTCAAGAGCGCCAAAAAAAGAATCGTGATTTTAGTAGATTTAAATATGCACATATGTGAAATTTTCAATTAAAAGAAAATATCCGCTAATCTAAGAATAGATTAGTGTAGAAATAAATGCATGTGGTGCATGTAAATGCATCTGTTGCGGAAGTTTTGCACGACGTGTTTTCTAGGTCATGTGAGTAACAAATGTTCTACTAGCTGATGACCTTACTCCTCCTTTTTTACTGCAATTTTGATTACGTTTTAAGAGCATGATCAGAATGACTTAAAATCTGACAACATAGCATTTGATGTTTCAAACCTGGCCAGACAAACAAAACATTCAATTTTAGTCAATTTAAGAATATATTCTGGATACAAACAGACTGTAACAATAAACATAATCAGCTGAATTTTTTACTACCGATTAGAACCTTCATGTCGATGATCTCTTTATTATGCTATATTATTACTTCTAATATCATTGATATTTATTAAAGATATAATGATATTTATCATGTAAAACAAACAATAATCCAATGACAATACAATTGATAAACTGATAAACGCAATTGTTCAGGGGTGGTGACTTGTAAATTGATTTGATTAATTTATGAACGAAATATCCATATTCGAATTTTGATCAGCTAATTATTATTCATTCGTGTTATATGCCTAAAGAAACTCTAATTTAATACCAATAATCCAATAACATTACATCATTAAGTAATAGTTTAAGGAATCAAGTGCATAATAAAAGATTCATAGTGACAAGTTTCTGATTTATTAAATATTAATATTGAATCCTAATTGCATTTGACACGTTGAGTAAGTTAGACATTCAACAGACTTCATATTGATAACAGCAAATGCCGTTTTTACAAAAGAAAATGAATTTGTCCAAGAAAAAAAACAAAAAATTGACACGAGCAGATTTTTTTAGCAATATTTATTTCACGTCATTGGTTGTTGACTTCTAAGTCTGCCGCTAGTTTCATTTATTAACTTATTTATCATTTTTCTTATTTACTTTTCATTTTTAAGCATGTTTACATCTTTTTTCGAAAAGAAAAAAAAAAATACTTCTTAATGCTTGATAAAAAGCTTCTGTTGTTTCTAGGTTCATAGTCAGAAGATGCAAGAGTCTTCAAACTTTTTCGTGATGTATGAATTAACACATCTTAAATAAAAATAGAACTAGAACGTGTGGACATAGAAACTAAGAGAATATGGAGGTGTGTCTCGATATAAATCAACTTATTGACATGCTTGTGTGAATGATAGCGATAATGAGTGAAAATTGGAAGTGATACTTGAACTGAAATTAATAAAAACATTACGTAAGCTGTTTACTACTTTTTTCCTTCACAGAACAGAAAGTTGTGGAGAATAATAAAAATTGAACAATATTATGAGGATCGCGTAAAATCATATGTTCAATACGTAGTCACAGACTTCTTTTTATTCTCTCTCAAAAATACACATTCTTTTATTTTCTAGAGGAGGTAAGGCAAGGCATGAAAAGCAAGAAGGAAAAGTTTTAATCACGAGTGGAAAAATATTTTATTTTTTTCACATGATGTGTCTCGGAAAAAAACTGGGAAAACAATTATGCCTTGCTTGCCTGACTTATTTTTTTTTTTTTCTCTCGTTTGGATATATGATTATTTCGTAATTAAAGAGTGACATGATGTATAAATTTTATTACTCGAGACTGTATGCGACTTTTGTACTCAACAACCTTTAAATGATTCTTATTATTTACGCTTAGCAAAAGAAAATGCGATAAGTTTTTGACTAGATAGTTTAAGTTTAGACTTCAGGATAGATCAAATTCATGATCTAATTAAATTATTGCAATTTTGTTTTGAAAATTATCAAATATCGTTATGGATGACTACAATTGTAACAAAATCAAATGGTTTAATCAGTTACAGAATAATTTGCATGCATCGATCACACGATTTGGAAATGACTAGCTTCTTCTAGAATTGCTGATTAAATGAAAATAAACTGATAAATATGCCCCACAAAGTGACAAGCTTGCGAAAAAAACAATAAATCACACGTGAGGGTAAATTGGTAAAGATAAAGAAACGTTTTTGTGGACTTTAAGCTTTTCACCGAAAACATTTTCAAGGTTTATTTTTTCATTTTTTCTAATTGGTAACAAATTCGTCAATTGGCTTCCTTATTTTGTTTGATAGATTTTTATACAAATATTTTTGATACGACGAATATTTTAAAGATCTATATTCAAACAAATCTAATTCCAATAAATTTTCCCAAAACAAATTTAGTTTATTAGTCACGTCTGCAGTCTATTTCTAAATGACAATTAAATCAGACAACAAAAAAAAAAAAAAACAATAACACAGGTTCCACAGAGTTCAAAGTCCATGTTTTTATTGCATTCTTTCTAATAACTGCTTTAAATAAAGCACATTATCTTGTGCTAAACCATCAAAAAGCTTTTGAATTGATTTTTTCTTTGAAGAATCTCAAACACACGAGAATATTTCAAATCAATAAATCATTAAAAGAGTTAGAGAGAGAATATAAATAAGACAATCGCGAATCATTGCATAATTATTTTGTATAATAGAATAAAATGTCTACAAGCATTTATGTACTTTTATTAAGCAACATGCTCTATTATTATTTTCCGACTAGCATTTTAAATGAAAATGACCTCTGAGTGACTAATGTCAGAACAACAAATATTCATTTTTTTTCCTTCCTTTGCTTTCTTTTCAGTTCTATATTTAGTTCCTTTTCATTAAAATTAAGTAAGAAAACACCGAAAACAAAAATTTTTTTATTTTCTCCGAGTTCTTTCACATTTTCACTTTCATTTTATTTTATTATTTTTTTTCTTATTCAAAATACGTAGTGCTTATATGGATCGATTGCTAGCCGGCGAGAACCAAAATAGAGAATTCACTCATTGCTTTATCACTGTTTGATTACTTTTAGGTATATTTATTTTCTCTCCTTAATCTCACAATATGTTCGTAAGCTCAAGGTTAAAAAGGTTTGCTGAATCTGCTTATTTCTGGTTCAATTTTCATAACTTCCAGCTGCACATTATTTTACTATGACAATTTATAACTGTCATTTATTAAAATTATGCTAGAAGACTCTTGAAAATATCAAATGAATCTCAAGAAAACGAAAAGAGTACAGCTGTTTCAAAATGTACGCATTTATGCTGCCGACTTTGCTCAAATTAGTATCGAACTTTTTTGACAGCAAATATTGAACAAATTTAGATTAATTAACGAATCAAAAAACGTAATTGCATATTTAATTATGTAAGAATCTACTCTATAAAGTTCTATAATAAAATCGAGTCAATTAAAAATTCTAATTATATTGCGTCACATCTTTTAAAGAGGCAATTGCAGGTGTCATACAAATTTAAATTTATGGAAAAAAAATAGTAACTTACCAAAGTCCAAAAACTGCTTAATGGATAATGGTGATGGATTAAATTGAGAATAGAAATCCAGCATTTTGCCAATTTTATTAAAAAATGAACTATTTAGCCTCATTTTGATGCCTTTTTATATTTTTTCTATTTTCACAATTTTTTTTTTTTTTTTTTTTTTGTTTTATTTTTTCGTCGTCAATTTTTTCTTTCAATCAATTTGATTTAATTTAGTTTGATGGATATTTTAATATAAATTAATAAAAAATACACTTTATATCCCTTAACAACTACAACACAATCACTTAATGAAAATTAAACTAAAAAAAGAGGAAAACTTTTAATCAGAATGAGTTTAAATGTTTGTTTTGAAGAGACTGCATTTTTTTATATGTTTACTCCTGAAATGCTGTATATATACTATGAATGCTCGTCACTTTTGATCGCTATTTATTCTCGTTATTGTTAATTAATAACGGTAACTAAATTTTTGAAAAATTCCGTTCAGTTACTCAATTAATTTTTATTTCTCAATTATCATCGGTTATAGGTAATGATAATGTGGATTATCTTTACATACCTCTTGCTTTTGTTATTTTGAATAATTTTTCTAAACTTAAGCCACCAAGAAAGCATATTTAAGGAGATAAATTAATTTTATTGATTTTGCAAAACCGATAAATGTCCGAGAGAAAATGAGAGTTAAAAAACCAAAAGTAATTAATTAATTTAGGCATTCTCTGAATCTTTGAAGTATTTATCAGACATGAATAACTTAACTCCATAAAAAATTGCATACAGCACTTATCATATCATTCATTAACACTTTTAACTTAACAATAACAAACATCATTCAAAGGAATCAGTCAACATCCAAAAACAAAGGTCATTCAAAATTAAAATTAAAATTTTATTAACAATGGCAGAATTAAAGGAGATTAGCTCAAATAAAATGTTTGGTGGATATCAGAAAGTGTATTCGCACCAATCAAAAGAACTGTCATGTTCCATGAATTTTGCAATCTACTTGCCAAGTGACTCTACTGATAAGAAATTACCGGTTTTGTATTATCTGTCAGGATTGACATGTAATGAACTCAATTGTGTCCAAAAATCAGGCTTTCAACAGTTTGCAGCCAAGTATAACATTATTGTTGTCTGCCCTGATACATCACCAAGAAATATTGAAAATTTGGAGACGACTGGTTTTGATTGGGATTTCGGGTATGGTGCTGGATTTTATGTAGACAGTACAGTTGAAAAGTACAAAAACTTCAGAATGTACAGCTATATAACATCTGAGTTGATTGATGTTGTGAACAATAATTTCCCAACTTTACCTGATAAGCAATCAATTTTCGGGCATTCAATGGGTAAATTTATATAGACTACATACCTAATAAAATAATTTATATTAGTATTCTGATAATTCATTAATAGGTGGACATGGTGCCTTAATCAGTGCTTTAAAAAATCCTGGACTTTACAAGAGTGTTTCGGCATTTTCACCAATTAGTAATCCAATCAATTGTGCTTGGGGTTTCAAAAATTTTACTGGATATCTTGGAGATAACAAGGAAGATTGGAAGGAATTATTGGAATCTAATAAATACGCAGCGTAGGATCGAGTTTAAGTGTGAAATATAATAAAATAGTTTATTCAAGTAAACTTAATAGTAACAGGTTAAAAAAAACAGTGAAGACTCTCTACAGTGGAACCTCTGTATTAAAGACATATAATTCAAATATATTTTCAACACTCCTCCTTGTCTTTAATGTTGTCTTCTCTTCATAGTCATTAGTTGATTAAATTAGCCATGCGCCTTAAATAATCAATTCTCTTCGGTCCAAGTGGTTTCGTCATCAAATCTGCTACATTGTCTTCTGATGAACAATATTCCAATAATAGTTCTCCTTTATCACTCAAGTCTCTTATGTAATGATATTTAGTATCAATATGCTTTGAACGATTACTGAATTTCTGATTGTCAACAAGCTTAATGCAGCTTTGATCATCTACGAATATTTTTGTTGATTCCTTTAGATCAACATTCAAGTCTCTGCAAATTCCTTTGAGCCATGTCATTTCTTGACATCCTTCACACAATGCTATGTATTCAGCTTCAGTTGATGATAGTGACACACATGCTTGCTTTCTGCAGCACCAGGAAATAGTTCCTCCATTTAGCATAAATATAAATCCACTATTCGACTTACGATCAACTCTGCTTTCGGCCCAATTTGCATCTGTATATGCCACAAGTCCTTGATGATTATTAGATGAACTTAACTTTAATTTATAGTCTCTTGTTCCTTTCAAATATCTAACTAATCTTTTGACTTCATTCAGATCTAATATTCTTGGATTACACATTCGTTGACTTAGAATCGACACGCTAGCAGCAATATCAGGTCTTGTATTTGTTGATAGGTATAACAATTGACCAATTATCTTTTGAAAGATTTTGTTGTCATCCAACATTTTATCACATACCAACTTCTCATATCCGGTATCTAATGGAGCTTTAGATATTTTTGCATCTGATAAACCGCATTCGCTTACAATCTTATCGATGTAACTTTTCTGACTCAACAGAAAATTTCCTTCTGTGTCTCTTTCAACTTCCATTCCAAGAAATTGCTTAATGTCTCCAAGATCTGTCATCTCAAATTTACTTCCAATGTTGCCTGCAATACTGTTAATTTCCTTCATATTGTTACTTGCAACAATTATGTCATCTACATAAATCAGTACGTAGCACGCTCCAACACTATTCACCTTCATGTATAAGCACTTATCGAATTTGCTTTGTTTATAATTCTGAGATATTAACACATTATGGATTGCCTTATTCCATGATCTCGCCGCTTGCTTGAGTCCATACAATCCTTTCTTCAGCTTACAAACTTTGTTACCTTGAACAAAACCAGGTGGCTGCTTCATAAATATCTCCTCCTCAAGATTGCCATTAAGAAATGCTGTCTTGATATCATAGTGTCGAACTCTATAATTTCTCTTTGCTGCTACACTCAACAATGTTCGAAATGTTGTTTGTCTTACAACTGGAGCAAACACTTCGTCATAATCAGTTCCAAATTTCTGACTATATCCTTGTGCAACGAGTCGAGCTTTATATCTGACGATATTTCCATTTACATCACGCTTCAGTTTGAACACCCACTTCGATCCAATCGCCTTACGATTCTTAGGTAAATCAACAAGATTCCAAGTTTCGTTCTTACTAATCGACTTTAATTCATCATTCATAGCTTTAATCCATAATTTGCTATCACTTCGTTGAATTGCCTCTTCATATGTTGCTGGTTCCTTTTCATTAATATTAACAGCCTTATATATATAGTCGTCAAACTTGCTTGTCGAACCTTTATTTCCTCTAGCCGATCGTCTCACAGGATCTGTTGTATTGACTTGCAATGTCTCGTCAATATAATCATCATCGTGTTCATCTCCGTGATCAGTTTCATAAAAACTTACTTCCGACTCAACATAACTAGACTCCGAGACTTCACTTCTATCAGTGTCTCCATGAGATTCATTCATCTCAACTTCAGGTATTTCATCCAATTCTTCTTGAATTGTTTCTTGGACTGATGCATTTGATTCCGTTTCTATGATGACTTGTTTATCACCAGATGTCTCCTCCTGTTTTTGATAATTCTCGGATGACATTTTCAAAAACACTACATCTCTTGCTATTGTAATACTTTTTGTAATAGTATTTATCAGACGATAGCCTTTTGATGATTCATCATAGCCCATAAACTTAAGCTTTTGCGCTTTTTTATCAAGTTTCTTACGTCTTTCTTTAGGAATCCAGGCATAACAATCAGCTCCAAACTCATGAAATCCAATGATATTTGGCATTTCATCGTTCCATAATTCATATGGTGTTTTACCTGTTGAATTTGTGACGAGTCTATTCTGCACATAATTTGCACATAATACGGCTTCAGCCCAGTAGCTTTCATCTAATGATGACTCAAATAACATACTTCTAACAGCATCCATAATTGTCCGATTCTTGCGTTCAGCAATTCCATTTTGTTGAGGTGAATATGCCACTGTATATTGGATCTGTATTCCTTGACTTTCCAAATACTTCTGAACTTTAGCGTTCATGTATTCTCCTCCACGATCACTTCTTATAGCCTTTGGTTTTCTATTAAACCTTGTCTTAATCTTTGCTATAAACTGGATGAGTATGTCTGCTACTTGCGATTTCTCTCTGATTAGATAAACATGTGAATATCGAGTATATTCATCTATGAATGTGACAAAATATCTGTTACCACCAATCGAATTTGTTTGCATCGGACCACAAACATCTGTGACTATAACGTCCAATCTCTCCTTTGCTGGACTTAACGACTTTTTCGGAAATGATTCTCGTACCATCTTGCCCTTGATGCAAGCTTCACAATCATTTTTGCAATTGCATTTCTGAATCTCAAGTTTATATGCTGCTAACATCTTCTTTACATCCTCAAAGTTTCTGTGTGCTAACTTACGATGCCATTGATGAATGCAAAACTTTTCAGATTTCCTTGCATAATTGACTTTCTGTTCCTTATATTCGTTCAGAATATACAGTCCATGCATCAAATTGCCAACTGCATATTTACGTCGTCCTTTTACTAATAATGCGATACTTCCTTTAAATATCACCTGATAGTCATGTTCGATTAGTCTTTGTACTGATAACAAGCAACCTTTTGCTTCCGGAACATACAGCACATCATGAATTGTCGTATTATATAAGACACCATCGTTTGTCTTCATTATTAAGTCAACATTTCCTTTTCCGACTGCTTTTAACTTCTCACCATTTGCTACCGTTATTTCATCTTGAACGCTCAGTTTCAAAGAAGAAAATGCAGCTTCATTGTTACATACATGACAAGTCGCGCCAGAGTCTATGCACCATCCGTTTGCAATATCATAACCATTTGCAAGAAATGAGATATGATTTTTGGACATCGCTAATCCAGCCTTATGTGATGACTTCTTACTGGATCCTTGATTTGAGACTTTCTTCTCACAATCTCTACTGATATGACCAATACCGTTGCAATTATAGCATCTAATGACTTGGGACTTCTTCTTGTTGACACCTTTTAAAGTTCTTGTAACTTTAAATGCCGTTGATGATTCTCCTTCCGACTTTTGTTTTCGTCGATCTGATTCATCAAGCAATTTAGCTTTAACATCATCTATGCTGAGTTTCTCTTCTTCACGGGCTTCTAATGCTGTTACCAACATGTCATAATCGTCATTCAAACTTGAAAGTATAATATATTTTTTATACTTGTCTTCAATTGAAAAATCAAGTTCACTTAATTCGTCCATCCAATCTTGCAACATTTGTAAATGCTTCTCCATGTCGTTATCTCCTTTCTTCATTTCAGCCTTGAATAATTTCTTAATCAATCTGGTCTTACTGCACATGGTTGATCTTTGATGGATATTTTTAAGTGCATTCCACATTTCTTTTGCAGTTGTATTATTTTTCAAATGAGTAAGCTGTGAATTTTCTACACACAGCGCCAAATAATAACGTGCTTTCATGTCGGATTTTTCCCATTCTTTAATTTCAGCATCTTTGGTTGGTTTTTCTTTTTCGATGACATCCCAGCATTCATTTTGCATCAACACCATTTTCATCTTGTAACACCAATGGTTGTAATTCTTTCCATCTAACTTTTCAAACAGATGAAGTAATTTATCCGCCATTTTTGAGAAGTTTTTCACGGTTAACCTCACTTTACACTAATTTTTCGATTTAAACTAACTTTTCACCACTTAATTAACTGTACTCGAATTTCCTAATGAGCCTGGGCCCATAACCTATTGGAATCTAATAAATACGCAGCGTAGGATCGAGTTTAAGTGTGAAATATAATAAAATAGTTTATTCAAGTAAACTTAATAGTAACAGGTTAAAAAAAACAGTGAAGACTCTCTACAGTGGAACCTCTGTATTAAAGACATATAATTCAAATATATTTTCAACAGGAATATGATGCTACTGAGCTTGTTGGAAAATATAATGGACCATCACTAGAGATTTTTCTTGATCAAGGAAGTGAAGATCAATTTCTAAAAGACAATCAATTACTTCCTGATAATTTAGTTGATGCTGCAAAGAAGGCACAGGTACCAATTATTTATAAACTTCGTGATGGATACGATCACAGTTACTTCTTTATTGCAACATTCATGGGCGAGCATATCGAATATCATGCTAAGTTCTTAAACAATTAAAATTCAAAAAAAATATATATATATATTTTTTAATACTAAAATAATTGCATAAAGTCGTGCGTTTAATAAAATAAAGATTTTATGAATTAAATTAATGTTTAATAATTTCAGCAAATTTCATGTCTTAACGATATTTCTAAATTTAAAGTAAGTGCTTTAAAAATTGCATTAATATTGGAGAGAACTTTACACTCACACATACATACAAGTATAAATTAAAGAAAAATTGTTTATTCTCTCGTGAATTGTGAATTAATTAAAAGTCATGGCTTTACGCACAGAATTTGAGAATTCAAGCGATATTGGAGTATTTGCAAAGTTGACAAATACTTATTGCCTAACAGCAATTGGTGGATCAGAAGCATTTTACAGGTAAAAATTGACATTTAAGTGATACAGAATTTTCAATTAATGTTTTAAGGTTAAATGTGAGATACAGTAATAACTAGATTAATTTATGATTAATTTTATAGTGTTTTTGAAGCTGAATTTGCGGGTCAAGGAGATTCTCCAGTAATTCCAGTTGTTCACACAAGTATAGCTGGATGTAGAATAATTGGAAGATTAACTGTTGGAAATAGACATGGATTACTTGTTCCACACAACACAACAGACCTTGAATTACAGCACATTAGAAATGCTCTTCCTGATCAAATACAAATTCAACGAGTGGAAGAAAGACTTTCAGCATTAGGAAATGTCATTTCCTGTAATGACTATGTAGCTTTAGTACATCCAGATATTGATAAAGAAACAGAAAACATAATTAAGGATGTATTGAAAGTTGAAGTTTATCGACAAACAATTGCCGGAAATAGTCTAGTTGGTGCTTATTCAGTCTTTAATAATCAAGGTGGTGTTGTCCATCCAAAAACAACAGCACAGGAATTGGACGAACTCTCATCACTTTTACAAATTCCTTTAGTCGTAAGCTAAACTTTATTTAACATTGATATAATGAATGTGTAATTAAAAATTTCAATTTTGTAGGCAGGAACTGTAAATCGAGGAAGTGAATTATTAGCAGCTGGAATGGCAGTTAACGACTGGACGGCTTTCTGTGGACTAACAACAACTTCAACTGAATTGTCTGTAATAGAAAGCATTTTCAAATTAAACGCAAATCAACCAGCAAAAATTACTTCAGATTTGCGAGCATCACTCATAGAATCAATGTCATAAAAAGTTATCATACAAATTTTTTTGTAATTATTTTATGAAGATTTTATTAAATTCAAAATTTTCTCTTTATCAAAAAAAAAAAAACATGTTTTACTTTATAATGCAATATACATAAAAGGACTTAAAAGAACCTTCGTCGCATGCATTAATAATAAAAAAATCTAGATCAGATTTTATGAATCATCATTGTAACAGGATTAATCAGTTTTGTAAGAATTAAGAAAAGAAATCTTGAACACCATGTGTACAAAGTCTAATATTGCGAAATATCAAAAAGTATGCGATTAATGGCAACATGGATATATTAAACAAATAAATCATTTTTGATAGCAGCCGTTAAAAAATATTCAAAATTTATGTTGCGTTTAGTTAGTTATTGAAATTATACATAAGTACTTTTTTTCTGAGATTGAAGCTGCATTGATGTATGAATTTAAAGAAAAAGGAAAGAAAGAAAAAGAATACTGAGTATGAGTGTCTACTCTAATATGAAAAAAAGTATTTACAAAGTAAAAAAAATAGTAATAATATGTTTGTATATATACTTTAAACTTTTCATTGCTTAGTTCCAATACGTTGTCTTTTATCATCACCATCATCGTCATATAATAATTTTTAATCGTTAATAATGAAAAAACAATACATTTCGTCTACATATAAGCACTGAGATTCAATTAATTGAATTAAATTCTTTCTCAATTGCTTTTTCTCCCGTCTTTTTTTTCGTATAAAATACAGCATTGACAAAAAGTCATCATCTAGTGTCTTATATTTTTTTTATATACTTTAGATTCTGATTATGGCAAGATCTATGAATTTTTTAACAATTTTTTCTTGAGATTATATCTTTTTTTTCGTGTATGCATATATGCTTGGTGGTAGTTATAAAATTTATGTTTCTACTAAGCTCTCACATCGATACAAAATAAAATATTATTAATTTTAATTAATTGATATTTTTATGTGTGATTAAGCGAGACGAGAAACGAAAAGGAATCGAGTAGCATAAAATTTTCAACTAGTTCAACATAAACTGTATTAATTAATACATTTGATTGAGGGAAAATTCCCCCATGAATCAGTAAGTTATCTTTGTAAAAATTAGTAAGGTAAAAAAATGAGCAAAAAACTTTAATGATTTCGTCTGTTAGTTCGGAATGTAAATATGGAAAAAAGCGAAGATCAAGCTTCATTTCTGCTGCTATTTGATGAAGAGCATGCACCATCATTGTTATCATCTTTTGCGTCATTATTGTTATTTGACGATGTTGAAGCTGCTTTACGTTTCTGAGTTCTTGTTGTATTATATCCTCCACAATCATGATTCTGACATTTTAAGCCAACGACATGAAACTTTACCGTTGATTCCTTAAAAACATTTTAATAATGATAATATAGCAATAAAGTAATTGTAAATAGACTTGCTATTAAGTAAATGATATGCGGTAGATAAGCAGATAGACAAATACTGATGATAAAATGATGAAATTTCTGTCTATACTTAATTGTACAAATTTCCTCATCTTAAAAACTTACCTGATGACAATCCTTGCATAGAATATCCACAAAAAAATTATCATACTCTTTCGGCATTTGCGTGTTGACGACTTCATTATCAAGATACTGCCAAAGTTGCTTCATATCAAGCATTGACTGTTGACATGTTGGACATGCATAATAACCGGAACATAAAAGCTGCTCGAAGCATGTGCGGTGTAATAAATGTCCACATGATGGAATATGGCATGGAATTCTACTCGTATGAATATCTTCAAGACACACAGCACAATTCGATCGACTGACATTCTCAACGCATCGATGTCCATCGACTTTCAGTTGAATTGGAAGACACATGTTGCAGGTTGCGCAATGAAAAAATCTCTCTTTACCACCGACTCGACATATACCACAGGAATCACAATGATACTGATTTTTATCATCATCATCAAAGAGATTACATATCAGACACGTGTATCGTCCAAATCTGATGCCGCATTTCTCGCAATTTGTTTGCACTTTTTGTCTTGTATCACATTCCGTACAAATGAGTTGTGTTACATTCTTTCGATTAAATGTATGATCCTCGACATCATCATGACAATATCTACAGACGTAGATTTTCCCACAGCACGGACTCTATAATATATACAATACAATTGATAAAATATTCATATATATTTTAATAATAATAATTGGGGACGATGTTAAATTTCAGGAACTGGATATAATGTATGAATAGAGAATTTATGAGCGTTGATACAACAACAACAACAATATGCATGCACATTAGAATAAGAAAAAGTTGAAAAAAAAGGTAAAAGTGAAACTTTTCAATGATTTTCCTGTTTTTTAAATTTTTTCATTATCTCATTTAAATTTCTTTGTGCATCTGAACTTTGATCAAATAATGCATTACAGATATTTACTTACCACAAATTTTGCCTTTCTTTTGTAGTGGATGCATCCTGATTCATTCTGTTTATTGCCTTGACTTATTTCATTTAATTTCAACTTTTGCATTTCGTTTTGTTTATCCATGATACTTGATTATATTATCACTATCATATTCTACCTATAATCTTAATTATCTTTAAATTCGTAGTATTTACACAATTAACAATTATATGCTATGATTAATCATAAAAAACAACTTTATACGGAATTGCAAAATTTTCTAAATTAAAATTTCTTTTTTATTTTATTCAAGAAATAAGTCAACTAATGATTCTACTAACTCTTCGTTTAAAACGCTTCTTTTCACTTGCTTGATAATGACAAAGATTTGTTTTAAAAAAAATTTATTTGATTTTTAAAAACTTTTTTTTGTTAATTGATTTTCATGGAAAATGTTATTCCTTTAATTAGGTATTAATGCAATAATTGAACAATAAGTTTAAAAAAAAATAAATTTGTTGTTTTCGGACAAAATGTCAGCATAAAGTCTGAAAATCAAGCAAATATGATTTGTTTCTTGTTTTGTCTCTTTGTCCATTTAAATCTAAAAAATACGTTGTCAATTTTTGGAAGCTTTTTTTCATAATATATGCTTATTTACTTATTGAAATTATACTCTATTACTCTTGATAGATTCGTTTATTCAGCTTGAAAGCAATAAAATAAAGTAAGTATAAAAACATTAAAAAGTTTCAAAAAAAAAAACTGTCATTTATTAATTCAAAATTGTTTATAACAAAAAATCAGAATTTTT
The DNA here is from genome assembly GCA_026123125.1 of Chironomus striatipennis. Lineage (NCBI taxonomy): Eukaryota > Metazoa > Arthropoda > Insecta > Diptera > Chironomidae > Chironomus > Chironomus striatipennis. Next base: position 690,578 of record CM047393.1, on the reverse strand, counting down.
GTTGTCGACAACGTTGTCCACACAATAATTTAAAATAATTAATGATTTACGCATTGATTGAATATTAATAATAGTAAATTTTGATTATAATCGTGTATAAGTTCAAAATATAGTGAAAGCAGCACAATGTCTCGAACTGAAAAGGTAAATTACTAAAAATTGTGAAATACTTTCAAGTATATTATTTTTATTATTATTCATTAGGAAGCAGTTGTAATATGCTTAGATGTTGGACCAAGTGCATCTGAAATGTCTGAAAAAAGTGGAAAGACATTCTTGGACAGATCATTAAATTGCATCAAGAAAATTATAACACGAAAAATCTTTGCAAAGCCTTATGATGAAATTGGAATTGTTTTGTTTGGAACTGATGAGACTAAGAATGGGTTGAATAATCAGAACATTGGCTATGAGAATATCGTTGAAATGGACACATTAAAGATGCCATCGTGGGATATGCTGGAAGAAATAAATAAAATAAAGCCTGGCAGTGTTTCAGTTGGATGGTGTGATGGACTTCTTGTAGCTATAAACTATATATGCACTGAAACTTCGTAAGTATAATTATTAAAAACAAGATTTATGACTTTTTAATTGCTATCATTTGTCATAGGGCTAAGAAGTTCTCACATTTGCGGATCATTTTATTCAGCAACTTCATGACAGCAACAAATGATCAAGATAATGACGTGATTACATCCAACATTGTCAACATGGGTATTGAATTGATAGGAGTGTAAGATACTGATAGATATTTTTAAAGAAATATTATTTCTAATAGACATTAATTTTACAGCTCGGATACAGTTTGTCATGAAACGTTTTCAGCACCAAACTGGCAATTTAGCCAAGATCCACGAAAGAAGGATAGTCAACGAGAAAGTGAACAAGGCTTTCAAAACATGATCAAAGAAATTGAAGGAGCACATTTATGTCACATTGATTATGTCGAGCATGATTTAGTTTATTTCCAGAAGAAAACAGCTCGAGGAACCCCATGGAATGTGCCACTTAAAATTGGAAAACAAATGTCAATTAATGTTAGTGCATATGTTTACGTCCAAAAGCAGTCATTAGTCTCCTTCAAGACAGAATGTGTTGAAGCTAATACTGTTACTAAAATGGTTACAGATTATACAAGAAATAATGAGAAGATTGAGAAGCCAAACGAAGAAGATGTAGTTAAGGCTTATCATTATGGATCAAAAATAAATGGTTGTGATGATGCTCGAATTGCTTACGATAGCGGTGATAAATGTCTGCTTACAATCGCCTTTTGTAAACGTGATCGATGTGGATCAAATTTTTTTGCTGGAACGGGATCTCATATAGTTGTGCCACATAAAGATTGTGCAAAAAGTGCTAAAATGTTTTCCTCCCTTGTCAATAATATGCTTCAAAAAGATAACTTCTTACTTGCTAGAAAAGTTTATCGAAAAGGAACCAAACCAGTTATTGTTGGATTATTTCCACAAAAAAAGAATGATAACTTGTGTTTGGTGATGATTGAAATGCCATTTGCAGAAAATATTCAACCTGTTCGCTTTGAAAAGCTTAGTTTAAAGAAATCAACAGAACCAAGTGACGAACAAATGGAAGCAATGGAGAATCTTGTTAATGCTATGGATTTAACTAATGCCATTGATGATGAATCTGGAATTACCGAAGCTTTTACAGTTGAAACATCATTGAATCCATTCCAACAGCATATTTGCCGTACTATTTCACGACGTGCTTTAAATCCAACTGATCCATTGCCAGCATTTGATGATGAATTAAAGAAGATGATTGATGTTCCTGAAAAGATTGCTCGTGAAGCAGCAGACGCAATTAAAGAAATTGAAGATCTATTTCCACTTGAAATTATCCATCGTAAAGAAAAGAAAGTTTTTGGCCAAAAAGGTATTCATGAGATTGAAACTGATATGAACGATGAGGAATTGTTGGATATAACAAATGCAGAATCAAATGAACGAGTTATAATTGCTGTTGGAACCGTTACACCAGCTGAAGACTTTTTGTACTTAATTAATAAGAAAACGGAACTTTTTGGAGTTTTATGTGATCAGATTCAAAGTGTTATTCATGAAATGCTGTTCAAATCGACAGTAGATCTTGGTGATAAGATTAAGGAAGCAATTCTAGCATACAGAGATGTTGCAAAAAGTCATGGTCCATTTAATTACAATACATGGATTAAAGAACTTAAGAATTTAATGATAAGACGCAATAAAATTGATGAATGGTATAAATACATTGTCACTGAAGGACTTGGACTTATTACGCAAAACGAATCGCCAATTTCAACAGTCACAACAGAAGAGAATCTTGAATTTTATGAGATAATATCGAAGGAAACGTCAAACATTACTGCGAGCATTAATCCTGAAGATGATGAATTGGAAAATTTATTGTAATCATTTTTCATTTACTGCTGTTTTTTCATATTTTTATTATGTATTCCATTTATAAACTTAATAAACATTGTTAATCTATAAATTTTAATGTTTTTTTTTCAAACTGGTAAAAACCGTCATTAAGTTTTTTGAATTTTTCCGCCTTAATTCAAATCTCGTTTTTAACCGTTGAAATCTTTATTTTTTGCAAAATAAATTTGATGAAGTTACGAAAAAATATAAATTATGACTGAAAAAGGCAATTCTAATTGCTGTATATTGTGCAAAACTAAAATCATTGATGAACTGAATTATGGACCATTGTATTCTGAAAGAAATATAGCTGCACATCTTTATTGTTTGGTAAGAAATTTAAAATTCATTTTTTTAAAACTTCCATAAATTAATAATTTTATTATTATTAGTTATTTGCACCAGCATTATGTCAAAGAGGATCAGATACGGAAGGATTTGATGGATTTCTACATAACGATATTCGTAAAGAAGCTAGTAGAGTTAAACGTCTAAGATGCAAATTTTGTAAAGAAACAGGAGCAAATTTGGGTAAGATCCAGTTAATTTGTAAGTTAGTAGCAATAATTTCCTTACTAATTAAAAATATTATTTCTAGGATGTTGCGATAAAACCTGTAAATATGCATATCACATGAAATGTGCTCTCAAAAATAATATCATCTTTGAATTTTCAACAAAATACCAAACATTCTGCGAAAAGCACAAAAAAATCAAGCAAGAAGATGTAAAGAAGTTAGAACCAAAATGTGGAATATGCTATGATTCATTAAAGAAAAAATATCCAAATGCAATTCTTTCTCCATGCTGCAAAAATTCATGGTTTCATAAGAAATGCATGCAAAAATTTGCTTTATCATCAGCACTTTTATTCAAATGTCCTCTTTGTGGATGCAAAGAAACTGATAAATGGGTTAAATTAGGAATATTCTTTCCAATTCGAGATGCTTCATGGGAATTAGAAGAAAATGCATTTCAAGAGTTTTATGAGCCTATTAAATTGACTTGTGAATACGTTAAGTGCAAGGACAAATATTTAAATGCTACTGAAATGCACATGTGGCGTTTATGCCAATTTTGTGGAGCTGGTGGAATTCACGAAACATGCTTTAAAGGATTACCAAATGATAAATATACATGTACTGGATGTAATGAAATTTTCAGTCGACCAAAGAGGAATGATGAAGAATCGACATCAAGTAAAATTGTAGCAACTCATCAAATACAAAATAAAAGTAATAATAATAAAGCATTAGCCAAGGAAAAACCAAAGTCTGAAGCTGCATTTTTTGGAGAATCTGAGGTAAGCAGTGACGATGAAGTTTGGAAGCAAGGTCCTAAGAAAATCATCAACATGAAAAATATGCAATCAAAAAAGAAGAAACGTAAAGTAGTGTTGGAAGATTCAGACACTACAGATGATGAAAATGAGCCTCCAAATAAGAAAATTAAGCCTAAAAATAAGAATAAGGAACCAGAAAAGCAAAAATCCCTCGCTAGTATCATGTTAGGAGAATCTGATGCAACTGATGACAGTGATATGGATTGTACATTAATTATTTTATAGATTATTATGCTGCTACATTTTATGAAAAAATTGCTGTGAATAATTTTATTAAGCATCATTATTTTTTTATTGAAAATTGAATAAACGTGATACATTTTCTCTCATATTTTTTTATCAACGAAAATCAAGTATAACGGACATGAAAGTTTAAATTTCAGCTGATACAAATAAACAAACAGAGAAAATGTTGTGAATATTGAGGGAGGAATGATATTGAAACTATTAAAAATGAATAATTATCTGAAGAAAGTTAAAAGTATATCTAAAAATGTAACAGACATTTTAGCTGTTATGGGAAATGAAAGTGTCGATTTGGACTCAGCAGGTATTTACCAGTATTTACATCCATCACTAAAACATTACCAAAATGCCGATTAATAAAATTTTATATTCAGTTTCATCAATTTCCCTTGCTTATCATTTAAATAAATTTGGAACCAACACAAGATTGATGCCGAATGATAAACGACGTAAAAATTACAATATCCTTCCCATCATTAACTGCAAAAAAGAGCATTTACCATTAAAAACAGAAGTAACTTACTGGTTGAAGGAACACGGAATAGAACTTGATAATTTGATTTGTATAGATGAGATAAATGTTGATACAAATGTCGAAAATTTTATATTAGTTGATCATCATGTGTCTCCATATCATGAAAAAGTTTTATCTGTTTTAGATCATCGTCCTTATGATGAGAAATCAAAGCTTGAAGATGAGTGCATTGTTAACATCCAAGAAGTTGGTTCTTGCGCTACTTTAGTTTTAGAAGCAATAAAAACAGATTTATGCATTGAAGACATCAAAAAGGATGAAAATCTGTTGCATTTCCTTTATGGACCAATAATTTTAGACACCATTAATTACAGTATAGATGCTGATAAAGTCCGTGAATTGGATTTTGAAATGACTGGCATAATTGAAAGAGCATTGAATATTGAGGACATAGAAGTTACAAGACTTGATATATTCAAAAAATTAGTTGATGCAAGAGCTGATGTAAGCATGCTTAATTCACTCCAAATTTTATCAAAAGATTTAAAAATCATATCAAACAAAGATTCTACAGTTAGAGTTGCCATGTCAGGTCTTCATGTTTTTGAATATCCAACGATGCCTAATGCTGCTGAGAATATCAAGATTTTTGCTGAACAGGAAAATGTGGATGTAGTAATGCTTATGGGAATGAACCCAGTTAGTAATACTGTTGAAAGACATTTAGCTGTTGTAGACATTAAAAATAAGATTCTCTATGATGACATCATAAAAACTGTTGAAACCATGAAAAATCCTGATTTGAAACTTTTCATAAATGATGATATAAAATTCTTTAATGGAAAATTTTACAATCAAGGAAACGTGCAAGCAAGTCGCAAACAAATATTACCTGTCATCAGAGACTTGTTACAAACTTATTGAACGAATTTCAGGCTCATCTGCTATAACTCCAAGATCTTTAGCCTTTTGTTTTAAATCAATTAGTTTTATGTTTATATGAAATGCTTCATAAAATAATGATGAATAAAGAAGAACGAGCTGTAATGAAAAGTTGATGATTTTTGCGTGCTCATTTAAAAAAGTTTATTAAACAATACAAATTCTTTAGAAATCATCATTGAATTTGTAGAGTTTTATGTGCAGACACAAAAAAAAATTTAATTTTATTGTTCTACATACCCCATTAATATTTGAATTATTGTAATAAATTATTCCAAAAATGTTGATAGAATTCATTGGTTGTTGAGAAATCTGTGCTGAAAATAGTCTTACAATTTCCACTAACTGAGAATCATTTATAGCATTCTGAGCTATTTGGTGTATCAAGCCTGATATTTTAAGCCCTTTTGTATGAATTTTAGTGCTTATAATAAAGAAGCTAACAGTAAAGACATTCAATAGTATAAAGTACAAAATGATTTCCAATAAATTGTCATAAAATTTATCTTCCAAAATTGAGATTTTCACATAATAAAACATGACGTACATTAGCTGACCAATATATCCAATATAATAAATCAATAGATATAAGCCAGAAAGCTGTAAAATATATTCTTGAATTAGCCAGCAACGAAAGTAAATTTCTTTAAGAACCATAATTTGATTGAATGGTGAATATTTCTTGACATTTCTCTTTTTGACAAGCTCATTAATCATGAAGCAACTGTTACTTTTCATTTGGTAATCAGCGATGTCTTTTAGACATAATCTTATAACTTCTAGACGAACTGTTAGTAATCCAAAGAAATATAAGTATTTCATAATGTTCAAGTGTACCAAAAATGCCCTATAAATATTAAAAAAATTATTTCAAAACGTCAAAAAAATTAATAAGTGTGTTATTTTTGCATTAAAATGAAGATATTTGTTTAAAAATAAGAAGAAAAAATCATTTGGAGGAACAGGAAAAGAATAAAAGATTTCTTCAAATTTTTAATATTTATAAAATTTAACCTCATAAACAGAATAGACTTACCTACCAAGAAATGATCCTAAACAGTGCTTCAAAGAGTTGCATTGATATATCATTCAGCAGTAACTGCTTAATAGGATAATACAAACATCCTGCACTATAAATAATAAATTTAATCTTAAACTTTCGATTTAATGCCAGGTTTAATGTCTGAAGATTTTTCCCCATTCTCAATTCCATTTCAATCTTTTGATCAATTTCTCCAATTACTGTGAAAAGCTTTATTTGCGTTTTTCTCATAATTCGTGAGTAAATTTGATCAATAAGTAGCGTTATTATATCCAGAAAGAACAAAACGATGAATTGCTTTTCGTTGGGTAGTAAGAAGCATCTTAAAAGAACGAAGCTTATAAGAAAGATGAAAAAAGCAATTGCAGTATTTCTTGCAAAATTGCCTTCATTAGATTTAAGTTTAAAAGGCAAAAATCCAAATGTCTGAAAAATCTTTAAGAATTTTAGATCTTCGGATGTCAAGTTAAAGATATTTTCACTTTGTGGTGTCTCCATAGCTTAAAATTTTACTGATTGGATTCTAGTAAATGTGAGCTTTTTAAATAGCTATCAACGACGAAAGAGGAAATTCAATTTTATGAGCCCCAAAAAGGCAATAAATTTATTGGCATAAAATCTGAAAGAACTATAATTTGTAAGGAATAAAACAGGTAATTGATTGAATAATTTACGTTTATTTATATGACCTTATTAACTGTTGATTTTCTTTTAATTTTGTCTCAAGAGATGAATTTGTATCTCTTTTTTTATGAAACATTTGTGATTTTTTTATGGATGGGTTAGTTATTTGGTAAAATATAAAATTTACAAGAATCGTCATCTATGTCTCAAAAAAGAAACTAATTTTAATTATTAAAAATATAGAGGAAACGAACAGTAGAAGCTTAAAGCTTTCAAGGAAATAAAATCTTTGGAAAAATTCTTAAATTAAAGATTTCAAACAAAATTAATTTTAATCAATTTCATAATACGGATAATGCTGGCGATTAGGCCTATCTAAATCTGTGAAAATTTGCCGAATTATTCTTTCGTATAACTTTTTCATATTTTTTTTTTCTAATTTTTTCGTTCTTTCATTAAAACTTTTATTTTTTTTTTCGGCTAATAAGTTTTCACAATACATAACAAAAATGGTTTTGAATTTTAAATTTATCTTGAAATAATGTAATGTAGTAATAATGTAGTAATGTCCTGATTTTGAGGGCTCATAGTGTTAGTTTATACGAAATCATCAAAATCACAATGAAATTCATTCAAATAACGTTTTATTGCTTATTTTAGTCATTTTATGCCATAATTAGTCAAAACAAACACATATCAATCCAAAAAAAGTTCATAGAAAAAATTTGAAGAAAATTCGTTTTCAAAATTTTGGTATTTTTGTCATCATTTTATATTTTTCAATATTTTGGCACTAAGATTTAACCACATGTACTTATATTATATATCGTTGTAAACGTCTAAACAGTTGTTAAACAGCCCTGAAAACGGAATTAAAAAAGAATGCATCTGTAAAGAATTGTACTGGTTTAAGTAAGTGCTATATTTTTCAATCATTGCAACGAGTATAGCCAACAGCAAGATTAATAATATATCAAAATTTTTGTCAATTTATTATGATTGAGTCTTATTTTGTTATAAAAAGCATGAATAAACTTATTTACAAGTCGCTGGATCTAGTTAGAGGATGTAAATCGAAAAAAAGTTTCAAAATCAATGAAAAAATTTATATTACACGCTTTTTATGGACTCACTCTGTCTGTCCTTTTTTATTTTTTTTTCTCGAAAAAGCGCAGATAAAGTTGTACATTTTTATGCATATTTTATTAGAACAATATGTGAACTTTAGTAAACTGCAATAATATGCCGTACCATGCACCTTAATTTTCAAACTGTAGTCAAAAATGTCGAAAAAATGGCGATTTTTCGTACAAAAAATTATTTTTTTCTAAGAAAACAGGAACAAAAAAATATTTTCTTCTGGTATTTGATGGTTATTACTATTAGCTACAATATGAAAGAATTTTTTAAAAAATTGACACTATTAAGCCAGAGAAAAATGAAAAAATGTATGAAAATTCGTACATTTTCAAAAAAATTAAATTCCTATGCAGTATGGAGGCTGTGCTTAAAGTCCATTGCCTAAATTATAGATTCTTGGTTTATCTATCAAACAAAAGTAGTTTGAATTAAATTGGTGAAGTCGTTTAAAAGTTTGAGCATTTTTAGTGAAGCTAGCAAATAACCTACTTCAACTTCGAAACCTCATTTCCCGCCAAAAGTTCATCCAAAAAATTTTTTCTTTGTGGATTCTTATACTACACATAAATGACTATCATAATCACTAAAAATTAGAATTTATGAAAAAATTTTCAGAAATTTCCCAACGTGCCCCTACCCTACTTCTAGGGGGTTAAGCTCGGAAATGCCGGGGTTAATTTTGATTTTTTTGCGGAAAAAATTGCTAGAACATAAGAGAGCTACAAAAAAATGCAATAAAAATCCACTACAGACCAGGGTTTTTTCACCACAATTTGAGCCCGAAGTGAAAGAATCGCATTTTTCGACCTAAAACCTCAAATATCTCGTCAGGGTTGCATTTTTACGATTTCCAATGTACACCACGAGTTGTAGCCCTTACTCAAACGAAACCATTACAACAGACAAAAAATTTTTTTTAAGTCAATAGGGAAGCGTGAGAATGATGTGAAGTAGTAAAAAATCACTTTTTAACAAAATTAATTTAATTATCGCAATGTCTTAGGACCAAAAGTAAGGTACGGAAAATTAATTTCATATGTTCCTTAATCATATGCAAAAAGTTTCAAAACAAATGGTTAATACAGTGAAAAGTTCTGATCATTTAAAAAGTCATGTTTTGAAGCCAATTTTCACATTTGGTGCTGTATCTCGGCCCAGATTGGTCGAAAAAATTTGAAGTGATGTTTTTCTGAAGCTTAGAGGTCTGCTCTATCATTTCCACACATAAAATGAAAAAAACGGAAAAAAATTTCGATTTTCGACATAGTGTAAATGGCATAAAAAATTACAAAAGTCCTCGTTTATATCGAGGGACTTCAGCGCATTTTTGACGCAGCGATTAGCAATTGATCAAATAGAAAAGAATGTCGAGTTTTAAAACTTTATTGCTGTTTCTTTAGTCATAATTCATTTCAATAATAAGTTTAAAATTAAAGATCAAAACTTCTTTAAAATTGATTTTTATAATGTTCAATGCAAATAATAGCTTTACGATTTAACAGTTTTTTGAAATTCAAAATTTTCCATTAGCGAAAAATTTAAATTTCTGAAAACATCCATTATTTTTCAAATTTCTAAACACACTTATATTTGTTTTGTATGAAAAAATTAAAAGTTAATTAACATTAAGGTGTTTAAAAGAAAAAAATTTAATCCGAAATAATGGTCAAAAAAATTTCAAATTTTTTAACGGTTAGAAAAAATTCAAATTTCTCATCGCATAGCTTTGCCCTGCATTGTTTACATTTTTTTTTTTTTTTGAAATATAAAATCGATGAATTAAGCTATTTAATGAGTGTTTATTTAACTTTTCAATAGCTGCTCGTCTAATAAAAACATTCAATGAAGCTATTAAAACAATTCCGAGCTTGCTACAAAGTCTAGATCAAAAGATAATTTGCACCCGAACGACCGATCAAAGTGCATGATTGAGCTACCTTTTTGTAAACAAGTTTTCAAAAATGCGCTAAAAAGTTTGAATTTTTTTCTCAAAATATTTTTATGAATTTTGGCTTAATTGGATACTTTGCAATACATTAAATGAATTTTGGTAATAAAGTATCATTAAAGAAAGCAGTTTAATCATTTACTGTATTGTTTAAATTGGTCTAAATGCAAATTTCAATCATTTTAATATTTTGAATTCTGCTTCTTTCGAAAAAATTTAAATTTTAAAAAACCGGTAAAAACTTTTTTTGTTAATTTAACTATTTTCTAATGACTTAATTTAAGTTTTTTGATGATAAATGACACTCCAGCTTGTGAAGAATGTTTTGAAAGGTCATTTGGAGTTGTTAAGTATAAATTAAGAGAAAAAATTGAATTTTTGTGTTGAATTTCGAAAAATTCAGCGTCAGAAACGCTCATTAAAATTAAATTAAAAACAATATTTAAGGACAAAATAAAGAAGTTTAAAGTAATAAATAATCCCTAAAAGTAAATACGCCCAAAAAGTTTTGGCCAAAAATAAATACATCCAAAAAAATTTGGATAAAAAAAAAATTTGCCATAGCTAATCATTATTAAATAATCCCTTTTCTCTCAGGAAAATGGCGAAAGGAAAGAAAAACCAAAACAAGAAGGCCGAGGAAGATCCTAAAGTTGATGGTAAGTTAAAAAAGATTTTTATTAAATTTAAGATGATTAAAATTTTTCGTCAATTAAATTTTTATCATTTTAGTCCTCAATCAATTATAAAAAAAAAAAAATAATTTCTTAAATATTTTTATTAATTTACAATTCCAGGGGAACCGAAGCAACGAGGACGTCCTATGGCAAAATACCGTGAACCTCTAAAACAGCTGATAAAGGAGAAGTACTGGGACTTCTACTGCACCAAAGCAAGGGCGGCGAAGAATATGAACAATAGGGAATTATCTGGAAAAATATCAAAAGACTTGAAAAAGTTAAAGGCCATTCCGGTGACCAAAAACAAACAAGCCGTAATGGAAATGATCAAGAAGATAATTCCTGAAATCCAGTAAGTATCAATACTATAAAATGTCATAATAAGTATCAATACTATATAATGATTCCGTGATCAAAATTTAAATATTTTTTGACTATTATTTTCGATTTATCATTTTAGTCCTCAATCAATTATAAAAAAAAAATAATTTCTTAAATATTTTTATTAATTTACAATTCCAGGGGAACCGAAGCAACGAGGACGTCCTATGGCAAAATACCGTGAACCTCTAAAACAGCTGATAAAGGAGAAGTACTGGGACTTCTACTGCACCAAAGCAAGGGCGGCGAAGAATATGAACAATAGGGAATTATCTGGAAAAATATCAAAAGACTTGAAAAAGTTAAAGGCCATTCCGGTGACCAAAAACAAACAAGCCGTAATGGAAATGATCAAGAAGATAATTCCTGAAATCCAGTAAGTATCAATACTATAAAATGTCATAATAAGTATCAATACTATATAATGATTCCGTGATCAAAATTTAAATATTTTTTGACTATTATTTTCGATTTATCATTTTAGTCCTCAATCAATTATAAAAAAAAAAATAATTTCTTAAATATTTTTATTAATTTACAATTCCAGGGGAACCGAAGCAACGAGGACGTCCTATGGCAAAATACCGTGAACCTCTAAAACAGCTGATAAAGGAGAAGTACTGGGACTTCTACTGCACCAAAGCAAGGGCGGCGAAGAATATGAACAATAGGGAATTATCTGGAAAAATATCAAAAGACTTGAAAAAGTTAAAGGCCATTCCGGTGACCAAAAACAAACAAGCCGTAATGGAAATGATCAAGAAGATAATTCCTGAAATCCAGTAAGTATCAATACTATAAAATGTCATAATAAGTATCAATACTATATAATGATTCCGTGATCAAAATTTAAATATTTTTTGACTATTATTTTCGATTTAGTTTATATTGTACAATTTTTTTTAGCGCATTTTTGAAAACTTGTTTTCAAAAAGGAAGCTCAATCATGCACTTTGATCGGTCGTATCGAAATTTGTATACCACATTATCACGATTTTTGCATCCAAAACTTGGGAAAAATTAAATTTTTTGCAGTTTTTTTGTTTGAGAAGCTTCTGCATTATTTTGAGCTGCTTATTAGTCCTTTAAATTAAATTTATTTAATTTGTTTACACAAAAACAATTGAAATTCTTCACCGCCTACTATTGAAAAAGTGTACAAATTTCAATATTTGTTGTATACAAATTTCAATATTTGAAATGAGATGGACTTTTCAGGAAATACAGTGATTTGTACGGGCAAGAGTTTTGTTAATCGTAAACTTCAATCTCCGAGCAAAGTCATAAGACCTTAATATGTCGACCAAAATGTCTTCTTAGCCAATTTTTTCATGTTCGAAAATTGTACAAAATTTTTTTTTTGTGATTTTGTTCATACAAATTTCAATATTGTACAAATTTCAATATTTTTTACCCTAAATATTTTTATTAATTTACAATTCCAGGGGAACCGAAGCAACGAGGACGCCCTCCGGCAAATTACAGAGGGCCTCTAAAAAAGCTCATAAAGGAGAAGTACTGGGACTTCTACTGCACCAAAGCGCGAAAACTTGTTTTCAAAAAGGAAGCTCAATCATGCACTTTGATCGGGTGCAAATTATCTTTTGATCTAGACTTCTTAGCAAGCTCGGAATTGTTTTAATAGGTTCATTGAATGTTTTTATTTCCCATGCAGCTATTGAAAAGTCAAAAAACACTCATTAAATAGCTCAATTCATCGATTTTATATTAATTCAAAAAAATATGTAAACAATTCAGTGGCAAATGCATCTAAGTCTAAATCTTTTAAACGTTCTGGATTTTCAAGAATTTCTTCTAATGCACTTGCTGGATTTGCTTCATCGTTATCATATTCAAATGCATCAACTGCCATTTTTCTAGCCCACTCATATGTTTCAGGATGAACGCGTGATCCATCAAGAACTTCTACATACGATTCTGTACTGTCACCAAGTGAATTTGTATCAATTTTTATAAAACCTGAACAATTAATAAAGACTTTCGGACCCATGTGACAAAGTGTTACAAGTTGTGTACGATTTTCAAGCCGTTGATTTGTCTGCTTCAGAATTTTAATTAATGCTTGTCCTTTACGTGGACCTAAGCCACAAATAAACTGTACTAAATTTATCGTCAACGAATTCTGTACTGCTAAATTTATATCTACACCAACTTCATTTGTTCGAATAATGAATTCTGTGTAAAATGCATCTAGTAAATCCTCTTTTGATAGTTGATCTTGTAATGTGTGTTAACTAAGGCACAAAATCTCTTCGTCGACTGAACAAAGCTGACTGAATTCAACAAGTGGATCACGTAATCGTCTCGCAATTGAAATAGCTTGCCTAAGAAGTAAGGGATAATCGCGAAACTCTTCTTCGCCCTTTTTGGAGTTGGAATAAATTTTAGCAAAATCATTATCAACATTTTCGACATTAATTTTTGGAAATTTATCATCATCATACAATTGTTGAATAACTTCACGCAAATCTGCTTGAATCATAAGTGCTTCCCTTGACTCACCTCCAATAGCAATAACGTGTGGTTTTTTGTTTCTCAAAAATTCAGCTAAATTATCCAAATTTGATTCTTTGAGTGCTTTCTCATCCTTATTATTTGTATTTTTACGTTTTAAGATATTAATGATTTCATGATTAATCATAACACCAAAAGCAGCCTGAGAATGATCTGGAACATATGTAATACCCATAAGTCGTATTCCTTTTGATGTCTCCCATTCGTAATCATTTTCATCAAAAATATCGCCAGCATCGTAAGGTGCTGTTTTAATCCAATTATACATTCTACGACTACAAGCATCGGAAACAAAATCTTTCGATTCTGCGTGAAGAATAGCATCAAGTTCTTTTCCTAAATCAGGAAGAACCATTTTTGTAAGAGCAATTTCAACACATTCGAAATGCAATTTATTCCAATTTTGGACATGTTGTGAAAATTCATCACGATTATAAAGTTGCTTAATTTCATCCAAATACAATGAATTTGAAGAATTTCCTTCCACATTCTCGTTAATTGTAACAATTAATAATTTATCCTGTTCAGCAATTTTCTTTCAATCGAAGATATTCATCTCCTTTTAACGTATTCACAGGTTTATTTTTTTAAATATTTCAAAGTATAGCAAGGATGAAATTCACCAATTTCCTTTAAACCTCTTTTCGTTGGACGTACAGTCAATTTAGCACGTTCATAAAATATCTCACGAACAGTTTTTCGTAATAATGGCTCGCGTGCAATTTGTCGTGCAACTACAAATTTAGCTGCATTTATGACCTCTTCAACAGTCGAAAAATTTGTTGAAATATATTCTTTTGCCAATTCCAGCGGATCTTTTGCCACCTGTTCAACCTCATGTCGTTGATATCCATCGCGTAAATTTTCAGCAAATTGTTCTGGTGTGAGACCAAAAAGTTTTGCAAATTTACAAATTCCAGCTTTTCTGCAACGAGCATATGGACCAGTATTTCTAGATACTTTTACTTCATCTGCCCGATTAGTCTCTTCATCCTCATCTTGAACATCACTAATATTAATAGCTTCCAATTCTTCTTGCAAACTTCTTAATTTCTCTTCATCCTCTTCTGTTGGTTCTTCATCCATACTTGCTTGCATTTCCTTTATTTCAATTTGTAATTGTTCTTTACGTTCTTTCATTTTTTCCTCGCGATGTTCTTTTTGCTTATCCTGTTTCTTTTGTCTCTCAATCGATTTGTATCCTTCAATATCTGGAGCACAATGAAGTAAAAAATAATCATGAATATCTCTTAATTCTTCCGGAGTTTGTACACTTCTTAATCTTTCAAAATCATCGTCTCGAATAAGAACCATATCTTCAGGAACATCATTATCAGGCTTATCAGCTATTTGTTCTAATTGAAAATCACGTATTTTTTCAAATAATTGTAGCAATGCTTTCTTACGATTCTGTAAAATACACCATTTTGCATCATACTTGTAGACTTTCCATAAATCTTTGATTTTAAGCTCTGGTAAGACATATTCCTTGCGATAAAATGCAATAAATGGAACTTCTAAATGCTGATTTCTGATAAAGTCTAGGGTCTTTTTAATTTTTGCAACTGCTGTTTGTGGTTTTCTTTGCTCATGTTGAGGTTTAAAAGAAGTCGTTGATATTGTTTTCTTGAAAAATGCCTGATGATAAATCCACTCAGCTTCATCGTCAAGTTCTGTTGAATTGTCAGGAATACTTTGAATTATCAGTTTTACGAATCTATAAAATTATTTTTTTCATTATTATTATTATTACTAAAACCATTATCAATAAAGTTGATAATAATTTTTCCTTACATTATTATCGAGGTCAGTGAAATGTCCACGCTTTAATTCGCTGGGTTCATAAATATCAAAAATTGATTTCTTTTGAACTTTCTTACGTGAAGCTTTTTAGTTCGTTTTTCTTGCTCTTCCTCCTCATATTCATCCTCAACTGCCGACTCATCCTCATATTCATCTTCTTCATAATTATCAAATTCATTATAGTCAAAATCAACGCCAAAAATATCTTGACCTTCTTGTAATGCTGCATCTGTAAAAAATGGCTTTCTTTTACGCTTCTTTTCAGCTATCGATACACCATAATCATCGACAATAAAATCATCAGCATCGGACTCATCAGATACATCATCGTCATAAAGTTCAGGTTCTTGACTTCTACTTCTTTCAGATCGTCTATCATCCTGAAATTTTTTAAAAAAATTCAATAATTTTTTGTTGTATTAGGAACTCAATTAATAGTTTTATGAAAACAAAAATCATGAAAAAAATAAATGAATAATAATGGGCTAAAGTTAAAAAACCTGAGTTTCTTGTTCCTATATATTTTAAAACACACACATTGCAAGCAGAAATGAGAACGGTTATCAAAGTGTTACATGTAAAATCTTATGGAAAACATAAATGTTGCCACTGTAATGCAAAAATTACCTCATCCGAGTTATTAACAAAGAGCTGGTCAGCTAAAACTTCTCGATTAAGACTCTCATCTCTGTCTTCATTATCTGATTCCTCGTCTGTGATTCTTTTGAGACGTTTAAAACGTTTCTAAAATAGACATACATGTATAATATTATATTAGACTAGTTTCTTTTCAAAGTTGATATATGAAAAAACTTACTCTTTCGACTTTTACGCCAAGATTCTCTTCAATTAAATCATAGTCTTCGTCTTCTAATCGATCATCTAATTCGAGAATCATCAGAATCTGATCCAGAGTCGCTCTCCTCCTCAATAGGATTATCATCAATTAAATCTTTCAATTCTTCACGTATTTTATCTTCATCATCTAAATAAAAGTGAATAAAAAAGATCCAGTTTAAAATGAAATGATTACTTCATGTAAAATCTCCTAAACAAACCTTCTTCTTCTTCCTCTGAATCAGACATAGCTTTCATCTTTTTAAGTTTTTTCCTTTCATGTGGTTCCAATTCATCCTCGACTTCTGACTGTGAAAAAAAGTCATAAAATGTAAATTAGATATGCTTAGACATTCATAATAATGTTTAATATTCCTAATTGTTAATAAACTACTTTTTTTAAAAAATTTTGAAAGTGAAAAATAATCGGGATGCAGCGTTATTTTTTTTATAATTTTACATACATCGCTTTCCCCAGCTTCACTGTGTACAAAATCTGCAATATTATCACTATACGATACTTTATTGATTAGTAATTAACAGTTGATACAATTACTTTTGACTAAAATCAATTAAATAAACTAAATTTTGTTAATTAATTTATTTTTTTTTTCGAAAGAATTGGGGCCATTTTTTTAACCAAAAAAGTCTAATCCAATGTCAATTACGTTTTTTTCATTTGGGGGCAAATCCATAAAATTATGAAACTAACGAGGGGAAACAAAACAAATCTTTCCATCGAGAATATTTCAGTGCCAGTGTTCAAACAGTGTTCAGTGTTCAAACGTGTGATTATTTCGAGTTTTTTGTTAAATTATTAATTTAGTGATTAAAGTTAAGTGTTTTTGTGTTAATTAAATAACTAAAAGGTGTTACGCAGCTGCGCGCAGTAAACGTAAGTCTGTAATAAGTTTATTTATTTAATAATTAATTATGAAATCGAAAAAAAACGTGGTAAAAAGTCACGAAAAATTTGTTTACACAAAAACACCATTTCCACTTTCTCTTGTTTGTTCTATGTTTTAATCACTGTCAAATCCTTAATTAATGTTCAAATTTTATGTTAAAGCTTTTAAAACATTAGCAAAATGCTTAATCATTAGGGAAAATGCAATTGAATTTTTGAAAATTTCCAAAACTTTAATCGCTCATAAGTTAAAAAGTCCTCCAAAGTCCTTCACGGGACTTGCACAAATTGAAAGATTGAGTCTTAATTTAGCTTCTAATCATGCTCTGGTGAGGTACTTTGATGCACTTTTCTTGAAATTTGCATTTTAATTTCACTTGTTTTTCCATACAAATTTGTTTGTTTACAAAAATTTTTGATACATTTTTAACAAAAAATCATACTTACACTTAATATAAAAGGCTGATTTTTTCAGGAGTGTATAATCAAATCATAATAAAGCTGTTAAAACTATCAATGTATTTTTGAACATTTTTTAGCGCATTTTTGAAAACTTGTTTTCAAAAAGGAAGCTCAATCATGCACTTTGTTCGGTCGTTCGGTCGTTCGGGTCCCAATTATCTCTTGATCTAGACTTCGTAGCAAGCTCGGAATTGTTTTAATAGCTTCATTGAATGTTTTTATTCCCGCCGTTTATATTGAAAAGTCAAAAAACACTCATTAAATAGCTTAATTCATCGATTTTTTATTTAAAAAAAAATATGTAAACAATGCAGGGCAAAGCTATGCTGATGATAAGTTTGAATTTTTTCTAACCGTTAAAATATTTGAAATTTTTTTGACCGTTATTTCGGATTAAATTTTTTTCTTTTAAACACCTTAATGTTAATTAACTTTTAATTTTTTCATACAAAACAAATATAAGTGTGTTTAGAAATTTGAAAAATAATGGATGTTTTCAGCAGTTTTCAGAAATTTAAATTTTTCGCTAATGGAAAATTTTGAATTTCAAAAAACCGGTAAATCGTAAAGCTATTATTTGCATTGAACATTATAAAAATCAATTTTAAAGGAATTTTGATCTTTAGTTTTAAACTTATTATTGAAATGCATTATGATTAAAGAAACAGCAATAGAGTTTTAAAACTCGACATTCTTTTCTATTTAATCAATTGCTAATCGCTGCGTCAAAAATGCGCTGAAGTCCCTCGATATAAACGAGGACTTTTGTAATTTTTTTCGATTTCAGACCATTGTGTAGACATAATTGAATAACGGCCTCGCCGAAAAATTGAGGAAATCAGAGTAACGGTTTTTTGAAATTCAAATTTTAATAAAATTTTCCTTTTATGAAATACACCTCAAATCATTATGATATTGATGATTTTAGCATCAAATCTTAAAGAATTAAACTTAAATTTTGATTTCATGTATTTAAATGCATGAATTATTGCTTAAATCAAGTGGGCAAATCCGTAAAATTATGAAACTGGCAAAAATCGACTTGCAATATTTCTCTACTTGTTTCCGTTCAAAAAAATAAAAACCGTTAAATTTGTATGTTTACAAATGGATTAAGTTATTTTTATAAGTGTTAACTTATCCAGTTGCATTCTACAATTTATGATCATTAATCGTTTAAATTTTCAAAACGATAAAGTCCTCATTTAACAACAAATTTTAAGAAACAAATTTGAAAAATTTTTGTAAACAAAAAAAAATTAAATTTTTCTTCAAATTTTTCAAAATCTTCTTTACCGTTTATCCTTTTTGCAGGATCGATTAACGCTATTTTTATTAAATTTCTTCTTTTTAACTGCATTTAATCACTAAATAATAGAATTTAGTGAAAGTAAAGCACAATATCGATAAGTAACAGTGCTGTTTTAGATGTCTAGATTGCTAAATAAGCTTATTTTTGCAATTTTAAAAAAATATTTTTTCGTCTGCAGGATCGATTAACGCTATAAAAATTAAAATATCTCATTAATTAGAGGATTAGAGCATTACCAAAGTATTATAATCTGTACAAATCATAAAATTGCACATGGTTCATTCTTAAAACATTATGAAAACAGCCAGAGTTAAGAGAATTTTGATAAAAACAAAAATTTTTAGGTTAATGCAAGCTGCGGATTTGCCCAAGAGTAATTTAAATTTTTCCAATTTTTTGTCTACTGAAAAATTCAAATTTATGGCGACCGTTACAGATTTTTGAACATAAATTTGCATTTTTTCATGCTTTAACAGTTTTTAATAGGGCACGGCCAAAATCGAATTGTTCGTCAGTGACGCTTTGTTTTATCGATTTATTTCTTTAACGTCAAAATTTTACAGTAAGGTTAATAATGATTCTTGTAGAGCACAAAATTCTCTACATTTTGAGATATTAATCATTATTCAGCCATGTCTAGTTAAAGAAATAAATCGATAAAACAAAGCGTCACTGACGAACAATTTTTCGGAAATCAACATAATTATTCAAATATTTCTCTCAATTTACGTTGATAACACCCAACCAAAGTCTTATCACATAGTTTAACTGTTGCTACAGCTTTTTGCATTAAAATATCATGAAAAATCTTAAGAAAAAATAGTTAAATTAACAAAAAAGTGTTTTAACGGTTTCTTAAGATTTGAATTTTCTTAGCTGAAAAAGGAAATTAAGAAGAAAATAAAATTTTCGAAATTATCAAAATCAAGTAATTAGAGCAGGAACAAAGCAGTGAAGTTATTTAAAAGTTGCTTGTATGTGAAATTAATGATATGTGATCATTAAATCACTTCCAAAGTATCAAATTACAGTAGAATTCGTAAAATAATATTTTGAATTTCGAAAGAAAAATTTGAATATTTTTTTTTCCGTTAATTTCTTTTTCCGGTTTTTTTCGACCATGCCCAATATTAATTTGAATATTAGGATTTATAAAGCAGGAGCTTACACACATTTTGGCGTATCAACTTTGAATATTACTGCAGGAACTGCAGAGATATTGACAGTTTTAAAAATAAAAATTTATTTTTCCTCAAAACTCTTCGTCAGGAACGCTCATTAAAATCGATTTTTTAACGAAATTAAGCATCGTATTTATACATATTAGGCATCAAAATGTTTGTATCAAAGAAATACATAAGATAAAATAATAAAACAATATGTTTTCTAATAAAAAAGTAGAGTAATTTGATAAAAACAGTGCGTTCCTGACAAAGAATTTTTTTTCGGCGAGGTCGATAACGATTAATATCTTGATTTGTAGATAGTTTTGTCCTCTACAACATTCATTATTCATTTTAAGTCTACACATTAACAGTAAAGAAATAAATGCATAATTCTTAGCGTCACTGACGAATAATTTTTCGGAAATCAACAAAATAATCCAAATATTTCTCTCAGTTTGCATTGATACAATCTGGTTACTATCTTAAAACATAGTTTCACTGTTGCTGCAGCAATCTGCATTAAAATATCATGACAAATCTTAAGGGAAAATAGTTAAATTAACAAAATATTGTTTTAACGGTTCCCTAAAATTTGAATTTTCTTAGTTGAAAAGAGAGAAAAAATAAATGAAAAATTTCGAAATTATCGAAATGAAGCGATTAGACTAGAAATAAAGCAGTGGAGTCATTTAATCGTTTCATGCGATTAAAAATAATGATATGTGATCATTAAATCACATTTAAAGTAACGAATTGCGACAAAAATTGTAAAAAATTATTTTGAATTTTCGAAAGAAAAATTTGAATAATTTGTGACCGTTGAATTTTATTTCCTCATTTTTTCGGCCATGCCCATACAAATTTGCTTGTATGAGCGAATTTGCGAATTTCGAGTTTCCAAAAAAATTTTGTGCACGATCAAATTTGTATGGAAAAATTTTGAAAAAACAAGTGAAATTAAAATGCAAATATCTCAAAATTGGCATAGATTGGCATTACCAGAGTATGATTAGGAGGTAAATAAAGACTCATTCTTTCGATTTAGGTAGGTTTCAGATATTTCCGGTGTTTACCCTCAAACGTATGAACGTTTAAAGTTTTGGAAATTTTCGAAATTTCAATTGCAATTTCCCTAATGATAAAAGAAGTGGCTAATGTTTTGTAAGTCTTAATATAAAATTTGTACATTAATTAAGCTATTGACAGTGATTACAACATAAATCAAACAATAGAAAGTGGAAAAATATATGAAAACTTTTTCGTGGTGTTTTTGTAAACAAATTTTTCATGACTTTGGATAATGATTGAAGGAGTTAAACAACGATTGGAAGCTTGATATTTTTACAGAAGATGCGTTAGCTTATGCTTTATAATACTGCATTTAAATGATGAGGTTTAAAAGACATGACTTCAAATAAATTTTGAACACTTTTTTCGATTTCAGACCATTGTGAGATCGAAAATTTCAAAAAAATCGACTTTAAATGAAAAGTTATCTTATTAGAGCTATCTAGACGATCAAAATACTTATATTTGTCATGTAGAACGTTGAGTTCTATCTATTTGTCCTTTAATCTTGTTTATAAGTGCATTCATTAGTGAATAATTTAGATTTTTGTGAGCGTTACTTGGTAAGAAAAAGTTGAATTTAATTTCTTGCAAAGTAACGCCAATAATATCCTGGAGCTTGCCGAAAAAATCAGGAAAAAAGCCAACGGTCAAAAAAAGTTTGAATTTTTTTCACAAAATATTTTTATAAATTTTGGCTTAAGGGAACTTCCACAGATGTGTTTCTTCAAAAATTTTATTCAAAAATCAATTTTCTCTAAATTAAGATATCTAGACGATGCAATGACTAGTTATTCATGAGTAAAGCAATAAATTCAACTTTTTCTTACCAAGTAACGCTCGCAAAAATCGAAATTGTTCACAAATGAATGCACTTATAAACAAGATTAAAGGACAAAAAGATAGAATTCAACGTTCTACATGACAAAAATAAGTATTTTGATCGTCTAGATAGCTCTAATAAGAGAATTTTTCATTTAAAGTCGATTTTTTTGAAATTTTCGATCTGTGGAAACGCCCTTAATTGGATGGGCATGGCCGAAAAAATGAGGAAATAAAATTCAACGGTCACAAATTTTCTTTCGAAAATTCGATTAAATGTAATTTAATGATCACATATCATTATTTTTAATTGCATGAAACGATTAAATGACTCCACTGCTTTATTTCTAGTCTAATCCCTTCATTTCGATAATTTCGAAATTTTTCATTTATTTTTTTGTCTCTTTTCAACTAAGAAAATTCAAATTTTAAGGAACCGTTAAAACAATATTTTGTTAATTTAACTTTTTTCCCTTAAGATTTGTCATGATATTTTAATGCAGAATGCTGCAGCAACAGTGAAACTATGTTTTAAGATTGTATCAATGCAATTCGCAAATTCGCTCATACAAACAAATTTGTATGGGCATGGCCGAAAAAATGAGGGAATAAAATTCAACGGTCACAAATTATTCAAATTTTTCTTTCGAAAATTCGAAATAATTTTTTATAATTTTTGTCGCAATTCGTTACTTTAAATGTGATTTAATGATCACATATCATTATTTTTAATCGCATGAAACGATTAAATGACTCCACTGCTTTATTTCTAGTCTAATCGCTTCATTTCGATAATTTCGAAATTTTTCATTTATTTTTTCTCTCTTTTCAACTAAGAAAATTCAAATTTTAGGGAACCGTTAAAACAATATTTTGTTAATTTAACTATTTTCCCTTAAGATTTGTCATGATATTTTAATGCAGATTGCTGCAGCAACAGTGAAACTATGTTTTAAGATAGTAACCAGATTGTAGCAAACTGAGAGAAATATTTGGATTATTTTGTTGATTTCCGAAAAATTATTCGTCAGTGACGCTAAGAATTATGTATTTATTTCTTTACTGTTAATGTGTAGACTTAAAATGAATAATGAATGTTGTAGAGGACAAAATTATCTACAAATCAAGATATTAATCGTTATTCAATTATGTCTAGTTAAAGAAATAAATCGATAATTCATAGCGTCACTGACGAATAATTTGTTTTCGTCCGAGCCCGGATACTTTGCAATAAATTAAATGAATTTTAGTAACAAAGTATCATTAAAGAAAGCAGTTTAAGCATTTGCTGTATTGTTTAAATTGGTCTAAATGCAAATTTCAATCATTTTAATATTTTGAATTCTGCTTCTTTCAAAAAAATTTAAATTTTAAAAAACCGGTAAAAACATTTTTTGTTAATTTAACTATGTTCCAATGACTTAATTTAAGTTTTTTGATGATAAATGACACTCCAGCTTGTGAAGAATGTTTTGAAAGGTCATTTGGAGTTGTTAAGTATAAATTAAGAGAAAAAATTGAATTTTTGTGTTGAATTTCGAAAAATTCAGCGTCAGAAACGCTCATTAAAATTAAATTAAAAACAATATTTAAGGGTAAAATAAAGAAGTTTAAAGTAATAAATAATCCCTAAAAGTAAATAAGCCCAAAAAGTTTTGGCCAAATATAAATACATCCAAAAAAATTTGGATAAAAAAAAATTTGTCAAAATTTCCATAGCTAATCATTATTAAATAATCCCTTTTCTCTCAGGAAAATGGCGAAAGGAAAGAAGAAGCAGAACAAGAAGGCCGAGGAAGTTGATGGTAAGTTAAAAAAGATTTTTATTAAATTTAAGATGATTAAAATGTTTCGTCAATTAAATTTTTATCATTTTAGTCCTCAATCAATTATAAAAAAAAAATAATTTATTAAATATTTTTATTAATTTACAATTCCAGGGGAACCGAGGCAACGAGGACGTCCTACGTCAAATTATCGGGGGCCTCTAAAACAGCTGATAAAGGAGAAGTACTGGGACTTCTACTGCACCAAAGCAAGGGCGGCGAAGAGTATCAGAAATAAGGAATTATCTGGAAAAATATCAAAAGACCTGAAAAAGTTAAAGGCAATTCCGGTGACCAAAAAAAAGCAAGCCGTAATGGAAATGATCAAGAAGATAATTCCGGATATTCAGTAAGTATCAATACTATACAATGATTTCATGATTCCGTGATCAAAATTTAAATATTTTTACACGCTTTTTGACTATTATTTTCGATTTATTTTATATTGTACAATTTTTTTTAGCGCATTTTTGAAAACTTGTTTTCAAAAAGGAAGCTCAATCATGCACTTTGATCGGTCGTTCGGGTGCAAATTATCTTTTGATCTAGACTTCTTAGCAAACTCGGAATTGTTTTAATAGCTTCATTGAATGTTTTTATTAGACGAGCAGCTATTGAAAAGTTAAAAAAACACTCATTAAATAGCTTAATTCATCGATTTTATATTTCAAAAAAAATATGTAAACAATGCAGGGCAAAGCTATGCTGATGAGAAATTTGAATTTTTTCTAACCGTTAAAAAATTTGAAATTTTTTTGACCGTTATTTCGGATTAAATTTTTTTCTTTTAAACACCTTAATTAATTAACATTTAATTTTTTCATACAAAACAAATATAAGTGCGTTTAGAAATTTGAAAAATAATGGATGTGTTCAGAAATTTAAATTTTTCGATAACGGAAAATTTTGAATTTCAAAAAACCGTTAAATCATAAAGCTATTTTTTGCATTGAACATTATAAAAATCTATTTTAAAGGAGTTTTGATCTTTAGTTTTAAACTTATTTTTGAAATTCATTATGATTAAAGAAACAGCAATAGAATTTTAAAACTCGACATTCTTTTCTATTTAATCAATTGCTAATCGCTGCGTCAAAAATGCGCTGTAATTTTATATAAATTCTACATTTTTGTGACTCAGATTTTTTGGTTTTTAATAAAATTCTCTTTAACGATCAATTATTTTGACGATTTCAATATGTAGCTAGGCTTATAAAGAATGTGAAAATCTATCAGAAATATTAAAAATCTGGGATACAATAATGGAAAATTCCAGGTATGGCGAACAGAACTTTTAACTTCCACGCAAAGCGTGTAAGTTATTCGATTTGGGCAGGTTGCAAAATTTCACTTTTTTTGATTTTGTGAGCAAACGGAAGCACCAATCATGACGTTTTTGGTCTCGTTTGATTGGTAATTTAAATATCTATCACCTAAAGCATGTTTAGTTCCGGTCACTTCCGTTGTGTTGGAACTAGACGCAAAAAACCGTTAAAAATCCATACTTTTGTATGGAAAATTTTTCAGGGAAGCATTTTTTAAGAATTTCTTCTATTTGATTCGATAGATCGTTCCTAAAAACAAAATTGTGCTGAATAAAATCTGGACTTTATGTCCATTAAGTGACCTAAAAATGCAAAAAACTGCAAATTTTGCAACAGTTGCGCCATTTTTGATACAGGCCAGGATTTTAACTGTTGGTAATGATAAGTATCATAAAATTAAAGTTAAACATAAGAGCTACAAAAAATATAGTAGCAATTTTTCCTGAAAATGCTTCTATAAAAAGTTATAAGATCATAAAAATTGACAAAAAATCTAAGAAATTTTGTTTACGTTTTCATACGTTACGTAAACTTTACGTTACGTAAAATTACGTAACGTGAAATTTGTATGAAAATAATCATTTGTAGCAATTTAAAGACAATGTAAGACTTAAAAGTCACTGGATCATGCTTAATTAAGTCAAAAAGGAGTAAATGTTTACTGGATCTCACTTATTTGACATAATTGGTTGCTGGATCTCATTTTATGATCATGAATGCTCACTGGATCTCAATTTATCATCATGAATGCTCACTGGATCTCATTTTATGATAATCAATGCTAACTGGATCTCATTTAAAGACAACTAATGCTCACTGGATCTCATTCCAAGACCATTAATGCTCACTGGATCTCACTTTATGATCATTAATGCTTATAAAATCTCACTTTATGACCATGAATACTCACTGGATCTCAATTTAAGACTATGAATGCTCACTAAATCTCATTTTAAGATCATGAATGCTTAAAAAATCTCACTTTATGACCATAAATGCTCACTGGATCTCATTTCATGACCATTAATGCTCACTGGATCTCATTTTATGATAATGAATTCTCACTTGATCTCATTATATGATCAAGAATGCTCATTGAATCTCATTTTATGTATTGTTAGATTTTACTTAATAGAATATTGAAAGGTTTGAACGGAGTGAACCAAAGCGAAGTTAAGTTTGACTTCCCTGAAATCCATAGCAGTCGAATGGAACGAAGTGAAGTGGAGTTCGACATTCCTGTAATCTATAATAGTCGAACGGAACGAAGCGAAGCGAAGTGGAGTTCGACACTCCTGTAATCTATAACAGTCGAACGGAACGAAGCGAAGCGAAGTGGAGTTCGACATTCCTGTAATCTATAATAGTCGAACGGAACGAAGCGAAGCGAAGTGGAGTTCGACACTCCTGTAATCTATAACAGTCGAACGGAACGAAGCGAAGCGAAGTGGAGTTCGACATTCCTGTAATCTATAATAGTCGAACGGAAAGAAGCGAAGCGAAGTGGAGTTCGACATTCCTGTAATCTATAATAGTCGAACGGAACGAAGCGAAGCGAAGTGGAGTTCGACATTCCTGTAATCTATAATAGTCGAACGGAACGAAGCGAAGCGAAGTGGAGTTCGACATTCCTGTAATCTATAAAAGCCTGTAATCTATAATAGTCGAACGGAACGAAGCGAAGCGAAGTGGAGTTCGACATTCCTGTAATCTATAATAGTCGAACGGAACGAAGCGAAGCGAAGTGGAGTAATTAAAAATGTTCGAGTCAAATTCAAACAACAATTAGTTTGAACGCAGTTCAAACTTGGTTGAACGAAGCTCACAAATTTTTACATCCTGAACGAAGCAAAGCGATTGAAAGTGTGAAAATATTTCCCAAAAAAAATTGTAAAATTTGTGAGCAGGTCTTTAAAAGAGCAATGAAGTAGGATTTTAGTAGGATTAAAATTTCAATTCGTATTTCATATTTTATTATATAAACTGTAATCTATCAGTTCAAATGTCTATGAGCAAGTGGCGTGGAAGTTCGTGGCTTTCTATGTAAGTCGTGTTTTTGTCGTTAAATTTTCAGAAATTTAAAGTTTTTTTGTAAAGTCCCGAACGTTCACTAACACTAAGGAACGTTTTTCGAAAATAAATTTTAAATAAATTTTATCAAAATTTTATGATAATTTAAACTAATTATGAGCAATTAGTATTGTTATTTACTTTGGTTTGTGTCAATAATGATATTTGAATGCTTTTAGTACAGTTAAACATAAGATTTAATAGATTAATTGTAATTTTCTCAAAATTTTCATTTCTTTTGTGTTTGTGTACTTTATTTTTCTAAATTCAAAATTCAAATTTTAACGGAAAAATAAGGTACTTTTCGAAAGTTCGTAATCGAAAAATAAGAACCGTTCGCCAAACCTGGGGAAAATTGTTGAAATAAATTATTTGAAACATTTTTGTGACTCATTTTTTCTATATGGATCTACCCTTATATAATTCTTACTCTTTTTGGTCCTTTTAATAATTTCTTTGATTCACTTTTTATAATTTTGTAAGATCAGAAAAAAGGGGAAAAATATTTCAACTAAATTCAAAATTTAATTTCTCTGCTTTTAAGCAACCTATTAAGATGATTCCTTCACTACATGATAGGATATTGTAAAAACTAATATTCAATGTTAAATCTTACAAAATGGCGGATCAATAACATAATTAATTCTACAAAAAAATATTTCACATTGATTTTTCTCTAGGAAGGATTGCTATCATCATAACAGATTAATTCTTCAAAAAACTTAAAGGAATTAGTAAAATATGGCAAACATAATTTTTTTCGAAATTCCCATTTTACACTTTGAAAATACAATTTAATCACTCAGTAATATAATACACGCGATGCGTGGAAGTTAATTATAACATTTTTGTTTACGGAATCACGTTATCATCATTTTGCGATTATATAGTATTGATAATGATAACTTTTTTTTTGTTTTTTACAAACGTAAACTGATCAAAACTTCAATTTTATTTACTTTTTATTTATTTATTTATTTATTTTTTGCTTAATCAATAGTAACGAAATCGAGCCGCCAAGCGATTCAGAGGATGAGTATGAAGTCCCAGTCTTCAGGTTGCCAAGTATTCGGTGAGTTCTAATTTTTTTATGCATTTTTGGAAACTTGTTTTCAAAAAGGTAGCTCAATCATACACTTTGTTCGGCTGGCTGCAAAAAATTATCTTTTGATCTAGACATCGTAGTGAGTTCTGGCTAGTTTTAATAGCTTCGTTTTATCGAGTTATTGGGAACAAATTCATTTTTCAGTCTTAAAATTAGTGTGACTGAAGTAAGACGGCATGTTATGTCCAAATATTCTGAAACTTTGTCAGAATTAAGCCCATATTACGCCCAATTGCGCCCCACAAAAAAATAATTTCGCCCCACTTCCTGTGCCTGAAGTAAGACGGTAAAAGTGCCAAAATATTTTTTTAAATTTTAAAAATTGTTATTAAGCGTACAATTTAAAAAAAGTTTTTAAAATTTTCCATACAAATTTAAAAAAGTTTTTAATTTTTTTTTATCAGTGTGTAACATCTGTTTCGCTCATGTCGATGATGATTATTATCACGTTCTTTAATTTTGTTGTTTCTTATTCGGGCTTCAATTCTAGGCAATTCCTTGTGAAGAATTTTTACCATATGTTTTAAAGATGAAACAATGTTGACATTTTCAAGCCGTGCTTGTTTCTCTTCTCATTTATTTCTTAAATTATGTGGAAGAATGTCACAAATATTAGCTAGAAATCTTCTGCTGTTCATGTATGAAAAATATTGATAAGCCTCTGAAATTGTGCTGAAATTTCTCAATTTATCCATGAATACGTATTAACGTAAAGTTAATCAATAATTATTTAGTTATTGAAATTTTTTTCAAATATTCAATAAATATAATATTTTTGTTTACGGAATCACGTTATCATCATTTTGCGATTAGGGTAAAAAATCTGATTTTTGTGGTATTTTGCTTTTCATCAACTTTGAATTTAAATAAATATTCACTGATTCATCCTTTTTAAACGAATAATGGCTCAAAATATTCAGGAACCAAAAGACTTAAAAGTCTTATATTCATTTCTTAGTGTAACATAAAGCGTTTTCTGAAAAACTTAATTTAACTCAGAATCTATTTTTGGTGGTATGAAATCTATTTTTTGTGGTAAAAAAATCTATTTTTCGTGGTATTAAAAAGTAATGAAATTACATAATAAATTTTGGTTAATACTTTAATTACTTCATCTTTAATCCAAAATGAATCTATAACAAGTCAAATTAAGTTATTTAAATGACTAAATTACATTAAATTTATTAGAAATAGTTTCATATAATTTTAACGAATTTTTATTTTTTAAATCGTTCAGGGGACTGTCAACTTTCAGGGTAATATCAACTTTAGTTTGTATGGAATTTTTTGTTAACAAATACCACAAAAAATAGATTTTAGTACCACCAAAAATAGATTCAATTTTTATATAAAGTAAATTGTGATTTTCGATTATTTTGTTAACGTATATACATTGGATATGATTAAATATTAAACAGTGAACGTTTATTTGTCACAATAATGATTCTTCTGACAGAATCACAAAGAAATTAAGCAAAAAATTGTGCATGAAAAATGGTAAGAAATTTTGATTTTTGGTGTGAAATTTTATATTGCAAATATTAATAGATATAAATTAAGTAGACATATCAGATTAAGCATACATGCTTTAATCATCATTTGCAACACAACTGCCAAGAAATAAGAAATTGTTAATGTTCTAAAAGTATGTTTCAGAGCTGAAGATGAATTCCACCAAAAATAGATTACCACCAAAAACAGATTTTTTACCCTATATAGTATTGATAATGATAAATTTTTTTTTGTTTTTTACAAACGTAAGCTGATCAAAACTTCAATTTTATTTACTTTTTATTTATTTATTTATTTTCTTTGCTTAATCAATAGGCAGGAAATCGAACAACAACCTGATTCTGAAGATCAACAGAATGAAGTCCCAGACCTCAGTATGCCAAGTATTCGGTGAGTTCTAATTTTTTTATGCATTTTTGGAAACTTGTTTTCAAAAAGGTAGCTCAATCATACACTTTGTTCGGCTGGCTGCAAATTTTGAAAAAACTATCTTTTGATCTAGACATCGTAGAGAGTTCCGGCTAGTTTTAATAGCTTCGTTTTATCGAGTTATTGGGAACAAATTCATTTTTCAGTCTTAAAATTAGTGTGACTGAAGTAAGACGGCATGTTATGTCCAAATATTCTGAAACTTTGTCAGAATTAAGCCCATATTACGCCCAATTGCGCCCCACAAAAAAATAATTTCGCTCCACTTCCTGTGCCTGAAGTAAGACGGTGAAAGTGCCAAAACTTTGACTTGCCATATCCAGGCACAGGAAATGGGGCGTAATATGGGCTTAATTCTGACAAAGTTTCAGAATATTTGGACATAACATGCCGTCTTACTTCAATCACACAGTTCTACATGACAAAAATAAGTATTTTGGTCGTCTAGATAAGGGAACTTCCACGGATGTGTTTCTTCAAAAATTTTGGTCAAAAATCAATTTTCTCTAAATTAAGATATCTAGACGATGCAATGACTAGTTATTCATGAGTAAAACAATGAATTCTACTCATTTGTCTTATTATCTTCCTTCCAAACGCATTAATTAGGAAATTATTAACGTTACTTTGCAAAAAATTAAATTCAACTTTTTCTTACCAAGTAACGCTTGCAAAAATCGAAATTATTCACAAATGAATGCACTTATAAACAAGATTAAAGGACAAATAGATAGAACTCAACGTTCTACATGACAAAAATAAGTATTTTGATCGTCTAGATAGCTCTAATAAGAGAATTTTTCATTTAAAGTCGATTTTTTTGAAATTTTCGATCTGTGGAAACGCCCATAACTCTATTAAGAGAATTTTTCATTTAAAGTCGATTTTTTTGAAAATTTCGATCTGTGGAAACTTCCTTAAATCAAAATTTTGGAATTTTATCAAAATAAAGCTATTACAGCAGGAATAAAGCAGTGGAATTCTGTGCTTAAAAATAATGATATGTGATCATTAAATCACATTCAAAGTAGCGAATTACGACAAAAATTGTAAAAAAAAAATTTTTGAATTTTCTGGAATTTTCGAAAGAAAAATTTGAATAATTTTTGGCCGTTGAATTTTGTTTCCTCCTTTTTTGGCCATGCCCATTTAAAATATGTAGGTTAATATTTTTATCTTAAAATCATTGATCTTTGCAGAAATGATTACTTAAGTTAAGAAACAGTAGTTAAAAAGCTTAAAATAGTTGATTTGCATATCGATTTTAACGGAATATTCCATTTCAAACTAGGATTGTGTTTTGCAGACTACCGACATTTCATTTGGGCGTTTCCACGGATTGAATTTTTCAAAAATTTCGTCTTTGAGTTAAAATTTCTCTTAAAAGAGCTATCCAGACGATTAAAAGGCTAATTTATGTCAAGTAGAACGCTGAATTCTGCTTATTTCTCTTTATATCTTACCTCCAAATGTATTCATTGATGAAATATTTGAGTTTTAGTGAGCGTTGGTACATTTCAAAATGTGGAATTTTTAACTTTAAACTAAAATTTTACACTATTTAGACATCCAGACAACATTTTACTGCCGTTTTCTTGCACATGGTGTTTACTTTTATATATTTCAATGCTTTAATTCTCTTTTAACACACTTATTAAGAAGAAAAATAAAAAATTTGTGAAAATTTTATGAAATGTACCAACAAAAAGCGTTCACTTGAGTTTTTAAAAATTTTGAAAATGAAAAAAACCGTTAAACTAGATACCAAAAATAAACAATTTGACTTGTTTAAATGCTAACTTAAATTAATTAGTGATCGTATTGCTGACATTTCTTAAAAATCAACTGTAATATTAACTTATTTTAAGCTATTTGTGTATAATTATCGATATTTGTTGAAGTTCAAAAATTTCAAGTAGAAGAAGAATTACAAGCGATTTTTAAGAAACTCCATCAATCCGTGGAAATGCCCATTTCGAATTTCTTCGACATTAAGTTCGATTTCTTCGACATTTGATTCGAATTCTTCGAAATTCCAAAACAAAAGAAATTTTAATAATCAAAATTTGACTCTTTAATGTGAGTTTAGCATAAAGTTTTATACTTTAAACTAAACTTTGATGATTATTAAATGATTCTCTTTGCATTACACATTATATAAGTTAATAGTAAAAAAGAAATTAGAGAATATATTTCGAAAAATTTGGTTCACTAACATATTCATATTTTGTTTGTTATTGTTTACAAAATTTTAATTTAATCAAAAATAACACTTTAACCCATTTTAACATATAAAAGATGCTTAATAATACTAAAGAAAGTATCTATAAGCTAAACTGGATGGTTTCTGGTTTGATTTAAGGCATATTAACAAATTTAATTAAAAAATTTTAACGACTGGAATTTTTTTGAAAATCTTTGAATTTTGGTTTTAACGGAAACATTTGAAATGTCGGTAGTCTGAATTTACCATTTTTCTCAATTTTTCTTTTTAATGACTTAATTTTAAGCAGATTTGAGTACACACAATTAAAAATGAAGGTGAAATGTATAAGAAAACAGTAATAAGTAATTGTCTGGATTATTAAAAAGTAGAAATAGGTGGAAATTATCGGATAAAATATCCGATAATATTTTGAAATAGGGCGACGCTCAAAAAAGCTAAATATTTTGTTAATTAAGGCAAGTAGGAAGAAGATATAAGATTATTTAAGTAGAATTCATCGTCGTACATAATCATATTTGGTTATTTAATTGTTTAGATGGCCTAATTAAGTAAAACTTTGCTTCGACGTCAAATTTTTTGCAAATTTCTATCCGTGGAAACGCCCTTTTATGAAAAATTTTTTCTTCCATTTTTCCATAAATTTTTTAAATTTTAAAAAACCGTTGGTAGAAAATAAATTTTATTTTTGAATTATTTTACAGAAAACAATGTTATTTTAATAGTTTCAATATATTTTAATCATTGTTTCTTAAAAGCAACAATATTAAGTTGTTTTACAAAATATATAGATGTTTTCATACAAAAATGTTACCGTTTTTAACGGCTAAAAATTTGAAATTTTGAAAGTTTTTGTAAACACTTGTGTTAGTGAAAGAAATTTGAAAAATTTTGTTTTCCAATTTTTTTAACCTTTCATTAAGTTCTCGTAGTTCAAAAGCATTAGAAATGATGATTTACATGATATTGATGTTATTATAGCCACAAATATGAGATCCAGTGAACAAATTTGAGTTAAAAATCGAAATTTAATTTTCAATTTTTAGCGCATTTTTGCAAAAAATTACGCTTATAGTTTCACTTTGTTCGGCTGGCTGGGTGGTTCAAGGCTGTATGAGCTCTGAGATCTCAGAAACCAGACATAGTTAAGAGTTCTGTTAAGATAATTATTATCTTTCTACTGTTGAGTTATTCCGGTATCGCTTATTAAAAAATCGTTAAACAATCTACAATTCCTATAATCAACGATTTAACCAGACCGTGGAAATGTCGAATTTGTCCGTTAAAATATAATTCAAATTATTTTTGACCGTTACACAAAATTAAAAAATGATGATTTAATTAATAATTAACAATGTTATTATGCTTAATATACTTTTAATTTCATCTACAATAAATAAACTTTCAATTAGAATGCTCATATCTTTCAAAATTGATAAAAACGGTTTATCAAGAAAACAACAACAACAATCAAAACAATAAATTCGGAAACAAAAAAAGTTAAAAAATTTGCAATAAAACTTAGATATTTGATGATTGAATTTTAATTAAAGCATTTTTTAAGCATTATACTATTAAAATGAATTATTAAAACATCAAATAACAGAATAATCAATTAGATATTGATGATTTTTAGTTTTACTGTTTAAACGGTCAAAAAATATTTAAAATTTTTAGGTTTGTCGACACATTTTGAATCCTCCGACACTGAGTGTCGAAGGATTTCGACATTGAGATTTCCACGGTCTGGATTTAACATTAAATAAGGAAAAAAATTGTTGAAAACCCCTCGATAAAAATTTGAATTTTTTTTTGACCGTTGGAATTTAAAAATTTTTTGATCGTTATTTTTGGGCAAAATTTTTTTTCTTTCTTTTTGAAAGTTTTTGTTTTTATCATCTTGAAAACAGACTTTTCATGCATAGTACATGCTAGGAAGACGAAAGTTAATGACTTTTGTTACTGTTGTATAGTTTTTTAAAATAAATATTGTATTTTTTGCAGGTTTTTTGCTGATATAAAGAGATATTAAGGGGTTTTGTAATTTAATGCAATTTCTATTTAGTCAATTACTGATCGCTGCGACAAAAATGCGCTTAAGTCCCTCGATTAACAACACGAGGACTTTGAACATTTTTTGTATAACTTTACTTCACTTTCCTCATTCAATACAGCCTCGTCGTACTCATATTTATTTATTTCATTCATATTTATATTGATAAATAATATTAATCAATTTATTGTCATTTAGTTTTAGTACACCAGAGAGATCAAAGTCTTCCGATAAGGGACATAACTCAAGCCGCAATTATGGACAGAAGAATGATGATAATTCATTAATTCATCAGAACTCAGTTGACAAAATCAAAGATTTTGGTAATTTCGAAGGTTGGAAAAGGTAATTATTCTTTTTCTGTTATGGGAAATTCTTTGGATGAGTGGAATTTAAAAAAATTTGAAAAGTCCTCGTGTTGTATATCGAGGGACTTTAGCGCATTTTTGGCGCAGCGAACAGCAATTAATTTAATAAAAAAAAAGCGTGTAAAAAGATGCACGAGCTTTTTAAATTTCTATTGCTGTTTCTCTAAACTTAATGCCTTTCCATAAAAAGTTTAAACTTAATTTTGAAACTCCGTTAATAATTAATTATTAATCAAAACTCCTAAGTTTTCCTAATGTTCATGCATTAAAATCGGTTTACATAAAATTCTTTGAAAATCAATAAGTTTTACGATTTAACGGTTTTTTGAAATGTAAATTTTTCCGTTAGCTAAAAATTCAAATTTCTATACACACTCTTTAAGTTTTGCCGTTATTTTTTAGCACATATTCCTCTTGGGAAAAGGACGCTATTGTCCGCACTTTGTCCGTCCGTCCGTCTGTCATCGCATCTCCTCCTCAGGGTTAATTTTTTTTTAAAAAAGCTCCATTAAGAGAAATATTCAATTAAAGTCGATTTTTTTTTTGAAATTTTGGATCTGTGGAAACGCCCTTATTTTAATACTCGATTAATTTTGCCATCATCGATGGCATAATCAGTAGTTTTTCAAAACTGAATTTTCTTTGACGATGTTTTATCAAAGATTATTACGATTTGGTTAACAGATAACAAGAATTTTTGTCGGTCGATCGGTGATGGCGAAATTAATTGAGTATTAAAATAAATTAAACAGTTTATTGGAGAATATAAATGAATTTTTCCTTAATTATTATAAAACTGTAAGAAAATGGATTTAAAATCAAGTCTATTCATCCTTTTGAGTTATTTATTTAAGTCTAAAAGCATTTTCACTTGAAAATTTTAATGTGCATGAAATTGCACTTTTGAGAAAAGTCTTGAATGAAGAAGCCAAAATTTGTCCAAAATTTCCGCAGCCAATTCTCAAAAGTTCAATTTCATGTAATTTGAATCTAATTCACGATGTTGTAGCGAAAAATAAATGTCTAATTCACTTCAAGCTTGTATCTTGACTATCACTGGATCTCAAAATTGTGTGAGTTGTGAGCCTTGCTGGATTTGTTACAATTCACTTTATTGTATCGAATGCCTTACAATTTACTCAAAAATAACAGTATAAGTCTGGCGAAAAAACATCTTATCTAAAACAAATCGACTTAATTAGCACGTTTACAAATTATCTTCTGTATCTTTTAGACTTACTTGTAATTTCCTACTCAGTTACAAATAGAGGTATTAGATACGCTTATACTGGATATGCTCTCTTAATTGAGGTTATGTACTTCCTCTCCAAAACTTAACTATTTTCAGCTTTAATGAGACTTTTTTTTCGATCTAAAAGAGCGATGTTATTATTACTACTTAAATTTACATATTCTAATTGCTTCTTACGTTAATTAGATGCCTTCCAGTGACACCAAACTATAACCTCGTCGAAAATGTCTCCAGATACTAAACTATCTGTTAAAATATCTATGATTAGGTATTATCTCAACTATAATGTTATCTTATTACCTCTCAAATTTATTTTTTACTATGATTTCTTTAATATTATGATTTAACTTTAATTTTCTTTATCTAATTGCGTGACTTGCAAACGTTTCTCTATTTTTTTTCCGAGATGACAGAATTTTCCTTAATAACTTTCAAAATTCAGATTCCGTTAAACTTAACACTACTACAATGTATACAATTTGTGTGTCTTTATACAATTGTGCGAAAAAGTTTTATAAATTAAAGTTGTTTAATGTACAGTCTTACCGGAGTCATTAGTAAAATTCATAATGCTAAGCTAGGGATGAAAAGGTTTAAAACTTTGTTGCAAACATGAGTTAACACCCTCATTTCATTATGTACAGTGCATAATGCACTGTATTACTTGTAAAACAGTTTCTTATAAGAATTTAATTTTTTCCAAAGGGGTCGCAATGTTAAAAATTCGTCAACTTCGATTAAGATTTGACTGGCAACAAAAAATTTTGATTTCCATTTTTTAATAAATTTGATTTTAGACAAGTTTAAACAATGTTTTAGATAATGATAAAGATAAATGTCATGAAAAGACATGATATTAATCTTTAATATACCAGTTAAAGTAATCAATTAAAGAAATATTAAGCAAAAACAGTGGAGACTCTTTATAACGAACTCATGGAATCGCCCTGAAATCAAAAATTAATTAATTAAGGTGTTTTTTAGGACAAATTTAGGATTTTTAAATACATTTGCCGCCAATAACTCGATGAAACAAAATTTGCAGCCGACCGAACAAAGTTTCCAAAAATGCGCTAAAAAATCCACAATGGTCTGAAATCGAAAAAAATATTTAAAAATACAAAAAAGTCATGTCTTTTAAACCTGAACTTTTGAATGCACGAATATAAATCATAAAATGATGCATCTTCTGTGAAAGTATGAAGCTTCTAATCGTTGTCTAACTCTTTAAATAATTAACGAAAGTCAAAAAAAATTTTGTTTACAAAACCACTATGAAATAGTTTTACAAAAATTTTCCACTTTCTATTGTTTGAACTATGTTCTAATTACTTTCAATAGCTTGCACAATGGTCTGAAATCGAAAAAAGTGTTCAAATTTTATATTTTGGTGGAAATTTTAGAGGTCCCAAAGTTTTAGTTGATTTTCTTTATTTTGGAATTGTCAATAGCTTTTTCATGTCTTAATCATACATCTCTGAAAATATGAGCTTATAATATTAAGGATATACATGATTTCTCATCAAAAATTTTAAATTGTTTCTCAAAAAATTTTATGCACGGACAAATTTGTATCGAAAAAATTTGGAAAAACAAGTGAAATTAAAATGCAAATTTCTAGAAAAATAGGTAAAAAGAGGTTACAAGAGCATGATTAGAAGGTAAATAAAGACTCAATCTTTGAACTCTGGTAGGTTTCAGAGACCCCCGGAAACCCCTTTTTAACTTATGAGCATTTAAAGTTTTGGAAATTTTCAAAAATTCAAATGCATTTTCCCTAATGATTAAGCTTTAGGCTAATGTTTTATAAGCTTTAACATAAAATTTGAGCAATAATTAAGCTATTGACAGTGATTAGAATGTGAAACAAACAACAGAAAGTAGAAAAATTTATGAAAACTTTTTCATTGTGTTTTTTTAAACAAATTTTTCGAGACTTTTGTTAATGATTGACAGAGTTAGACAACGATTAGAAGCTTGATATTTTCACAGAAGATGTGTCAGTTTATGTTTTATAATACTGCATTCAAAAGATCAGGTTTAAAAGACATGACTTTTTTGTATTTTTGAACAAATTTTTCGATTTCAAAAAAATGAATGAAAACGAAAAAATGAGGAAATGAAATTCAACGGTCACAAATTATTCAAATTTTTCTTTCGAAAATTCAAAATAATTTTTTACAATTTTTGTCGCAATTCGTTACTTTAAATGTGATTTAATGATCACATATCACTATTTTTAATCGCATGAAATGATTAAATGACTCCACTGCTTTATTTCTAGTCTAATCGCTTCATTTCGATAATTTCGAAATTTTTCATTTATTTTTTCTCTCTTTTCAACTAAGAAAATTCAAATTTTAAGGAACCGTTAAAACAATATTTTGTTAATTTAACTATTTTCCCTTAAGATTTGTCATGATATTTTAATGCAGATTGCTGCAGCAACAGTGAAACTATGTTTTAAGATAGTAACCAGATTGTAGCAAACTGAGAGAAATATTTGGATTATTTTGTTGATTTCCGAAAAATTATTCGTCAGTGACGCTAAGAATTATGTATTTATTTCTTTACTGTTAATGTGTAGACTTAAAATGAATAATGAATGTTGTAGAGGACAAAATTATCTACAAATCAAGATATTAATCGTTATTCAATTATGTCTAGTTAAAGAAATAAATCGATAATTCATAGCGTCACTGACGAATAATTCGTTTTCGTCCGAGCCCATATACAAATTTTATGTTAAGATTTACAAAACATTGGCCACATCCTTTATCATTAAGGAAAATTAAATTAAAATTTTAAAAATTTTCAAAGCTTTAAACGTTCATAAGTTAAAAGCGGGTTTCTCAGGGTTTCTCCGAAACCTACCAGAATCCAAAGATTGAGTCTTTATTTAGCTTCTAATCATGCTCTGGTAAGGTACTTTGATGCACTTTTCTTGATATTTGCATTTCAATTTCACTCGTGCATAAAATATAACCTTAATGCATAAAATATAAAAATTAATATATCCTTAATATTATTAGTTTATATTTTCAGTGATGTATGATTAATACATGACAAAGTTATTGACACTTTCAAAATAAGGAAAATCAACTAAAACTTTAGGACCTCTAAAGTTTCCACCAAAATATAAATTTTGAACATTTTTAGCGCATTTTTGAAAACTTGTTTTCAAAAAGGAAGCTCAATCATGCACTTTGATCGTTCGGGTCCAAATTATCTTTTGATCTAGACTTTGTAGCAAACTCGGAATTGTTTTAATAGCTTCATTGAATGTTTTTATTCCCGCCGTTTATATTGAAAAGTAAAAAAATACTCATTAAATAGCTTAATTCATCGATTTTTTATTTAAAAAAAAATATGTAAACAATGCAGGGCAAAGCTATGCTGATGAAAAATTTGAATTTTTCTAACCGTTAAAAAATTTGAAATTTTTTTGACCATTATTTCGGATTAAATTTTTTTCTTTTAAACACCTTAATTAATTAACATTTAATTTTTTCAAACAAAACAAATATAAGTGCGTTTAGAAATTTGAAAAATAATGGATGTGTTCAGAAATTTAAATTTTTCGCTAACGGAAAATTTTGAATTTCAAAAAACCGTTAAATCGTAAAGCTATTTTTTGCATTGAACATTATAAAAATAAATTTTAAAAGAGTTTTGATCTTTAGTCTTAAACTTATTATTGAAATGAATTATGACTAAAGAAACAGCAATAGAGTTTTAAAACTTGTTCATCTTTTCTATTAAATCAATTGCTAATCGCTGCGCCAAAAATGCGCTAAAGTTCCTCGATATAAAACACGAGGACTAATGTAATTTTTATTCCATTTTTCTACAATTTTAAGCTTTTAAACGACAAATGGAATAAGCCTGACCACACAAATGGCTTTATTTCCAAAAACTATTCTTTAAAATCTTTGAAAAATCAAATTTAATTTAAACTCATGGCATACTTTCTAACTTTCCATACAAAATTTTTTTGATATCAAAAATTTTTGTTGACAGTCAAATTTTAATCGAAGATGGCGAATTTTTAACATTGCTAAGACTTTGATTTTTTCATGATAAAGTTAATCGATTACTAATTGTTGCGTTATTTTTTTTTTTTCATTATATAGAGCACAAGAAGAACAAGAAAACAATGCGGAGAAGGAAGAGTCTGAATTAGTAGCAACTGTTATAGAGAAGGAAAATGAAGAAGAACTATCTCGGGGTAAGAGTATACTTTA
The DNA here is from genome assembly GCA_026123125.1 of Chironomus striatipennis. Classification (NCBI taxonomy): domain Eukaryota; kingdom Metazoa; phylum Arthropoda; class Insecta; order Diptera; family Chironomidae; genus Chironomus; species Chironomus striatipennis. The sequence goes on along the minus strand of CM047393.1, from coordinate 650,010 downwards.
TTGGCAACAACTTTTCTTGTTTTTTTTTTTTCGATTGGAAACTGTTTATAAAGGCTATATTTTTCACAACTTCACTGAAACATCACTCAAAACTTATTTTTCATTTGATAATTTCACTTATTTGCACTTAAATCGCTAAATATCTATTTATTTTTCACTTAAAAATTTTTTGATCTTACCACGAGCACGATAAAATTTTTTCAATTCTAATATTAAATATTAGAATCAAATATTATAATATTCGATGAATTTTACAAAACTTACAATTTTCTTTTAAAAAAGTAAAATCAATTATTAAAAACTAGTGATGAAGCGAATCACGCTTCATGGAGATATTATATTCACACCGTTTCCAAACGACGCTGATTAATTCGAAAATATCTTTTTTACTGATAATAACTGAAATACTGATAAAAACAGAAGATTATTTAGAGCAAAAATTTCAGAATGCAGACTACAGATTAACACTTGAGATAAAATTATATCTGGGCGATTCCATGAGTGAGAAAACGCATCAAAAAATAAAATTATTTTCTTAATTTCTTTTAAATTCAAATGATTAAATTTGACCTGATAGCTTCGTTCCATGTAAAATTAAATTATCTATCAATCAACATCCTTTTGAAATCCTTTAAATGTGTCTGAATTGAAATTTACATGTTTTTGTAGCGTTAATGTGTTAACATTATAAAAAATTTACAAAACTTTTTTCATTTTTTTTTAGCAAAATACGAAGTTAGACGGTGTATTAACATATTAAATACTTAGAAAAGCTTAAATCACGTCTTCTTAAGTGATTTTCAAATTCTAATATGCCTTTATTAACTTTAAATTTGATAATTTAGCGTTAATGTGTTAATATTTGAAAAAATTTTCGAAATTCAAATTTTCAAAAAACCGTTAAATTATTTTGATTTTAGTTGTTTGTTTACATTAAATCGTGATTAATTTAACTTCACGATGTTTTAAATATTTAGTAAAGTGATAATGAATCATTAAATCTTTTGTTTTCACACCATTTATTCGAAAAATCTTAAATTATTTTTCCAACAAGTAGAGAAGGAATTACAATTCAATTTTCTCAGTTTCCTTCACTCATGGAATCGCCCATCTGCTATTTTTTACTTCCGTTTCGCTCCAGTTGCTGCTCCGCGGTCAGTCTATTCATTATTTTTTTGTATGTTATTCTTTTCGTTAGACAAATAATTCCATAAAATTAACAGCTTTTGATCTAAAAATGAGTTACAGAAAGTTTTCATTGCTATTATATATTTTTCAGTTTTTCGTTGATTTCTTCGAAACCAGAGGGCGAAGCCGTTCGATTTTTAGCCGGCTAAAGACGGCTAAAGAGAAAATTTTCCTCGTATGAAAAATAATGAAATCTTATTATACATTTTTCCGTTTGTTAAACTTTTAATGCGTTTTTATCCTAAACAAAAAATAAAAATCAATCAAAAATCGAAATAAAATATAAAATTTCGATGAAAAACTTAATAGGAAAGCGAATTTTCACATCGATTTTCTTATTTGCGATGATAAACCCCTCGGAAAAGCCATTTTTCGCGTTAATTTTCTTATTTGGGATGAAAAACCCCTCGGAAAAGCCATTTTTCGCCTTGATTTTCTTATTTGGAATGAAAAACCCCTCGGAAAAGTCATTTTTTTCGCGTTAATTTTCTTATATGGGATGAAAACCCCCTAGGAAAAGCCATTTTTCGCATTGATTTTCTTGTTTGGGATGAAAAATCCCTCGGAAAAGCAAACTTTCACATTGATTTTCTTATTTGGAATGGAAAACCCCTAAAAAAGCGATTTTTCACGTTGATTTTCTTAGAGGGGATGAAAATCCTCTCGGAAAAGCCATTTTTCGCATTGATTTTCTTGTTTGGGATGAAAAATCCCTCGAAAAAGCGAATTTACATTTTACATTTTCATTTCATATTTCAAAAGCAAAAATTCATACTTTTAGCCGATTTTAACCGGCTTTAGTCGTCATTAGCCGGCTAAGAAAAAACGTGATTTTTCCCGACTAAAGCCGGCTAAAGACGGCTTCGCCATCTGTTGGTCCATATTTGAAATCCTAACTCGCTTCCGTTTTCCCAGAATTTGGCCGACAAAAGTGCAAGCAGTGCTAACATCATCAGTTTTTCGCGATTTTTTCGAAAACAATGCAACCAATTTTCACGGGGTTTGCGGCATTATGTAGAGAATTCCAAGGCCTAACTTTTATGTAATAGGTAAAAAACGGTTTTTGAGAGTGTAAAATCTAAAAATTTAGTATTCAATTTCAATTTTCAAATAAACTTTTATTTCATTTTAATTATTGAATATTTGATTTTGAAAAAATAAAAATCAAATGGAGATGGACACAAAAAAGGGGAAATTTCGAAAAACGGTTAAACAAAATTCAAATTTTTTCACTAATACAAATAAAATTATTGACAAAAATATTTCATTAAAATTTATGGTTAATAATGGGAAAAAGTGAACAGCAATAAGACTAAAAAAAGAAGAATTTTGTAAAAATTTTGTCTTTGAAGCGAATTTCCTCTTAATTAAGCTATCTAGACAATTAAATAACCAACTAAGATTATGAACGACGATGAATTCTCCATTTATTTCCTTTCATCTTATTCCTACATGCCTTAATTAACAAAATATTTGACTTTTTCTAAGCGTCGCCCTATTTCAAAATGTGGAATTGTAAACTTTTATTCAAAAAATTTTCACTTTTAAAACATCCAGACAATTACATATTACTGTTTTCACGCACATTTCACTTTCCTTTTTAATCGTGTATACTTAAATCTGTTTAAAATGAAGTCATTAAAAAGAAAAATAACATATTAATATGCTATCATTGAAATAGGGCGACTCAAAAGCGCTTCTTACCTAATTCATGAAAAAATTATTGTTTTTAAAAGAAAATTTTGCTTTAATCAGAAACAATTACTGCTATCATAATATAGTTTACACTAGTTTAACGCATAATTAACATGTAAATTTGATAAACATAATGATTTAACAATTCTAAATGGATTTTTTCAAATGATGAATTTTCTAAAGAACAAGGATTACAAAAGCGCTTTTTACAAAACTCCACCAATCTGTGGAAACGCCCATTTAGGTTGATTTCTAAGAATTTATCATTTTAATTTTTTTTAAACATCAACAACGCAAGGTTGATTTTCCCTTTAAAATTTAAATTTGAAAAAACCGTTAAGCATTAAATTTTATATTTTTTGGAATTTTATTATTTTTTTTTTTAAAAAAAAAAAAAAATCATTGGGCTTAGCCGAAAAATCTGTTACATTTGTTTCCAACGGTTTTTTAAAATTCAAAATTTTATGAAAAATTAAATCACAAAAAACTAAATTTAGACAACATTAATTATTGTTTAGAGACGCTTAATTGAAACAACAAATTTTTATCTGTTTGTTGTGCAATTTTCGGGCTTCAAATCTTCTTAATAAGTGTGTTATCTCATTTTTAATTTCCAAAATATTTTGTTGTTGTTTACAAAAAATTAAAATTTAATCGGTTAAATCAAAGAATTTTTAAGAAAATTTATAAATTTAACTTATTTATACTTGTATTTTAGTATTTTCTATTAGATCATACAATAGATAACATAAAAACGAACATATCAGTGTAAAATTTGTCTCTTAAAACTATGTTTTCGTGAAGTTCTACGAATTTTTATGTGAAAAATCAAATTAGGTAAAAAATTTTCAGTGTCAGATACCGAGATATTTTTGTGTTTTTATGCTTAATTACAGCATGATATATTGTAATTTATACACCAAAATGTGCATTTTCAGGAGTTTTATAAGATCCTTCATTATAATAATTCGCAAAATGTCCAGGAAAAGCAAAAAATGACAAAAATAGTCGATTTCTGACACTTAATGAAAAAACGGCCAAGCCCCATTACATTTTTTAGCGCATTTTTGGAAACTTGTTTTCAAAAAGGTAGCTCAATCATACACTTTGTTCGGTCGGCTGCAAATTTTGAAAAACTATCTTTTGATCTAGACATCGTAGAGAGCTCCGGTTTGTTTTATTAGCTTCGTTTCATAGAGTTATTGGCGGCAATTGTATTTAAAAGTCCTAAATTTGTGTTTAAACACCTTAATTAATTAATTTTTGATTTCACAAAGAAAAGTAAACAACACACGACTGCAACTTCACGTCATAGAAATTTCAAATATTTTTTAACCGTTGACATTTGAAAATTTTTTGACCGTTATTTTTTACGAAAAGTTTTTTGTTCAGTTTTGCAAGTTATTAGTTTGTGCATAATGAAAACACACTTTTCATGCACAATGAATGTGAGGAAATTGAAACTGAAGGGTTTTTGATTGTTGTTGTAACATTTTTGTAAAATTATCGTTTTTTTATGTAGAATATTGCAAGGCCTGTCCTGAAAGTTGATATACTTTCAATTCGTAGCTCGATTACTGCTCGCCGCACCAAAAATGCGCTGAAGTCCCTCGATATGAAACACGAGGACTTTTGTAATTTTTTTAGACATAAATTAAATTTAATTAAATTATTTACAGATGATGAAGATGACGGACAAGCTACTGATGATATTGATCCAGTTGATATTTTATCAAAATTACCAAAACATTTTTACGAAAAATTGGAAGCAAAAAAATGGCAAGAGAGAAAAGAGTCACTTGAAGCATTGGAACCGCTCGTATCTAATCCAAAATTGGAAAATGGTGATTACGGTCATTTAGAGAGAGCGCTTATGAAAGTAATAACAAAAGATTCGAACGTTGTATTAGTCGCATTAGCTGGAAAGTGTCTTGCATTATTAGCCAAAGGTGTTGGAAAGAAATTTCAGCCATACGCAGTTGCATGCATTAGTGGTATATTGGAGAAATTTAAGGAAAAGAAGGCAAATGTCGTTGCAGCATTACGCGATGCTATTGATGCAATTTATCCGTCAACAAATTTAGAAGCAATTCAAGAAGAGGTCTTAGCGGCATTAGCTAATAAAAATCCATGCGTAAAGACCGAAACTGCATTATTTTTGGCCAGATCGTTTACAAAAACTCAACCGACAGTTTTAAATAAAGAGCTAATGAAAGCTTATGTAACGGCATTATTAAAGACTTTAAATGAATCAGATCCAACAGTTCGTGACGCATCAGCTGAAGCTTTAGGAACCGCTATGAAATTGGTAACAGAAAAGAATATATCACCATTTTTGACAGAAGTTGATGCATTAAAAATGGAAAAGATTAAAGAATATTGTGAAAAGGCAGTAATAACAGTCAAAATAGTTGGTGCTAAAAAAGAACAACGTCCACAAACAGCACCACCAAAAACAGTTGCTGCACCACAAAAAGGTGGATCTACGGAACCAAAACCAGTCGCACGTCCCAATACAGCATCTGCAGCGCCTAAAAAAGTTCTCGCTAAAAAACCAGCAGCAAGTTCATCAAATTCTGGTGGAATCTCGAAATCAGCAAGTACAAAAAGTGTATTACCAACAGAACGTGAATTATCACAAGAAGAAGTTGACGAACAAGCACCAGAAATTCTACCACCCGAAGTTATTAATGGACTTTGTGACTCAAATTGGAAAACAAGACTTCAATCAATTGAAACATTCCTACAACTTTTATCAACATTCGATTCAAAATGTGGACATACACAATTATTAACAAGAGTTCTTGCTAAAAAGCCAGGCTTAAAGGATGCAAATTTTCAAGTTTTGAAATTACGTTTAGATGCCATTAAATTAATTGCTGAGAGTTTTGGAATGACTGTAACAACATCAGATTTAGTCATTAATGTGATAATTGAGAAATTGGGTGATGTAAAAGTCAATAGTTCAGCTGCGGCAGCATTAACAGCAATATCTGAGACAATTCGACTAGAATATGTTGTCTCTAAAGTCATGACTTTTGCATTTGAACAGAAATCACCAAAAGTTCAGCAAGAATCAATTGGATGGGTAAATCAAGCAATTCGTGAGTTTGGCTTTCAAGTTAATCCAAAATTATTAATTGATGATGCCAAAAAAGGTGTAAATAGCACAAATCCAGCAGTCAGACAAGCAACAATCACATTACTTGGAACTATGCATCTATACATGGGTCCAACACTGTCAATGTTTTTTGATAATGAAAAGCCAGCATTAAAGCAACAAATTCAGTTGGAATTTGATAAAAATTCAGGTCAAAAACCACCAGCAGCATCAAGAGGAGCTCAATCGAATGGAATGAAAAGTTCAGCAGATGCAAATAATGCAAATGATGATGACGATGAGCCTGTAACGCCAACAAATATTGCTGATTTAATTCCCAGAGTTGATATTTCGCCATTAATCACAGAATCTTTAATAGCTGAATTAAGTGATAAAAATTGGAAGACTAGAAATGAAGGATTAGTTAAGCTACAAGCAATCATTAATGAGCATAAATTGATTAAGCCATCACTGGGTGAATTACCACCAATTTTAGCTCAACGATTAATCGATTGTAATGCAAAAATAGCACAAACTGCTGTGGAAATTTGTACACAATTATCAACAAGTATTGGACCGGGATGTAAGCAACATATTCAAGTTTTGTTACCTGGTGTTTTACGTGGTCTCGGTGACAATAAGGCATACTTAAGATCAGCATGTATAACATGCATGAATTCATGGGGTGATCAATGTGGATATAAAGAATTTTTCGATTGTGAAATGTTTGCAGATGCCTTGAAAACAGGAACGCCAGCATTAAAAGTTGAAGTTTGGGGATGGATGGCTGAAAAATTGCCCGATATTCCACCAAAAAGTATCAATAAAGAGGAATTGGTCTCATGTCTGCCTTATTTATATGCCAATATAATCGATCGAAATGCAGACGTTCGTAAAAATGCAAATGATTGTGTTTTGGGTATTATGATGCATCTTGGATATGATGCAATGATGAAAGCAATGGATAAACAAAAGCCAGCAATAAAGAAGGACATTCAAGCTGCACTTGATAAAGCTAGACCTAATTTGCCAGTTTTCCAAGTCAACTAGTGTTTTGGGGTCCTTCATGGCATTTAAAGCTATCAACCATCTCATTTATAAAAAAAAAAATAATACTTTAAATTTTCATTAAATTATCTATATTAAAAACAACTTTTTAAGAGTTTTTTAATTTTAGCAGTAAGAAGTTAAATTAAGTTTTTATCAAATTCTTTCAAAGTTATTAATTCAGAGTCGGTATGAAAATAACGAAAATCAATTTTTCGAAACTTCATTTTTACGAACAGGTCTGAAATTGGCGTTTCCACGGATAGAATTTTGTAAAAATTTTGTCTTTGAAGCGAATTTCCTCTTAATTAAGCTATCTAGACAATTACATATTACTGTTTTCACGCACATTTCACTTTCCTTTTAAATCATGTATACTTAAATCTGTTTAAAATGAAGTCATTAAAAAGAAAAATAACATATTAATATGCTATCATTGAAATAGGGCGACGCAAAAGCGCTTCTTACCTAATTCATGAAAAAATAATTGTTTTTAAAAGAAAATTTTGCTTTAATCAGAAGCAATTACTGCTATCATAATATAGTTTACACTAGTTTAACGCATAATTAACATGTAAATTTGGTAAAAATAATGATTTAACAATTCTAAATGGATTTTTTCAAATGATGAATTTTCTAAAGAACAGGGATTACAAAAGCGCTTTTTACAAAACTCCACCAATCTGTGGAAACGCCCAAATCAAAAAAAATGTTCAAAAACTATATTTTGGTGTAAACTTTAGAGGTCGCAAAGTTTTAGTTGATTTTCTTAATTTTGAAAGTGTCAATAGCTTTTTCATGTCTTAATCATCCATCTCTGAAAATATGAGCTTATTACATTAAGGATAAATATGATTTTTCATTAAAAATTTTATATTGTTTCTCAAAAAATTTTGTGCACAAACAAATTTGTATGGAAAAATTTGGAAAAACTAGTGAAATTAAAGTGAAAATATCTCAATTTGCGCATTGCCAGAGTATGATTAAAAGGTGAATAAAGACTCAATCTTTCGATTTGTGCTAGTCTCATGAAGGACTTTGGAGGACTTTTTAACTTATGAACGATTAAAGTTTTGGAAATTTTCAAAATTTTAATTGCATTTTTGTTAGCATAATTGCTAGTTCATCATAACAATAAATAAATTAGTATTAAGAAATTCCATCAAAAATCTTAAATCTCAATTTAACGGAATTTTTATGTTTAAATTATTTTAAACCAAGAAAATTGTAATTTTCGAAAGTTTCTTTCCCTTGTCTGATGTAAAGAAAGAAAAACGTGAAATTTTGATTAACCATAGAAAAAGTGAGTTTTTAAAGGTTTTTTTTAGAGAATCGAGTTAAATATAGTTGGAGCTCGCCGAAAAAAATCGGATATAAAATTCAACGGTCATAAATATTTTTAATTCTTTCTTCATTAATCGAAATTTCGAAAATCAAATTTTGCATTATTAAAGGACTTTATGAATGATTTAATGATGTTGAATCATTCATTTCTCTTTCATAAAGCCTTTAAATAGCTTAACAGCTTTTATTCTGCTGCTATTGCTTTATTTTTGATGATTTCAAAAATTTTATTTATTTCAGAACTAAGAAAATTTGAATTTCAAGAAACCGTTAAAAACTTATTTTGTTAATTTAACTGTTTTCCATTGTGTTTTCGCATAATTTTTTGTTGTGAAAAGTTGCAGCAACAGTTAATCTAAGTTTTAAGACATTAGCTAGATTTTATTGAAGCAAATTGAGAGAAATTTTTCAATTTTTGTGTTGATTTCCGAAAAATTAAGCGTCAGTGACAGTGCTTAAAATCGATTTTTCTCTTTAATTACAGTGTTTCATATCATAATTTTTATGTCAATTTAAAGATTTTAGCGATCTTTATCAAACCTCATCATTAGTTTTTGATTTTATTTCGTACTTAAAGTGAAAAACTCAAAAAATATGCTGTCACTGACGCTGAATTTTTTTTCAGCGAGCTCCAGTTTATTAATCATGCTAGGTGATTAAATCTCGCGCAAGGAAATAAAGAAGGAAAGAAATAAAAGCTGAAAATTGAGAAAACAATAAGGAGAAATAAAAGGAGATTTTATTGAGCATCAATTGAAGGAAATCATCTTTTTTTGTCACTGAAAGCACAACTTATTATTCCAGGAGATTTATTCATGAAGAAATGATGGTAAGTCGAAAGTTTTATCGACATAAATTTAATCACTTTTTTGGTGAAATAACCTTGAAACGAGTAAAAAATAATTAAGAATCAAAATTTGCATAAAGAAAATATTAAAAGCCAAAAAAGGCATGAAGAATGAATGAAATATAAGTAAATCTAATAAATACAGTGATCTAGATAGTAAAATTGCAAAAATTCGTGAAGATTTAATATAAGAATCAACATCCAGTGAAAGAAAAATTAATGTAAATAAACATCCAGTGAATTTGTGAAAAATTAATTTATTAATTAGCTAATATCGTTTATTATGAATATCTAAATCTATTTATACACTAAATTTGTCGTTTTATTGTTGCCAATGCATAAATTTTATCATAAGTAATAAATTATTTGAGTTGAGTGAGTAATTTACAAAAAATATTTTTAAAAGACGATTTCTGTAAGCAAAAATGAATTGTGAAGCGTGTAATAAGCAATTGGATGAATGTCGTGCCAATAACATTAAATGTGGATTCAGAGAATGTCGTAATTGGACGCACAAAACTTGCATGAATAAAAGTCAAATTTCTAAATCTGGATTTTATTATTGTAAAGTGCATATAAAAGAAATTCCGCCAGAATTAGTTCCAATAATTCCGAATGTTGAGAATACAGATAAAAATAAAGATACAGTAAAAGAATTTGAGTCAGAAAGTGCCAAAGATGTTAATCCAGAAAAGAAGAGAGATAGTGATGTGATTGTTGTCGAAACTGAGAAAGAAAAGCCAAGAAATTCATTTGAACATGTTAATTGTGATAAATATCACAAAAAATTTGAGAATTCGATGTTAGGAGTCATTTGCATTAAATAAAGAAGCATATTTCATGAGAACTTAAATACAATTGATGAAAGACATAATTGCCATAAAAATGATGACCATAAAGAACAATCCAATGAGAGTTAGTCTGAAGAGATTAAAATTAAAGTGCCTAAAAATAATTTGCATTAATAATCCACGAAAAAAAAAAAAAAAAACATTTAAAGTTGAATCCAGCAAAAATAACAATAATTCTGCAAATCATTCAAAAAATAATAATAAACAGAAATAGTCATTGCTTATTTGCCGTTTGATAATATCCAGTTAATGTCATTGGATCTTATAAATCATTAAAATACTCACAAACTCAACTCAATAATTTGTCACATAATTTTATAAATTTTAATCATAATTTGCCATAATTTGCTCCAAAACTTGATGAATTATTACTCAATGATGATGATTAATGCCATTCGTTGCTATCAATGCTCGTAGAAAAGTCCAATTTGAGAAATTCAATGAAAATCGGAATTAATTTTTGAAAATTCGAAGTTTAATTTGTTTACATATTGTTTGAAATTTGAAAAGTCGTTAAAATATTTCGCCAATGTTCATTGATTTGCGAATGTTTCAATTCGTTAAATTGCAAAAGATTTGCTAATCCAATGTTTAATCCATTGCAACAGAAATGCCAATTATTTAATCCGATGTTTCGACATTTAAATCCAATGTTTTATCTTGAGATTTAGATAAATCCAATGTTTTTATCCGATGGTAAAAATGATTTCATTTTTTAATCCAATGTTTTAATGTTTCCTTTTGATTAAACTGATGTTCAACTTAAGAACACAGCTAACAGTCCAACTTTCATTGATGTAAGATTTAAAAATTAAATTAAAAAATAAGACAATCATAAATCTGGAGATTTATCTTATCATCCAGTGATCAATTGTCATCGTAAGCTAGCAAGTTGATTTGAAGAATAATAATTATAATCCTAGGTATATTAAGATGATATATTTATCGATTTATTCATGCATGAAAAGCTCATACATTCAACAAAGGAATGAAGTTTTCCTAATTATCGATTTGAAGGCCACAAATCGAATGATTCAATAAAAAGTCATCAACGAATGACATTTGAGTATAAGATAACAATCTGTACTTTAATTTTAATGTTGAGCTATATAAATAAAATATTCACGAGTAAGATGCTCGAAATTCAATAATGAACAAAAACTTCAACCCTAGATGGTGTTGTCCTAGCATCTCTGAACAAATACGTTACGTGCGAAATTTGAATTTGTTCTAAAATAAATCGCATTAGTACGGCTTATTTTAGTACAAGTTGTCCGTTAAATTTTTAAGGAATAAATCAAGATTTACATGCTTTCTACTTGTTTTAATTAGTTTAAATTTTTTTATATCAAATTTCATGGCTGAAATTATGGAAAAATCATTATTATAATAAATAAAAACTTAGGAAAACACTTATTTCTGCAAAAAAGAATTTTTTCTTGGTCGGATTATATGTAAAAAAGGATTTGAATTTTTGATTTTTTTCAAAAATTGAGGGCCTTTTAACTAAAAAATTAACGGACAAAACCGCTGTTCAGAGATGCTAGGTGTTGTCGAGAAAGATTCTCGTATAATATTAAATTTGAAAGTTGAGAAAGAATCATAAAACATTAAATAAGCTACAAGTTGGAAGTTAATTGATTTGAGATCTTGAATGATAATAATTGAGAATTGAATAATGAATAATTTAAATAGAATGATTAGAAAAATTTAATATGTTGTTTGAAACATTGAAAAGAATTGAAAGAACGAAATTCATGCATTGACATGACGTAAAAGACATTAGTTTATTGCCAGAGATAAAGTTTAATTAAACATTTTAGTTTTTCCCAACAGAACATCAATTGAATGGTCATAACATGAGAAGGACATTCAGAAGGAAGTCACTGATATGGCATGCAAGAATAGAACATCATCATCATCGTCATTGTTGTTGGCGGAGTGTTAGCATAATTGCTAGTTCATCATAACAATAACGGCCTCGCCGAAAAAAAATTCTTCGTCAGGAACGCACAGTTTTTATCAATTTACTATGATTTTTTGTATGAAAACATTTTCTTTTATTATTTTAGCTTATGTATTTCTTCGAGACGAACATTTCAAAACCAAATTTATAGCAATACGATGCTTAATTTTGATAAAAAATCAATTTTAATGAGCGTTCCTGACGAAGAATTTTGAGGAAAAATTAATTTTTATTTTAAAAACTGTCAATATCTCTGCTGTTACTGCAGTAATATTCAAAGTTTTTACGCCAAATTTTGTGTAAGCACTTGCTTAACAAATCGTAATATCAAAATTAATTTTTGGAATTGTTAAAGCATGAGAAATTGCAAATTTATGTTCAAAAATCAGTAACGGTCGAAATAAATTTGAATTTTTCAGTTGACTAAAATTTGGAAAAATTGAAAAAACTCTTGAATTAACCAATAATTCAAGTATTGAAATACATGAAATCAAAATTTAAGTTTAATTCTTTATGATTTGATGCTAAGATCATCAATATCATATAGATTTGAGGTGTATTTCTCGCAACAAAAATTTTGTCATAATTTGAATTTCAAAAAACCGTTATTTTGAATTCCTCAATTTTTCGGCGAGGCCGATAAATAAATTAGTATTAAGAAATTCCATCAAAAATCTTAAATCTCAATTTAACGGAATTTTTATATTTAAATTATTTTAAACCAAGAAAATTGTAATTTTCGAAAGTTTCTTTCCCTTGTCTGATGTAAAGAAAGAAAAACGTGAAATTTTGATTTACCATAGAAAAAGTGAGTTTTTAAAGATTTTATCCCGACTACCGTCACTTCATTTCGAAAAACTTCGAAATTAAATGTAAACAAAAAATATTGTAAACAAACAAAGATTATGAAATCAAAATATTTTTGCATTTTTCCATTCTGGATCTTGATTTGTCAAATGAATTGCATTCTTTAGCAAATTTTCTATCATTTAATCAATAAAACGTAGATTAACAAGCTTTAATCAACAAATTATCTTGAAAAAAAAAATTGTTAAAAAATTTACTAACACATTCACAATTTTTATTTTCAAAATTTTAATTGTATTTAACTGACAAATTTTGAAGTGTCGGTAGTCGGATTTTATCCAACAACTCTGAAGGCGTAACGGTTTTCCTTATTTTAGTACAAAATTTGAAATAAGGAATTTTTAGTATTCCTTATTTTAGTACATCTTGTCCGTTAAATTTTTAATAAAGAAATCTACGAATATCACACTTAATTAAGCATTTGCTAATGTGCAAAATTAATTAATGTATAGACCTGTGTATAGAAGAACTATGTATTGAGAAAATAAGCTATTTCCAGCAGTTAAATATAGGAAAAGAAACGTTTAAATTCATCAAAATGAAATTAAATTTATTACGACTGTATTAGTCTGTGGTTGTATTAGTAATTTTCTTAGAATTTGGCATTGAACTTTTAGTTGAATTTCATGCTTTTAATGATTAAAAATGAAAGAATGCTTAAAGGTAAAGCATAATAATTATTATTTTCATAAGACAACTCCTTAAAATCAATATAATTTTGTGTTTTAATTAAAAATGTTTGCTTGTGTGAGTAAATTTTTCGTACAAAGAAGCAATTTAAATTCAAAATTTTGATCTAAATAACGGAAGAATTTGCTCTTCAGAGTTGTTGGGATTTTATTAGAGAATCGAGTTAAATATAGTTTATTAATCATGTTAGGTGATTAAATCTCGCGCAAGGAAATAAAGAAGGAAAGAAATAAAAGCTGAAAATTGAGAAAACAATAAGGAGAAATAAAAGGAGATTTTATTGAGCATCAATTGAAGGAAATCATCTTTTTTTGTCACTGAAAGCACAACTTATTATTCCAGGAGATTTATTCATGAAGAAATGATGGTAAGTCCAAAGGGGTCGCAATGTTAAAAATTCGCCAACTTAGATGAAAATTTGACTGGCAACAAAAATTTTTGAATTCAAAAAAATTTTGTATGAAAAGTGAGAAAGTGTGCCGTGATGAGAGAAAAATCAAAAATATGTAATGATTTTTTGTTCCTTTTATCTACAATATTAGGCTTTTAAACGACAGTTGGAATAAGCCTGATCACAGAAATGGCTTTGTTTCCAAAAAATATTGTTTAAAACCTTTGAAAAATCAAATTTAATTCTGACTCATGGCACACTTTCTAACTTTCCATACAAAATTTTTTTAAAATGAAAAATTTTTGTTGCCAGTCAAATTTTAATCCAAGTTGGCGAATTTTTAACATTGCGACCCCTTTGGGTAAGTCGAAAGTTTTATCGACAATTTTCCCTAATGATAAAGCAATCTGCTAATGTTTTGTAAGCTTTAACATAAAATTTGAGCATTAATTAAGCTATTGACAGTGATTAGAACATGGAACAAGTAATAGAAAGTAGAAAAATTTATGAAAAGTTTTTCATGGTGTTTTTGTAAACAAATTTTTAGAGTCGGTATTAAAATAACGAAAATCAGTTTTTCGAAACTTCATTTTTACGACCATATCATTTTTACGAAAAATTTTTTCTTCGATTTTTTCCCTATATTTTTCAAATTTTAAAAAACCGTTGGTACAAAATTAATCTTATTTTTCAATTATTTCACACTAAAACAACTTTAAATTGTTACTTTTGAGAAATAATAATTACTTTTTACGAGAACTATCAAAATAACAATGTTTTCATTGAAATAATTCCAAAACAAAATTGATTTTGTACCAACGGTTTTTTAAAATTTGAAAAAAACCAACAACTGCGGACGAGAACTAATTTTCGATCAGACCAGACTACCGACATTTCAAAAATCCCCGTTAAAACCAAAATTCAAAATTTTTCAAAAAAATTCCAGTCGTTAAAATTTTTTAATTAAATTTGTTAATATGCCTTAAATCAAACTAGAAACCATCCAGTTTAGCTTATAGACACTTTATTAAGTATTATAAATAATTTTTTATCTGTTCAAATGGGTTAAAGTGTTATTTTTGATTAAATTAAAATTTTGTAAACAATAACAAACAAAATATGAATGTATTAGTGAACCAAATTTTTTTTTGAAATATATTCTCTAATTTCTCTTTTACCATTTACTTATCTAATGTGTAATGCAAAGAGAATCATTTAATAATCATCAAAGTTTGGTTTAAGGTATAAAACTTTAAGCATTAAAGAGTCAAATTTTGATTATTAAAATTTCTTTTGTTTTGGAATTTCGAAGAATTCGAATCAAATGTCGAAGAAATTCGAAATGAAATGTCGGTAGTCTGGGTAAATTCTCTTGCACTTATTGAAATAGGGCGACGCAAAAGCGCTTTTTATCAGGATGTTGTTTACACCAGTTTAACACTAAATTACCATGTGAATTTCAATTTCATAATGGTTTAAAAATTCTAAATTTGTTTTTTTTTCAAAGGTTGAATTTTTCAAATAACAAGGATTATAAAAGCGCTTTTTCTAGAACTCCATCTATCTGTGGAAACGCCCAAAAATGATATGTGGGTAAAAAAATGATATCGATTAAATTGAAATTGCTTTAAATTATAAAATCCCTTAATTCTTCTTTTATTATCAAAAAACCCTGCAAAAAAATACGGCTTCGCCGAAAAAAAATTCTTCGTCAGGAACACTCTGTTTTTAGTATTTTACTCTAATTTTTTATAAGAAAACATTTTGTTTCATTATTTTATCTTATGTATTTTTTTGATGCGAACATTTCGATACCTAATTTATGTAAATACGATGCTTAATTTCGTTAAAAATCAATTTTAATGAGCGTTCCTGACGAAGAATTTTAAGGAAAAATTAATTTTTAATTTTAAAACTGTCAATATCTCGGCTGTTGCTGCAGTAATATTTAAAGTTTTCATGTCAAAATGTGTGTGAGCACCTGCTTAACAAGTCCTAATATTAAAAATAATATATGAAACTGAATATATGTGCAACTTTCAGTTTGAATATGAAAAGAAAAAATCTGATTTTTTGCTCTTTTCCGACTTCAAAACGCTCTAAAATCACGGAAACAGCACCAAATGACCTGAAATTTGGCATGTAAGCCAGTTTTTACATCCTCTATAAGAAACAATCACTAAAAAGTTGTGGTTTGAAAAAGTCCCTTTTTCAAAGTGAACTCCCACTTTTTTTTTTAATTTTGCCCCATAGTGCACGACAGTATTATTGGTATTAAAATATTTGTGTGAATGCTTTAAGTTTTAAAAAATTCATGAATTTATTAAGTTTGAGAATTTTAATTGTTTAAATTTTAAGACTAGACTACTGAATAAAATTCGAAGCGTCTATGGTTACAAATCAATTAAAAATCATCCGTAAAATATGCATTAAATCTATTAGATCTGAACTAAGTATCATAGGTATAGATTCTGCAACACTGAATGCCAACTCACAGGAATTTAATTTAATTTAATTCCTCAAGTTCTAGTCATATAAAAGAAACAATCAAAGCATAAATGAAAGAATAAATGAAAGAATCACAGTTCACTTTTGTACTATATGTATATTGTACTATATGCATATTTTCTAGTCCATTCTATCTTTCCTTCCAGGATACATCAAAGAAGCCTTAAAAAAATTAATTAAATTTGCATTTTTATTGCAATTACCCGAATAAACAGCATTGTTGTTTGTACGGCTTGAACTATAAACATCGCGACTTTATTGTTCTTACGGCTGTTGCTATGTGTGTGGTTTTAATCAAACATTAACTCCTTCCTTCATTATTTTGAATCTCCTTATTTTCTCTCCGTTGCCTCAGATTGAAAAAACTTTATCTTCAATTTAAGCACGGGTAATGTAAAAATGGAATGTAAATTAAGCACGATCTGGAATTGTTTAATGTCATCAAAGAGAACGTGCATGGATGATGTCTAGCATTCAGACTGTTGATACAGATTAATAGTCAAGTTTTTGATATATTGTAAATTAGAACTCAATTTTCAAGTGACGTCACTTTTAAGCAATCCAAAAAAAGAACTTCTCATTTAAATTTCTTATCAATCTAATTTCATTGTTCAATATTGCTAAATTTCAATCTTATTACGATAATCTAATGCATCTGTCACGAAATTCTGTTCCATTTTCCTTTAATTTGAGATTCCTTCTAAAAAAATTAAGCACAAAAAAGTGTTTTAATAGTTTTTAAGTGCAGAAACTGCTTTTAGTAATTCCCCGTTATTCCAAGTTATTAAGTTAAAGGGCAATAAAGTCATGATGGAAATTCCACACTTGAAACTATGAAAAATAATAATAAAAGAGAAAAGAAATTTGTACGAACGGAAGCGAAAGAGCAAAAATTATTATTTTTTTTAAAATAAGTTGAGAGAATTGAAAAAATGTTTTGAAAACTAACTTGAAGTCGTTTGGAAGTAATGTCATGTAGAATATTTTTAATTTTAAGTTGTTTTTGTTTTGGAATTAAAATAAAATTCTACGTAAAATCCGTAAAAAGTTCATAAATGTTCTCATCTCATCTCAAAATATAGGACATTACGTGCAATTAACCCCTCACATCTTCAAACTTATTAAAAAATTACATTCCGATAAGCTTTAAAGCGGGAAAATCATAATTGTTATAATCAAAATTTTCCTGGAAGATGTTCAACATTTTTTCCTTAATTGCTTTATTTACTCTCAGTTATAACGACTTTTTAGCAAGAATGTAAATGAGGAAATTTTGTGGAACCGCAAATATTTTTATGGCCAATACTTGGAGCTTCTGTGGAGGAAAGAAAAGGATTTTAAATTGAAGAGAGATAGATGAAAAATTTATGGTAATGTGAAAATATATTCGAAGATATATTCATGCTTTTTAAATCCAAAAGCAATAATATTTACTACTTCCGAGTTTCAAGGAATTCCACAAAACATTAGTCAATCTTATAGCATTTGATATGTGTGCTTTCATTCTCAGTTGTGTGGACTTAATGTGTTCTAATATTTTGAAGCCGTATGAACTAGGAAATGGGAGGAATTGGCTTGGTTTTTGATGTTATTTTTGGAGCTTATAGACTAATGTAAACGATTTCTAGCAGAAGCACTTCATTTACTTCTGTTTAGAAAAAGGGGTGTGAAACTACGGAAATAAATCGGAGGTTATTTTCAGTATGCGCTTCTATTTCACTTCTATTTATCTATCCTCTCTACATACTTTATATCCTTCAGACACTTCATGTCAAGGATAAAAAATTCCTCTCACAAAAATGTAAACACCCTTCTTAAAAAGGCAAAATTTATTTAACAGAAAGTGATCTCACATTTTCTTACTTCCCGGAAAAGACTTAAAATGATTTTAAAGTTTAATATACACACTGGAGGGCCAGAAGCATGAGATAATTTTACAAGGAAAATAAGCTTTGAAATTCTTTGAATTCTTCTTATTAAATATTCTCTACTGGGGTGTTATTAATTAAAGTTTACAGAACAAAGACGTGTTGAGAATCTCATTTCAATCATAATTCATCTCTGAATTTCCATTAGACTTTAATTTCCCATTAAAAAGTTTATTTTTAATAGCAAACAAGCATAATAATTGCTGTTGTTTGCTTTTCTTTTCTTCATAAATGTGTACAGTATACACCACCCATTTAAGCTGTTAATTTTTGCCGAGTAACATTATCATAATATCATGTATCAGATTCCCACTGTGGCTGTTCTAAAAATAGACTTGTAAAAAATTATACGAAAAAGAAAAACATAAAAAAAAATATTTTTCTTCTTCTTTTCTTAGTCATAACAAACTGATTGTCGTCACATTGCCCTTCAAATCCAAAATATCATCGTTATGATAATCTTTCGCATTTAACAAAATCAATAAGCTTTATCTGCTTAAAAATAAGTTGTAAAGAAGAAAGAAGAAAAACAAAACCAGATTGATTGGATGGAAAAAAGCTAAGTTTATTTCTTTTAACTTTATTAATTCGTAGCAGAATCCTAAAGTATTAAATTTTTGATTTCCTTCAAATAAGTAGCAAAGAGCTTAACATCATAATTTCAAATTAAATTGCTCAATAAAATCCAAAAATATTTAATTCTCAATTTTAATACTTTCGAATATTTAGAATGTTGGTAAACAAACCAATAAAAAGCGCGGGAAGATACTTTCATGCTTTTTGCAGTAACAAATGTATCAAATCAATTCAGTCAACCTCAATCAACAACAACAAAAAGAAAACTTGTGTAATTTATGACAACCTTTTCAATACCTTACGTTCCAATATCTTTAAAAGCATACGAAAAATAGAATTGAGCTGTACAATTTGTAGATATAATTCATTCATCCCAAAAAATAACATATCTAGATAAAACTGTTTGAGAGAAAACGTAAAGGGAAATAACATTCACACATTTTGTCTATGGAAATATTCTTATTCTTCTTGAATCAATGATTTTACAAGGATGATAAAGGAAATTTCCTTTTTTTCCGGTTCTTTGATACAAAAAAAAATTGAATTGAATTTTATGGAAACAGCGGCACAAAAATGAAAGGAAAATGAAATTTGGTTGTATAAGGAAATCTATCCAGCATTGTTCGACGATTTTCATGGAAAATTCCAAAAAGGGGAAATGAAAATGGAAATTTTCCCCTCAAAAATTGAAAATCTTCGGTTTTTATGGAAGTTTTTATTGGAATACTTCCAATTCTGAAAGTTTTAATACAGAAACAGCATTTTCCGTACATGTTGAAACTTTCATTAGTCGTCTTTTTGCTTTCAAGTAATGTGGATTGAAAAGAAAGAGTTGGGAAGTAAAACACAATAAATCAAAAGACTTCTGACATGATCATTTTAGTGAAATATCGATGTGCCAATTTATAGGAATTAAATAACTCAAAAATAATGAAAATTAAAAAAATTAAAAATGTGAAAAAATAGAAAATTTTGGTCGAGAAAAAATGTGAATAAACAAAGAAAAAATTAATTAATTATAAGTGAAGTGATGAAAGTATGAAAAATTTTCTAGTCTAAACAAATGGCAACGAGAATCGCATTAAAATGGTAATTGATATTTTTACGATCCATTAAAAACTCAATCTAATTAATGTTTTTTGGATACTTTGATCGTGACTTTCATCTCTTTACTTCTTCCGAAAATATCATCTTATTGACTGATTAATTATGGTCATTAAAAATATTATGTATTTTTGATAGGTTGTTCACTTTTTGTGATGAGAAATTTATAAGGATATTAACTTCAGATTGAATTAAAAAATTCTGACTTTGAAACTATAAAAAAAATGTGAAAATTTTTAAAAAGTTAAAGTTCTCTTTTCTTTTTTTAATAAAATTAATCTTAATTGACGTCATTTAAGAATAATCCCAAAAACACCCGAACCTAATGTTGTATTAATCAATGTTCTAAAAATAAATCGAAATTTTATACGAGTTTCAGAAAAATATAATTAACCATCAAAGCCGTTACTCTCGTTTGGTGGAATGAGTGATTGTCGACTTTATCTATGTAATTGGATAAATCACAAATACTTTAATCAAAATGATTTCCGTTGACCAATTGTGGTGATGTCTAATTCACTAAATGTTGATCCTAAAAATGCCCCCAAAAGTACTAAAAATTTGTATTTGCTAAAAATGAACTTTAAATTTGACTAAAATTTTCTAAATTTAAAAATAATATTCATTATACAAAAAAAGTCTGTGTACATAATTTATTACCGAATTCATATTAAATAATGTGTATTCAGAAGTGTCATCTAACCATCAAATACTTGACATTATCAGCACACAAATCCCTTTACACAGTTAAACAAACTCATTGAAAAGCAATTTAGATTGAGAAAAGAATTTTCAAATCTAATCAAAATTCCAGCGTACAAAGCTACAGTCAATGGCTAATTGTTATTCGAACTCGACAATGGGGGAGAAGGAGTTGAGTTGAATCTTCAAAGACAATTTTCCGTATATTCTATTTCAAGATACTCTGAGATTATCATCAGAAAAAGCAATCATCTCGTGTGAATGTTTGTTCTGTTTCTGTTCCGCTCATTATATTTTACATTACAGAACAACATTAATGTCTCAATATTGGAAATTGTAATGCATTTAAACAGAATCACATTATAATAACCTACATATTCTATGAAAAAAAATCTCATTAAATAAGAGGATTAAAATGTCTAATACTAGAAACTAGATTATGTGAATGAAATACATGTATAGAGGAGGTGAACTCCCTATCATTGTTGCAAAAGAATGAATGAATTTTAAAATCAATTTATAATTTTAAAAGATTAATGAAAATTTCAGAGAAATCAGATCTTTTTGGGATGCGGATGAGTTCGAATCATTTTTTTCTAATTTTTATAAAATTAATTAAAAAATAATTCAACTTGAAAATTTTCAACACTTAAAATTCAAACTTAATAGAACTAAAGTTGTATATTTTTGAAGTCTTTTCTGAATCTCAAACTTTCTATAACTAGATAAAAAAAAAGTTCAAATCTTCTCATATTTAGATTATAGTGAAATTCCCCATAAACTATAGTTTTGAGTTTACCTACAATGTACAAAACAGAACAATAAATGAAAGTTTTCTTCCAAACGACTCATCTGCTCTGTCATATTCCACAACTTTCTAAGACATGAGCTAAACTATTCTTCGATAATTTTTTTCTGTATCTTATGAAAGCAAATTAGGAATTGAATAAAATATTAAATTATTATATCCAAGATGTCATATGTGACAGAAAATTATTGTAGCAACAATAAATTATTGATAAATTGGAGTTATGGCAGGTCTGGCATTAATATATTATTGTACTGCAATACGTCAAAAACAAGTCATTGAATTCACCAAAAATTATTTTTGTTAAATAAATGATACGAATCTGAAAAAAATGTAGTTATCCGTAGTTATATGATGTGATTGCTGATATTTATGGACATGAACAGAATGTCATATGAATTTGAAAGTTAATTTCATATGTTTTCTGACTTATAAGTTCCTAAAATTGGAAATCTTAACCAATTTCAATAATGTAAATTTTACCTACTCCAGTCATAAAAATTTTCTTCAAATTCTAAATATTTCTTCACTCATAACGAAGCCTTTCCTTTCTTATTATTATCAGAATCAAAGAAGTCTTTATGTATTTTCAAGGCATTTAAGAAGGATGTTTCAAGTCATATTAAGGAAAAAGATCAACAGTAACATGGTTTCCAAGAATTATTTATTTACATAAGCATCACACATTGCTGCAACTGTTACATAGCATAATCTTTTTAATCCACTTCTATCGTCATGCTCAGTGAATAAAATTTCTTCTGAGAAATCAATTTTTTGTCTATCTTTCCGACCACATACACTTCGCATGTAAACATTTTGTGCATCTAGATCTAGATTCAAATAAGTTAAGGATATAGATTTCTCACATACAAGTCAAACCAATTTGTTAGAGTCAGTTTCTTTAACCAAAATTGATGATCTTCAAAATTTTGATAAAGGAACATGCATGTCGACATTTGTTTCAGATGCTTTTTGGGTTGAAATTTTTTCCCATTTTGTATGAAGAAAATTTCTAATCCGAAAATTTTTTGAGTATGTTAATATAAATTTATAGAAGTTGATTCAATATATACAAAACGAAATGGTAAGCAAAGAAGTACCCAATTTTTGAATGTAGAGCTTTCGACATGGCATGAAACGAGGAAATAATTCAAAGACTAATATTTTATTAGAAACACACCAGTCTGTGCTAATAAAAAGCCATTAATGTCAATTGTTTTTGATAAATTTTCCTCCAAGCCCTAATTCAAATTTAATTAAAACTGATTGCGGTTAATTACACAAAAACGTGCACACATTGCTAATTTTCATTAAATAATTACGTTTGTAGAGTTGGTCGCGTAATTTCAACTCCTTTGTGATTTTCAGAATTGATTGTAATTTGATTTAATTTAAAACTCAGTTCGAAATTGATTTTGATAGCTTTGTCTGTCAGTGAAATAAATTTAGAAATAATATTTTTTAGCCAGTTTTTTTTATGAAATATGGTTGTTTGCAGTTATTTGTTTGATTGTCTGACTTCATTAAGTTTAATAAAAATGCGTCACAATTAAAATTAATTTGAATAACTAATCGACTCAAAAAGTTCTCTTCATTAAAAAGCTAAAAGCTTTCATATGAATAATTAAATTTTGAAAATGGGAATTCAACAGTCAATTCATTAAAATATAGTAATTTGATTTAAATTTCCAATAAAATATGAATTTTATATCAACTGCAAAATTAGTTATTTTTTAGAATCAATTTACCACAAAAAATGAACATAAAAGATTATAAAGTTAAATCCCCATTTTCAATTCAATTTTCTGTGGAGATTTATCTCTTTTCGTATTTTTTCCCAGTATAATTGATTATATAGCAGATGTTTAAACAACAAATTGTCACTCACCTGAATACTGATATCACTTTATGTTTGCAAAATTGTGAAAATTGTTCATGACGCAAGTCAGCAAAAACTGAATTTTTTTTCAGCATTATCTGATGCATTAAGGACGCAGTCATGCTTGAATAGACAAGAAAGGAAGAATAATGCTTCTAACAACATGCAATAATTTTTTTTCATGAAATATTCTCACATAAAAATGCCATGTTAATATGTGTGCACATACCATACATATGAATAAGTTGTTTACAAAAAAAATGTAATTAAATTATCCTTCTCCTTTTTTGTCTCTCCATTGCTGCTTTTGAGTCCTTTTATGTCTCATTCATATAGAGTAAATTCACTAGAAATAATATATGATAATTTATTTTAAAACATAGTGCTGAAAAGTGAGGTAATTGAGCGCATTTTAATTTGCGGTTGATTGATTGGAAAATTTTCAAATTATTTGACTGCAATTTTCTGGATCATTGGATGGTTTAAATTCTAGTAAGTTGCAATTTATTAATTATAGAGACTGAATTTTTTGTAGATTGATGAATTTTACCAATTATAAAAGTTCTTTTCGTTTTTAAGGACTATATAAACTATTTACATATGTTAACATTTTAAACAACAAAATTAAAATAGATTTTACTTACCTAAACATATTCCAAAATGACGAGACAGGAAACATTTGAAAAAAAAGCTTTTAAAAATAATTTTATAACAGTTTATGAAAAACTTTTCAATATTCTTTTAAAAGTTTATCAAATTATTCAAAAATAATTCTTTACAGCTCACAAAATAAAAAGTTTTCATTTTCCTTTGAATATTTTTCAATACAATCCAGCCCCATCACATATACGAGTGATAAAAGCACTAACAATAAATTTTAATGTTATGTTGCATCATATAATAAAAACAAGGAAGTGAAAGTAATGTCGCGGGAGAAAGGCTCATAAAATGAATGTCTATCGAACGATACTTAATGACAATAAATTTGCTACTTCTTTTATTTAATTTTTCAATTTTTTTTTTATTCCTTTTCAAAAGAATATGAAGCATCAATCGAGGTACGATGGAATTTTTTATGTGAAATCGTTATTTGAATGGAAATTCTCAAAAAAGGAAAAATTTTTGAGAGTCAATAAAATTTTACAACATTAAAGGAAAGCTCTTGCAGATCACAATCTACCCCACTTATATAAAATATGAAAAGAATTTTTCCTTTTTGTTTGATGAATGATGTACAAGCATAAAAGCTCGTATCAACATGTTTCATTTTGAATTATGTATTTTCAATTGTTCTTCGATACGAGTTGGGGAATTTTGTTGGGACGTGTTGGGACGAAAAAGAAGCTTTTCTTTGGATCAAAATGTCCATCCATTGATTTTTTTTTTCGGAGATACGTTTTGTATTGTCAGCTGTTATTGATTCGGGTAAAGGGTTTGTTGAAACTGATCTTTCTTATTCATTAGAAGGAAACCATTGGCACCTGGAGATATTTTTGCATACTTTTGTGACTTACTTTGTTACTTTAAGAATACTTACAATCTAGTTTTTGAATAGAACTTAAAGCTAAGTTCTATTTAAAAAACATTGTTCCAATGGTCCTATTTCATTATAAACAGTAGGGCTAAGTATGAGGTCATAAAACGAACGTCTTACATTCAAAATTGCTCTCAAAACTACGTCATTATCATAATCAACTCATATTGGATGTAATTTTGCATTCATATTCATTAAATAATTTTCCACGCATGGACAAAGATATTACAGTAATCAAAGTTATTCATGCTAATGTATCATAAAGCTTAATGTCCACAGAGAGACGTCCTTAGTTAAATGCGATTAAAAATATTAAATATACACAGACAATTCAACTTAATTTTAATATTTTCGTACTTTAGAATACAGACGTAGACCATAAAACAAACATTATTTTTCAAAGATAAAAGCTTATCATAAAGGCGGGGACGTTTCTGGTCGATTTATGTTTTCCATTATATAACAAAAATTTTTTAACACTTTTATGAATGGACTAGATGCTAAGTAGAAACATTCATAATATAAAATCGATATCCGAAATTGTTCCTTTTTCCCTCCTTCTTCTGCACGCATAATTTTTTGTACAACAAATCTCTTTTCTTTCTTTCGTTTGGCATAACAAAGGATGACGCTTGCGAGTGTGTGTCTGAATGCTGATAGATTAAAATTAATTCTTCATTAATCTTCTTCGTTAAATCTCGTGATAATACATTCATGCCTTCCTTATTTATGTTTTTTAAATTAAAAAAAATGTAAATGCCTTCAATTACGTAATTTATGCGAATTTTGATATGATTTCAGCACTAAAATGTTTTTGACAGAAGTAATGACTTGCATGTATATAATTTGTAGTATGGCATAGACATAATAGAGTGGAAATATAAAAAGTCATGATTTTATGTTGTATAACGCAATTTGCTTTTGAATGAGTTTCAAGATCAGCTGCTGAGCTCTAGAGGCATTAAGGGCATATTGTGGGAATTTCAGGCAATCATATAGGTGAGCTTTAATCCTTAAAAATTTCAAAAGAATGAGTACCATTTTCTACTGATATTCTGTGATGCTTGAGATCAACATTGTATATTAATTTGGTATAAATGCAGAAATTTTTATTCGAAAGCAGAAGTTTCCAGCTTGCTAAACGAATTGATGCAACTAACAACCTATCCGAGTTTTTTCTTTCATTTTCCATTTTTTTTTAATTCATCATTTCCTCTCATTCTCAAAAACTCAAAGCAATCGCATCAAGCCGTTGATATCCATGTTATAATCTGCGCCCTTGTTGATTTAATTCACTTTTCATGTTAATACTGTAAAAAATCCGGCAAAAAGGATCTTAATGAATAAATAATTAATTTTAATAATAAAAGACCGTGTATTGCAGCATAAAATGCATAATGACGTGCAATGTTTGAGTGATGAAAGCATCATGGACGTCATCGTGCATATAATTACATGTATAATTAATTTTTAATACATTTCCTCTTATCAGGTGGCAATTTAAATAATTATTTGCTGCTTTTTATTTAATGGGTTTATTGCGTGAACAGTAAATAATTGGTTGTTTTTTTGGTTTGGATATGAGTCTTTTTGGGCTTGTGGGTAATATTGATCAAAGGCAAACGAAAAAGCTTAATTGATTTACAAACTGCTCATTTTATGAGGAATTAAAATATTGAAAATTTTCAATCAAACCCAAAATTTAAGCTTCAACAAGAAAAGTCCACTTCTTAATCTGCTACATTAATCACCACTCATTAAATCCTTAAGAGCATATAATAATAAGAAAGCATGTATTTATATTATCATCTTACAGCCTACAGCCTCCTGTCGAGCACAATAAACAAATGTAATTTTTAATTTATTGTGATTGAGTAAATAATACTATAATCATTAATAATTCCGTATCATAACTTCAGAGCAAGTTTTTCCTTTTGTTTCTGAAAATGTAATAAATCAGAAAATTAGCATTTAAGACTTTTGTTATGAAAATATGAGACGCTTTTTAAAGCTGTTTCAAATGATGGGATAAAGATGAAATTTTTTAAAATTTTTGTTGAACAGTTGAAAAAAATTTAACGGTGACTTTTAATTTGAATTTTAATATCAACTTTAAGTTGATTTCTCCTTGTAAGGATGTTTGCCCCTTTATACACGTTTCTTTGTTTGCATCATTAAAGTTTTAAAGGATCTATTAAAATAACATCTAAACACTTGATAAATCCTGATAAATCTTCAGCATCACAATTTTATTCTCCTTTATAAACATATTTTGTAAGTTCAATCCATAAAACTTGTGACTCATAATAACAATATTCAAATATTCGATACAAATAATAAATTTATAAATATATAGTTTTATTCAGCACCAACGCTTTCATCATCACCAGATAAAGACGCAAATATAAAACTGAACATGACATTTATGATAGAGCAAGTTTAAGATTCAAACACAATTTATTTGATTTTATGAAGCAGAATCGCTGATTTATTAAAGAATATTCTCATTGTGTCGCAGTTCCAACATTTCTGTGAGATGATTTGTTGCGCTTCGTTAAGCAGAATTGATAAATTTCTTGTAATTTCCTCTTTTCGCTTTGGATTTCAAAATTTAACAAAAAAAAATCATAAAAAAATTTAAATTTATAAAAAATCTCGCTCAATGTGTTAAATCAACTGTATGATGTTAATAAATGTAAACTACCAGCAGCGATATTGATTTTCTTTGAAAATTCATATGTAATCCATCGTTTTGTAATCTTTTAAGCCTTCCTTTCTATTTTCAATATTTTATTATTGCACCTTGCTTTATTCTATTTAATTTATTTAGCACACATGGTGCTTGTTCGTTGCTGAGTTTTCTGACAATTTAATTACACCGAGTAAGGGTAAATATTTTCTACATTATGGGGGCAGGTATAAAATTCTAATTTTTTGGATAATTTATAGACTACGTGGATTAATGTGTACATTTTTGTAAGATAATGTAGAAGGGTTCATTATTGAAGGAGGTATTTGCGTGAATAATAAATTGTCTTACTGTTTCTTTATACAGGGGGTCCTCGATTTAAAAAGTCAAAAATTTTCCTCATAAAAATTGAAAAATATTTAGAAAAAAACCGAAATTCTTAATGCCTAATTAACGATTTTAATCGATTAATTATCTCAAGTGATATCATATCCTAAAGTATCTTTCTCTCGGTTACTCGTAGTAAGCTACCAAAAATTTCAAAGATATCTCGAATTCATAGCTCAATTTAATCCTTTTTATTTGAATTTTTCATGGGAAAACTTTTTTTATTGGATACTCAAAGTGGAAGCTTGCCTCGATCTTTAAAAAACGACAACTTTTTTTCTCTCCTTTATTTCCTCCTATCCATTATTCAATCTGAATGAAAAATATAAAAATAAAAATAATCACAAAGCAGACCTTCAGTCTGTCTATGAACTTTGGTGCTTCATTACTTTTTTTTCTGCCTTTCCTCATTCATTCAATCCTCTTGAATTATCGCAGGCAAATATAAACAGAAAATTTAATGTATAAAATATCTTGAAAAAGGTCATCATAGACATCAGCATCATCATCATTTACATCCGGAAAAGAATAAAAAGACAGCAAAATTCAGACGAGTATCATTTAAACGAACCCCCGAGGATTTTTTTCTTCACATTCATTACAACTGTAATGCTGTATGTATATTTCTACATCAAATGAAATGGGTCAAAACTATTATAAAACTTCCGGCATATTGCAATTTATTTGAATCTGTAGAACCTCAAATGACCTTTAATAGATGTTCGCTTAAGTTTTAAGCTTTTTTCTTGCTGCCTTTTTTTTTTGATGATGATGAAATAAAGACTGCTGAATAGTAAATGAAATAACGAAATGTTAAAAATAAGGAAGAACAAAAAGTCATTAGTTAAGGGAAATTTCCATTTTATGCTTCTTAAATTGAAAAAGTTTGTTCTCCTCTACTATCCTTTATCTATCTTAAATATTCTTTTAATTGGATCAAATTACAGCATATAACAAGGAAAATTTCTTTTGAACACAAGATAGTTAAGGATTGAATATTGCATTGAAATATTTACATGAGAAACTACACAGAATGGATTAAAATCGCTGATAATTTGAAAAGTTTTAATTGGAAAATTTTCTCATAGATTTTTTGGGAGTTTTCTAAAAATATTTGCTTGAAAATAAAACAACAAAACAGAAATTTTAGTTATGTTATGAATCTCATTTCAGCATGATATACTGCAGGTAGGTTGTTATTTTTTCATTTTGCATTGGCTAATGTTGTTTTTGATCCAAAACAAAATAGATTGATGCCTAAAAGCTTAAATATTTCGGGAATGATTCTCATATCGTCCAGAAAAAATCTTCTATCATAAATATTGTACTTAAAAAATAAAATAAAATTCCTACATGGAATTTTCGTCAGCATTTTTTATCAGCTTAGATCTAATAAAGTCCTACGTCATGCTACATATTGCGTTTTAAAATGCCATTATCTACAGGCTGCGATTATGAAATAAAATTTTCAATAATCTCATAGTATTTAAATTCCCATGTGCACATGTTGATAGCAGTAATTTTTGATGTGTCTATTATTTTGGTGCCATGCCTTAATTAGGGGTACAATTTATGTGTACTTATAATGCTTGCGCCAAGTCCAATTACGTGAGAGAGTCACAGCATAAAAAAAAGCTCTTGTCATTTTTTTATACATCAAAATTTATGCTTTTAAAATTGAGTGCTGCAAAAATGTAATTACTGTGTTGTCACGATGACTATGATTTACAATGTTGCTAGGTTGCAAATATTTCAGAAGCGGTTTAACAAGAATGACAGAATTTCATAGAATATTGTGTGTTCATAAAGCTCGTTGTTGGGTTTTTAGTTTGTTAAAATTGTGAATGTGGGAAAAATATTTTCAAATTTTCTTTTTGTTTTGTGTTTTACCTGTTTTGTTGCTTCAAATTCCAGACAAACGATGAAATATTCAGTTTTGAAAGTTTTAATTCAATTAAAAGATTTATTTTTCTTAAGGTTTTGCTAATTTTCCAAATGAAGGGGTTGAAACCAAGGCGTGGACACTAGGATTAATCCTGAATAATCCCAATAATCCCAAATAATCCTGAATAATCCTGATTTTGGGATTATTGACAAATTCATAATCTATGTATCGCAAATAGTTAAAAATTGATAAAAATCATCGATCTAACTATAAATCCACAATAAAACACAATACTAAGCATGAAGAACCCAATAAAAGAGCTTAAAAATTATTGCCAGGATTATTGGGATTATTAGTATTATTGGGATTATCGGGATTATTCAGGATTATTAGGATTATTTCCAACAACTGCGAAGAGACTAAACAGAAGTTGATTTCGAAACATTTGAAAAATTCCCGCACTTTTTTTTCGGGTGAATTTAAAATTTTCGAAATTACTTTAAAAATAATTTTACTTAAAATTAATATTTTGAAGCTTTTTTACATTAAGTTAATCATTTACAAAACTTCTTTAGTTTAAATAAGAGCTTAATCAGCAATCATGATAATAATTTAGCTAAATTTTGAACATTTTTTTTGATCAATTTTACTTTTTGCAATCAATGTAAACAAACATGTTTATTTACAAACAATTTCGAAAACTAATAAGCATTCTCTTTCAAAAACTCATTAAAAACAGATGTAATATGATTAAGAATATTTAATTATGTGCCAATCTGTTTTTTAAAATAAAAATAAAGTCTCAAAAGTTAAAATAAATGCACTTAAAAGAAAAAAGAAAATAACGGAATATTTTAATTCAAATTTATTCCGAAAATAAGATCCTGAATATCGAAAATTAGTTCTTGTCCGCAGTCGTTGGGATTATTTATTTCTTTTATTAAAAAATTATCATACAAAATCCGTCACGAACATAATAATGCTTAATTTTTTCATATTGAATTGTGTTATAGAGTATAAGTTCTAATTAATCATGATGAATTATGCTCAAAAATATCAATAATCCCAAATAATCCTAATAATCCTGAATAATCCCAATAATCCCGATAATCCCAATAATCCTGGTATAATTTTAAGTGTCCAAAGGTTGAAACTAATCTTTTTAAATCTCAGTGAGTATTCTTTAAATGTTTAAGAACTGTAAGATGTTAAGAGATAAATGGAATCAAATTAAGACTTATTCACAAAATAAGTTCTGATTTGTATCTAATCTGCCAAACCAAACAAACAATAACTCTATCTTTAATTAAGTTAATGAGATAAACTCTAAGAATTCTTGCATACATAAATCTAATTAAGTCAAAACTCATTCAAATAAATCCTTAAATCCATAAATCTGAACAATCAACAGCATTTTCAATTAATCAAAATCATTCGGCCATAATTACTGTAATGAATTGACTAACAAACTACAGACACAAGTTAATGTTTGATATTAATTCAATTAATTAAGACAACAAAGACATGAGCATCAACACATTGCATAATTAAATGAAAACTCAAAATATTTGTAAAGCAAATATTTTCATTACAAGTTTAAAATTTTCCCCCATAATCATTCATTCTTGTTCGACATGACACTCAATTATGTCCAATTTTTTATAGCTTTGAAAATTTATTTAGAATGTGGTAACGATGGAATGTGCTGCATTTATGCGCTCATCTTATGTACAATAATGTGAAGAATGTACATTAAAATTCCATAACCCCAAACATTCTTCTTTTCAACTGGATATTCATGCACACACGCTTCAATCAATATTTATGTATTCACATTAAAGAAAAAGTGAACATAGAAAGTAAGAAAAACTTCCAAATGAATAAATGAACGAGAAAATTTGTTTTATGTACTTCCATGTCAAATTTGATTATCATTCTTTTCGATAGATTATAATGAAAATAAATTTTTAATACAGCTTACATACATATTAAGATATTTTTGTACTTAGTAAATATTTATAATTGTCAATTTTAATTTGAATTTTAAAATCTGCAAATAATTCAGTTTCCATTTCTAACCAAAAAATTAAATTGAATCGAAACAATTCAAACTTACTAAAAACAACCAAAACAATTGCCATCAAACCATCCTGGACTAAGTATGTAATAATCCATATAATCTCTCATCATACAAAAGCAGCAATAACGAAAGTATCTTACTTAAATAGAGCAAATTTCTGTAGGCTTATGATTGAAAGGAAATCAATGAAATGAGAGTAGATGATTGAAGTGATTGGCTATATGGGAGGAGAACTAATAATAAAATAGCATCGTTGATGGAAAAATTCACAATCATGACTGATTGATATTTTAATTAACATCATGAAAGAGTATGCACGTAGTAGATAGGAGTTCATAGAGATTTAGGTTAGAAGATAATTTTCGCAATTTACTCATAAATAAAAGCAATGATTGAAAAGTTGTGAGCTACTGTTGATGCATTTATATTAATTGTAGCTGCATGCACTGAATATTGATTAGAACTAATAAGCCTAACCTCAAATTTTTGAAACTTTTATCCCTCAAATCTGATTATGACAGCTTCAATAACCGCCACCAATGAGTCAGCACTATATAAAAAAGCATTTTCATATTCAGCCATCATCAAATCAATTTTTATATCCACATTGAGAATAATTTTTCTGCGTTCTTTTGCCATAAAAATGAAACTTCTGTTTTATGACTCACTACGAAAGGTTCTTTCCCTCTTCATCCTTTCAACCAACAACTCATTTCCTATTCTTCTGACTTCGTTCTTTAAGCCGTAATTAAACAACAATACCAGAGGTTGAGAGAAAACACATTCCTTCTTATTTTTATTCCATTGCGTGAAACATAGAAAGTTGTTTCTTTATTTTACAACACCAATTTGTGGGTCATTTAATGGCTTTTAGCAGCAACTGTGAACTGTATTGCTGTCTTATTATTAACGCACTTACAATGAGATGTTGGTAAGGGTTTAACTTTTTTTCTAGGTTGAGTATATTATAATGGAGTATGAAGGATAAACATTTCTAATATTTTAAGCTTTTAATGTCAACAAAGCTGCTTTGTTAAATCATGATGTCAGTGAACGATAAGTTTTTAAGAACTGAAACTTAAATTTCAAAATATTTATTCTTGAAACTATTCAGTAACATTAACTAGCTTAAAAATGTTAAAGTTAATACAGGAATCATCATGAGATTTTTTTATAAATTGAAAACAACTTCATTTTTCCTGAAAATAAATGCGCTTTAATCCAGTCCATAGATCTTGCTAGGTAACATTTTCTCTTCTCATTTATTTTCACATTATTCTTCATATCCGAGTGTTGTAGCAAAAACACGAAAATCATGTACGTGACGAAAAAAAAGAAGCAACAAAAAATGAATTTTCTGCTCGTTAAGGAAATTAAATTTTAAAACGTGAACTTTAAAATTGAATAAGTCAACCACACCATGAGATTATATTTTTAATGGCAACAGTTAAAAAGCTTGTTACACATAATTCGTGGAAAAGTTGTACGATATTGAATTAATCTGAAGCATTATTTATGTAAATTTTATTGCCATTACAATGTGTGTGTGTCTGCAAAATCTATTTATAAATGCAACTTTCTGTACACATGGTGGCAGATTGGATTATGTCGTGGAAATGTGGGTGATTATATGTACATATATAGTAACAACACTTTACAGTATAGTAAAATGAAATGGATAAATTTATAAGCTGCCCTTTGTAGGCATTCGAAAAATATGTGTCATTTGGATGCTTTAGATTGAATGTAGTGAAAAAGCTCTTAGTTTTTATGATTGAATGTGCTAAATTGCTTTAATCAAAATAAAAGCTAATCGAAATTTTGGAAACAAAAATGGAAAAATGCAATTGTATTCAGCAACAATGATGAATAATAATAATTTATTTAAAAAAAATTGATGACTAAAAATCAAGTTTTCTTTCCTTAAACCTACATACATATTTATGTATTTTGATTTGAAATCATTTCAATTTTTCATGCAAATATTATTTTTCAATATTTCAATAAAATAATTGAAAGTGCCAACAGCTATTTATACAACCTGAATATTCATTCAATTTTGTACAACAGTGGCTAACGGGGATAATTGACAAAGGAAATGTTCATGTTGAAAAAGAAAATTGAAATGCTGTACGGAGATGAAAAAATCGAAATGAAATTGGAATTGAGAACTTTGTGTATCAAAAAATGGGTTTCCGATATGTGTAATGTGAATGGAATATCATATTTCGAATTGATATTGTACAAGCAAATGAACCTTTAAAAAATGGAAAGAAAGAAAGTTTAAGTGGATATGAGTTTATCGGTTGGAAACGCTTTTGGATTTTAAACTTTTTTTTTAAAGCTTTTGGATGTTTTTTTTTTCAAAAATCAAATTTCTATTTATTCTATGCTGCAAATTCTATACAGTAAAAAATCCAATTTTAAATACAAAAGCATTGATGTACAGTTATTTCTGATAATTGCGTGCCAAAAATCACTCATAATCATCCTTTTGACATCTCATCACATACCATCAAAGCATATAATCTCGAAATATCATAGCATTACTAATAGCCATGACTGTCACGTTCAAAAATCCAATTTTACATAAAAAATATGCTTAAAATCTCACAAAAAATGATTATGTCCAAAAGCTTGACATTCATTATGATTCCAAATTTTATTAAGTCAAACACGAAATGTAATTCAAACGGACTTTCATTCTTTTCATTCCAGAGAGTTTTTGTGAGAGGCGACACAACGACATCAAAAATGTCAGATCATAGGAAATTGATTTCCACAAATATTCATTATTGTAACTGTTCGTAGTCTCGACGCCAGATCAACGGTCTACAACAAGATTTTTTTTTCGGCATTGCACATCGTCAAATAACTGTGATAATGAATTTAATATGATATAAGAGACACATCCTTAATATTGCATGGAATTTAATATAAGAACTTGTGCTAAACGACTAGACATAGATGCTTTAAAAAATTCATATATGTGTAGTGTAAATCAGATATCGAAAATAAATTGCAATCTTTAAAATAGAAAAAAATAGAGAGGGAAATAAAAAACAATTGAGAAGCTGAGAGGCACGAGCAGAATAGAAAGTGTATGTGATAAGTGAGTGATTTAATTAATTATGAAGACAGATAAATTGCTGACACCGACAACAGCTGCAACAATTCAAACAAAAGCAACGACAATCATCAACACATTGAATTCAAAACGTCCCACTGTAATTGTGTATCCTACTGGTAAGTGTCATAATAATGTATGTTGTAGAATGAACTCTATTGTTTTCATTACATTTACTTTGATTGCTTCTTCGAGAGAAAAGACAATAGAGACAAGTATTGGATGCATATTATTGGTGACGAGTTTAAAGAGCGAACTTTATTATATGCTGAATATTGAATTTTTTAGGGATTAAGTTAACTTAATGGCCCTTAATGGTATAATAAAATAAGAACAATTTAAAATTTGGCTAAAGGGTGTCAAACTAACAATTCAAATTGTTTAAAAAACACTTAAGGGGCACAAAACTATGATCTAAAATAATGAAATTTCTACGACCTAATCTTCTTCCATAAAAATCACAACCATCTTACTTGCAAACAAGTCTAAAACCATGTAAAGCCTCCAGATATTTGCCATCACTGTCAAATCACATCAAATCATCTCCAATTTACTAGGAAAATCTGGTAAAGTCAAGGAAAATACAGAAATGGAAATAAAAGAGGTTAGATTGTGACTATAAAAAGAAAATGGAATTTGATTCCTCTACATATGAGCTTTGTTGAGTCAAGTATTTTTTCCTTTACGGTGTCTTGAGTATCTAATTAAGAATGACACTTGAGAACAATAGGAAAAGATTGTAGTTAAATATATGACTTTATCTCTTTAGAAATTTTCCTTTCCTGAATAATTTCTTAAAAATGATGAAAAAATCCTATTAAATGGGATTTATGCTTCCCTTTTGAATTTTTCATTTTTCAGCAAAAATATTTCACCTTTGCAAAATTTCAAAATCAAATAGAATGTCATTTCCCCCAGTTCTTAGATAGCAAATAATTTGGTACTTTGTAGTCATTGATAGAAAATTGTACATATAATTCAATTATAGACAGAGGATGAGTGTCTGCCGTTAAAGGATGAAAAAAACTTCTTACATTATCATTGATTGTGAATTTTTTTTCATTCTTTATTTTCCTTTTACTTTCCCTTCACCGAGCAGTCATGGAAAATTTATTGAATTGAAGCAATTTTAAGAGCTCTTGACTTGATTTTACCCTTAACCTCAGCTTTTCATTTTTATGACTTTTCCCTCTGAAATGACATTTGAGCTTTAATTTATATTGAATAAGTGGAAATTGATGGCAAATTTATATCCTCTTGTGTCTTTTGTTAGTAGATGGATGAGTGTGAGCCTTTTATGGAGACGAAAGGGTTCATTGTGTAATTTTTGGGAGATTACAATATAAATTTAATTTCCACTTATCAAAATTGATATTGGCAATTTTATGGCTTCTAAGGAATGGAAGATATTAATTATTAATTAAAAAAGGCGCTTTTAGGTCTACATACTAAAATGAGGAGAAAATTTGATTCAATAATTTGGAATGTTTTCTTTTCAAAATTTGGAGAATTTTTTGTTCACTTTTTTACCTTAATTTTACTTGGAAAAGCTAGTTTTCTGATTTTAAAGCTTAAAGTTAATGAAAGACATGGTTTCAAATTTAATTTCTTAGCCAAAATAAAGCTCTAAAACTAAGGTAATCTGAAAGATTTTTCATAAATATTTATCCTGTCA
This sequence comes from Chironomus striatipennis, assembly GCA_026123125.1. Taxonomy (NCBI): domain Eukaryota; kingdom Metazoa; phylum Arthropoda; class Insecta; order Diptera; family Chironomidae; genus Chironomus; species Chironomus striatipennis. The sequence goes on along the minus strand of CM047393.1, from coordinate 613,142 downwards.
AATCACATTAAAATTCATCAATGCTAATACGTTTTCAAGCACAATTATAATCAGCATTAGTAAGGCTTTAATTTAATTCTCACTCGTTCTATATCTCCCATCCTCCCTGTAAATGATCTTAATTACTAAATAATGAATTTCGTTTTTGTTTAGCCTTTAACGCTGCTGTGCGTCGACGGAGAAAAGAGAGATGGCGGCTATTTGCTTCTTGCCCTTCTTACTCATTCATTCCATCAACAATAGCTTGATTAAATATAATTACACAAAAGCATACCGCATATATACATTTGTTCGCATTTATACATTTTACTGGTTTTATATCTGCACTATGTAATATTGTATATATTTTTAATTGCCATCTGTCAGATGATGAGAATAATCATGATGACAGTAATGATGATGGCAAGAAGAAGATATTGCACAAAAGAAAGTGAAATGCCTTTTGTGCCTTATTTTCCCTGTGGAAATGTTCTTAATTAGTTACATTTTGGGTGAGAGCTTGAATCTTGTAAATAAGATTCTTTTAAGGCATTTTTGCCCGAATAATGAAGGCATATAAAGGATTTCTGTAAGGTTTGAATTATTTCTTGAAATGAGTGTGTTTTCTGCCAAATGTTTGTGGTTTGACGCTCTGATAGAAAAAATCTATGATATTTGGCGTCATGACCCTTCGTGACATTCTCAAAATAAATCTATTTGTGTTAAATTGCATGAATTTAAATGACAAATCAAACGAAACTGCGCTCTTTTACATCCAACGATTTACTAACAATTCCTAATGAGTTTTTTGGCACTTGCCATTCTCCTTTCATCAACGTAAATCTCCTTACATTCAGTTCATTTGGTTATTCTACTCATGACGTAATAGATACACAAAGAAGAAGAAAACTTTTTATTAAATAACGTGATTGAATTTATTTCCGCTTGATACCATTTGTTCCAAGTCAATATTGCAAAAAAGTGTCCCTTCGCGAAATTCCATTTCGTTGAAGAATCGCTCTTTATCTCAACAAATTTATTTCAATTGAATTTGGCATGAAGCAATTTCCATACACACTGCTGTAAGGAGGACATAAAAAATTTGATTACATTATCATAATACATAAAACTTGATTGAAACGTGTCACATAACGAGAATTCAGCTTTATTATCCATTAAATGGAAGTAAATTAAGCTAGTTCTTTAGGAAAATGTTGATTATTTTAGAAATATCATTTTTCGTTTCCTTACATTTCGTGAAGATTATACATCAACATCGTTAGCAATTGTTGTATCGTTAAGTATTCTCAACTTTCTTATCATTCTTGCTACATTACCTTGATGGAGTGGAAACATATACATCTCATGAGGAATAAAATGAATGAGTAAAGAGCAAGGTAAAGCAGCTTTTTGAGCTTCTTTGTTTTCCTTAAAGTTTAACTTGAATGAAAAGATTGAGGTAGAGCATCCGAGTTTTGATGTTGAAGGACTTTGTTTGAGCTGTTTTCTATTCCTGAAGACTCACCTGCCGCTCATAACAATTCCACCTTTAAATAATCGATCCGCTTGCCCATCGAAGCTAACGAGCTTTATGTTGAAAATATTCATCATCAAATGACCATCTAGGGAGTAACGTTGTTACAACTTAACCTTCCATTATTACAGACAATATCATATCCATTCATATTTTATCTACTGAATGCTTTACGTTTTACTATAAATTTCCATTATAATGATTTGCAAGAGTTCATTCCTTGTGGACGAAGCTTTATGTGTAATCCATTACAATACTCAACAAAAATAGAATTTTATTGTCTGTTCATATTCAAAGTGATGGAATGGATATGAAAAGGACTGATAATTCATTTCTGAATGTGATTGTTTGTTAGAGATTCATAGCTCGGCTACTGAATAGTATTGAATATAGGTTAGAATAGAAAATAGGCTGTATTGAATGAAATGTCCAACGTGCTTTGAGAGATTCCAGGAAAGAGTACCACACGAGTTAATTTCAATAATTGTTAACTTAGATCCAAAGAAAGGACTTTATTCTATTTAGATATCAATTGCTAATCTCGCCAAGATAATCCTATAGAAATGGTAATTCCACGTGCCTAAAAGACTTAAGAAATTTGACAAATTTTCCTCAACTTTCACTTAAAGCAGCTCCACCTTGTATTAGGATAAAAATAATCGGATATATATGTATAGCAGTAGCGAATATATAGGATAAAAAATCTATATAAAATCCAATTTTATGCAAACTGCTGACAGCAAGATCTCGTGGGATCAATTGCGGTTTCCATTTTATATCGTGTATGTATATGACTTTAACATAAAAAGTTTTCGCTATTATCAAATACTGTGGGAATTTACTACGGCGTGTTCTTACAACAATAATCATAAAATATTGCTAATAAATCTTGAAGCTTTCATTTGTATACCTTAAGAAATTAAAGTTTATTACATTGGATGCCGTAAAATAATTAAAATTTTCCCTTCAGGAAATGGAAAAATTATTGGTAGAGGAGAAAATATGTTTATAGTCAGACTGCTTTAATCTACAACATTAAAAGTTTCATAAAGGTAATTTCATTTTTTACAAACAGAGCACTGACCTCTACTTCAACTTTTCGCAGCCTTTTAACACATACAAACTGGTGTCAGGTAGCAATGATGTAAATTTGAATAGCAACAACCCATCATTCAAGCTTTTGTGTCTACTCTTCAAAGCTTATGACACAAATATTGCTCTTTTAACTTTTGACGCTTAAAGCTTCATCATTGTGTTATGTTTAATATGTGTCTATGGATTCAATGATGAAAGGCCTTTGGCACTTAATAATGTAAATTTCAAAGTTGTAAGCTCTTAATCCAAGATATATAATATATAAGATTCTGATACTGTTGACTGATGAATTAATATTTTCAGTGTATTAATTAAAAGTCAGTGAAAGTGTTTAAATTGGTTGGATTTAAGATACTGATTAGGTGTAGTATGTGCTTGTTTGTAGTTTTATTATTAAATTTGAATTATTGTAAAAAATTTGGGATATAAAATTCTAATAGATCTTTTCTATTCACTCAAGATTATACCATACAATTGATCATATTCCAACTAAACACATTTACTTACTTACTTATATCCTCAAACAAAAAACTTTTCCAAAATGACAAAATATGTAATCTCATCCAATAGCGTCATGGTAAACTTTCAATCATATTTTGATGATGATTGATCTGAAAGAATATTTTCATGTAAACAAATTCATTTATTCTCCCAATAAAATTTTGTTTCACGGGAAATTCAGACCATCCAAAACAAAACTTTTATTAAAGAAAACTTTTTATTCACGACATCCATAAAAATGCGAATTTCTTCGATAAAATTTCTCTGTTTTCATCTTCTTCTTAACATGATTGGATGTATTGAAATAAACAGACAGCATTGATAATAAAATAAAAATAAAATGACAGAGAAGAGAGAATTCTTGTGTCGTCAGTAAGCCTTTGATCTATGTTTTCTAACCTTCATGCCTTGTTCACCTGCTTACTTGAATTGAATTTCGTTTTTTATGTTCCAAACGACACCTTTATCAGAAGAACAAATAGCATACACGAACAACAGGTCGATTGAAAGTAAAAGTTTGGTATTATGTTTGCTAGGATATGATTTGAGTGGAGATATTGACGCATTTTTAGTGTTTTTTATGACTAAAGAAGTCAAATTGTTTTGATTTTGTCATGTGCATTGCTTATTTTGCTAAAATCTAGCTAAATTATGGCAAGATAAATAAATATAAGATAAAAAAATATTTAAGGGGTCTTAAACTATGAATTTATTTTAACTAAAATTTGAAATCTAAAATAACCGAAAAACTCAGTTGGACACAATTAAATCTAAACTTTCTTCAAATCTTCATATCCAAATCGCTAAAGAATTCTCAGACAAAAAGGCCTTTCCACAAAAGGAAGTGAAATTGTTTGGCAAATAGAATTAACGTGAAAATATCCCAACAGCAAATATATAAAGAGCAAACCAACTGATGAGAAAAAATGATCTATCTCATGGGAACTGAAAAAGAAGATGATCCGTATAAATATAAAAAAAGTTTCAAGCACACGAGAATCACACATACAATTCTATAAGAATGAGAAATTCATTAATACTTCCTTCATGTTCAACATTCTTTGATTGTCATTGCTTAATGTTATCTCGGTGCCACTATATGACATGTACCTTCACGTGCTATAAGAGATGTACTTGGAACGTTAAATCTACTCTTAAATTCGAGGAAATTTTCAACCGAGCATTACGTTTATATAGCAATAGTAATTCTTTATTATTCCGTCATTTATATCTCCTTGAACATTGAAACAGAAGAAGAAGTCGTTAGAAATTGAGTTTAATGTTATGTATAGTGATTCCAATAAATATTTTATGAGTAACTTCGAATGTTGGCATTAAATTTCATGAAATTCCTCGTAGCAATTCGAGAGGTGATTTCATCTTTTTGTTGTGATTTTTAAATATTCAAATGCATTAAAGTTCAAATTGTAAATTTGTTGATGAAAATTTCAGTGAAAAATATTAATAAAAGGGCATTCAACTATGAATTACAAAATATCCGAAATAGAAAAATTTAAAAAAGCCGTTAAATTACAATTTTCAACTTTTCCAAAAAGTTTGCATTTTAACCCCTAATCACTGATCATTATCGTTCTCATCATATCCTTCTTTTCACTGCATATTTTTGTGTTCACCTGTCTTATTTTCATGAAAAATGAACATTTTGTGAAGAATTTACACGCTTATTTATTGGGTAACGTAGCGGTGACGCGTGTACTTTATAGGATGTGGAATGGAATGGAATAGAATAGAATATTGTTTGTAAATATAGCATTACAATACATTCATCCTTCTCCAGTTCAGACATTCTAGAAGAATTTTCCTGCCACTTATGCAAAATACATTTGTGGCTGCTAGAAATGATGCTTATTGTAATGCAATAAATCTTTAGAATTCCTACATTTTATTCTTAAAATGATTATACTCATGAGAACAGTGATGTATGAATGTATGGAATAACATGAATATTCCATTTCTCGAGGCAATTTGAGGCATCGTATTGCATCCGTTCACCATCGTCTTTGTACAATATGTTTGGATGTCATTTGCTTTCTTTGCTGTCAGTTCAATGTGAAATGTGCACGAATGGAAAGGGTGAAAAGCTAATTAAAAAAGTTTATGTCTTGTATTTAAAGAAATACTTTTCATTTGTTTGATAAATGCTGAAGTTGTGAGGTTGAAAACTTTTTGATGACGTTAGTTATGTTGTTTCAGACTTCCGTGTGGTTTCGATAAGGCTTTTAGTTAAATTTGAGATATTGTTACTATTGTTTAAAACTGTCATACAGCCTCAGTCCCCTTCCCCAAAATAAATTGGACATCATAAGTGAACGATCCATCTGCAACGAAATCAACAACATGATCATTTCCTCAAAATTTATTTCTAAGCTTCAAGTTCCACCTTTCAAAAAAGCATGAATTCTGCAACATGATTTATGAAAATCGCTCAAGAGCTGATGATGGCTTTTAATCTAATATCAAGTTTCATAACTTCATCCCCTTCATAGCAGATCCTCATAGTTACATGTCAAGGAATGATATACAGGGGGTCCTCGATTTGCGTTACTGTTTGGGACCGGAAAAATGTTATGCAAATCGAAATGACGCAAATCGAACAAAGAAATCCATACAAATTTTCAATTTGGTTTCTGAACTCAAAAATAAGTAAATATTTTGAGTTTTTTGATAAGATTTTTCTCTTAATTCTAATGCAAAATGTTAATAATGCATATTACTGTCTTACTTGAAGCATTTTATGTTAATTAAATATTCAATTAAAGAAAATTTTACCAAAAAAAATTATATATTATTATAAGACTTAACTTCTCTTTAAAATTTATATGTTAGCATAGAAGAAAGTTAAATTAAGAACGTGCCATTTCTTATTGCTATATATATTTTTAACATCAAATACAATTAAATTGCATTTCAAAAGCTAAAATAAATTTTACAGAAAAATTACAAATATTTTTCTTTGTTTTGATTTGTAAACAAAAAATTTTTGCTGAAAAATGTGGTATAAATTTGAATTTTTTAAAGACGTTAAGCTTTTTGTAAACAAAAATATCAACAAAAACATAATGCAAATCGAAATAACGGTCAAAATATAATGCAAATCGAATATTTTGGTATATAAAATTTTTGTAACGCAAATCGAAATAATGCAAATCGAAGTGACGCAAATCGAGGACCCCCTGTATGATGAACTTTTCTTTTACCTCAAAAAGTTATTTGGTTACCGTTCTGTCAACATTCAAAAAAGTAATATTCATTCAATGAGTATGCAAACACTCGAGCTTGATGATTTGAAATTTATTTCGTCAACTTGAGACTGAAAAGTGATATCAAGCAATTGGTTGTCATCAGATTTTTTTTCATGCGATATTATTGAAATTTATGTTGAAAAATGAGATATTTTTCGCTCAATATCTATACCGAAAAAAGTTGTCGTAGGTTATGGCTGAAGAGTCATTCAAATGGCAACAGAAGGGGTTTCATTTCTCCGAATTGGGACTCGATATACGTGCATGTCTCATTCTAATTGACAAATGAAAATGTTTTTCATATATGTTGAGCGCATGAATTCCACTTCTATTAAGCACAACATCATTCATTTGGAAATGTCATTCGGAATATTTTCGGAACTTTCATTTCCATTGAGATGTTTGCTTATTTATGAAAGAGGATATTAAAGTCTGCAAATTCATCAATTTCATATATTCTTTGATGTTTTCTGTATAAATAGTAATGCAAACATCCTCAGGCTAAATAATTTCGTACTCAAATTTTAATAGATAAAAAGGATTGAATGTTAAAAAGTTTTTCAACACAAGCATAATTAGACATATTTTGCATATCTGTGCATACATGACTGAAAATTTTTTAATAAATACATGAATTTCCTCAAAATTTAATTTTCAATATAAAATGCTCAACAAAAAGTTAAATTAAATTACATGCTTTACATCAACGTAAAAGTTTCTTGGAATTTTTAATCTTATACCTCATTCCTCTCTAATGAGATATGACGTACGTTTCCGTTAGGCAAGTAATCTAGCATCATGATAGCAGAAAATCATTTTTCATGCGTCCTATATTGAATTTTGGTGCCAAATTTTCCTTTAAAAATTTAATTTCTATATCCAAACCACGTATTGATTCAAAAGAGCAATCTCTCGCATATTGAGGCACATAATAATCTTCACAGCATGATTTGAGATATCTGCATATTTAGAGTGATTGAATATTGACGATAAATCAAAATTTTGTGCCTGTATATCTTATGTATGTGTGGTGTGAAATTGGTTTGGGGACGTTTGTCGAGGATGTATTGGATTAGAAAAAAAAATATTCCTTCATTATGTGTTAGGGTCACATAACCAGCGAATATCCCCATCTAAGCTTTTATAATCACTTTATGTAGCAACCATTTATTTCCAATTCATCACCAAAAAATAACATTCAATAAAAACCCAGTACATAAACACAAGCGGTATCAAATTGCTTATACTATTCCTAGAACCATACCGTGCTGATTAATTTGCAATCATAGCCATTCATCAAACGACACAAAAGAACGAAACAGAAACAAGCAAAATTTGTCATTTATGTGAGAACAGAAACACATTTATGAGCATTATGATGTTATGCTGATGTATTTTTTTTTGTGGTACTTTAAGGACTTTAAGGAATAGATCATAAAGAAAAATACACGCGTGTATGGGCAATAAAATAAGAAAAGGAAAAATTTCTTTCAACTCAAATGTTTTTTATGATGAGTTTCACTTTATGTTGAACAACAATAATATCACGATGACGACCATGAAATTTATCGAGATGCTTTTAACACAGATATCTATTTTTAGACACTTTTTTGGCAAACTAGATGTCTTCCCTCACTGAGAATTGGTTTGGTTTAGTTCCGTTTGTATCTTAAAAAAGTCATTTAAATTTTGCTTTATTTTTGTGTTTGTGTCATTTGTACAAGGTCACATAGTTGATGACTGTGAAATGGCTGATGATGATGCTTGAAGTTTTTTTTAAAGGTTAAGTTTGTAGCCGTTTGTAGGATAGTGGTGAGTCATTGATTTTTTTATTGCTCCTGCTAAAACTTAGGGTTGAGAAAAATTGCCATCAATCGAAAGAGGATATCTTTAAAGATAATCAAGATCACTTCAGCTAAAAAACCAACTCTGTTCAAAACCACCCCAAAACTTAATCCTAAAGAAGCAATTCCAAGAAAATTAAGAGCAATTTTCTCAGCTCATGAAATTCATACAAAGAAAATATTTTCAAAGGAAAAGTAAATTAAACTTAAACGATTTTCATGGCTGAATTATCAACAATTCAGTTCCTCTTGCAAACTTTTTAATTCTGTTCAATCTTAAGGAATAAAGCATGTCATTTCAAAACGACTTAATTCATGAATAAAAATTAAATAAATTGAAAATGCGTGTTTAGTCTTTCCGTAATTCTTTACTTGACATTTGCTTATGGTTAGATCCAACAACCACTAACTCACCCATATTGATGTAAAATTATGTTCAAGTTATGACGATAAAAAGACATTTTAATAAAGTTTACCCTTCAAAAAAGAAACTTATCGTAAGCTCTTTCCAAATACAAAAGGATACATGTAGGCTTGAAAGAATTCTTTTCCGTTACATGCAGTAAAGCGGATGGCACGTTTTTAGTCTGCCTGTTGATAGTATGTAGCACAATGTGCTGACATGTTATTTTCTTCAATTTAAAATGCAAATTAACTTTTTTTTACTTTTTTGTGTCATGTAAAAAAATCTGAATTAATGCCTCAAACCAAGCCTGTTCTCAAGTCATCCGCATGCTAAATAAAAAATGATAAAAATAGAGGGTAAAGTAATCTTTTATTGTTTCTTTCTTTTCAGTTTCACCTGAGTCTGTCGTCGTTCCAATAGTCAGCTGTATATTTGGATTTCCTTTATTTGCACTACTTATTATCTGCTGTCTACGTCGAAGAGCAAAATTGGCACGTGAAAGAGAACGACAACTAAACTACGGATTGCAGGATCATGCTGTTAGTCTAGTGCGATTTAGTCCTATTCATAAGCTTAGTAAGTATGGAAATGCTGTTGAGAATTTGCATAATAATTTTAAAATTGAGATTTTGTTTATATTCATGCAAATTAAAATGGTCGTTAGATGAGAAAATTGGAATAAATAAAAGCTCTAAAATGAACAGTTTGAATATTTACATTCATAAGGGAAGAAAAATACAAAACAAATCTAAAATGAAATTTATTAAATTTTAGATTTATTTTGACTTCTAGCAGTGTTTTAATGAAATCTGAAACCCTCAACTGATAGAATAAAGCTTTTCATAATAATCAATGAGTCTAAATGAATGTTTATTGAAATTTGTAAACAAATTGGGGTGTGCAACTAATTTATAAAATTTAACAGAAAAAATTAAAATCAAATTTAAAAAGTTCGTTATTTTCACCAATTTAATAAACCATAAAATAGCAAACAACACTAAAATGTTTTTAAAAAAATTTAATTCTACAATTATTCCAAGAATATCATCAAAGTAAATATTTTATTTATCAGAAACGTCTTTTGTTGATGTCATGAGAATACATTCCCAATACACAAACAACCATTATGTTGACGATAGTTTTTTTCCCCTTTTGAAATATTTTTTTCATTAAATTTTTTCCCATTCATTCTCGTCATTTCTGTAAATATCGTAACAATGATGGCAAGCTATAGAGAATGAAGGAAAAGCAAATTCTTCCCTTTTTCTCTTGTCATGTTATAGAAAATATCCAAACTGAAAGGAATGCTTGCTTCCTTTTCTCTCAACAGTTACTTTTTCGTCATAAAGTGAGCAGCATGAAGTGCTTTACAATCGGTTGCTTTGAAGAAAAAAACTTGAAAGTTTCCTCTTCATCTTCTTTAATGCTTTCATGACTTCCTTTTATTTTGCTGTTGCTTCTTTCTATTCCAAAATATCACCATAAGACGCGATAAGTTTTTTACATGCAAGAATTTTTAGTGTCTAAAGATTTTTCTCTTTTTTTGTGCACTGGAATTTAACAAAAAGTTTTCAGCATTTATGAGCTTTCTTATTTCATGTTTTCCATATGAATGACAGCCATGAGTACAATATTTTCTATGCAATATATTTTTGATGATCATTGTCAGTGTTGAAAAGTCATTTGTGCCATAGAAAATTTTTTGACGTTCCTTCTCATCCACTTTAAAAATTATTGCCAATGACAGCACATTTTTCATTTCAACGTCCCTCATGCATTTATTTCGAGGTTCTTTTCTTTTGTTTTTTTGAATAAGGAAGGAGGAAAATTGTGAATTTAGTTATTTATGCTGTACACTTATGATGCTGTACATACATATGAAAATGAAAAAAAAATTTTTCTGTTTTTTGGAAGCTAAGAATTTTTGAATATAAATTTTTTATGAGCATTCTGACGATGAAGAAGATAATCGAGTGTTGGTATTATGAATTTTTGAAGCTTCAGGCGCAGTTTCTTGATGTTTTAAGTATTTTTAGGTTATAGGACATTTGATATGTGATACAAAATAGACAAGACTTGACCAAAATTAATAAATGTTCAAAAGTTAATTCCTAGTTGAAAAAAAAAAATCTTCCTTTACGCTCTGTTTCACGCTGATCATTCTAAAAACACCATTTCCATCAAAGTTGATGTCAATAATCAGAAGCAGCTCCATAAAACTTTCTTATAAGTCATTAAAAGCTTATCATTTTCTCTCAATCTTAATTTAACTCTACTAATAATTAAGTAACGTTTCAGCAATTTTATGATAGATTTTATGCCATACTAATTGGCATAAATACTTTAATACTTAAAGTCAGTCTAAATTAATAACTAATCCTGCCACACAAAATGTCTATTTAAACTTACGATTATCATTTAAAACTACCCTCGAAATGAGATATGAAGTTCATGTAGTGTTAATAATTCCTTTTTTATCCTCGCACTCGCACTTTTGGGTTTTATTTGCATGAAGCGGAATCATCTAAATGTTATTACAATTTCGTGACAATACATTTTTCACGACTTGAAATTTTTATTTATATTTTTTTATTTTTCATAATAATTTATTTCCATTCTTTTCTGTATCGTATATTCACAGCAAATGGAAATAAGCGAGCTGTTAGCTTTCGCTCAGGAAGCATTAGTCGGGGATTTCCGTCTCTCGAGCTTGACACGGTTGTGGAAGAGAAAAGTGATCCGGAGCAAACACAGGTAGTATGTAATGGAGAAATTTAATAAAAATTAAATTAATTAACTTTGTGTCTATTTCAGACGGATTTATTGGTCACACCGGACTCACCAACTAACCATGAAAGATATTTTCGTGATAGCTAGCAGCGTCGAGCATCCACTGGTGTCTGTGTTCATTTTGCATCGTCTAGTAACAATAATAATAATAATAATAGTCATTCTAATTCTAATAGTCATCATCCAAACTGTAAATTCACTAGCAACATTACTCATCATAATAATTCCATTATCACAAATAGCATCAAGATACTTAACACTATAATTGATGGAACTCACAAACGTGACACTAACACAAATCGATCAACATCCATGCATAATTTACATCATAACAGCACGAAAGTAAATTTCAATTCGTCAAATGGATCATCGACAAATAAATCAATGTCATTGTCACATCCATCGCTTGCACAGCCAACGCCACGTTCACTAAGGCAATTAACAACAATATCATGTGATCGAAGTCCTCTGTGGACAGCACTCACAACGGCACAAGTTATTACAGTAGATGTTGAAGTTGATTATGTCGACGAAGATAGTTGACATAATGATTTTGATTACATTGATAATGAGGAAGGAATGATGAGTCAGCAACAAAATGATATTGAATTTGACGTCATCTCATGATTGTTCCTAACCGAGAATTTTTTCGTAACTCTTAATAAATTCATGATTTTATGGCCCCTGAAAATCATGTGAAATAAAAGAGAGGAAAAATGGATCCAACAAAAACTTAAACTCATCAACAAAAGTGTGTTAAGAGCGAGCAACAAATTGAATTGGACAGACTTGCGTCATTTCTAATAATAAGCGACATTTTTTGAGCTCCAAGTATTAAAATTATTTTTGATAAAAGCTTTTAAGTTTAAGAATTCCTAATTAATTGTGAAAATGAACTTTTAGGTCTTTATTACACTATGTTTTACCTAAATTATATAAATAGTTGCGAGAAGATCAGTAATTTTAAATTTAACCATTTTCAAAATTAATTTTCTACCAAATTTAAGCAAAATCTTTTTCAATTGAAATGCCACAAGTCTGGAACAAACTTTGTAAATTTTTAGCGCAAAATAAAAATCTGTATATTGTGTAGATGTAATAATGAAAAGAAGAAAAAAGAGAACTTACGCACTTAATGACAATTTCATGATAAAACCGAATTAAAAAGGAAATAAAAAAACTTCGAAGATTTGAAAGAAAATTTACAATTTAGATTGAAATGCGAAAAAAGCGAAACTTTTTTATTTCAGAAATTGAAACAAACGCCCTTGAAAAGAAAAGTCTTCATTTCAGCGTCTGGTTCTAATTTCTCTTAGGAATAAGCATGTTAAATGCTAATGTCTTGTAATCCTTTATTTTGTGATATTTTTTTTTCAACTTTCAGCTAACAATCTGTCTGGTGTGATAAATAAATGGATTTATTGAAGAGGATTTTCGCAAATTTTCAGATATTAAAATTATTTTGAGATGTTCTATACATAATCCTTTTATGATTACTCGCTGGGTTGCTTGTGTTTGAATCTTCGCAGCTGGTTGCACTCCCGCACATCTTTGAATAAAGTTATTTTTTTCCTTTTTTGGCACATTCTCAGCTTCTTATCTCTTTCGAGAAGATTAGTTGACAAATCTTTACATTCATATAAAGCTGTCTATTGATAACAAAATGTGGTAATTAATTACTCTTCTTTCATGAAAACAACACTTCAAGGATGTTTATTTTTGCTTTCGAGGCTGTTTGTTCTGCAATCTACTTACAGTTTTGTTGAATTAAGGTTGATTATACTTATTATTAATAAAAGAAAATTCATATTAAAGCAACCATTGCAATTCTTTCAATTCAATTTTAATTTCGCGACTTTTACATTCATCAAGAGATAAACATCGAATTTTAATATTTGACGACTGAATTTTATTCATATCAAGATGACAAAGCAAATGAAAAGCACTGGAGTCAGTGCTCATAGTGAGTTTCATTCAGGAATTTATTAAAATTAAATTTTCATGACTCGTTTCATCTTTTTCTTTAGTAAATAGTTTCTCTTCATCTGAAGTTGATGAAAGCGTAGATTTGAACGTTCATAATGAGATAGAAGCTGATGAAAGCAGCGTGACATTTGAAAATGAAGTAAGGATTCTAAAAAAAGGATTTTTAACCTTAAAAATCTTTAACCGATTTTTAATCTTCCAGAAAAAAGTCAAAGTCAAACCTCATACATCAGGAACAGCAAGTAGTGTAGATTATTATGCTATGAAGACCAAGATAAATCCACAATTTAAGCATCCTTGTGTAAGCTATATCCTAAGCTCTTTAATAACTTTCAAATAACTCTAAATTTTTAACTTTTTCAGAAAATTGAGTTCCAACGCCTCAACTGCAATATAAAGCATAAAATACGTCGACAGTCATCAACATGCTATAACGACCATCATCCATGTACATGCCAAAACTACATGTCAAATCAGATTAATCCTCATGTGAATGCAATGAATAATCAAATGAGTAATCCACACATCCTCAACTACAATGACTCGGATATGACACTTGAAAATAACGACAAGGCAAAATCAGACGATAGAAAATTTCGGAATATATTTTCGTGCTTTACATGCAATTCTTTAGAGAAAGTATGTGAAAATGGGGAGGCTGAAAAGTTACAAAAGACTGAGTATTATCCATTTGATCATGGTGATTCTAAATATTATCACACGACTGATAAGGCACCACAATTAGTATCTGATAATGCAGCTGAAAAGGTTCATGCACATGCTACAAAGTTTTGGGCTGAAGTTTTTGGAACGCTTAACATTGGTGTGACTTTCTTCTTAGTGTTTTTTATTCAATTTTATAGGTGAGATTTAATTACATTTTATTGATGGTAAAAAAAGGGTTTGTAACTATATATTTCGAAAAGGGTTGAAAATAGAAACTAAGATTAAAGGGGTGTGAACTATGTATCTAAACATAGTTATGAAAAACTTTTTATTTTTTCCATCCACAGATTCATTTTATACAGCATTTTTCGATCAATTATTGTAGGATTTCTACAAACAACGTCTGATTATCTTATTAAGCCAATTTTTGCAACAACTTTTAATGGAATCATTCAGCCAATACTGCAATTTATTAAGAATATTTTAGAATCAACTTGGGATAGTTTAGAGCCACTTGCACATATGATTATGGGTTTTTGTTTGCCTATAGTTGAATGTCTGCGTTCTATTCGACTAGTTGACATAACTACTGGTAGAGAAAGGATGAAGCAAAGGAACGAAAGCATCGTTTAAGTTCTTCGAGGACATGATTTGAAGAGTTTGATATTTTATTGAAATCAATAACTAATGTTTATTTTTTTAAAGAATCTGTTATTTATTTATGAGCTATGATTGTATATTTTGAGAATTATCCACAATAAAACTATATATTTTGTAATAAAAATCATGATTTATCCGTTAGCCTAGTTCTAGAAATGCTGAAGTCCAAAATTGATAATTCATCAATTTTATGGTCAATTTTACAAACTCAAATGTCCTTGACTGAAACTTGATCAAACACACATTAAAACAACCTTTAAACAGTCTTGAATTATCTGTAATGGCCAAAACTTATCCAATTTTAAGAACCTAAGCAACAAGAAAACTTAAATTCATTTATAGAGCAATTTATCGTATCCATTATTTCATTTATTTATACATAAATATACAAGAAAATATATTGTATATCAAACTTGTAACTTTATATCCTTAGTAAATAACTTTCAAATCGCCTTTTAATCCACTAAACATCCTCATTCAAGTGATAAAGAATTCAATTCACAAAGTTGTCAACGATGCCTCAAAAAACTCTTCCTTTATTAATAGCCTTTTTCAATTTCGTTTTCTTATTGTCTGCCTTACGCTTATTAAGATTATCCTCACGTTTCTTCTGTTTGGATGCTTCCTTCTCTTCAACTTTTTTCTTGCGTTCATTCCACTTCTCTTTTGACTTCTTTTTCAAGACTTTACGCTTTTTGATTGTTTTCTTGAGGATCTCTTCATTGTCCTTGACTTTGATACCTTCTGTTTTATCAAATGCTGCTTCCCATAGCATCTTTTCTTTTTCTGATTTTGCCTTTGCTTTATCTCCTGACTCGATCAGTTCCTTAATCTTTTTCTTTTGTGATTTTAATTTCTGAAGATTTGCTTGTGGATTTGTATTGTGACCTTTTTTAATTTTCTTCTTTTCACCTTCAATTTGTACTTTTGAGAAGATGATCTTGCCTTCTTTATTGAACACTTTTTCAGAAGTTCCATTTGTTTGCTGTTGATCTGGATCTGGCTTAATTTTCTTGTCAACTTTTGGATTCTTTTTCATTGTTTCATTTGCCATAACATTCTTTAAATTTTGCATTTTCTGTAATTTTTTGAAGCTTCTCTTCCTTAGCTTTCTTACGTTCTGCTTTTGTGCTGGTTTTAGGCTTAGTTTTCTTCTTTTTTAAATTTTCTCGAATTTCAACTTTACGTTTTAATTTATTTGCTTTTTCCTCTAATTCTTCGGCAGTTAATGCTTGTTCATTTTCTGAATTCATTAGTCTTGGCTTTTTTCGTGGCACTTCCAATAGATATTCATCATCTGACTCGTCTGTAATTGATTAAAATTATGATTTGCATAAAAATTGGCACCAAAAAAAATTCAACTTACTTTCTACAGTCTCTGGAACTTCAAAAGCTTCTAATAAGAACGTCATGTAGTCATTTTCTGTCCTTAGAAATTCGATCCATTGCTTTTTATCGCGTGACATTGTTAATTGCATTTTTAATTAATTAATTTCTATAAAATTGAAATTTAACTTTTTTCTGCAAGATTAAAAATAAACACATGCGGTTGGGTACGTTTAGTAAAATTGTCCTAAAATTTTCAAATTTTTTAAAATCCGTTTATTTTAGAACATTGTTCGATCACAAATTATAGATTGATATACAAATTTAATAAAAGTCAAAATCATAATCTTTATATCCATCATTATACCAAGTGTTCCTTATATCCAGCATAAAATTCATAAATAAAATAAGGAATAAAGTTATTATGATTGAAAGGATTGTGTTGTTTAGGCATCTGAAAGAACATTAAAATAAGCATCACACAGCTTAAAATGTCATGTCTAATACCTTCTGTTTTTTCTTTCGGCTGCTTTCACACAACATTTTAATTCTTTTGATTTTTCATGTTGTCGAACCAAAAAATCGTCAAAATTGAACTGCTTCTCGACGCATTTGAGAGGTATTTTATTGTCTTCGGTCTTTACAAGCACATCAACTTGCTTATCTCCTTTATCATCACACAAAGTCATCTCAAAAAATATAATTTTAATGCACAGAAATGTAGAATTTGGAAATTTCAATGTTAATTGAGATTAAACGGTTTTTGAAAATTTAATTTTTTTTTTTGGTAATCATTTTAACGGATTTTTCAAAAGGTAATTTTTGTGTCGATTTTTGAACCGTGATATTCCCCTCGACACAAAAACTAGTGACTTGCAAAATAGAAATTTCTTAAATAATATTTTTGAATAAATATCTTAAGAAAAATGGCAGAAGTTGAACCAATTACAGTAGATAAGGTGAATTAAGGATATCATTAATCAATCAACCATAAAAAAATCTTCGAAATTGTTGTATTTCCATCATAAAATGTGACACAAAATTTCATTAATTTTACAGGAAGAGGTCGTTGATAGTAAACCAGCAAAAGAGTCGAGTTTAGAGGAACTGGATATGGAAGACTTGTATACTAAGTTTAAGGTAATTAGGTGAAAATAAATTCAATAAGATACAGTTAATTGAATCCTTCATTTAATTTATAGAAATTACAAAAACAATTAGAATTTTTGGAAGTGCAAGAAGAGTACATTAAGGATGAACAGCGTAACTTAAAAAAAGAGTATTTACATGCTCAGGAAGAAGTAAAAAGAATTCAATCAGTTCCACTCGTAATTGGTCAATTTTTGGAAGCAGTTGATCAAAATACAGGCATTGTTGGAAGTACCACAGGCTCAAATTACTATGTAAGAATCCTGTCAACAATTGATCGTGAATTACTCAAACCATCAGCGAGTGTTGCCCTTCATAAGCATAGTAATGCATTAGTTGATGTTTTACCGCCAGAAGCAGACAGTTCGATTTCAATGTTGCAGCCAGATGAAAAGCCTGAAGTTCAGTATAGTGATATTGGTGGTATGGACATGCAAAAGCAAGAAATTCGTGAAGCTGTTGAACTTCCACTTACTCATTTCGAATTATATAAACAAATTGGAATTGATCCACCAAGAGGAGTTTTGATGTATGGACCGCCTGGATGTGGAAAGACTATGTTAGCTAAAGCAGTAGCACATCATACAACAGCTGCTTTTATTCGTGTTGTTGGCTCTGAATTCGTACAGAAATATCTCGGTGAAGGTCCTCGTATGGTTCGCGATGTTTTTCGTCTTGCAAAAGAGAACTCGCCAGCAATTATCTTTATTGATGAAATTGATGCAATTGCAACAAAACGTTTTGATGCCCAAACTGGTGCTGATCGTGAAGTTCAACGTATTTTACTTGAATTATTGAATCAAATGGACGGTTTTGATCAAACAACTAATGTTAAAGTCATTATGGCAACAAATCGTGCCGATACATTAGATCCAGCACTTTTACGTCCTGGACGTCTTGATCGTAAAATTGAATTTCCATTGCCTGATCGTCGTCAAAAGCGTCTTATTTTCTCAACAATCACGTCCAAAATGAACTTATCGGAAGATGTTGACTTGGAAGACTATGTTGCAAGACCTGATAAAATTTCCGGTGCTGACATTAATGCAATTTGTCAAGAAGCAGGTATGCATGCTGTACGTGAGAATCGTTATATTGTTTTGGCAAAGGACTTTGAGAAAGGCTATAAAAATAACATCAAGAAGGATGAGCAAGAACACGAATTTTATAAGTAAATTCTCATCAGCTTCTTATTATGTCAACAATTATTATATATTAAGCTTATTGTTTCTACGATAAAATTTCATTTATTGTCATGAATCGTCTATGAATTGAGGAAAAATAATAAAATGATGATTTCAATAAATATGAATAAGTGGTACATATTGAAGTTAATGGAAGGGATGGGACATGTTTTGGATGGTTAAATTTCTTAAATTTTTAGTTGATTTTTAGATTGAGCGACTTTTCAAGAATTATGTAAAAAAAGTTTGACGTACCAGAAAATTTTGAATGATCTTTATAGCTAACAACATGAAGTTGGCTCTGTCTGTATGGAATTTGCAATATTTTGCCAAATATTTAATCTGTGAACTTACATATTAACATTATAAACCTAAAGTATTTCTTAAGTTCAACTCGTTTTGATAAAGTTTCGTTAAAAATTTAACAGTTACGATAAATTCAAACAAAAAACTTAACGAAACATTCAAAATTTGAAAAATTTCCGTTAGAAATAACAAGTTAAATAATTAAGAAAATTTCTGACAAGCTTTATATTTTATTTAACACTTACTTAGGTTTTGTTTGAAAAATCCTTCCTGAAATAAAAGCTTTCCACAAAAATGCAAATTCCTGCCAATAAAATTCTATTTCCATGACGTTATACTAAGGAAAATTATTAAGTAGATTTGGACAGCAATTTGCGTCACAAGGAAAACTGAAAGCGCATCATATTGTCGTTTATCTATCGATTATTCGCTAGTTTTTAGCCAGTATGATCTAGATATTCTATGGATTGTACAATTTACGTAATGAACTTATCCTTGAGAACAATCAAATTAAACAGAGATAAATCATTCATAAAAGAATCTTATGCTGTAAAATCTTTTATTGTGACGTCAGTTGGACAAAGAAGCTTTTCGAGGATAAACAGTCATCAAGAACTTTTGTGTATTGCTTCTTAAAAGTCACATTTGGATAAGGAAAACGAGAAAAAAGTTATTCAATAAAGTCACATGTCGTTCCTCGATATGCATTTATGATAGATGATATTCGATTCGTGATTCTGGTCAATAAGTAGAGCAATTTTAAAATGAATCTGATATCGAACATGTGTTGCAATTTGCTAGAAAAAAATAAAATAAAAATAAAAATAATGAAATAGTAAAAGAAATAGAATCATGACCAGCATGACAAATTCATCGATTTTTAGCTGCTTCTAAGGGCAGCAAATGTGACAGAAAATGGAATGTACACTGATAAAAAATCACATTTGATATTTTTTTTTTTATTTTAAATTCTTACTCAATATTCTCAGTAAGGATCTCAATCTACACTTTATTTGTGTGTCCATTTAAGTTCAAAGGATTTGGAAATGTAAATTGAGGTCATGTTATAAAATTTTTGTTCCTTTTCTTTTCATGATGACGATCATCATTTATGCATAAACAAACGGACGAATCTGTTTGTACTGTAAATAAGTGTAAATAATATTTTATATGACGTCGTTGATGAGACATGGAGCTTTGAAATTTCTAATTTTCATGTCAATGACTCATATTTGAAATTTCTACAATGACGCTTGGTCATTTTAGTTATTCTCTGTGATTCATAATTAATCTTTGCGTATGGCATTTCTAAATAAGTTTTTGTGCTTTATCAAGCAATGAACATGCTTCGTAAATGAGAGATAATGTCATAAGAAACATGAGACTGGATTACATTGCTTAAGTTCAAACTGCATGATAAATTATAAAACCTTGTTCTTAAGATATTTGAGATTCTTGGAAAGTCTGTAAACTTGAGAAAGGATTTGATAAGACTCGTCTGTAAAAGTTCGTTTGGTTGACAGAGTTGTAGACTTAAAAGTTAGACGTGAATATTATTGCTTGATATTAAGCAATTTAAGAAAAGAATGGCTTTGATTTAAAAAAATAATAAAATCAGGGCATTAAACTATGATTTGTTAAGGCAGACAGACATAATCCACGACCTTTTAAAGCGTCTCAAAAATATGATTTGAAACTAAAATGAGATTCTTTGAGATTAATCCTTAATAAATTCACTATTTTAACTATAATCTAGCTAAAAGATGTAGTTTAAAGTTCTAATATCTAATCATAGCACCACTGCCAAAATATTTCATTTTTAAACCTTTAATAAAAAAAAAATAGAACCCTTTCATTCGTATCAAATTTCATTGTTGCTTGTTCTTATCTCTGTCACGAAAAGTACTTTAAAAGACAAAAATTTTTTCCTTGCTTTTGCAACATGATGACAACAAGAAGAATTTATTTATATCTCTTCTCCTTTTGACGGAGAGAAATTCCTCATAAAAAAAAGAAAACTTATTGCAAAGCACAATAATATTATAAGTGGAATAAAAAGAACTGAAACGTGATGATTCATTCAATTTCTCTCACATGCCTGAAAATACTTTTTGCCATTGAACTTGACAGTAATGTGGAAAAGCTTCATCCACTCACTGTTTGGCCTCAAGCAAGGCATGAAAAAGCCTTTTAATTTATTTATTATTTTTCTTTTTAAGCATTGAAAGACTAATAACATTGACTGCATATTTTCCTGCTATTAAATGTATTATACACAATTATACACATTAAAAGAATTATGAGAGCTAAGAATGAAATTTTTTGCTACATGATTTATTGCTCAACATCTTTGCATGACTCTCAATTAGTTCCTTGCTTTTACCAAATTAAATGAATGTAAAGAAAATTTTCGGGATTAAAAATAGAGCGCATTATCTTACAAAAAACTTTAATGTATGGTTTTTTGATTCAAAATTCTAAAAAAATACGTTATAAATTCTAGTGAGTCAAAATATCTATCTCCAAAAAAGCAGCTAATGAGTCATAAAGATTGCAAATTTATGAGAAATTTCACATGTTGTGCAGTTATTTAAAATTTTTCATGCTGCTTAACTCGAACTGTCGTCGGAAGAAACTTTAGAATAAAATTGATTGCAGTTATTTCTGGATATTTATGAGTGCCATCAACAGAGATGATTGTGCTTAAATTTTACCATTTTTTGAGGAATTTATGGTTTTGTGGAAGCTAAATGCTTTTAAGAGACTTTGAAAATGGTACGAATGAGAAAGGATTTTGATGATGAATGTGTGTGTGGGATGGTAAGAAACTGATAAAAGTTTCTTATGAAAATCACAACTAGCTTTGAAGCTGTAATCTTTGTTAAATTGCAGGAAATAATGGTAAAAGAAGCGTAATTCTCATTAACCTTTTAAAGTTCAAAGTCTATGTAGAACGGATGCTCATTTAATGCCTACATGCTTGTCAACAATTTCTTCTTACTTCCCATAAACTTTTTCCATTCAAATTCCATTGAACTTTTCATTCCTCTTTGTACAAAAACATTCATCCTTAAAAAAGTCTATCAAAAGAGGGTTCTTTTGTTAATGCATACAACAATAGCTAGTTTAATATCGTTGACAA
Source organism: Chironomus striatipennis (assembly GCA_026123125.1). Classification (NCBI taxonomy): domain Eukaryota; kingdom Metazoa; phylum Arthropoda; class Insecta; order Diptera; family Chironomidae; genus Chironomus; species Chironomus striatipennis. Next base: position 591,311 of record CM047393.1, on the reverse strand, counting down.
AGGAAATGACATATTTAGGACAAGTTTTCCATTCACTAAAAGCTCTCTATACCTTATGTCAAAGAAAATTTTCTATTTTCTATTTTTTTGCAAATATCAAATGAGAAATTCAGGCAATACTCAATTTATCATATTGATTTATCATTATTTTATTCCTAAAATAGCATTTAGCTTCATTCGTACACGTAAAACTATTTTGTAAGTTTCTCAATTTCCTTTCAGATTACTATAAAAATTTTATTCCTGCATCATGGATAATCGGCTTCATATAGAAACAAAAAAGAGAATATTCAATAGGACAATATATCAAATCAAGATGTTAACTTCCTGAACGAAAGACATAGAATGTGCAAAAAAGGAATCGAGTTTGTGGACCTTTTTCGACATTAACACCTAACATTTTCCTTACTTTTACTACGGTCATCAAAAATTATAGAACTTTTTTATGAAGTAAAATATTTGAGAGCACATTAGATGTAAGATGAGGCTACGGCTTTTCATGAGGGGATTATCTGTAGATTAATCTTCCTAAAAATAATGATTAGTGATGAACGTGTATGGAGAGTACGTGGGCAGTGTTGATAATGTTATAGTTATTGCAGGATATTCCTTTTATAGCTTAGTAAATTGAAGCTTTTGTAAGATTAGTACGAAATAAATGTTAAAAATTCAACGACTTTTTTCTATTTAAAATAGTAGGTTGTAGTTTCTTATTTTTCATAGTTTGATGCCCTTTGTGTTTTCAAGTTAACAAAGCATTTGGTATTTTCAAACTTTTATAAACTAATTCATATAAATGAGCTGTTCTGGACTAAAGAAATTAACTAAAGCAAACATTTTAAACTAGCTGCATAAAAAAACTAATTGATTATTAAGTAATTTTAATCAATTTTTGAGACAAATTAATAAGTCATCATTTCATCACTCAAAAGTTTGCCGAAAGCTTCAAGGTGCCCATCACGTATCAATTCAATGAAAACCATTGAAAGAGATCCTTTTACTATTCCCACAGACCAAAATTACATCATAAATCTTTAATAAGTTGATAACCTACAAATCAAAACCCTTAGTAATCATTGATTGAAAACAAAATTCATTATTCAAAAGCATTTGAATATTCAATAATTTTGAGCTGTTCAGATCCAAAAGTTAAATAATTAATCAAAAAACTTTTTTCGACACTATGAATTCAATCACGTCAACCGTAATTTCCCTGTAAAATTGAATATTAAAAAGGCCACAAGAATTAAAAGAAAATTTTCTTATTGAAATACGGACAGAAAGGAACAAACATCGAGTAGGTTGATCTCTACTTGATTAATTACGAGACTGTAAGTAAGCATTCATGTCTAATTTATCCATCCATTAAGCTTTCACATGAATATTCTTTCATACTTGTTGAAATGTTCGACTTTTTTTTCTCTGCGTTTATTTTATCATCATTTAGATTTCTATCCCACTTCTGTTCCATTTATCGCAATTGTTACTTAATATACCGACCGTAAAATTTTTCTTATGCTGCTTTTGCTTTCATCCCATTTCCTATTTTTTCTTCGCCTGCAATAAATCAGGAAGGCTGGAATTCATTTTTTAACATTTTCTATTAACACTCAGCCACGAGAAAAATGACTGTGTGTGTGTCTGTGTGTGTGATGCCCATCAAGTAAAGCTGATTGATTCACTCACAAAAGATAAGAATATTCCCATTTTGTTCTTTGTTGTATGATTTTTACGATATGAGAGGGATGTATTAGTGGATTTTTGAATGACTGTACGGAAAAATTTTCAATTTTGGTGATGAAGATCTAATGCGATGTTTTTTTTTCTTATATTCTTTTAGATTCAAAATGGAGTGATTAGATGAGGAATTTAGACATTCAGCTCTAGGAAGAATTATATCATTTGTTCAAAAACAAAGTTTGTATCATTGAGGTAAGTGTCAAAATTTTTCATAAATTAGTATTGTAATTGTCAAAACCAATGCACCCAATATTCGAGGGCTCACTAACAGATTTGACTAGGTTTGATTTCAAATCCCCAAAAAATGCGCCCATCAAAGACAAAACTCAAAAAATTTTCCAACATTTTTCCTCCTTTCATAGTTGAAAGAACTTCCTTCAAAGCTTAGTTTCTTTTTTTCTTCATTCTCACTCAAAGAACTTTTTTTGACGTAATTCGAGCCTTTATTCTCTCACTTTACTCACGCTTTAATGTATACATCTCATCCACCTTACGACAAATGTGTTTGTTATTGCTTAAAAGAAAATAGAAAAAAAGCTCTTCCTCTATATCAATATGACTTTAACTGTGTATGTGTACACACCACTTTGTGTGTTGAGAGAAAATATTATTTTGAATGGAATGAGACATAAAAGAAAAAGAAGTGGAAAGAAGAAAATTTTTCTTCTTTACTGCCTTTTTTTGCTAAAGCAACACTGAACGATGATATGAACATAATTTTCATGTAGAAGAATTGCTTACGTCATTCAAGATGCGAGACGAGAAAATTTGTATTTTTTTTTTTTGTTGTTGTTGTATGCTGCTCCGTTTACGATACCGAGTGAGAGAAAAAGCACCATCCATTCAGTTATATCGATGTATTAGACCCGGCATCGTGAGCACGAGAGAATATTTGAGAGAATTTTTGCGCACGACCACAATTGAATGCAGAAAAAAAAAATATTTTTTTACGTCTACACATCGTCCAAAAAATTCTCATCGATTTAGTTTGTTTCCGCTCATCGCAGTCGAAACAACATCAGAAAAGCGAAGAGAAAAGAAAAATATTTAGTTCTGAAACAACAACGTCGGTTGGAGTAAATCGTGCGCGCAAGAGTGAAGTGAAAAAAAAATTTCTTTTTAATTTTTTTGTGAATCTTTTTTTTGTATATTTTGGAATGGAAAAAAGTAATTTTTTGAATGAATTTATCGACAATTTCTAGATTAAATGTGTGATTAATGTGTATTGATAAGGCACAAATTGATAAAGTGAGTGAAAAGTTCATAGAAAGTGGTGAAAGAGTCTCTTTTATGGATGTGAAATTTTCCAACAAAGAAAAAGAGCAAAAAATGTAGGCAAAAAAAAAAATTTTACTAGTAAAGAAAGGAATTTTCAGCATGGAATTGAAGAAATGTAGAGAAAAAAAAATCAATTTTGTGTGTCACATGCATTGCTATAAATATAATTTGGAAATATCCCTTAACTCTCAACCCCATCAATAGAGGTAAAAAATAAGCTAAAAAAATCTGCATTGCAACTTTCGGGGCTGCAGGTGCATTGGAAAGGAAAAAAAAGAACGTTCGGCATTTTTCCTTTGTTTCACCGACTTACAAACGACTTCCTCAATTTATAAATTACAAGATTCAATATCAAGTTTAATTAATCTAGTAGAAAATACTTGACGTGCTATTGAATATCAAATAAAGCCATAAAAATCAATAAAATTTAACATGCATAGAGATTTCTTCCTCATTTCCAATCTGCGATATAATAAAAATGAAATATTTTTTTCTCTCATATTTTTTCCTTTGTTGTGCAGCAGTTGCTTTGGCGGTGAGGAGTTTTCATTTTTATGGATGCTTGTTAAGTGGTTTTGAGTAGAAATTATGAGTGAGATTTGTGAGAAAAAGGTTCTTTTTTGAGTGAATTTTTTTTTGTGAATGAATATGGAAAAAAGAATTTTAAACTCTCCTTTTTTGATCAGTTGAATTAGGACAAAAATTAGGAGAAGGGGATAAGGGATGTTAAAAGATGAATAAATTTGATTTAAATTAGTGGATCTTATTTTATTTGGTTCCGAACTTTCTTAACCTTATAGCTTCTAATCACTTTTCGCAAACGATTTGCCATCATACTTAACCTCAACTGCAACAAACAATCACCCATGTAATTCAAGCTAGGGTGTGTATAACTCCAGAAACTCAAATAAAGAGCAGTAACTCAGCTACAGTTGTTGTGTAATTTGAGACATGTAAACAAGAAAAGCAAGTAGACTCACGAAAAGCTCATTGCGTGTGTAATCATTTTTTTATTGCCAATATCTTACATACGATGATGATGATGATGATAGTTGTTGCTTTATTACACAGCAATTCTCAAATAATTTTATTTTTTATTATTTGAATTATTAACAAAGAAAAAAAATTTACAAAATTACACGAACTTGTAATAATTTTATGGAAACGATGATAGCGCGTGCCATTGATCCCCCTAAGTAAACCTATAACGATTATTAAACAAAAATTTTTCTCCTGCCTTATTTTTTTTCTCAATATTTGCTAATGTAGTGTAATAAATGACGACAATTCTCAGTGTGCAAAAAATAATGATCCTTGCTTTATATTTGCTGTAAATTAACTGCGGAAGTAATTGTCGCTGTCTGTGCTTTCTTTTATCTCATTTTTTCCTGTCTCCTTTAGAGGTTCTTAAACCTACATCTCCGTTATTTATGTCATACTGTCTACGAAAGTAAAACGAGACATGATTAATTTTACTTAATCTTATTTAAGGCATGAGATTAAGATATGTGGACGGTTGATTTGCGTAAGATTTCTCCAACTTTCGATGTTTATTTTTTGGGAGACACTTGCGTCAATCATTTGAAATCGACTCACTTGATAAAAAGTAATATGTGTTGCATTTTTGTGGAATCTTTAGGTCTAATGATAGAGTCAACTAGAGCTGATTAAGCGAAAATGAATGGAATTTTAAAATAAAAATAGGAAAATTTGCATTGACAATTTTTATGTACTTCCTCATTTTGAGGATCTTCCCAAAATCTACAAGAACATTCCTCTGACCAACTGAATTAATTTATTTCAACCAAACTCATTTTGAACATTAAACTTTTCAGGACTTTCTCTTGTCAACAATTTTACGCTGTTGGAACCTCCACAAATATTTTGCATCCTATTAAACTTCATTCACAGTATGTCGCAGTGTAGTTGCAATATGGAATGAAGTGAGTGTACGTAGAGAAATATGTATCATAAAAATTTTATCTTGTTATCATCATTAAATTTTATTTATTTCTTACTGTTCTCGTGTATTTGCCATCCAATTATGACAACAGTAAATGAAGAAATTTATGAATATTTTTTTTATAACATTTGAAGGTGAAAACAGTAGCACGTTTAATACTGCTGCCTTAATGGTGATGATAAAAGAGATGTTTTGTAATTATATTGGTGCTTATTGATGGTGATGATAAAATTTTTTAACAAATGCATTATTTTCTTAATTTCTAAATTCTAATCTAAACGCAGGTATTGTGAAACCTTAAGATTTACAGATTAGATACTTTTATTGATCTAAAGAAAGCTAAAGAATGTCATTTACGTCAAAAGTCAGCTTAATCTTATTGATTCCAATTTTTATATCTCAAAATTTCATGGATTATTAGCTTTCAACCTTTATCTTTACCCCTTATGATATTTACCATCTAGATTAAGAAAATCTTTAATCCTATTTAAAAAATTCCAATTTATCCAAATTTATCTGGAATTATGGATAAAATAAAAAGTGTAAATCCTCACAGTATTCTATAATTCCTTATCAATCCCCCTCAGACGTAAACGAAAGTCTTTCTATTTACACAACAATTTTCCCATAACACAATAAAGTTAATTTTTCACTTATTATTACCACAGTTTATGTACACAATAAGCTTTAAAAAGATAGATTGAATAAGAATTAAACATGATGTAAATCCAATATTATGGAAGTAAACACAAAAAATATTTCTAAAAACTCTGTACGTAATAAAATTGATTACAATTGAAATTGGACTTTATATCCTGCCGTTGAGTAAGAATTAAAAACGAAGATGATGAAATTTCTCATGAAATCAAGACTTAGTCATAAGACAGCACTTGAAATGATTTCTCAGAGGCTATATAAGGAGTTTTTTAGGGCACTGAATAGTATGAATTTGAATCTAAGCTAAGGATACAATTTCTTAACTAATTCCCTAATTGTAACTTAACATCCTTTACCTTCCCTAACATTAGCAAATTTCAACACATTACGTCAACTTCGATCGAAAATTGCTCAATAATAAACACAAACAAGCTCAAATTTCAATTAGATAACAAATTTCTATATTGCTTCAAGCTTCTACTCTACAATTTATAGCTGACTTGATACTTTCCATGAGTAAAGCAAACAAAAAGTTTGTCTTTGAAAAAGCATGCATTTCTCAAACTCAAAACCCGGAACTAAACAAGGATGAAGTTTCATATTAAAAACTGCTGAAATAATAATTTTTTTCTATACCACAAAATAAAGAAATAAAAGCTTCGTCGTGTTCATTTTCATAGCAAAGAATGTGCACAGCTCAGCATATAGATTTTTTTTTTATTATTAAAGTCATGTACCTTTTTAATCTACGTTCAATTAATTTCAATTTAAACTCAATTTGAGCTTTGTTAAATGATTCATTTAATTCATTTACGAATGATAATGACGGCTGGTCTATAAGTGCTCTATACAAGAATATTATTATGAATTTTATTATATATATAATTTTTACTCTGTATATGCCATGCCGACAACGTCGAGTAACGAAATGAAAACAGACAGCAATTGAAATAATATGGAAATGTGAATTTAAAAAGAAGAAGGAACAAAAATATGTAGAGCATCATTTTGTGTTGATTATTTGTTTTAATCGACATTATAATACAGCTCGATGTATTGTTTGTAGATATTCTTCTTTTTTCTTCTCTATTTCAAGTGTAAAGTACAATGAATACATTCAGACAGTGCATGAAAAAATGAGGGGAAGCTCGTTGATATTTTTTTTGTAAAGAACTTGGAATTGTAACGCATTTTAGATTAGAATTTGAAATTAAAACTATATAAATTCAATAGTTCACAAAAAATAAAAATTATAAAATTTGTTAAAATTTGAAAGAAAAATCTACAATGCTTCAGAATCCTCCCAAACCGACAATCATCTATCTGCAAATAAAATGCTTCAAATAAACTGGAAATGAGTTCTAGTACACAGTCATTGTCACATTACGCTTTTTACTACAAAGAAAATATATATAAAAAAACTGAATATCACGATGTTTACTGATGCTCACAAAAAAGCAAAGAAGGAAGGAAAAGAAATGTCACAGAGAGATTAAATTTTTGTATCTGTTCGTCATTTGTTTATTCGACGTAGTTTTTAAAAGAAAGAAATCGTTTTTTTTTTGCAAAGGAGGAAAGTAGAATTTGCTTTTTTGGGTAACATCCAGAGGATGAATTTATGAGGATGTTGCGGTAGGCCATCAATCATTTGAGGGAATTTAGGGGATTTTTATTAAGTTCTACTAAGAAAATATTTTTGAAGGTTATGTAATGTTCAGAACGCTTGGTTGGAAAGGTGTTGAGGCAATCAGAACATTGCGCAACATCTAATCGACCTCTTAAAAATCTTAAACAATTTAATCTCGATTTCTGAAAAAGTCACACATGTTTTTGTAAAATCTGTGGACTTAAATGTAAAAACACAGCAAAAACTTTCGACTCTTCTTACATAACGAGAAATAACATGTTCATAATCCAATTTAATATAAAAATGGATGTACCAGAAACCCAATAATACAACTTCCGTAAGAATCTACACAAAAAAACCTGTAATATTTACTACCAAAAATAGAACTCGCAACACGTGAAGATAATGAGATTTCACCTGCTTGAAAAAATATGTATGTTCATAAATTCATTATTTACCGAAATCAATGCCAATATTTTATTAACAATTCTTCTACGTATCAGCACATTGAAAATTGTCGATGAAAGTCCTTACTTGTAGTTTTACATAATCATTGAAAGTTGTAGTGATAAATAATGAAGTAAATATTGATTTAGTACTTGACGATAATAAAATCCAGACTTTTCATATATTTCCATCAAAATGGGAAGAAGAGGACTTACAAGATAATAAAATGAATTCTCAAATAGAAATGACTATAAATATATTTTTTTTTTTCAATTTATTTTTATCATTCTACAATTTTTTTTATTCTATAATTAAACATTCATTGGAGAATACGAGAATATGAAAAAGAAAGTTCAAGAGCGGAATATTTTTTTCATTAATATCAGACAAGGATGATGAGATCATTACAAATACCGGCAGTCAAAAGAAAATATTCTCTCAGTTTTCTTTAACGTCATCACACATAAATCGCTCATCAAGAGAAAAGGAAATTAGACTGTAAATTGGGTGTGAAAGCGCAGTTTTTAGATGATCATATAGAATAAATTCATATTTTCAACAATATTTGAAAAACAAAATGATTTTTCATAAATTTTCAAAACTTTATTTTAAGTAGAGGCTGGTAAAAGCTATGAAGATTGTCAATCTGTCAAAATAATATTGACGTATGTACATTTTAAAATTCTCAGCCAAAATAAATCTTTAACAAAAATTTAACCCATATCTTTTAAAAAAATCTGTATTCACGTGTAAATCCCAGATTGTAGGCATAATGACGCACAGATCAAATAACGTAATTACAAATTGATGCAATATTCACAGGAAAGGAAGAAAATCTAATTAGGTTTATAGTCTGATGAACTTGTAAAGTGAGCCAAGTCATAACACGAGTTTGAAGAAAAATCTGATTTTAGTGCACGAAAAAAAAAATCTTCTCGAGTTCATAGACACATGGGACAGAAATATAAACAAACCAACACTTTGAGGACGGAAGCATCAAGCTTCAAAAATTATCTAAACAACAAAAAAAATCCCTTTTTGCCTACGTCTGCAAAGTCAAAATTAATTTGCCGCATATGCTTCGATAGTCTGTGATGGGAGTTTAATAGTGTCAGAAGTCGGCAACAGCATAAGCAATTTCTCATTGCCGGTTGTTTTCGTTTAAAAATTAGTTCAAGTGTGGGAATATATCGCGTCATTTCACTTCTGTTTATCTCGCTTCATTTGCAAAATGCTAAATTTTTTTCGTTCCTTCCTTTTCTCGAGTCAGAAAAAATGTTTGTGGCTTCTTGTTAGTAGTTACTTTTTTTTCGTTCATGGTGTAAGCTATGCTGAAATGGAAAGACGATCCCATACGATTAATAAAAAAAAATCTCTCTCTACGTCAATCTCTCGATGGGGAAATGAAAATAAAGTATCAAATATGATGATTGATATGTTATGAACACCTTCACATGATGAGCAGATCAACACCAGCATAGCCAATATTTTATTTTACTGTTGATGATGTCTCAATTTTCTTTGCGGTCGATAGATGAAAATTTACTTTTTTCATCTTTTGTGTCATAAATTTTTTGAATTTGAAATTGTCGTTTATCAAATGATCAGTAGTTGAATTTTTAATTACCGGATGTGAAGCTGCTAAATATTTACGAAATTCAACTTTATCTTGAACATTTAGGCAATTTTATTTTTTTATTTAAAAACAAATTTTGAGTTTCATGAGTCATTGCAGAAGTAAGAAGAAGTGTTGTTAAACCGCAGTTTTAATGTGTTTTTGCGCAGATTATATATTTTTTAAAAAAGCTCGTGAAATAAATCGCCTGCCTCTACCATAACGCATTGAAATCACATTTCTTGAAGTTGTCGTAAAGATGACCTGAGATTATAAATTGCATCATATAAATTCCTCGAAAATTTTCATGTCTCTTTGAATCTCTTCTATGTCAAAAATATTGTTTTTGTGCGGTAAAAAGGCCTGAAAATATACAAAGCTATTGAGGAATAATTTTTTGAAAATATTGGCTCACATCAAATATTATAAGAAAAAAAAAAATGAAAAAGTCGTCAAGGGACGAGAGAGAATGTTTTGACATAAAAATGTTCGACGCTATGGGAATTTCATCAGATTGTTTGACTAATAAATGAATTTAGTAATTGAAGTCTGATGAACTTTAGCTTACAATAACGTTTTTATCGTTTTAACAAGTGAAAAGTAATAAGAAAACATTTTCATTCAAAGGATTAATTAAGTTTAATGACGGTCTTCTTAATGAGATAGCCATTAAAAAATTCTTCTAGTTCTTGTCATAAATTAACATTTTTATTCATAAATTTAACGCCTTTTTCTTTTTCTCTCTTTTGCCTTTTTGCACTGTGACAATGTACAAATATTTGACATTCCATGTAGAAGAATTAATGACATAAGTTATTTCTGCATACACAAAATATTGTATTTTATTGCTTTCATATTCTTGCCTAATCCTTCATATCTAAACATAAAGGATACAGAATGTCATATAGAATCAAGGGCTGATGTAGCAGATTCAGCGTATAAAATAACGGTTAAAAATTGAATTAGCGTTTCATAAAAAATATTTTTTGACAAATTTATTAACCCAGCCTGACACAATTAATGTTCTCATAATTTCAAAGTTATTGGCATCAGCTATACTTTCGTAACAAAGTGATATCGGCAATCAGATTGTTTGTATCAAATAGCTGTTAGCGGCAAATATTTTTGTCATGTGCACTAAAAAACAATTTTGAAGGTCTTTTTCATTTTCAAAAAGAGAGCAGAAAAGAAGAGAGTTATTACTGCCATCGACGGCAATGTTGTTGTTTTGGCGATTTTTTCTCTGTGATAAACTATCGCAAATATTTTCTTGACGGGATTAATTATCGCGGTCGGTAAATAACCTTCATTTTCATTATGTTACTCAATTATTTAGGCTTGATTACTTCATCTAGCTTTTTTTATTTGTAGGAATTGAATACTTTTTGCTCTTTGTGAATCATTTCTATGAATAGAAATTGATGTTTTTTGTAGAGTCCTAGCTAAAATTGAAAAATTTCAAACGGTTTTAAACTTAATGTTTTAAAAAATCACAAAACTGTTAAATATTAAATTCAAAAAAAAAAAATCTCAATCAGACTAAGTAAAAAAATCTTGAAAGAAACAATTTTGATCTTCTTGAGTCAGCAGAAATCCAAAATTGACGCCCAAATAATTTGATATGTGTTTCACAAGTATTACATAAAAATATCAAGTAATCAATAGGAAAGTCCCAAAAAACAACATTGATAGGCTGTAAAACAAAACTTTAATTCAATCCCAGAGTAGCTAAACAGTGCAGGTATCATTAAACAAGCTACATAAACATGGCATAATGATGATGATTATTGAAAAGCATACATCACGCTTGATAGATACACAATGTTGCGGAAGAAAGAAGAAAGGTTTAAAGATTAATTATGAAAATTATTGCTTTTGTCTCATTTTCATTATAATTTATCCATTATTCACTTCAACAGACGTTTTCGGTATTAAATTTAATGTACAAATTTATATTTTTTTTCCTACAGAAGGATTGATTAAAAGGTCAGACATTTAAAGGTATGCGAAATGAGTTTCGTGTAATTTTGTGTTGCGAAAAAAAAATTAAAAATCGATGCCATTTCATTGGAGTTTATTTCGTTTAATTTGGAAATTAGTTTTGATGAATTTCCAATTAAAATATTTTCGCAAAAAAAAATTCAAAAATAATCCACTACTCATCGCCGTAAGCGCTGCTGAAAAAGCTAATTATAACAAACTTTTTTCAATTGCGTGAAAAAAATTTGCAAAATGGTCAATTTTAGTAGGTTCGCAATTACTTGCCAAAAACATTCATTAATTACATTTGTTTGGCTATTATGCAATACGGAAGATGGTTTCGGCATGAAGCATAACATTCAATTTACAGCCAGTAAAATAATTTCTAATATCAAAGCTAAAAGTTTGCAAGCTAATAATTATGATGTTGAAACTCATTGTTTATTGGTAATGGACTGTCATGACGATAGTTCACAATTGCATGAGAAAAGAATAAATATTGATGTGCAGAAAAATAAGTCATGTGGAAGAAAGCACAAAGTGATGTAGATTGTGAGGTAATTTTGATGACCAAATCATTTTTTTAAGCGCGATTTTTTTTTGATCAACCGTACTGTAGGGGGGATTAATGCACTCCGATTAACTATGCTTATTACAATTAGAGATTGAAATTACTACAACTCAGTAAAATAGGCAGTTCTTTGTAGTTCTGATTTGTATGTAATAAGGATCGTATCTTCCTCAATAGATAACTTACGGATTTATCTCTGTAATTCTGTATTTATATCAAATTAGCTTAGTATTTGTATCAAAATTTTGACTACCAAATGGTTTTTGGTCATTAATTTAAAGGTGTTTGAATCCCTTCAAGAATCAAAAATTTTCATCTGGTTAAGTCAAATCAGACAAGACAATAACAAAAAGTCGCACAGTTATTTATGGCATCACATGTGTAATGAGCAAGTTGCATTGAGAAATGAAAAGCCTCCGGATATATTCGAGACATGTGATAATGTCTCTTCTCAATGAATCGTAATGGAAGACATACAAAATCATCATAAAGAGTCATCTGCATGGAATTAAGATATGCAAGAATAAAATTTAGAAAACATTAAAATTTGGAATTCAGTTTTAAATTTCTAGGTTTATAAATTTCCATTAACTTTGATTGATATTCAGCATCATACAAGCAGGAAGAATTTCAAAGCTCATTCATTGAATCGACTACGACCATTCTCCGGAGAATGGCTTTGAATAAATTTATTTTTGACTTGTTGGAAGAAAATATTTTTTCCTCTCAGAATTTTTCTTCTATACTTGCACATAAAGCTGAGCAAAATTGAAATGGTAATTTTTTCAGAACTGTATTTTTAAAATGCTCATACGGGGGATACTTTATTGCTTTGATATATCCAGCCTATCACTATTTGCTCGTTAATGAATTTCAAATTGATTATTGATGAGTGTGTTTGGTTCGCACAAGTTTAATACTTGTAATGCTGACCATGTCTATGACTATGACGAAATATGAGGATAAAAATATCATTTAGATAA